>JANHMN010000003.1:177249635-177328489 GCA_030674055.1 Rhabdomys pumilio
CACACACACACACACACACACACACACACACACACACACACACACACTACTAAAGCATTTCTAACCTCCCCAATGTCATTTTCAAGATAATGTTTTTGTAAGATAATGTGGTATATCATAACCATAAAAGACATTAAAATGACAAAAATGGAACAAAAAATATGTGGCAATATTAACTTAAGTTTAGGCATTTTTAAAAGTTTACTAATAAAATGAAAATAAAACAGTATTCAAAAATACATTTCTTTACCCTAAAGTCATTTCACTCACACCACTATCATTTTCAATATATAGACATTGTTGGCTCTAAATCTCTAAGTTCTGAGACATTTTCACCCCTCAGTAAGAACCAAGCACATACATGAATACTCGTTTGCATCATCTCTATCCTGGGATCTTCCCTCGCCAAATCTTTACTATTCTCTTTGTCTCTCTCTGTCTCTGTGTCTCTGTCTCTCTCTTTCTCTCTCCCTCTCTCTATCACACACACACAGTGTGAGAGAGACGGAGACAAACACACACACACTCACACACACACACACACACACACACACACAGAGAGAGAGAGAGAGAGAGAGAGAGAGAGTTCATTTAGAGGAGCTTCCATGTATATGCATAGTGCTTACTCCTTATAATTGGATAAACTACCAAGGGTTGGAAGAAAAAATTGTGATTCTTCCTCTCTAAGGAGCCAAGGACTGCCTGCAGTTCTTCCATTAGGAGTGGAGACTTTAGAAACTTCTGCCATCCATATTAGCATGCAGACTGGTGTTCTTATTATGTGAAATTTATTTAGGAAACTATATTGTTGGGGATTAATGTACAACTTCCCTATAGTGACTAGAAGACACTATCTTGCAGGAAGCATTCTGGATCTTCTGCCTCTTATATTTTATCTGTCCCCTCTTCCAAAATATTCTCAAAATTTAAAAGGCATAATTTTTTTGTGGTTGGTGTTTTTGGTGTAAAAATTGCATATTTATCTTCATAAAACATTCAAAAACTGCTTTAGATCTACTACCCAACTTAGTAGATCAATTTAAAAAAAAATGTTTGTTGTTTGGCATGTGAGGAAACCTAACAAAGCAGATGCTGCTTTAGGAAGACTCAGCTCACTCTTCCATGTGATTCTTTTGTTTGTTTGTTTGTTGGTTGGTTGTTTTTTGTTTTGTTTTGTTTTGTTTTGTTTTTTGAGACAGGGTTTCTCTGTGTAGCCCTGGCTGTCCTGGAACTCACTCTGTAGACCAGGCTGTTCTCGAACTCAGAAATCCGCCTGCCTCTGCCTCCCAAGTGCTGGGATTAAAGGCGTGCGCCACCACCACCAGGACTTCCATGTGATTCTTAACTGAAAACTTACTGAAATACTTAACAAAATCACTCCGACAGAGTATCAGAAGGTTTTAATGAGAAAATTAATAGGAGTTTTGTTTATTACAGGAGGGATTTTGCTGGAAAGATAGATTGCACAGTCAGTATAAATTATATCTTAGAGAGATATAGAATAAAAGCTAGGATATAATCCCATTGGGAACTAATTCTAGAACTATGGACATTAACCCTGTATTCAGAATGTGAACAAAAAGGTTCCTCAAGTACTACTGATGCTTAGCATTTACCAAATAAGTACTTTGAAAAGATTAATGAGTGATGAGAAAATGACTCTTGGGAACTCCTTAGAAGTAAAATCATCCTAAATATGCGTGCATACACACACATCAGCATAATTGCTCTATGTCTCACTGAATCATGATGGGGCATGCAGTCTTGAAGAGGCAGGGCAATCTTGCACTTGAGTAATAGTCCAGAGGGGTTGTCTTCCTAAGGAGGTTCTTTGCACATTTTCCTAACTCTCACAACTGTGCCCAACAGGCCATTTGACACATCTGAGTTCATCTACCTGTGGAGAAGCAGAAAAGATGAAGGGATGAACTCAGGGCTCCATTCAGAACATGAGATGAAAAGTGTGATGGGCAGATTATCATTACCATATATTTGCAACACTAATGTGACTGTTATGGAAATCTAGTCATCCCTCGCACAGACTACTGAATTTACGGATTTGGCAGGTTCAGTGGTGTGATACCTGTAGCCCTGAGAAGTCAGAAAGGCCTCTCTAAGGAGAGACCAAATGTAACTGCTAACACATGAGAGCAGTGAAGTTTGTCCCTGGTCTCAGGGTTAGTAGAGGGAAGAGAAGTGCAATGTCATACATGTGCACAGGGTGTTATAGGCACATTGAATTCCCATTCATTTTATAGAATCGGATTTTCAGAAAACCAAGTGGAAAACCATTATCCTATATTAAGGAAAAAAGGTCAGGTTGGGTTAAGCAAACTTCCTAAGCCACATGTATTATAGATAAGCTGAACTTTAATTATTCACTTCCCGGTTTATCTTCTTGCATTTTCCTTCACAAACAATTGTATGCAAATGCTTATTTAAATATGAAATAGAAAAATTATATCCATACATAAATAAATGTGTGTGTTCGTGTGTTTGTGTGTGTGTGCATGTGCAAATATGTGATATGTGTTTGTGTCTTCTCAAAACATCAACACTAAACAAATAGGACGGGAAGCTATTTATTTTCTAAATAACTTAGTAAATGTTGTTTTCCTCTCTCCTGGGTAGTTGTGAATAAAGAAAAATGCACCCATAGTGGACAACCACATCAGTTGTTGGAGAAGAGAGATATAGAGTTGTGTGAATTTTGTGATAGTGCTCAAATAACCAGTTTCCACCTCATTTCTAATTGAAGTAGCATTTACAACCTCATAGACTTTTCCACATAACATATAGCCACTCCGTAAGTTGCATCCCCAGTGAGCCTTACCATGCATCAAAGCAACAAGGGTTGGGCAGAGAAATAGCAGTTATTTAAATCAGCTCCAAATTGGTGTGTCTGACTATCCAGGTATATATTCTTTTCATTCTTAAAATGGATAAAATACGTGAGCAATATTTTAGAGGTTAAGTGACAATTATAACCTTTGATTTTTGGTCAAATGCTAACTATCTGGCTGTTTTGAGGCCTATGAAAGACAGAAACTTGAGATTTTTAAAGCATAAATCTATTTGTTTATACAAAATTCAAACTCAGACTGAAGAGCTAGCAAGTCACTATGGCATGAGGGCTACAATGGAGACAGTGGGCAGTGAGGGCATAGCCTCAAGGGCCTCAAGGGGAGGACTTTTTGATTCATTTATTTTATTAATCCAGTGTTGAGAACCACTATAAAATCACAGGCCATATAATGAGGGCTTCATGCTAGGGGAAACCCTGCCAGTGTTCTGTGACATAAACATCAATACTAAATGACTTACTATGAATTGGCTTAATGGAATTTATGTATATGTACCAGGGGGTGTCTAATATATGGACTATTATTTTCAGATGTTCTTGACTTTTATTTTTAAGATTTTTGCAGTAAGTACAGCCTGATAATGCATACTTTTCTAGAAAAATTCTGATAATTAAATATCACATAAAACATGGTAAAGAAAATGTATATATAGTCATTGCTAAGTATAGCAATACTGTCAATCTTTTTTCATGTAACAAGTCATTTGCACTTATTGGGGATCAGAGACATCTCCATGCTGTGCACTCAGGTGACAGTCCTGGAAAAACTTGTGGAAGCCAGTTTTTGTCTTTCCACCATTTGGGTTCCTGAGATTGAACTCAGGTCATCGGGTAGGGTAGGAAATACTGCTAGATATTGAACAGTTTTGTAGATCTTGATATTCTTAACTTTTTAATTGAGTTTCCAGTTTTCATCTGTACCCAACTTTGGTTTCTATGGTCTCCTGAAGGCTAGGTATGATACTCTGGAGACCTGTTTGCATATTAAAATGATCTTTAGATTTTTGTCGAGTCAAAACTGTTTTCTTATTCTTGGGCCAGTTGACTTCTGAGTTCAGAAAGGTTAACCAAAGGGTCTCTTAGAACTAAATATGAAGAATTATGTGGAAACTCTAAAGCCTCCCTGGAAAGAGTTCATATCACAAATCAGTGTCTTTAACCCAGGATTCTATGTTAGCTACAGTGAAGTGAATAATAACGAGAATGTTTCTAGTCTCAGTTGGGTGACTCGCTCTGAAAACTACTGTGTGAAATTACTCACACTGCACTTTGGTTGTGACAGCGCTACCACGGAAAACACAGACAGGTGTAAACGGAATCTGGTGTGCCAAGCCAGTTATTGTATTACTCAGCTACATCAAATTAATGTGGTTAAAAGAAAGATGTTGCCTTCAGGATGAAGACCACATTTATTTATAGTTATAAAAGCCAACATTTATAGATTGTTGTTAAAAAAAATGTGCTGATTTAATAAACCAGTGGTTGCAGATTACCATGTAGTTCATGATATAACCAAATCTCCTTCCTAAATAACCACAATTTCCCTAAAACTGAATACTTACCTAGGTTAATAGTACCAGGCAAGATCAGCTCTCAAAACATACATACCAAGTAACATGAGTTAGCAGGTTTATTTGAGAATAAATAATTATTTGAGAGTAAATACAGTGTTAAATTTCTCAAACAAACATTTAGGAAGTTGATCAACCTGGCAATAAAAGTTTCCGTTTCAGGATTTTGTTATTATTTCAACAGCAGACTAAACAGTTTACACATTTTAACTTAACACTTAACACCTGCCATAAGAACTTAAGTGGAGTAAAGGAATTATTTGTGCTTTACAGAAAAAAATAAAGCACAGCAAGCACTAGATAGAAAATATTACTATATAATAAATCACAAAACAGATTCATAGTCTTCTTCCATTTTCTTTTTGGCTATGAGACATTGCTTGTTAGATCAATTTAGGAATTTTTGTTTGTTTGTTTGTTTTTTGTTCCTGGGACCAGGGGTGATAGCATCTATAATGAAAAAAATGACAAATGACAAAAGAGCATTATCCAAGTCTACTTAGAAATATAAGCATCAGGCAATGGCAGAGAATCATTTTGGCACAGGTCAAATGTGAATTAAATAAAATTGTAATGATTGTAAAGCTACTACTGTAAATGCAAAGACAAGTCTACAGATTTCTAACCTATTAACTGACTTCAGACCTAGGCCCTGAAGTGACAACTAATTTACCTGTTTCACAAGCATATTTTCAAAGACTGGCTTTGGTATAAGAATTAAATGTCTCAAAGAGAAAAAACCTTCACAAAAGAGAAATGTTACTATGTCTGATAAGTGAACAATGTCAAAAAAACTAAAAGTTGGCTGAGTTATAAAGAGACATTGGAATCCAGAAGATAAGTGCTAAAATTTCTTACAATTTGGAGCATTTTGATGACAAAAATGTGTAATAGTGTGTGCCCCGCGCAATCGTCTCGTCAGCAAGAACTCACGCGGGCACCAGGATCCTTCTGCAGCAAGTGTTTATTGCGATGAAAGGAGGAAGAGGAAAGAGCCCCAAGATGGCACTGCTTTATATACACCCTAGGGTGGCGTGGACATATCTGATTGGCTGCTTGCTCATAACCCCGTATGAGGCCCGTGTTGTGCAGTGACTTGGTGCGCTTTCACCACTTGCACATGCGCAATTTACTTGTTTACCCACAGGAGCGCTGGATGCCAGCGCTATCTTGTAATGGCGAATGCTGTCACCGCTTGCCGCGGCTCTCTACAATAGTGTTCTGAGGTGAGAGCAGTAAGATCTACAATTAATAAATTGGACCCTGTGAAACTGAAAATCTTATGTAAAGCAAAGTATACCAACACAATATTTGATAGAGGGCTACTATCCAAATCATATTAAAAACTCAAAAACTAAATATCAAAAAAGACACAAATAAAGAATATATGGGTACAAAGCTAAACAGAGGATTCTCAATAGAGAAATATCAAACACTGAGAAATACTTAAAAAACTATTCAGCATTTTTAATCATCAGGAACATGAAATCAAAACTCCTTCCATTTTACACCTATCAAAAAGACAATGACCAGTAGTGCAAATGACAGCTGGTGCTGGAGATGATGTGTGCCAAGTGAAACAGTCCTCCGTTGTTAGTGGGAGTGCAAACTAGTACAGCTACTATGGAATCAAGATGGCGGTTCCACAGAAAATTTGGAGTCAATCTTCCTCAAGACCCAGGTATGTCATGGGAATATACCCAATGATGCTCCATCCTTCCACAAGGAAACTTGTTTGACTCCATTCACTGTGGCATTATTAATAATATGCAAAACTGGAAAAACCCTAGATGTCTCTCAACCAATCATGTATTAAAAAAAATATGGTGCATTTAAACAATTGAGTATTACTAACCTGTTTTGTATTTTAATGAAATCATGATATTTGTAGGCAAATAGATAGAACTAAAAAGAAAATCACCTTGAGTAAGGTTTTCCAGATGCACAGAGACAAATATGGTCTGTATTCACTTATACATGGATATTACCTGTTAAGTAAATAGTAATCAAACTACAATCTACTGACCCGGAGAGGTTAAGTGAAGGGGAGTACTATATGGGAGACACATGGATCTCCCTGAGGAGGAGAAATAGAATTGATTTTTATGGATGGACTGGAGTTAGTTAAGGATGGGGGAATAACAGGAGGGGAATGTGGGTAGGGATAACTGGAATTGGGGCCAATTAAAGGATGATGTCTAAACCTAGCGCAGTATTTAGGTTTTTCTATTATCGATTTTCTGCTTTATAATCTTGTATAGAAAAAAACACCAGAAATAATCCTCGTATGAACCTAAGATACCCTTAGCTGGGACATTCTCCCAAACCTTCCCTGTTTTTTTTTTAAATGACTTTTGAGAGTTTTGAGGATTACTAATAAAATATTTTGTGTAGTTTCTTTGCTGAGGCCAAGCAATTTGGTAAGAAGATGAGAAAAGCCAGTGTGAATCAGTCACCCTAGAGAGGAGTTTGAGACAGAACAATTGAGTTGAACCAACTCCCCAGAGTTCACAAAGAACTAGAAAGGGTGAGCTTACTCAGCAGTAAGCCTCTGAGACAATAATTACATTTGATGAATAAAAGTTGCTTTTATGAACAGGGAAGAATTATTATCTCCACATCACAAAAAAAATGTATGTTTGTGGGACAGTAAAACATGCCAGGAAGCTTGGTGGGTAGAGCAGGTTGAGAAGCCAGAAACTCACTCCTGAGGTGGTAGACATCTCGCTGCTCCCTGCCAAGTTACTGGCCTAGAACACCTGTAAACTTCCCACATAAGGAAACATGACCTGTGACCATACAGGTCCAGAACAGAATTCATCATGCTGATGAAGTACCTAGAAGCTTTGGGGTTTAGCCAATAAGCTCTCCTTCCCAGACATTCCTCCCTGCAAAGGTCTTTAATCTCAGGTCCACCCTGAAGAGTTGGGATGGTATGCATCCATTATCCACAATGAACATTCAATAAACAGTTTAAAACCATGGACTGTCTCTTTCATCAAGAGTCACCACGGGAAGCCATGGAGATGGCATTCAACTACATTGCTGCAACTTAATTCTCCCATTGAGGGCCACAACTGCCCAAGCTAAGGATAATCACAGCTGAGCCAAGCTGAAGCTCCCCACTTCCCCAGGACCCAGGCTAGATGCTGTCCTTTGCCCAAGACCTGACTCTGCTCTAAATTCCTTATGACTCAGATATGCCTAGGTATCCAGGAGTTTGGAAGCAGCTGGGCCTGGCCCCATCACAGGTCACTTTCTTCATGACTTCTCTGTGCAGTTCTCCAGTGGTGACTGGGAGCCTGGAAGTCAGGGAATACTAGCTTCAGCTTTCTCACATCTCAAACTGTGTTTTCGCATCTATGGAAATGTGTCTCAGTGCTTTCCTGAAGCCCAGCACCTGCCTGGTCCAGCCTGGGATAAGTGCAGTAGAACTCCCCACTTTTGCCTCCCATGCAGCCACGCCCTTTAGTGGGGCAGAATGCAGACAAACACAAGTTAATATAGCCTATCACTGGTAATGTTAGTATAGACCATTTGGTATAAGTGTAACTTAAAGCTTCCACTAGTGTAAAGTTATTTTCCCACTCACGCCCATTTCACACTCGATTACTTGAGATTAAGAAGTATATACAGACCTCAATTAAAGACTTAGAACATTTTTATTTTAATTATGTTTTTGAAAGTCTCATACAAGAATACACTGTATTTATATCATTTGTGAATATGTCTCTCCCTCATTCAACTCTTCTCTTGGTTTTCCCACCACCCCTTCATAAGTTGACAAGTGAATCCATTTGATATTGTCCTACAAACATAGGCTTAGAACTGACTTATGACTGACTTAGAATGCGCTCATTCTATTGCAAGATGATTTTTTAATTACAAATAACTGTGTCTACATGGAGCCTTTGTTTCTGCTTTCTATATCAAACTATTTATTTTGGTATAGACACATTGATCCATCTTTTATGCTGTTGATGTTAACATAATGTTAAACAACTTGATGTTTAAATTATCCCAGCCTGGTGATTGAGAAATCATTTAATTGATATACATTTATATTAATAAGAATAAAAGACGGTTTAAAAATAAAAAAGAAAACAGGTTTGCTATGCTAGGTATTCCAATTTGTAATTATGCTGTTGTTTCTTTAAACTCAACAACAACTAAAAAAAAAAATGTTACATTTAAATATGAACCAAACTTAAATATAAGTATTATTTTATGTGTAACTGATGTCTCCAATTCTAATTCTTAGCATCACACGTTATTTTTGTTTCTTATTTTTGCCCATTTTCAATTCATAGTCCAACAGTGAGAAACCCATTTCTCCATTTTCATCTCCATACCCAGTCACTTGTTTCATACACATGTATAGTAGTAGGTCAGTAACATTAGTTCACAATGCAAAGAGAAGCAACACTATCATGTACATTTCAGCATTTACATGTAGTTAAGTTTTAACTACATGTAAATCAAATACACACTTGATTTACATGTAAATAAAATACATGTAAATAAAATACATGTAAATAAAATACACAAATAAATACACAAATCTAAAGTATATTTTAGACTCAAATACACTTCCAACATAAATACATATATATACACACACTTACATGCATGTGTGTTTACATGTATATGTGTATATATGTATGAATACATATGATTAAATGTAATATACATTTAATATATAATAATTATATACATATTTATATTTTGCACATTGCTGACAAAATTAAAAGACCACACATAATAAAATTAATATTAATATATGGCTAATCTTAGCTTTGTGTGTCTATTCACATTTTTTAATAAATTCATGATCATTATAAAGCTTCTTCTGTTTCATCCATTTTAATTCTTGTTTGTTATTTGTTTGGCAACAGAACTGAAAAACAGACTTCAGAAATAGCACTCCAACGGTGTTTTTCCACTTTGTCAAGACAAAGTGTGGGTATTGGAGTCTCGAGGAACTTGTTTGTCTCAATTCAAGTCAAATGTAGTTTGAGCCATTTTAATAAATTGATCTAAATACTTCAAATAATTTAGATATGACAGCAAGAAAAGTCTTTCTTTGTGATTTTTATAATATGCTTTGGTGGCAGGTTGTTATAGAAGTCAAAGTAGAACAGTCCCCAAAGGAATAGGTAGAAGAATTAAAGGATTTAATAGAAAAAGAAAGCCTCAGTCACCTAAGTCATCAGGAAAATGTCAACTGGAAGGGGACTGTTTAACATACAAACAATTGTTTATCTTTATAAACAACTGGAGTGGTTTCAATGTAAGATACAGAGAAAGTCCAAGAGTGACATTCACAGTGTGGTTCTATTTTTAGCTTTCTAAGAATTCGCTGTACTGTTTTCCAGAGTGAGAAAAGCAGTTTTTAATACCATTAAGCACGAAGAGGGAATCCATTCCTCACATCCTCACCATCATTTATTTTCAGTTTTTTTTTCTCACTTATAATTTCACATTATATATTAAAGAGTACAGCCTTGTTCATTGTCCCTTTGTTCACAATAGCTAAGGAATGGAATAGATCTAAATGTGTTTCAACTAATGCATAGATCATGAAAATGTGCCAAATGCAATTTTATTCAGAGGCAAACAAAAATGAATTCATAAAATTTGCAAGTAAATGGATAGAACAGAAAATACCACGTTAAGTGAGATGACCAAGACCAGACAGATAAATGCTGCATGATCTTCCTTCTTTCTGATTCTTAGCTTCACACACACAGCCTGGAATAACCACAGAAAAATATAATTGGTCCATGAGAGTGAGTAGCTCTAGGAAGGAGAGGAGCAGTACCCAGCCAGCTGCTATGAAAAGGGAAAATTGAAAAACAAGAAGACTGATTGTGGAGGAGTGTGAGAGAGAAATACAAAACTAGGGGGAGAAAGTGATTAATAACAACAAGGAGAGTTTTCAAAGCTGTAGGTATGCATTTTATAAACATTTAATAAAATGCAGATTGTATGTGTGTAAAATAATAATAAGAGGCTATCGCCGGGCGGTGGTGGCGCATGCCTTTAATCCCAGCACTTGGGAGACAGAGGCAGGCAGATTTCTGAGTTAGAGGCCAGCCTGGTCTACAGAGTGAGTTCCAGGACAGACAGAGAAACCCTGTCTCGAAAAACAAACAAACAAACAAACAAAAAAGAGGCTATCAAGTTGAGAGGGGAGTACATATGGATTTGGTTTTTTTTTTTTTCAAGACAGGGTTTCTCTGTGTATTCTTGGCTGTCCTGAAACTCACTCTGTTGACCAGGCTTGGCTGAAACTCAGATATCTGCCTCCTTTGCTACCTGAGTGCTAGAATTAGAGGTGTGTGCCACCACTGCCCAGAATGAAATAAAATCTTTTAATTAATAATTACATTTGTTTTCTATAGAAGGGCATGCCAGGAAAGTACTACTTCTTCAACTTAACTGGTTATACATGAATCAAAAATACTTTAATTGGCCTTAAAACATTTCTGTAAATTGTTACGGTAAACATTACTAATGTGTTAGTCTTAAAATACATACTTATTGCCATAAGCCTGCTCGCCATGGAATGGTCTTGAAGTGGGACACAGCATCTGATGTGGCTTTAAAGAGTGATGGTTTCCTTATATTGTTGGAGCATCTTCTGGGTATATGCCCAGGAGAGTTAGAGCTGGATCCTCAGGTAGAACTATTTCCAGCTTCCTGAGGAACCGTCAGATTGATTTTCAGATTGGTTGTAATCCAGACAGGAAGGAAAATAAAAGAATTAAGATGCTTTTTATATAGGCAAATATGCACAGACACATATACATTCGAACATTCATATACCCCTACTCTGGGCCTGGCCGTCTGTCCCAATCAACTCCACAGGTATTCACGCAGGCTTATATACCTACACACAAACATATAGACAAGCAGACATATACATTTGAATGGTTAGATGGGTAGATAAGGCAAAGCTCCCCAAGCCAAATCATTCAACCAACCAATTTTATTTTTCTCTGGTCATCTTATACCTTCTTAGACAAAAAGATTTTAGGAAATTACCTCAGAGATAAAATGTTACACCAGATGGGAGTTACAGAGGGATGCTGATACTGAGTTCAAAATGGTGTTTCATTATAATATGCTCATTACAAGTTTGAACAACGGTTTTTACATGACCTTGCCTCATCATAGTGCATATCTGTGATTTTATTCATGGACCTAAATGATTTTCCTTGAACACAAAATTTTATCAACTCTATTTCTCTTTTAGTGTGACTATGAAAGCTCATTGTATTTCTTGTTACGCAGACTTTACTTACTATTCTCAGGAATGGGCACATTCTATCCTTGATTCTACCTTTACTACATCTTTCTAGCAACTATGACCATCTCAAAAAACTTTCTTCCTAAAATTATTTGAATCAAGTCAGGAATTCTATAGAATCATCTATTTGTCTATATAGCATCACTATAAGATAATACATTATTGTAGGTATATAGAAATTTGCTCAAAACATGGATAAATACCTAGTGATTGTTATATATTTGATAATGACAGGAAAGTATATTAATACGAGGAATCTTTCCTCAGATTTAATCTTCTCAATCTTGCATAGGGAAGCAAATATGTCATGGATTTTAGTCCAAGGAAGAAATATCTCAAGAAGATCACCTGATAATTATTTTAGCTTTTCCTAGATGGGTCTTGGCAAATTATGATAAATATGCAAGTATATATGTTTGTTCACAGAGTCACTCTCTGTTAGGGATAATTTTACAGCACAATAGTGATGCATCAGTTTTAAGATCCAAAGGCAAGGAACCAATTAGGCTTCTGTTATATTGAAAAAAACAATGCTATTAACCAAGATCTAAGAAGATGAATGCTCAGATATTTTCTCATGAAGTCACCTCATAAAAACCACAGAGAGTCAGGATCATAATGAACACAAAGTGTCAGTCCATGTTCTGATAAATATGACCACCAAGGTGTCCTCTGAAATTCACAGTGTACTGTCTCCACTTGAGCATATGAACTAATCATGAGACTATACAACCTCAAACAAATGTCTGTTAAAGAAACCACTTTCTGCCTCATTGGATCTGTATTGTTTTCGTCTTAGAGTTTACCTAGAAGCCCAAGGACACGCCCTGCACCCATGGTAATGATGACTACCTATTTGTTTTTATTTGGAAGTAGGGGTGACTATACTACAGTGGCTGGCACAGAAGAGGTGATCATTAGATAAGAACTGAGTTTCCTTCTCCATTCACTATTTCATTACTCCTATCAAGGATGATTCTGGTCTTTTTCCTTTATACCAAAGTGTCTGAAAACTGGAGTCACTAACTAGTAAGTGCTGCTCTCTGGTTTCGTAAGTAAACAGACCATTTTAACAAAGACAAATTTATTAATTTGTGTATTGCCCACAATAACTTTGAACACGTGACAATAATTTGATAAACCAGAAGGCTGAAAGCATTATCTTACATTTTATAGAAAAAGGTATTGGTTTTTCAATAATTTCTTACTATATTTGTTTATAATATGACTATAAACTATCTCTTTCAAAACACTTGTAAAAACTATAGTAGAAGAGACTTAACTTCATTCCTTTTTTAAAAGCCCTATCTATCTATCTATCTATCTATCTATCTATCTATCATCTATCTATCTATCTATCTATCTATCTATCTATCTATCTATCTATTTATCTACATCCCAAGCAATGTGCACCTTTCTGGTTGCCCCTTCACAGACTTCCTCTCCGCATTTCTCTTCTTCTCTTTTGAGAGTTTATCCCCTTCAAGGTCTTTGATTCTTTTCTCCCAACTATTCCATAAGAGGCCTGAGCTCTGTCTAATGTTTGGCTGTGGGGATCTGCATCTGTTTTAGTCAATTTCTGGGTAAAGCCTCTCAAACAACAGTTATTCTAGGTTCCTGTCTTCAGCATAACAGAGGATCACTAATAGTGTCAGGGATTGGGGCTTGCACATGGGATAGGTCTCAAGTTGGACTGGTTTTTGGTTGGCCATTTCTTCACTTTCTGCTGCATCTTTGTCCCGGCATTTCTTTTAGACAATTTTTAGGTCAAAAATTTGGCGAATAAGTTGGTGTCCTTATCCCTCCACTGAGGTTACTGCCCGGCTACAGGAAGTGGCTACTTCAGATTCCATGTCCCCACTGTTAGGAACCTGGGATAAGGTCACCTTCATTGACTCCTGAAAGATTTCCCTGTTCCAGGGTTCTGGGACTTTCTAGAGATTTTCCCCACACACCACCCAGGAAGCTGCAGATTTTCATTCCTTCTCTGGCCCTCTGGCGTGCTCTCCTGTCTCTCCCCACACCTGCTCTCCTGCTTCAGGTACGCTTCCTCCTACTCCCTCACACACAGTTCCCTCTTAGTCCCTGGATCTGAACCTACAGTCAAAAAGAGAAGTTTCATAAATCCTTCTCATAAACTTGTTTTCAGTAAATAAATTTTCTAAAATCTCTGGGAGCAATTTGATAATTGTGATGTTGTGAGAAAAGGAAACAGAAAAATATTTTAGGCACAATATGAAAGAAAGTGTAACAAAGGCAATGCTATTTTTAAAACATGAAACCAACATAAGAGCTAGGAAGCCCAGCTTCAGCAATCCACAAGCTGAAGGAAGGCGTGTGTTTTAGCTAAAGAACTGCCTGTGAAAGCACACTTGTTATTTCTCAGGAACAGAGAATTTGCTGAGGTCGCTCGTCTTTTCATTAAGACGCCACAGCAAATGGTGAATACCTCAGAACTTTCCTAAATACATCTTAAACAATAATCTTTTTCTTTAGCAAATAGTTCCTTAGAAATGTCACTCTCCAAGGCAACCATAGTTCGTAGTGACATCAAGAATGCAAAGAAATGAATCCACTAATTGAGAACGTGTCTGAATGATTTTCAGAGCATATTGTAACCTGGATTTATTGATGTCTCTTAAAAGGTGTTATAGAAAATAGCACCTGTTAAGATAAATAGAAAAATTCTCATATGCAGTACCATGGTTAAGTACATGTTTGCTTACATAGACTTGATTACTTGAAAATATCAACTTAAGTCTCAACTTAATATCAGCTTAAAATGTACTGAACTGTAGAGTAATGTGCCATATATCAACTACCCTAGATGCTATGTTGCAGATACTGTATTGCTTTATCTTTGTTATTGTTTAAGAAACTTGTGCACAGATACAGTGTGTTTTGATCAATTTAGCTAACACATCTGCTCTCCCCACTCCTCAGCTCTGTGCCTTTAATATTTGTGACAACTATTTGCACATGTGTTAAGCCAAACCTAAATATTTTCTAATGTAAAATAAAAATATCTAATTGGGAAGAAGTTTAATGACAGCTGCAGTGTGTTTGGGATAATTCTAACACTCTTGGGATGTTTCAGCACTACATAGGGAGCTTATGAGTTTCAAGAATGCTTCTCTGGTGAGCTTTGATGCTGTAGATATTGCAGATAAAATTACCCATGATCTGAGGTCAGTATTTCTATTTTGGTCAAGCTTCAACAATTGCTTATATAGCTTGATCATGCTAGCCCTTTTTGTCCTGAGAATACTTTTATTCCTATCCATCATGTTAAAGCTTGTCTTTAACAACATCAACATGTTGGTAGCCAAAGTACATGGTTTCAACTTGAAAATGGACCCCTAGACAGAGTTATTAAATTAATAGGCTGGCAAGCCAAAGATGGGTAAGATTCTGCACAGAGCCTTACAAACCTAATACAGAAATGCATTGCTTTTAATAATTTATATTCAATGATGGGTAAGGAAGGCATTCGTGTCAGAATGATCTAAGACAGGCTCAGTCTTGTCAATGAAATAAAAAAAAAGGTGGGGGGAGTTAGAGAGCTTTTGGGACTGCTTGGCAAGAATCTGACATTGGCCAAGATAAGGAATTGGGCTGCTTGGCAGGAATATGACATTGGCCAAGGACAAGGAAGTGGGCTTCAGGCAAGAATCTGAACAAAGAAGTAATTTCAGGTAGGAATCTAAATCTTAAGCTAGAACAAAGAAGTAATTTCACACAGGAATCTAAATTTTAGGCTAGAACAAAGAAGTAAGCTTCAGACATGAAAATGACCTTGGACTAGGAGAGGAAAGTAGGCTCAGATACTTTGGTCATCCTAATACCAGTATATTTTTTTTTTGGACATTTTATTTATTTACAATACAGATGTCATCTCCTTTCCCCATTTTCCCTCCTTAGAACCCCCAATACCATCTCCCTTCCTCCTTTATGCTTTTATACAATTTTAATTATATGCATGGATTAAGCCATTAGAAACAGTGATCACACGAGTGTTCACATAATTGGGTTTACTGCCTTGCTTTTTCTTTGACTATTTGTGTTTATTATATTGCTTGTTCCTTGACTATTTGCATCTGTTGTATTGCTAGACTCTCAACCTAGAACCGACCTTAATTCATGCATGTAATTAAAATGGTATAAAAGCATAAAGGAGGGAGGGAGATGAGATTGGGGGTTCTAGGCAGGGGAAATGGAGAAAGGGGATGACATCTGTATTGTAAATAAATAAAATATACAATAAAAAATATTTAAAAATACTGGCAAATTAAAAAAATAGGTTTCTTCAGATTTCATTTGGTACATAATGAACAAAGATAAAATCTTCCTTAATAATACTAAAATAGTCTGAGTTGCCATGAGTCTCAAACTGATAAAGATTCTGATAGAAGTTTAAAGCTTATGGGAAAAAGACATATTTAATATTTTATTGTCAATTTTGTGTTTGTGTATTCATGTATCTGACTGAAAGTGCTTGAGATATCCAAAGGCATCAACTTTTCCATAGATCAATGATTACAGGTGTCTATTTTCTCTTAGCCTAGTAGATACTAATCATGTCTAAGTCTTATGTCACTTAAGGCTCTGATGACCTTATAGTCAATAAGAGTAAAACGCACTAGATGAGTAATTAGGCAGAAAACAGGGCTACAAATGCAAGAAAAGACCAATTAATTAATGGTTCTGAAAAAAATGTCATTTCTTCTGTTTTCCAAAAAGACATCATTTCAACATGTAGTAGCAAGGTCTTCCTTATGCTAATATGTCAAAGTCATATTAGCACTATATTCTAGGACAGAACAGAGATCAGGAGTTCATGGAAGTGGCTTCTGTGACTTTTTTTCTATATTACGCAGGCTGTAAATACCAGTTTAAGTCTATTCCACCTACAAGAAGTGTAAAAAATTATGTATAGATAGAGTTTCTCGCCTATCCAGGACTCTGTACTATTGTACTCTTAGAAATGACATTTTATGAGGAAGAAAGAGTATCCAGGAAGAAACATCCTTGACAGGGGCCAAGACAGCATTAAGGCCAAGAGTACGGCTGTGAAGAAAAACACACTGGGTTTTTATTATAGAACTACTGTGAGTTCTATAATACAAATATTAATTTTGCCATAAGCTTATAACTTTTGTCAGCATTATTATGGCTCTATAATAATATAGTAGTTATTCTAAAACAGTGGTTCCCTATTTGTAGGGTCATGACTCATTTTGGGCTCACATATCAGATATCCTGCATGTCAGATACATTATGATTCATATCAGTAGCATATCTATATATGAATCCATACACCTAGGAACTTATGATAATTTTTTTTGGTAAGTAAGCCAGAGACACAAACAGAATCTTCAAAAAAAATGGTGATGGTCAAACTGGATGGCTGCATGAACAGGAATGTATATAGATCTATAGTTATCATCCTACACCAGTCTCAACTCCAAGTGGATCAAAGACTTCAACAGAAAACAAGATACACTGAAGATTCCAAAAGACAATGTGGGGAATGGCCTTCAGCACACTGGCACAGGAATTTCTCAACAGAACATCTTTAGAGCAGGTACTAAGACATACAATTGATAATAAGACATACAATTAATAAATAGAACCTAGTGAAACTGAAAAGCTTCTATGCACCTGCTATAGAGTTAGTATCAAAAATATATAAAGAACTGAAAATGTATATCAAGAAAATAAATAATCCAACTAAAATGATGTATAGATCTAAATAATTTTCAAAAGAGAAAACTCAATTGACTGAGGGATGAGGAACACATTAATAAGTATTCAACATCCTTTGTCATCATGAAAATGCAAATTAAAACTATTTTGTGATATCACCTTATACCTGTCAAAATATTAAGAACAATAAAACAATGAGAGCTCATGTTGGTGAGAAAATGAAGTAAGGGGGCCACTCATCTATTGCTCGTGATAATGCAAACTAGAAATCAGTCTGGTGGTTTTTTGGGAAAATAGCAATTGATCTACCTCATGGTCTAATTATATCATTCTTAGACATATACTCAAAGGATAATTTATCCTACCACAGAGACACTTGTTCAACTATGACATTGCTGCTCTATTCATACTTGTTAGAAATTGGAAACAACAAAGATGTTCCTCAATAGAAGAATGGATAAAGAAAATGTGAAGCATTTACACAGTGGGTATTAGTTAAGTGGAGAGAGAGAAGAGAGAGAGAAAGAGAGAGAGAGAGAGAATCATGAAATTCACAGGAAAACACATATAACTAGAAAAAAAATCAACCTGAATGAGACATGCCAGGTATATAAAAACCAATATTATGTGTATTTACTTTTTTGTCAATAATATCTGTTAAATCAGAGATAAGCAAGTTACAAATCGCAGAATCACATTGGTTAGTTATAGAGCAAGGATACAAATGGATCTCATTAGGAAAGACAACTAGAATAGATAGTTTTGGATGAGTGTGGGACTGAAATCATATGATGGAGTGCAAACAGGGAAAAGAGAGGAGGGAGAGGAATGGAATAAGAAAGAGGACAACTCAAATTAAGCACCATTTGGTGTAGTCTGAAAAATTTATTTACACAGGTAAATCTTCCTAAAATATATCCTTACATGAAGGTTATCTAAATTAAGTTACCAAAAATGGGGAAGACAAAGCCCTAACTGGCCATGATTTTTAACCAAATAAAGTTTCCAGTACTAAGACTAGGTTGCATCTGATTAGTTGGTGACCAAAGGGGCCCCACAGGAATCCTCAAACAACTTAATCTGTTGCGAAGACTATAGGCTGCTCTCCAAAAGCTGACAGCAAGGTTTGATTGCTGAAGATAACATCCACACAACTCATTAGATATGAAAAAGTCAAGCAGGTGTCTACAGAGAACCTTCCCCCTTCACTTCTAGTGCCTTTGGTACAGGAAGGTACTCTCACATTACCAAGAAAGTAATGTAACCAGTATGCCAGAAAGACAAAATGATATAGATATAAATTAAGCTAGTAGAAAGAAAATTTTGTTAGATAATATTTAATATTTTTCCCATAAATTTTATGTCGCAAACATTATTTAATACTTCTCAGGTCATATTATATTCATAAAAATTAGTCTCCATAATGTTTTCCCTTCATTTACAGTAAAAAGAAGAGCACATATATAGTTTCAATGTGTATTAGGCCTTAGGAAGTAAAACAAATAAAATAGTCCTTGACTGAAAATATTAATGCAAGTTTTGTTCTCCCTACAAATGTGAACTTGTGAAACTTTCTATTCCTCAAAAGACGTGGTCACGTATCTAAATTATACAATAAGGAACTCAAACTCACACTTTTCTTCAATTTTCCATCGAGTTTTAAATTTTCTTTACTGAAAAGATACACTAGACTCTGAACCAAAAGGCTTAAGCAAAGCTGTAGACCCACACATATTCATGAACACGTGCAGAAATGCATGCACACAGAGACATACTCAGAGATACACATAACACATTAAGAGACATATCTACACACATATGCAATCACACATACACACATGTGCATATGTATGTACACAAGGACACAGAAACACATACAAACACACACAGAGAGAGACAAGACAGACACACAGACAGAAAGACAGAGACAGAGACAGAGACAGAGACAGAGATAGGGACAGAGATAGAGACAGAGTGATAGATACTTAGAAGCAAGAAAACATAGACCCGATATTTTATCATCTTATGTGTGTTTCAGCTTACTAGACTTCTGCTAGTTCAACTGTAAAGATGAGCAATGATCTCTACTCCTGAATAATATGAAGCTTGTAATTGGCAGCAAAACAATCTTTCTTTCTTTCTTTTTCTTTTTTTTTTTTTTACTGGAAATTTTATTTATTTACATTTCAAATGATATTTCCTTTCCTGGTTTCCCCATGGCTCCAGCAGCACATGTAGCAGAGGATGGCCTTGTTGGGCATCAATGGGAGGAGAGGCCCTTGGTCCTATGAAGGCTTGGTGCCCCAGCGTAGGGGAATGCTGGGGCAGTGAGGTGGGAGTGGGTACATGGGTGGCTGGGGGAGCACCCTCATACAAGCAGGGGGTGTGGGGTGGAATAGGGGGGTTTTGGAGGAAAAACAATCTTTCTTGATATACATTTTCTGAATATTAAGAATAGATCAAAGACAAGCAAGTCCATTACAAGATTTAGACAAATGGTCTTTTTTTTTTTTTTGGTTTTTTGAGACAGGGTTTCTCTGTGTAGCCCTGGCTGTCCTGGAACTCACTCTGTAGACCAGGCTGGCCTCAAACTCAGAAATCCGCCTGCCTCTGCCTCCCAAGTGCTGGGATTAAAGGCGTGTGCTACCACCGCCCAGCACAAATGGTCTATTTTAATGATGTCATTTCAGAAACGAGATATCTTATGCAGAGTGTTGCCATGGCATTAACAAGAGGACAGGGCATTTACTAATTGTTATGAGCAAAGTCAGTAGAAAATATCTCTTGAGATACTTATTCTAGGCCTATCCCACAGCATAGCAGTTGTCTCAGGTCCACAGAAACATCTAGTCCTGTGTCCTCCCTCCTTTTATTCTGAATCAAATTCACCACCAACAAAAAGTAAACCTCATAATCACTCATTGAGTCAGTTGAGCTTAAATTCATCTTCTAATCCTGTCTGTTTTTTAAAGGTTCCTGTGGATGCAATAAATCAGTTACTCTTCAGCACAAAAAGCTAATATCATTGGCTATCCTCCTATCTTTAGTCCTGCCAGCATCAAATATAGCATAACTAAATCTATCTTTTAGAATAATTAATAAGAGTTAAGTACATAAAATTAAAGATTGATATCACTTCCTAAAATCATTCAAGATAATTGATATTTTTCATGCTTAGTTCAAAGCAACTTCGTAAGTGATGACCAATGTTAACACACATAATTGCTATCTTCACCCTGAAATCATTAAAATCATTAATCAAATTGTTCTCCTGATTAATGAACTGCCACAGACTATATATATATATATATATATATATATATATATATGATATGATATTGTGCGTATATTACTTATTGCAAGCATTTGGCTAATTTAGTTTTGTAAACAGTCATGTCAGTAAATTAGATATTATTGGGAAATTTGATGGTTTGGCTGTGTTTTAGCCTTAATGTTGAAAGGCATTACCCACTATGGTGTAGTTTCTATCTGGAGAAAAGCAAGCTAGTGTCCAAGAAAGATTAGATTTCTCTTTTTATCCAGTGACAGGAAGAAGTAGAAGAAGAAAAGACTTGCCTCAATCTAGAGTCAGTAAAGAAGAATTCTCATTTCCTCAGACTACGGTCAGGCTCTGTTTTCTAGCCATCCGTTTCTCCTAATTAAATGAGACTCGCCCACATAAGAGAGGACAGTCTGCTTTAGTCAACCAATCTATATGGTAATTTCATCTTAGCACACTCACAGAATCATTCAAAATAATGTCTGTAAAGATGCTTATGCACTTCATGTCCCAGTCAATCTGAGAGAGAAATTTAACCATCACAGTCAATGTTATAATAGCAGCAATATTAAAAACATTAAAATATGTGCTCTAAAACACATTGCTATGAGCAATGTCTCCAATTTATTTCTTGAGTTAATAATAACAACAAAATATTTTTCATTTACAAGTAAACAATACCTACTTTTAGATGTGGTATGGGACCTAAATGTCACAGTGTTGTACAAACGTCAGCTAGCTTGTTTATTGACAAAAGGCCCGGAAACCTTAACTGCATGTATTCACTACTCTTTCATATAAGGTTCATAGAAATCAGGAGAACAGGAAAATATTAGCTTAATTTCCTGTTAACTTATGAGACTGTGCACATTTATTTTAGGAGTCCTATCATATTACGCATATCTGATGACATCACATTCTAAAACTAATATGATCCAATTGGAGAGAAAATAACACTGTAGACTCAACTTCACTGCTTTAGCTTAAAATGGGATGGGAAGGCAAATTAAACAAATTGACACTTACCATTAACCTATTTTCACTTTTAAAGAAATAAATGAGGAATGTCTGATATTTGTTGCCTGAAGAATTCAAATATTGAACTTACAAAACGAACAAGATAAAAAAGATGAGGTTTCCAATCTATTTTTGGTTGTAAGCCTAGTCTTTAATGGTTGAGCATCTCTCTAGCCCCAATTTTCCAATCTAATGACAACTGTATCATGATACAGTAAAGGGGAATATTTGTATTATTGTGGAAACAACCTGAGATGATTCAGCTTTGGAGACACAAGGCTATTGGAGAATGTAAATAAGAGCCTTTCATTGAGTCCAAAGGGGAAAAGAGAGCATATCAAGTTGGGAAGATGTAGAGAGGTAAGAGGAGGCTTGTGAGGGAGTTAGAGAGAAGAGAACAGGAAAATATGATCCAAATTCATGGGTATGAAATAAATATTATACTTAAGGAAACACTTTTATATATATTTAAGCTTGTCTGATGACAGCCTGCATAGTTAACTAATACCAGAAAACACCATACAAACAGACACATGCACTGGTCATTTTCATTGCACAGTACTCAGTTCTATGTGGTCAGTGTCCCTGTGCAAGTTACCTATTTGAAATCTAAAATCTATGTTAAAAAAAAAAACAAACAGAAAAATCATAATAGTCTACCACTCATTTATCTACACTGGGGGTGAATTTTTTCCCTGAAGTTTTATATAAAGAGAAATCTGCATAAACCAGAAAGACACCAGTGACTAAGCTGAAAGATTGAGGAATTAAAGGAATAGGGATACTAAGGATGGAATCAAAAGGAGAGGGGGGAGAGAGAGAGAGCAAGGCATGGGAAAGAAATATAGTTGGCATTCTAATGCCATTTCACCAAGTTTTATTGAACTTGTACTATTTATTGGGAGGCAATGTGCTGAACACTTTATGGGATGGGGAGACAAAAATATAGTCTACTCTCTAAGTTCTGAAAAGTGTAATGGAGGAAATACACACAGGAACACAAGGATCCTGATTTTTGACAAGCTGTAAAGCAATCTACCGGCATGCAGGAGAGGGACCTCAAATAATTCAGAGACAAGGAGAGCCTTGGAGCACTAGGAAAGAGGAATGACTCACTGGAAAATGATGGTCATGGACCTGAAAAGAACTTGAATTTCAAAATACATTTTTTTTTCCTAAAGTAGGTTTATCTTGTCCTTAAATGTTGGTCATTAGGTGTCATGAGGGCTAAATATTTTAAACTTATTATAATTATTATTTAATTATATATCTGTGTATGTCTCTGCAAATGAGGTGCCTGCAGAAGTCACACCTGGAGCTAGTTATTGGTGATTTTTGAGATGCCCAATGTATATGAATGCTTGGGAATCCAACTCAAATTCTCTGGAGGAGAAGTCTGTGCTCTGTTATAGAAAGATATCTCTTTAGCTCAGAGCTTCAGTTTTTAATTATCAGCTATCACAAACAAGAATCACCAAAGAAGAGAGCTTTGGGTGAGGAATTATCCAGATCATGTTATCCTATGGGTATATTTGTGGAGGATTTTTCTTGATTGTTATTTGATGTGGGAAGTCCCGATTTACTGTGTGTGGGGGAGGGCATAATCTCTAGGAATTGGTCAGGAACTATTCAAGAAAAAGCTAGATGAAAGTCAGCAGTGTACATGCATTCTTTCAATTGTGTGCGTAACTGCAGATACAGTGTGAGCATCTATCTCCAGCCTTGGTCATTATTATGCCTTGCCCTCACTATGATCCCATCATATATACAGCCCCATATAAACTGAAAATTTCAGACTGAATACATTCCTATTGCTCCTGATATTTTTCCACAGTGACAGAAATGAAACTAGAACAGGTGTCACACAAAACTCTGTGAGGAAGCTAAACACTGTGAAGATGCTAAAATTCCTGTATTCATTATTTTCTAGGAAAAGAAAGATTACTTTATCCAATGCTCTTAGGATATTTCAGGAATCTCAAAGATGATTATAAAATTATGAAATTGCATTTTGAACACATGTGCTAATATATATATATATATATATATGTATATATATATATACTTTTGTATAACATATAATTTTATATACATATATAAATAGCATATGCATGTTATTTTTCTTGATTTTATCTGTAAAATAATAATATAATACTTGTGAGTTGTAGCACATTATAAACAGTGCTAAGTTTTAGGTCTACCTCAACAAAGACCATAGTTGAAATATTCTCATCTTTAGATAGTGGCACATGCCTGGCATGTACAGGAAATCATATTTTATTTTAACAAGTTTCACAAACAAAACAAATTAAATTTATTTTGACTAGTTAACTTGCCATTTCTATCTATCATAGCCTATCCATATTATTGTATTTTGTTACTTTACTAAACTACTTGCACACATAATAAAAACTTAATGAAATCCAAATACATTTCAAAGGATTTATTATAAGCGTGTGTGTGTGTGTGTGTGTGTGTGTGTGTGTGTGTGTGTGTGTGTTTACATCACTGTAGTGGAGGCACAGGCATTGGATGCCCTGGAGATAAAATTAGTAGAGGTTGTAAGAGACCCAGCATGAGAGGTGCTACCAACCTGGTTTTCTCTGCAAGAGCAATAACCACACTCTAAGCTCTGAACCATCCCTCTAGCCAACCCAGCATGTTCATGAATAAAAATTAATAACAGAATAGTTTGAAAATATATTTCTAATTTTAGTGTATAAACTCATTTTATATGTTTCATGAGGATATTTTAAATGAGTAAAAATAAACACAGTGTGTGTATGCATGTGTGTGTGAGTGCGTGTGTGCAAGCATGCGTGTGTGTATGTAAAACAATAATAATCAGAGAAAAAGAGGGGGGAATTTGAGAAGAGAACACAGGGAAAGAAAAGGGAAGGGGAAATGATATAAATACATTGTAATTTAAAATGTATCTAAAAATGCTAGAAAAAAAAAGGATTTTGATCAATGACAGTGGTAATTCAATTGTTTTTTTAAAAAATGTAAAACCAAAATAAATAATAATATTTTAAAGCATGAAAGCTATGCCAATTTTTCCCCCAAATTTTTCTTAATCTATCATCTAGCTACTCTAACTCTAGTTTTAAATGCATTACTAGAATTCATCTTTTTATTTTTGATTTAGAATGCCAAGTTTTACAGCTATGAGTGAGTTCTGCTTCTGAATGGTACTAAATATTCCATTGAAATTAATTCTGCAGTTGCAACCCTCACTCTTATATTATATTCAGAACCCGGTGTGTGTCCTTTGTCTATTTAAACATTGTTCAGCCTCTTGATACCTAATGTGTTTGCCTGAGTCTAATTGAAACGGATCCTGGATGAAGGGAAAATAATCCTCTTTAATGTGTTTGTCTTGAAGTCACCATTCCTAGGAACTATAGCAACAGACCATGGGGAAAAGTTCTGGATTGATGTACAGGTTTTCTTTCCCACTAACAATGGAAGAGTCTTTCCCATATCCTTGCCAGCATGAGCTGTCCCTTGTGTTTTTGATCTTAGCCATTCTGACAGGTGTACAGTGGGATTTCAATGTCATTTTGATTTACATTTCCCTGGTGGCTAAGGTCACTAAACATTTTTAAAAGTATTTCTCAGCCATTTGATATTCCTCTGTAGAGAATTCTATGTTTAGATCTCTACTCTATTTTTGATTAAATTATTTGGTTTGTTGATGTCTAGTTTCTTGACTTCTTTATGTATCTTGGAAGTTAGCCCTATATTTGATGTGGGGTTGGTGAACATCTTTTCCAGTTCTGTAGACTGCAGTTTTGTACTGTGTCTTTCTACTGGCTGGTTTTCTGTGTCAACTTGACACAAGTTGGAGTTATCACGGAGAAAGGAGCCTACATTGAAGAAATGCCTCCATGAGATCCAGCTGTAAGGCATTTTCTCAATTAGTGATCAAGGGTGGAAGGCACAGCTCATTGTGGGTGGTGACATCCCTGGGCTGGTAGTCCTGGGTTCTATAAGAAACCAATTTCAGCAAGCCAGGGGAAGCAATTTAGTAAGCAGCATCACACCATGGCTTCTGCCTCAGCTCCCACCTTCAGGTTCCCACCCTGTGTGAGTTCTGGTCCTGACTTCCTTTGGTGCTGAACAGTGACATGAAAATGTAAGCCGAATAAACCCTTTCCTCCCCAAATTGCTTCTTGGTCATGGTGCTATGCAGGGATAGAAATCCTGCCTAAGACATTCTGAGCTCTTTGCCTTACAGAAGCTTTTCAGTTTTATGAATTCTTGTCTACTTACTGTGCTATTGGTGTTCTGTTCATAAAATTGTCTCCTGTGCCAATGTGTTCATGGCTATTTCTCATTTTCTCTTCTTTCAGGTTCATTGTTACAAGCTAATGTTCATGTCTTTGATCAACTTGGACTTGAGTTTTGTGAAGAGTGATAGATATGGTTCTATTTGCATTCTTCTACATATAGATATCCAGTTAGACCAGAACCATTTGTTGAAGATGTTTTCTTTCTTTCACTGTACAATTTTGACATCTTTGTCAAAAACCACGTCCCAAAAGCATGCATATGGGTCTTCAGTTTGATGTCATTGATCAATCTGCCTGTTTTGTTTTTGTTTTGTTTTATTTTTTGCCAAGACAATGTGGTTTTTATTACTATAGCCCTGTAGTAGAGCTTGAAATCAAGGATGGAGATTCTTCCTGGAAATTCTTTTATTGTACAAGATTGTTTTAGCTATCTAGACTTTTTATTTGTTTTTTTCCATATGAAGTTGAGCACTGTTCTTTCAAGGTCTGTAAAGAATTTTTGTTAGAATTTAGATATACATTGGATTTAATGTATAGCTTGGTTTTGGTAAGATGACAATGTTTAGTAGTTAGTCTTACCAATCCATGAACATAGGAGAATTTTCTATCTTTCTGATATCTTCTCCAATTTATTTCTTAAAAGGCTTTAAGATTTTGTCCTACAGGTCTTCTTTCACTTGTAATCCCACCTAAGACTCCTAGAGATGGAGAATAGGAACCTGAGCTAGTCATCTTCTGTAACCAGGCAAGACCTTTAGGGTAATGATTGGGACTCTAGTCCAAGCCCAATATCTATGAACTATAACTTGTACTATTGACAAGATGTAACAGGTTAAAAGTGCAGAAACTGTGGGAGTAGCCAATGAATGACTGGTTCAGTTTGAGATTCATTGCTATGAGAGGAAACTCACTTCTGACAGTGCACAGAGCCCAGAGACTAAATAGCCTAGAGACTTAGAATATAACCAAATGTCAGTGGCACACACACACACACACACACACACACACACACAAAGTCAATGAAGTGACTCCAAGTGATATTCTCCTATCTTATAAACTGATGCCTAGCCCAACTGCTACTATCACAGAGGTTTCATACAGCAACTAATGAAAAGAAGTGCAGAAAAGTCAAACATTAAGAATCCTGTTGAAAGAGTAGGGATGAATGATTGTAGGAGCCAGAGGGGTCAAGGACACGAAAAGAAAACATACAGAATCAACTAGTCTGGGCTCATAGGGGCTCACAGAGACTGAACCAACAACCAGGGAACCTACAGGGTTCTGACATAGTCCCTCTGCATAGATGTTACAGTTGTGTAGCTTGGTCTTCTTGTGGAACTCCTAACAGTGTGAGTGGGGATTGTCTCTGACTCTTTTTCTTGCTTTCGCATTGCCCTTTACCAGGTTGTTGTATCTAGCCCTAATATGAGGGGATATGACTGATCTTACTGCAACTTGATATCCCATGTTTGGTTGATATCCATAGAAGGCCTGCCCTTTATTGAAGAGAAACTGAGGAAAAGTGGATGAGGAGTGTGTTGATCTCCAACCCAAATAAGCCCAGTAAAAGAAAACACAACTCGATAATTAGGAATACAAACTGCACGCCTGGATTGGGCAGGTTACCACTACACTACTCTATTCCCATCTATGAGATCTCTTATAACTTGAGTTTTTCCAGGCCACATGCTTCTCCTCCATTGTCCTTCTACCTCCACCTCCTCATCCCTTGTCCCCTCTTTCTCTTCCTTTCTCTCTCTCTCTCTCTCTCTCTCTCTCCCTCCTTCACCAAACTTCCTCTGAAGCCCCTCCAGGTAAAGCAGAATTAACATCAAAATACGAGACCAGGGCTATTCACAACAAGAGTGGAGGTAGGCAAGAAGGACTGGGAGGGAAAACTGTAAAAGGAATGTAGTACGGGAGAGAAGAATAAATGAAAAAATATATTTTTTAGACACAGGATATTAGATGAAAGGTAACAGCTAATGAATAAATTATCCAGAAGAATGAAACCTCTAGCCATCTATACTAAATTATGTATGTATGTGTAATATCCAAGTATAAGTGAGTATATACCATGACTGTACTTTTCAGTCTGCTTTATGTCACTCGGGATAATACTTTCTACTTCCATCCATTTGTCTGCAAATTCATAACGTCTTTATTTTCAATAGCTAAAAAGTATTCCATAGGTTAAATGAGCCACATTTTCTTTATCCATTTTTCTGTTGAGAAGCATCTGAGTTGTTTGCAGTTTCTAGCTATCACAAACAAAGCAGCTATGAACATAGTAGATCAAGTGTCCTTGTGGGATGGGGTAGCTGCGTCTTGAGGTAGAACTAGTCTCAATTTTCTAAGAAAGTGCCGGATTGATTTCAAGGATGTTTATTTTTGTAATTTAGGAATTTCGTTCAATGCACCTGAGCATACTTCCTTCCCATTCCCCTCAGGTCCACACTCCCACCTTACGTCTGAGAACCAACAACTTTTTCCATTAAAACTTCTCAGTAGGATTCAATGCTATAGTCCAAACATAAAAATCATTTAAATATCTGAAATAAGTTTCATAAATCTAAATAAGAGATTGGACTCTTTAATCAACCAATGACAAATGACTTGAAATCCAAGTTGATGAGGTAATTATGGTTGAAAGGTTAATTCATAAATCTAAATTTTATCAGTAAGGGTCTAGCAGTGACAGTGGTTTGGTTGTAAGTTGGCCTTCCTTCATTACTTTATCCTTGGCTATGTTGGCTTTGAACAGTGTTAGTTACCTGTTTTCCCCCCACCCACTGGGTATAAGAACAGAAAGAAAAAACAAGCACACACAATAGGATTTTAGAGGGCAGCCTATTGTAACATTGATAGAAGCACAAAGTTTATTAAACTTAAATACCCAGTATGATAAATGAAAGTCATAACATTTTATTTTCAATTATATGTGATTATTCTCATGTAATTAATTTAAGTACCATAGCTGTTTTGATTCTCTATCAGAAAATCACATATTTCTTCAAGATATATTGTTAATAATTTAGAAAATAAAAACTAACCCATTTTGTGTTTATCTTTGGTGCTTATCTTTCAACAGATTCCAATTTTCTTCTTCCAAATTGATTATCCTCTATTCTAAACATTGTCATTTTATGATTTACAGATAATATAGAATTATTCAGATTGAATCAGCAATTCTGAATTTAGTATTATTTCTTTCTGCAGTGGTTTCCTTTGAAACCACTCTACCTACAGAAGAATTTCTCAAAGACTAAACGTTAAATATATAAATAACCAAGAGACAGTCAGATGGCTTAATGGATAGTGGTGCTTGCTGCCAAGTCTGACCATCTGAGTACCATTCCAGGAATCAAAACTGAGGAAAGAGACAAACTTGCACAAGTTGTCCTTTGATCTTCTAATGCATGCTTTGCACATAAACATTATGGCACTTATGTGCCTACACACACACACACACACACACACACACACACACACACACACACACTGAATGAATGAATGAATGAATGAATCAATCAATCAATGTATTTTAAAACTATTAAAATCTCTGACTGAATGAAAGAATCTTAGATGTCAATTCAAATCCACAGGCCAAATAATAATAATAATAATAGTAATAACATAATAACAAATCTGGGAATTATTTCTCTTTACACTAGGTACATCTATTGATGTACCTAATTTTTAAATCAACTGAAAATTAAAAGTAGGTTTATGGGTTTATGATTTGTAAATTTGTAGCTTGCTTGTATGTCTCTGATAATACTAAAGGGAATATCGTTATATTAGATGTGAAGATCTGTATACAGTTTAAATCAAAATTAAATGGATGCTGTTAGACGTCCACGCACAGCTTAGAACAGACCATACCAGACCAAACAGTTCCAAGAGGGGTGGGTTACTCAGGAGATAGGGCAAAGGTGAGAGGAGAGAAGTAGACGATGGAAGAAGAGAGCAAGGTCAGTGGGTTCTGCCTGTTTTATATGGGCAGTGACTTAGCCTCTCCCAGGTAAAGGTGAGGTAGCCAGGTGGATTCTGGGAATGTATGGAGGTTGCCTTGGCAACAATGTGAGGGTCACTTAGATGTGATGTCACTGGATTCTGAGCAACATGAAGGCAATCGACAGCCCAATGTCCTTTCTGATGGCACCTAGGACATGGTCCCCTTGGCTTGCTGGGGTTGGGGCAAGCCTTCGCCCAATGACTATGTTGACCACATTTATAGCAGGGGCCTGGTGGTCCCTGAGCCTTCAATGACCAGGAGTCTGGGGTAGCAGCTAAGGTTGGTCAGATAGCCTTTGCCAGCATGTGGTATTTCTGTTTTCAGGCTTCCTCAATATATATGGTTTAATTAAATAATTGTGGTTATTAAGAACATTGATAGAAAGAGAAAACATATAATAAGAGAAAGAATTGAAAAGAACTCTTGAAATTATGCAATTAAAATAAAGAAGATATGAGAACTAAAGAACAAAATCTATAATGTGCAGAAGACCAGAAACCAACAGGAGCAATTTTGAGCAGAGCAGTGATAGGTTTAAATCTAAATGGATTAAATGTGTTAAATCCAAAGACAGAGATTACAAACTTGATCTCTTTAATGGTCTAACAGCATGTTCTGTAAAGAAGACACATTTTAGATTCAAACACAAGAAGGACTTGGAAGCCAGGACTGAGGGCTAAAACAACAGTAATGAACATGTACCACTCTTGCAGAAAACCTGTGTCTGATTACCATTTGGAGAGGCTCACAACTGCCTTTACCTCTAGGACCAAATGGTCCAACACTGTCCTCAGTACTCTGCCAACACAAAGACACATATACATGTGCATATAATTAACAAACAATACAAATAAATCTTCAAAAATGAAAGAAGGCCTTGAAAATTTAAAAAAAACAGAAAATTTGAAAATAAGTAAAATATGAACATCTATCAGAAGATAATTGAAATACTTATATAAGCATTTTCAAAAACACATCTATGAAAAAATACAGGATGGAGAGATGGCTCTACAGTTAATAGCATGTGCTGCTCTTGAAAGGATCTAAGTTAGATCCCAAGGAACCACAGTGGATGGATCATAACCTGCTGTAACTCCATCCCCATGGACACTTCACCAATGTGAATATACTCCTGAATACATACACATAACTGAAAATGAAAATAAGTCTTTTTTCAAAGAATACCATTTCTAAAGACAAACATGAAGTTTTTTTGACAAGACTGACTATATTGATGAGATATGGAACATATAACATCAACATAAACATAAAATAGTAATAAATGTGTTAGTTAAATTCATTGAGATGACTAGAAATGAGAAATACAAAGTTGTACAATGGTATCCTGAAACTTTAATATATATATATATATATATATATATATATATATATATATATATATAACCACACAAAAAGTCAACCATTAAGAAGAAGATTTAAAAGTCACTTTTAAATATCATTTTTGGATATCTATGGAAAAATTTACACAATAGCAACAAAATTCACATATATCACCAATTCTTATGAAACATTATTCAAAATTTACACTATTATTTAATTTAAAACAATACATTCACTAATACTATAATCAAGTGAAATTTCATGACAATAAAATAACAAGTTTAAAATAGTAATAGATAAAATTTTAGAATAGTCTCAAACTTAGAAATTAACACACTTCTAAAACCATGGTAGATCTAAATGCAAAACAAAGAAAACGCAAATACTTCGTGATGAATGAAATAGGAAGATCCACTCTAACACATTCTGAGGACTATGGCACCAGTGCTTAGAAGGAAGTTGATATTTTTCCATAACAGTAATTTTAGAAAGATTATTTTTACTTGTATGTATGTGTGTGTGCCTACCCTCTGCAAATATATGCCACATGCCTGTGTGCACACACAGAACTTATAAGAGGGTATTAGATAGTCATAGAAGGTTGTGAACTACATTAAATGCGCACTGCAAACTGATTTTGGATCTACTGGAAGAAGAAGGTCTCTTAATCTCTGAGCTATCTTTCCTGTCTATAACCATACATTTTCAAAGGGATGTTTATCAGATAACATTCACTAAACACCAGGAAATTAAACTCAAGGAGAAAGTAGATGGAAACTATAACTAGATAAATAAAAGAAAAAATAGCTGTTCCAATCACCGGAAGTTTCCCGAGCAATTCAATTATGTACCAGAATGAAAGTAAATTGCTCCACAAGACAAGTCCATCAAATAAGGAAGAATTATTTTTATTGTCATTATTTCTCCAACATCAGAAGTATGCTATGGTGCCTGAACCTGGTCAAAGTTAATTGTCTTGTCTTAATTTTACTTTTCTGTAGCTATTCAGAATCCAGTATGATACCCAAAGGTACAGGTAGAATACAAACCATAGCTTTCATGTAGGAAATCACCTACTCATAAATTGGATTATGAGAACACCATACTTATAAAGTATTAAAGATGTAGAATAAATCAAGTTTTCATTTGCAGTAAATGCGGTAAGATTTTCAAAAAACAGTTAACCAGTTCCTGATGACAGGAAGACAACTGTGAATGCCACTTTTCCCATTAAAGATTCCACTCACTTCCTGCTTACTCAGTTCTTATGTTTCTATCCAGTTCACTGAGGTTTTGCATATTTTTATGTAGGTGGTGTTTTGTCAGTTTGCCAGTGTTGTGGTACCTTGTGACCCAACAAATCATATAGCACTTTTTGTCCTGTGCTGTTTTTAGTGTTTTCACAAATATATACTCATTAAATTATACTCATTAAATTAGCTTGCATAATAATTTTATGTCTAAATGATGGACTGGGTATTAGGAGTATCTTGCACCTCACTGGTACAAATAGAAATAATTATGCTCTAATTGTATTTTGAGAGAAAAGTGTTATTTTAACAGGAAGGGTGATATGTAGGAGGAGCTGAGGGGGAAGGAGCACTGAGAGGAAGAGATGGAGTAAGGAGAGGAGAAGATGAAAAAAAAGGAGAAGAAAGGTGATGAGAAAGAGAAAGAAAGAGAAAGAGAGGGGGGCATAGAGGCAGATGTTCATGTGTCTCCACAGTCAAAGACAGTTTATATATCTAGGTTGGGTATTGGGTTACACTTCTGATTGAGCATTACCAAATTTATAAAGCCTTTGACTAACATTTTTAAAAAAATGTATAAAAACAAAAAGGAAAAGGGGGCATGGGATAGGGGTTTTCTAGAGAGGGGAAATGGGGAAAGGGAATGGCATCGGAAATGTAAATAAAATATATAAAAAAAATAAAAAAGGAAATAAAACTAAAAAAAAAGATAATAATTTTATGTCTTTAAAAACTCCATGTATCACGTTTCAGCTTTTCTTCTCTACATTCCTCAAAATTACTGATTTTTTTCTCTCTTTTGAAGTATGCGTGTGTATGTAATTTTTATAAACATTCTTTAGCTATAAATGTGTATGATGTGGCTTTTAAAAACTAGCCTTGTTTATTTAACAGTAAGCATTTTTTTCACCCACGTATCTCTGGTTATCAATGTCTGTTTGTTGATAAAAGTCAATGGAAAAGTTAAATCTACCACAGCTTATCCAATTTAGTGCTGTAGCTGCTTTCCACTGGATTTTGTGGGTTTTTTTCACTATAATAATAAAGTACATTAAGCTTTGTTTTTATAAAGATGAAAGTTTCAAACATTTGGATGAATATGTAGGAGTGTGATTGTTGGATCAGGCTAAGCATATCATTGAGCCTTGGAGTAAAATTATTGATTTATTTCTTCCAAAGTAGTTATATCATTTTCTAGTCCTAACCTCTGGCAATTGAAACCTCTGTTGCTGTGCCTCTTGCCTGAAATCAATAGAGATTGTGGTCAGGTTAGTTAGTAATAGCAGAGTCTCTTCCACTTTCACTTCCCTGGAGATAAGTCATCCTGAGTACTTTTGTATGTACTTGTAATTTTCTTTTTTCATTGGTGATAGAATTATTTCATTCATGTTTTAGGATACTTGGTCAGTGAAGACAAATTTATATATCAACCTTTCAGAAACACAGTAGTATGTAGTTCATCTGCAATTATTTACTTTTTATTCAATTTGGACCATTTACATATGAGTACTGTATTTATGCCATCACTAACTCTTCCTCTGTTCATTCAAATTGTACCTGTGTCCCATCAAATCCATGACCTCTTCTTTGATTAACACACACACACACAATTACTGAGTCCATTTATTTGTTATAAATGTTATTGTTGTTTATATCTATATGTTTATGGTTGACCACTATAGGAAGATTGTCTTAATTGAATCTACAAAACATAGCCATTATTTTTATATATCGATGCAAATGGGAGGAAAAGTGTCGGAGCTCATGGCAAGCTGAGGACTGAGTGCATAGTGGCGGTAAAGACAGGAAGTACATAGGACGTGATGAACAAGGATGGGCATAAGCCAAACAAAAACAAAACAGAACAACAATGACAACAAAAACACCATAGACTTCAGTGGGGAAAATAGATATCCTGAAGTGAGAGCTCTGGTAATTTAGAAAAATCTTGTTCTGAAATAAATAAGCTTGAAGGAAATGTTAGAGCAATCTTGGCTTTTAAGTCCAAAGCAGCTGAGAAAAAATATATCCAGTAGTGGTCCAAAGAAAGTGAAGAGGAATAGATGCAGCTGTTCCCAGATGACAAGTATCAACCCCTCCCTGGAGAACACAGAATGGATGATGCACTCTCTGAATAAATGAGGAAAGATGATGTGGGAGAGTGGATTGTACAAGAGCAAGAAAAAAGAAAACGTATTTGCAGAAATCCCATGAACTAAATTTCAATATTCCAAGTGCTTCTTTCTGGAGCATGAGAACAGTATGCAGAAATTGCCAGCATGCTTTACCTCTTATAAATAGAACTGACCATTACACCTTGACAATGATAAAAAAGGAAACAACGAATTTTTGAATCAGTGGAACACAGTACCATGGAAGCTTGGCAGTAAAAGCAAGTTTCCAATGTGAATTAGAAGCAAAGGCTTCTCTGGACATTAGTGCTGAACCCCAGTGTTAAACTCTGAGTGTAGAAAGGAACAGGTGATGTGCAATCCTGTAATGGACATCTTCGGAAAGAATTAAAAAAGAGTAATTCTCAGTTATTCACATACACAGTCTTTATCTTGTCTTATGTTCAAGTAACAGATTTTTTTGATCTGTAGCCAGAAAATCAAATAATCCAAACTTGCTTCTGGTCCATCAGAATAGTTCTAGGGAGCTTCATTTAGTGTGCCCTGGGCTGCCCATCAGTCTCTCAGGGTGCCTGGAAAGTTTTAAATTAGTTAGCTAGAGGATGTAGAAGAGATGCACTGTGGGGTAGTGGACCATGCCAGGAAACTTAGTAAGGGTGAGTTGGTTTAGAGACCCTAGCACCCAGGCACCCACCTGAGATGGTAGGTGCCTTCCTGCTCCCTACTAGATTTCTGGTCCAGAACATTTGACACTCCCAACATAGATCTCATAGCCCAGAACAGAGTTGGGGATCCAACTCTATTCTCAACTCCCCATGACCCAGATGCATCTCAAGGTCCAGGAACTTGGGAACCCCTGACCCCGGGCTCCTCATTGCAGGTCTGTGGACCCCACCCGACCCCTGATCCTCCGTTCCCGACTCCTTTGCACAGTTTTTAATAGTGACTGGACACCTGGAAGTCAGGGAACCCCAGCTTCTGCCTCCCACATCTTAGGCTGCCTTTTCCCATCCCCTGAGTGATGTATTATTGCTTCCCTCAAGCCCAACATCTGATAGCAGCCCTAGGGTAAATGTGGTCTAGCACCTCAGCATTTTGTCTACCCAGTGGTGTTTTCACACTCTAGCTATGGGGGGAAACTTGAAGCCACATGCATTTCTGGTGGGTCATAGAGTATTTCAAAGTAGGTTGGCATTGGAATTCAAACTAGAATAGAGATTCACTGAACAGTTATGGAAATACTGTAATTCTACATTTCATGCTGGGCGGTGGTGGTGCATGCCTTTAGTCCCAGCACTTGGGAGGCAGAGGCAGGCAGATTTCTGAGTTCAAGGCCAGCCTGGTCTACCGAGTGAGTTCCAGGACAGCCAGGGCTCCACAGAGAAACCCTATCTCGAAAAACCAAAAAAAAAAAAAAACAAAACAAAACAAAACAAAAAAACAAAAAAAACCCTACATTTCAATTACCATATTTTGAATAATTTTAAAGAAAAGTTAATATTTATTTATCTCTTTAATATTTATTTTTTTCTGTCCTTGTTTTTGCTCTAATTTTTTTTTTTTTTTTTTGTTCTTTCAAGCTACCACATGTATGACTCTTTCCTTGTGTTCTACAAGAAAAATGGAGGTTAGCAAATGTTTCTTACACTACCCTCAGAGACTGGATAGTGATCATCACTAAGTGTCCAGAACTTCCTGACAAACATCTGATCTCAGAGATGGGATGTATAAAACACATACACACACAGACAAAAAGACAGAGAGACAGAGACAGATAGAGAGAGACTGAGACAGATGGAGAGACTAAGAGAGACTAAGAGACAGAGAGAGAAAAAGAAAGAGAGAAGAGAGAGAGAGAGAGAGAGAGGGAGAGAGAGAGAAACTTACCTGCTTTCTTGCACTCTTTTTCTTAGGACACTGAGTTCATCAGAGCAGCAGTCGACCTTGGCCTGGGCAAAAGGCCAGTGACTTCGTTTAATAGGAAGAATGTATTTTCCAGTGATTCATCACTTCCACTATAAATTAAAGAAAGACATTTCTGCTTGCTAATGATTTATTAAGAAGACTTTCTAGCAGTAAATCCTCTCACCTTCCATTTCCTGAAAGTCATGATAGGACTTGAGCCCCAGAGCAATAGATGACTGCCATTCCCAGAGGTGCCCACCTTTCTAAAATGCAGGTTCACTGTGCTTTAAACACTATGGGAGGTCTTGGAAAGGGCTACAGTAGCAGTTGGGAAGCCATGTCTGTGACCTTTAATAGATTGGAGTGTCCTAGATAACAGGCAGAGATACAGTGACAGAAATGACTCTTGGGAGTAACTGGGCCATTTTTTTAAATCTGTCAGATCCAAACTTATCATTGCTTGTCCACTGGTGACAGAAAAAGCTGAAGTCTTTCTAAAGCAAAGTTTCATTTTTAAATAAAGAATACCTTTAACCAACTTCTCCAAATATTTAAAATCCATATAATCAAAGTCTGTTTACAAAAGCTAGAGGTGCTATATGGCTGAGATAGTAAATGGTCCATGTGGCTTGTTTACATTTTGTGCAGAAATGATGCTGAAAATGAACAAGGAGATACTGAAAGTCACACTTTCTTTATCATAATATTCCCCCAGCGACATTCAGCTTCTATGTAAAAAGTAAACAAAGACACCCCGTTATATGATTAAGAATAACACCTCCAGCTGCTATGATTGCATTTATTTCTTCACAGCAACAATCAACGCTTAGTTATTGCTGTGTACAATGACTAGCACATCAGTCTTTTCATGGCAGTGAGCATTTATTTTAATCATTAACAATTCTTAGGCAATTCATCACAGTAGCATTAATGTATTTTGCCCCTTTGAGGCAAGGTACCGGTGTTAATGTATCTCTCCCTGAAATTCCTTGCTATTTCTTTTCTGTCAATAGAAAGTTATGACTAAGTTTAAGAATGAGAAATTATCTAAGATCATTTATTGTCTTAAACATGAATAAATTAGAAAAAGACATTGTGTTACTTCTAGAAGATAAATTATCACTGTTGAATGAATACTGAATATCCTTTCACTGGTGTTTTAATGGCAAAAGATTTAGCTATTTAACATTTATTAATAATTTTAAATAATTATTTTATGATGTTAAAATTATTCTAAAAAGAGTGTTGCTGATTGTGTTATATAAATAACACAATCAGATATAGACAACTGGCACTATTTATTAGCTCAAAATTGTGTGTGTGTGTTCTCTGTGTTTATATTAGTGTGCATTTATGTGTATGTGTGCATGTGTAAATATGCGTGTATATATGTAAGTATGTATGTTTGTATATGTGTGTGGTATGTGTGTATAACTTTTCATGTATGTACATATATGTATGTATGTGTATGGATATGTATATGTGTTTGTATGTATATGTGTACATATATCTGTATATGATACTATGTGTCTATGTATGTGTATATGTTAGTGTCTATGTGTTTCTGTATGTTTGTGCATATGGGTGTTTATATATGTGTGCATCTTTAGTTATATTTGTGTGTGTGTTTAGTAGTAGTAGTTTTTGTTGTTTCTGGATACCCAACAGAACTTGATAGTAATATCCTCAGGATGAGGACACAGAACAGGTTGTTCGGAAGACATGGAGAGTCTAGTCATTATTTACCTTGAAATTTCCTCCCTGCTGGCAATCTTTCATATTACTGATGGTTCTGTGCACAATGTTTGGGTAGAGGTGTGTATGTGTGGAGTGGTCATTAGCAGTGTTGCCCCACTATGAACACTGTGACCTGTAACAGTATCTGGATAGCATGAATGTTATATTAGCCAACCATTTTTTATTGGATATAAAGCTTACTTCATAGGCAAAAACAATTCTGGTACTGCAAGTGAGCTAAGACCCCATGGCTGGTAAGACTACAGGCCCCAAGGGTGAACTTACTGTTACTATTCTGCTAAACAAACATGGTATCAAACGTTCCTGTAAACTCATGTATTTAAACATATAAACTAATGCAGTAAGTTCTCAGAGCTTCTTAGAAGTCTTTGTACAATGAATGTTGGTTAGCACAGAAACTCACAACTCACTAGACCACAGGGAGTGTTAGTGAAGAGCTCAGTTGCAAATGAGACAATTATACAACACCAGACCCCCAAGGCTTTGGGACAACAATTAAAAGGAAGCAGAGAGATAATAAAAATCAAAGGTTTAAGATAACTGAAGCAAAATATTTTTCTCTGGCCCTGAGAGGACCATTGTACTCATGACGCGTATACCACATGTGTTATACACATAGGACTAGCACAATGCCAAGGTAGTCAGCATTTTAACATGAGGGGCAAAGACTTAGTGAGCCCCTACTTCATACTAAAAATCTATGGCCATTTGATGATTTCTACAGGAATGAGAGTTAGTTTTGTTTAAGGCTGTAGCCCTTTGTAGATAAATCGTGATCCAGTTAATGTTCCATACCAGGAGTGTATAGATCCTACAGATTAAATTAAATGTATTATTTTAAAACTAGAGAACATCATGTTGAGTAAGGGATACCCAGCAGACCTTCGAGAAGACAGTGGATATTATTAAAATATTGATGATATGTTGATATTATCAAAAATACAATATAAAAATGTATAGAAAATTGAAAGAAATAAAAATAGTATATTGTAATAGAAGCTGTAGGCCTGGTAAAAATTTACAGAAGGTCCCAGATATTCTGTGAGGAAGTTTTTAAATATCTTTGTCATAAAATATATTTTGATCATATTTCCCCTCCTTAAAGCAGAATTCCTCCTCTGACTTCCAGTGAATAGGATGCCTGAGACCACTCTGTGACTTTAAAGAATGCTTCTTTGAGGAAGTCCACTATAGCTTAAGGATGCTGGAGTCTAAGAGCAGGTGTGACTTCTGTTCCTGCCTTCAGGGCTTCAGTAGTTTTCAGAAGACAGATACCTTGGGTTAATATGGTAGCAGAAGGGCATCAACATCTTTTATTTTGAAACTAACTTTTCAAAATAAAAGGAAACGATTAGATACATATAACAAGCTTTACTGTTTCATATACGAGAAACCTCAGCTCAAATATTTGTTAGTAATAAAATATATAATCCTGAAATGCCCTCAAAAACATCACAGTAGCTGAGTATTACTTAAAGTCATGCTTCAGGGGAAAATTGCTTTAATAATTATTCCTTCTTTCTAAAAAAAATTTCTTTTTATTACATTTTTAAGAGTATGCTAAGTATAAATTGAATAAAGTAAGATGTCACACAAGGGATATCATTTACAATACTATTAAGAAATCTTACAGCTTTGCTTTCTGAGCTTAATAATGAGACATTTTGAATATGTGGATTTTTTTTTTAAATCACCAGCTATTTTTTCTCTACTTGGAACATAGGAAGTATACATGTGGCACAAAATTTTGTTTTTAACTTTTGGATATTATTTTAATTTTGTTAATGGGAATACTGTTCAGTTTAAATGAGATAAAAATAGGACACGGAGATCTTCTGCAGTGCATCAGGTGACTCTAACAGAAGCTATTCAAAGACTCAGAGTAGGACAGCATTGAAGGTGATAAATCTGTCAGAAGCTCAGCAACCCAGAAAGGCTTTTGTACTACTTACTTTTCTCAAAACTAAGAGAATATATGTGACAAAAATAACTTCAGGCCGAAGGGTTTATGTGATACACAGTTGAGAGGATTCAGCCCTTCTTGGCAGGAATGGTTCGGCGATGGGATTTTGAGGCACTCACGTTGCTCTCAGGACATAGACAAGGAGAAATGAATGTTGATGCTCAGACAGCTTCTCCATTTGTATATTTGTGTAGTCAGGGATGGCAGCATATGTAAGAGTCCTGATCACATTCAGGATGGACTTTCCCCTCTCTGTATATAGACTTCCAAACACACAAAAGGTGTGCCTTGTCAATTCTTGCTGTTTAAAAATCTAATCAAGTTGACACTCAAAATAAATCACAATAGTATTTAATGTTAAAGATGGCATTGTTACTGTAACAAATATAAGTCACACAGTTCAAAGTAGTTGATCACACACATGCAATGTTTCTTAGACTCCTTAGTGAGCCAATCCACAGTAGTTAAAAATGGATGTGTGATGGTGTGGGTAATGACAGACAAAACACTTGATCAGTAGAAATTAAAAACACTTAGAGAATGAAACAGCAACAGGGTAAGTCCTGCCTCCAACATTCATATCTTATACTGAATAGAAACTAACCTGTCTCAGAATGAAATGAGCAAGACTGTAGAGGGTTGGAACTATACTTAAAAAAAAAAAAAAAAAAAAAAACAGCTTCAGAAAGAGACTGCTCCTCCTTCCTCTTTCCTTTCTTTCTTTCTCTCTCTCTTTCTTTCTTTCTTTCTTCCTCAACTTAAAATAATTTATGGCTTACATATGGAAATTATTATACTTTTTTGAATAATTAAAAACAGATAAAATAATACCAAATATATTGGAATAGGAATAACAAACACTTGCCAAAGAATCTAAGAAAAGGCACAGGAAACACACATAGATTGAAAGATGTGCTCATTTGCACACTCATGTATCCCATTAAAATATTAACTATATATAATATGCACAAAGAACCTGTATAGTAACTAGAAAGAACATATATAAATAATAAAAGTAAAAACTAAAATAAAACTTTTAAAAATCCCTGAAAACATTTTGAGGCAGGGACCTAAAAAGATGCCATTGAGTTTGTTTTCTGTTGGTCACTATGTTGGTCACATAGTGGTGAATATGTAGCTTATCCATAAGGGTTGTTTGCTTGCCCTAAGAGATGCCTTTGGAGAAAATTATTTTTCTCTCCCTCCTAACCCTCCTACCATACCACATATAACTCTCCTTGGTATTAACTATATAACAGCAATTAATGAAAATCAATTCTATTTTTTAAAATTATTGCTTGTGAACTCTCCGCCTAAATTATTTGGCCTAGTCTGAGAAAAAGCAAAAGGCTTTGTAGAATAAAGTTCAATGTGAAAAAAATGACTTGCTAATTTAATTACATTGTATCTGATCTAATCGGATAGATATTGGTGTAAGATATGGTAGAAACAGAAGGGATTCTTCAAACTGATGTATATATATGAGGTGGACAGTAGAGACAGATGGACAGTACAAACTCTACATGCAACTGAGGATGAACCAAGTCTCTCAGAACCTGGTAGAAGATTACATTGTCCATACTTCAAGATGATGATGAAACTTACTCATGTATGTTGACCTTCTGTGACTTACTGTCGAGGCAGCTCACTCTGGCCAAGGATTGCAGAGAAAGATTCATGGGGGTCTTTTGTCTGCTTACCAAGGGATCTCAGAGAACTTAAGACAGAAAGAAATGAGAAACGTACCCTCAACTCATTTTGTAACCAAAAGGTAGCAGAGATGATGACAGTGATGATAGCAACGACAACAACGACAAGAACCTGGCTCATCCCTGAACCAAAAGAAGCCGAAGACATAGAATCATAAAAATGGTATGGATCCAAGGCCAACTTCATGCCACAGAGCCTAAACCTAATTAAGAAGTAAATGGACGCTGGGCTCATACCCAATTCAAAAAGCACTTGGACCAAAGAGAAGGAAAAAGCTAAGGTCTTATCTAACTTTAAAATTCCTGAAGAAATACCATGTACAAGAAATACTGAGTACAGTTTACCTCATTCTGATACAAAAGGAGACCAGGCTAAACAAAAAGAAATGAGGGTCAGATTCTTAGCCAAAATTAGACAGGGCAAAAGACAAAATATGTAGCTTGGTCTGACCCCACACTGAATATTAGTCTGGACCAAATCATATAGGAATGGAATCCAGCCAACCCATGACTATAAGAGAGCCTAGTCTGAGAATATACAAATGAGGCCTAAAGTTATTGCTAAAACTAAAGACCAAGATGAAGACTCAACAATCTTGAGTGGTCTCATACCTGACCCCAAAGGAGCCTGGCTGAAAAAAATTTTGGAGCCCTGGCTTTTTCTAAACTTCAGGAAGCCGAGGTTGAAAATGAGAAAAGATGTGGCAGGAGTCCATTCCTGACAAAAATGTAGCCAAAGACAGAATGGAGTCTGGGCAAATCCTTGAGCCTAAAGTAGTCCAGGTCAAAGATTGATCTGAGGCATGGACTCATGGCTAGCCTAAAAGGAGCCTGAACTAAAGACTGACAAATAAAGGCCAGGCTTATGTCTCTCATGCCCTAAAGGAGCCCAGGCCAAAGACAGATAGAAATGGAACTCAAGCTCTCATCTGACCCTAATGGAAACCAGTGTGATGATAAACATTAATGGACATTGGCTCATTCATGAATCAGAAGGAGAGTGAGCCAAAGGACAAAATATAGGATCCAGGCTATCCTTAGCCTAATGGAGAACAGACCAAAGAGAGATCTGGAGCCTGGGCTCATTCTTGATCCTAAGGAATTTGTTCTAAATACTGACAAATAGAGCCCAGGCTAGCCCATAATGAGAGAGAGAGAGAGAGAGAGAGAGAGAGAGAGAGAGAGAGAGAGAGAGAGAGAGAGCTCCTACCAACCTTTAAGGACTGGACTGCAAACAGAAATGAAAGCCCAGTGTTACTCTTAAACTAAAGTTTCAGGTCAAAGACTAATACTAACCCTGGCCAAGGACAAAGAGCTGTGGACTATGAACCTGGGTGTCATCCCTCTCATAAAGGGTTAAAGACTGAAACAAATGAACCTGAGGTCATCCCTGTCTCTGAGGGAGCTGGGCTGTGGCTGAGAGAAAGGGATCCTGTCTTATTCTTAACTCTAACAGACCCTGGTTAAATTGATTGATTAAAATAGACTCTCCCATTCTTGACACCAAAGGAGCCTAGGTTGAAGACACAAAGATTTGGAGCCTAAGATGTACCCTGATCCAAACTAAGTCTGGTCTAAATAGTAAAAGCGAAAATTGTGGATTCTAAGATCCCAACTGGGTTCCTAAATTGAGCCTGGGTTCACCCATGACCCTGAAGGAGCCCTGGAGAAGACTTTACTGAAAGGAGTCAGAGTGAAGAGGGAAGGAAACTGATTCCAGAGTCACCCTTAACTTAAAAGAAACTTGGACAATGCCTAAAATTATTTGGACTTGAGCTCCTCCAACTCTACAGGAGCCTTGAGTGGTATTTTATCCATGTCTTAAAAGGATCCTATTCCAAGTCCACCCCGGAATGATGCAGAAGCTTCTCACATGTTCAATTCTACAGGAGCCCATGGATATTCCTGAGAATACTTGTGCCTGTACTAACCCCATTGCTCCAAAAGAGGAGCTACAGCCAAATCTGTCTCAAAAGAAACCAGCACTTAAGACTGAAAGAAATAGAACACTGGCATCAGCCATCATGCAAAAAGAAGCCTATACCGGAGCCTGTTTAAGGAGACAGGACCAAACAGAAAAACCAATATAACCCAGACCACACCATTTCAGAAAGGACACTGCTCTAAAGTCTGAGACACTTGGAGCTAAGATCCAACCATGATATCAAGGATTCCTAACTCAACATCTACACAAGTGTACAGAGGCCAAAGATACAAATGGTGCCTGATCCAAGCCTAGAATAAGTAAAACTAAAGTTAAACCTTGACCTAATAGGTGCCTGGGCCAAACCTTTAGGGAAAAGGAAGTTGAACATACTGTTATCCAAAAGTAATGTGGGCACATAACTGACCTGAAAGAAAGCAAATGTTCTTGTACCAACATCCAAGAAGCAAAGCCTGAACTGAATGGATCTTGACTATATGCCCAACAAAAATAAGTCCTGATCAATGTTTAAACCTAACCTGGCTGATCTACAGTTAAAACTTGATATTAAATTCAATTATAAGGAACCTGGGTTAAACACTGAGCTTAAAGAATCTTGATGAATTCTGAACAGATGAGGGCACTGGCTGACATAACTCGAAAGGAACCTGAACAGAGCTCTGACCTCCTCACAGCCTGGGCCACACCCTGAACTCCAAGAATCACAGACTTGTTATTCCAGAAGAGCTCAGGCTGCACAGAAAGCAGCTTCATCTCAAATTCTTAACCTACTGTCCCAGTTTCAATATATTAAAGTATTTTGTTTAATATAAAATGCAAATGCTTTATTTTTTCCTGTTAGATGACAGGCAGAAGCTATTCTTGGATGTATACTACTCCAGAGAACCCAGATATTGGAGGGGACTTAAATCATCAAATACAGAGTTTAGAAATAATGATCCTTTTGTTCTTAACATATATGTGTATTGTTCCTCACAGTTTTCCCCTGTGTTGTATAAATGAATCCAGAACTGGAGCACAGAGTTACAGCAAGAATGGGAATCCAGGATCTACTTCTTCTCTGCCACAAAATGAGAGACATTACATGCAAATGACAAGGCTCCATTTGACTCACTCTTCTGTAAACAGTAAATTTCAGTAAATCAGGCTCTCCTCCTTTAAAACTCGTATATATGTATATAAAGTTATTTGCCATTGATATACATTTACATCTATATCTAACTCATGTACACTTATACTCACATATGCGTATACATCATATATACATATACTACATCTATATCTACATCCATATAATCTACATATATATATGCATCATATCCAAATTCACATATAATATACCTACATCTACATCACCTACATATGCATATACATCATATACATATACACCATCTACATCTACATTTATGCCTATGCCAACATATATACATATGCATACATATACATTGTATACATCTAAATATTTACCAATATCATATACACACACATAGATATACATATTCATACACAGTTGACACATTGACATCATTCTGCTGTCTGCCCAGCATGACCATGTGGCAATCACAACTCTGTTATGTAAAAGTCCAATCAGTGGCCTCCTGCAGTCTTTTATCTTGTTCAGTTTCCAGCATAAACCACAGATTAGCTCTCTGTCCTCCATTTAAAAAAAAAAAAAACTGTCTGTGAAAAACTACATGGCCAACGGTTTTCCATACTCAATCTGCTCTCAAATGAAGTGGTCACATTGTCTTTCTATGTCCTTCAAGGAGTCTGAGCATCTAGAAGGTGCTGAAGTTGACCAAGTGTATTCTAAAACCATTTACTCATGGATTCTATTTCTGAGTAGTTCTCCCAAGTACCTTAAAATTGACTGTTTTGTGAAGTTCAACAATCATTTAAAAGTGCCCATTAAACATGTGCTAATACAATGCAAAACTCAGAACTTTCGTAGTAAAAGTTATAAAACAAGAGCTACTCCATTCCTGTATTATACTGTATGAATATGGTAATTTGAGAGATATGCAGAGCACAGATTAATATGTTGTAGGTACATAAATGGATGGCAGACATACAGATATACTTTCTGTAGTTTTTATTTATGTGGTAGAGAGCAGTATTTCATTCATCAGTAAGATGATTCCTGATTTTACGTTAGGTGAGTTAAAATATTTTTGTTTTAACTTACTTTTCTAAATAAGTCAGTGAAACAAAATGAAATGAACAGCAAATATAATCTTACACAGAAGTTGGTTGCACTGTATAAAATACTTAAGACAATCTTTTTGTAACTATTACATTACCAAATTATGAATTTCACCATATAAAGAATCATAATATACTTATAATAAAAGACATACATCCACTGTGTTAGAATTCTATTAGTGCCCACAAGGCCCTCATTTACTATAGTTTGTCCTCCATAATAGACAATACACATAACCCAACATGATTTTATTTCAGATAAAGTTGAGTCTATTTTAACCGTTGACAAGGCTTCAATTACAGCATGTTATATAACGATCTTGGAAGTGATCTTTCCATTCAAACAGTAAATGAATGTCAAAGAGAAACTTGAAAAACATCACAAGTTCCTCTAAGAGATGTCAGAGTAAATGACAGTGTGAATGGCTGCTCCTGTCCACTTGTCTGATGCCTGAATAGTGACGGGACATCTCACAGATGAAAGATGAAACTTCTACCAGAGACGATGCTTGGGTTGGGATGCCTGAGTTCTGACTGTGAGCCACAGGCCTTATGAACAGAAAGCAGAGAACTTGCAAATGCACAGTCATGAGATCTTGCTGCTCTTCTTCCTAGTGACTACACAGTTTTACTACATCCTCATGGAGAAATGTCCACTCATCATTTCAGAGGAAAGAGCTAACAGCATAGCTTCAATTTTATGACAGTCTTCCAGACAGCTTTCCAAATGCATTTTACAATGTATTTTTCCTTTTCTCTTTATTTTTTTACATTTTAGATTTTATTCCCCCTTCCCAGTCTACCCTCCCATGTTTCACATCTCCACCCCACACCCCTGTCTTCAGGAGGATGTCCCCACCCCACCCTCCATCCCACCCCACTCCTCACCCCACCCCCCACCCAGTGAAACCAAATTTTCCTGACACTGATTTTTTAGTCTTTTAAACTCTGATGTATGTGAAGACATTGTTTCTTTCAACTGGTTAAAAGAGACAGTATCTCCTTCACTGTCATGTAGACATATTTGATGTATAGATTTATCATTATGTACAGTAGTTCACTCTTGTATACGGATACTCAAGCTTTTTCTCTGAGTGGACGCTCTCTCTTTAATGTTCTTTCATGACCTGAAGCAACTGAGGTTGTTTAGTTTCCACACTTTATGTGATTCATTTTCTACTCTCAACTTTTATGAGCTGGTTCATTTTAAACACACCTTCTACTATAATTGAAAGTTCACCTTAATGGCAAATAAAGGACTCCTTTAATCTAAATGTTATCGGATTCAACAACCGATAGTGATCTGAGTCACAATTTCTTGTGTCCCTTTGTCTTGATAAGCTTAATGGGTGTTTTCTTTTTCCTTGGAGTACTAACGCACAGGGTAATAATGTGGATTCTGAGAATTTAATCTCTGGATAACCACAGGCTTTGTCTAATGCTCCATAAGTGGTATTTATTAAATATGCAATGCCCAGAGCATGCTTTAATGCAATAAACTTGATCATGAGGAATTTGGGTCTTACTTAAAAAGGAATATTACATTAAATGATTATTGAACTAAAGATTTAATCTCAAGAACAGCCCATTCTGACTTGGCGCTGAGAGGACTGCTGCTATTCTTACATAGTCTGATAGTTTCTTTACTGTGGACTTCATCTGAACACTAGTAACCTCTATAAATTGGAATCAGGATTCGAAATGAAGGGCAGGATGTATAAATATTAATATTTATATCTGGAATTTTCCTCAAAGATTTAAAATAACTGTGAGATTTTTATTTTTTAATATAAACATAAAATCATGCATGTATATAATATATAACAAACAAAAAACATTGTTAAGTCCTAGAAGCATTTTGGGGACATTCCTATTTCCAAGATTATCTATGCAAAAATAACTGTTAAGCTGACATTTAATTTTTAAGCACTGAACCAGATGTTACTTTCAGTGTCGTACTAAGATGTATTCCTTATGAAATTAGTTATTCTTATAGATACATGAATTGATTTATTACTACAAAACAAGGAACAATGAAACTAGAGACTGACTTGGATGGCAGTGAGCTTCTGATTCTACCTGATGACCTGTGCTCAGTCCCTGGGACCTACACAGCAGAAGAGGAGAAACAACTCTTGAAAAGTTGTTCTCTGACTTTACGTGTAACTCAAGTACACAGACAGAAAGAGAGCAATGATAAACGCATATTTTAGATTTTACAAGTAGACTTTGGTGTCCAAACTTTCTCCAGTGTCTGTTCTGTCACTTTTTACAGTGACTCAGTTTATGCTTGCCTTCCTTCAAGCTTAGCAAAAAAAAAAAAATCATTAACAATTTAATAGTGTCATATTTTCATTTTTAAAGCAACTATCCTCTTGTTTGATACTTTCTGTCCCAGTAAACTCTTTAATTCTAGAACATTCTGCCTTTTAAATGAATGGAAACAATTTGGAATTCATTAGTAAAATACATCTAAGCTTGGGGGAGGGTCCCTCATAAAATGTTTGCCGCTACCTGGTCTGTTAATGAGAAGGAATATGTAAGGATAATATATAAATTTTTTAATGAGAGAAACAGAAATACAATCGTGTTGGTATCAACTTTCAATGCCCAACAAAACAATTTCACTAGTGCCTACTGGTATTATAAGGCATTTGAATGATGCATTATTTAGATTCCTACTCACGAAATGACAAGTCAGACTGCTCCAAGTAAAGTAATAGCTATAGTCTTATTATTAATACCTTAAGCATTCATTTTTGCCTTGAAGCTGACACCATACTGCTTATAAAATGGTCTCCACCACTGGCAGACAAAGATATTGGTAGTTGAGAGGCTGAGCTCCCAGCCAGTAATTGAGCTATGGTAGATTTCTTGCCAATGAATTGATGAGATTCTAGTAATTTATTTCCAGCATGAAATGTAAAATTCCAGTAAGTAATCTTGCAAGCTATTCCCTGGAAGTCTCTTGGTAAAGGTGACATGGTCTGAAAGCTCCATTTCTGATTCCTGCCTCTCTCTCCCTTTGGGCTATCTTTACAGACACAATGCTCTCAATTATATGTCTCTTTAGACCACAAAGTATACACAGATTGTCTAGCTCCATTTTCAAAGATGTTTCCATAATGATAGCTATCAAACCTCCTTATTAAAGAAGGTTTTGATGTGGTGTGAAATAATCTAAGCAGAGCTTGAAATAGCATATTTTTAATTGTGTTTTATTCTCTTAGGTTTGCTATATGCTTCCTTGGGACAATTTATCAAATTATTGTAAAAATAGCAATGTGCCTGTCAATAGTATAAGATGGAATTTTATAGAGGAAAAATAAAGATGATCAAGAATATTTTTTAACATACAAGTATTTCAAATTTATATAAGACCAAGGACGTGTGTCTAATTATACTTGATTTTACATGCCCATGAGATATTTTACATTGGATGTCATGAATTGAAGAGAGTGTCTAATCTAAATTCTTAGACATCAGTATCAGGGACTTTTTCAATGCCCAAATATGTGGTAAAAAGTTAGTTAAGAAAAGGGGTCTCTATTAACATAGATAAAGGAGTTATACCGCATTATGTCAGGGAGAGAGGAGGTGACTGTTCTCATTGTGCCTTCAGTAGGGAAGCAGAGAACAGACAAACTAGGGGCTCTGTAAGAAAACTTTTAAGACTGGCCCTAGGCTGACCCATTTCTCTTAGACCACCCCTGAAAAGATTTGTATCCTTCCAAAATAACAACCCCAGATGGGGATCACCTATTCAAACACCCGATTTTATGGGAGTTTACACGTTCCAACCTCATAACTAAATTTTTTTTTTTTTAGTTTTTTAATTCTCCTCCACCTCCTGAATTTATATCACATAATTGTTTGTTATGGTTAAAATCTATGTATATATTCTAGGAACTTCTATGCTCTATACCTGGGCCAGCTTCAGTTTGTCAATGATTTTACCTATCTTATTTGCAACATCCTTGGGCCAGTCATCTAAGTCACCTGTCCCTTAAACTCTTGGGCATTTCTAAATAATACGCATAGCCTATTGAGGATTATTTTCCGTCATCACAAATCAGATCACACTAAAGAAAGCTCCCTAAAACCGCTCTGATATCTGCTCTGTGCTAGATCCTAGAGACGATATTTAGGGAATAAATGATAGAGTCCTTAGAGTGTTTAGATAGAGATATGATGGTGTTTTCTGTATGATAGCTTTTTCCTGGGAGACAAAGAAAACTTCTCACCCCAGAAATGGAGCCTACAGCTTACCAAAGTAATTGAATTGTACCAATGTCCAATTTGATGAACCAAGGAGTATTTAATTTGGAACAAGGATGATCCAAAAGGAACCACATCACTGATAATCCTACCCTAATATGGGTGGGTATTCCAGAAAGCTGATTGCATGGAGCCCGCTAGGCAGTTTACAAGCCTATCTACAGTCCAGACAGCTTTCTTCCGGGAGTGTGGCTGATTGGAGTCTTCACTCCTAGAAACGCTTTACTTCCTTTTACACTGAATTGCAAGGTCCTTAAGAGCCTTCCAAACTTCTGTTCTTTCACACAGGTGAGCCTCCTCTTTCTTCCTGGAATAAGTTTCAATGAAGGAAAAGTTGTCATTCAGAGGAATACACCATTCAAAACTTTAATATTATCATTTTTCCTAATTAATGTAATAACTAGTACACACCATTAAAATGAAAATTTAGTCTAGTTGAACATAAAATCAAAGAATTATTTTAAGGCATCAGGATTAAAAATAATAACACATCTCACAAATCTGGGGGAAAGACAAGCCTCCAGATTCAGAAATGCTTTGAGATACCAAAAATGACACTAAGTCTATACAAGCATACATTCAAAAAACACACATTACTATCAAATGTGAAAACTTGGGGACATAAAGAAAATTTGGAAGATAGCAAGAGAAAAACAACTCCTGTGTAAGGGGAAAAATCCATGAAATAATTAGCAGAATCCTTAGCAGAAACATTCTAAGATATAGGAAATAGAAACTGTCCTGAATAAATCCTTCTAACCAAGAACATCATAGTATACAACACTATCCTTTAAAAAAAATAAGATATTTTACTTCTTAAAAAAAAATAAAAAACTAAGAACGTTAGCTATCATCAGATCTGCCTTAAGAATATGAATTTGTAGCAGTGCTTTGGAAAATACCATGGTGATTACCAATTTAAAATAGATCTGCTTCAGCCCTCACCAGAGAAGCTTCTTCTTGCAGTAGACAAAAATTAACATAGAGACACACAATTGGTCAACATACAGAGAGTGAGTTTTCATAGTACTGGAACTCAAACAAGAAAATCTAAGGATTCTGTGTAGAAGCTGTGCAGAGTGTAAAAGCCAAAGGGTGGTGGCTGATATGTTAGTTACTGTTTAATTGCTGTGAAGAGACACATGTCCAAACCAAGCAAAGAAAGCATTAAATTGGGGACTGCATACAGATTAAGAGGGTTAGTATGTGAGTATCGTGTCAGGGAGCATGGTGGCAAGCAGGCATGGTGCTGGGGCAGAGGTTAGAGCTCATGTCTGACTAGAAAGTTGAAGGGAGAAAAAAAGAGGGGGGGAGGGAAATAGAGAGAAAGAGAGAGAGAGAGAGAGAGAGAGAGAGAGAGAGAGAGAGAGAGAGAGAGAGAAAGGGCAGGACCACCAGACCACCAGATTGTGTAGACCTGGAATTTTTCCTTCAACCATAGCACACTTACTTAACCATTCCTAAAATGTCTACTACCTGAGAAGCCAACACTCACCCTCATGTGTATGAGCCTATGGGGCCATTCCCATTCAAACCACCACAGATGATTTCAGGGAGACAGTAGTTTTCAGATACTAGAGAACAGATGCCCTATGAACTCACAGTCATTGTGACAGCATGTGCAAAACCTGCACAAGCTCAAACCAGAGAAAATACTATAACAAACAAAAGGATATGCATATTAAATTCTTTTCCTCTCCGAGGAGCTATTATTGGTGGTTGCTGCTAGGATAAAGTAAATTTTCCTCAATGGCATGACATCTAGTACATAGACCAAACTTTCGGACAAATCCTATGGCAGGAATAGTAAGCCTACCCAAACGGGACTCAAGGGACATTATATTTATTATTTTTATTGAAATTAATTTTATACAATATATTTTGGTCATGGTTCCCCCTCCCTAATCTCCTTCCACATCCTCACCACCATACAAGCCCATGCCTTTTTCCTTTTTCCTTTGTCTAAAAATACACAAATAAAAAACAAACAAAAATATTTTTAAAAAACACACAAGAATCACACACATTCGAAAAACAGCACCCATAAAGAATACAAAATTAGAAAACAATTATTCCTATACCTACCTAGTCTCAGTTTCTTGGCCACTTCAGCAGTATCAGGCATCTGTTTCATCTCATGGAATAAGCCCTAAACCTAATCAGATAGTGACTGGTTACTTACTCCCACACTTGGGCCACTGCTGCAGCAGCGTATCTTGCCAGCTAGTTACCATTCCTGAGACTGGGTTGCTGCTTATCTTTGTCTTCTGGCAGTGTGCAGAGCACATCCCAGTACCGTGTACATAACTCAGTCGGGATAAGGTTCTAGTTAACCACTAGCTCACTTTCTAATGAGATATGTAAGTGTTATCTTCTGCATAACTATATATTCTACTTCTTTATTGGGGAAATAAAATCCTCCCCTTCTCTACTCTCTCACCCTATACATAACTATGTTATATGATTTGTAGCATGTCTATTAAGGCTTAAAAGATAACAACCACATTACTATAGATAGCATGTTTGCTTACTTGGGTCTGGGTTACATCTCTTAGAATGATTATTTTCTCTATTTATTTACCTGTGAATTTCAGGATTTAATTTTAATAGCTATATAGTATTTCATTGTGCAGATGTATTTTAGTCGTGAGCATGCTCTTGTAGGAGATCATAAAGTTGAGTAGGTATGGACGTGGGAGACAGTCCGAGAGGAAGTAGGAGAGGGGTAAATATGATGAAAATACATTACATGAAATTCTGAATCAATTAAAATATCTTTCTTTTTAAACTTAGAGCTATCTGATGGTGTGGTAATCCAGTTTCTGAATATTTGTCCAAAATAATTTAAATCATGATATGGAAGTGATAGTCAGATTTCTAAGCTGTTTCCAATATTATTAAGTACAGTCTATGGATAGAACTGGCTTAAAGTACATTGGTGGGTGAGTATATTAAGAAAACCTGGCACTTGCTCATTTCACATTTATGAAGAAGCATTAGGAAGACCGACTTAAAAACAAGCAGTCTTACAGAAAGCAGAGAAAAACATGCAAAGTTAGATCCTTTTAAAGCTATTAATAGGAAGAACAATTTAAATGAACAATTTGCTAATTAGATGATTAAAAACTGATTTACACTTCAAAAAGGAAACTCATCATTACAATTACCATATATGAAAAAAAAATTTTCTTAATCGATAGAGGTGCTGTTAATTTTCCTTAAAACTGCTCCTGAGATCTGTTTCCCAAAGGATAATTTTGTGGAGACTTCTGTCAACAAAAACTGAAAGTTATAGCCTGCATGGAGGACATTTTTACTTAAACCAGTGAGCATAATGATTCAAGAATTGCCTACCTAAAATGTGCTCTTAGTATGTCAGCATGTACATTTGGCATAAAATATTAATTACGTTCAAGTGATTGTAAAATAATGTTTTATGAGTGTTTTATTCTAATTTTACATCAATTCCTAAAAGTTCTCAACAGAGGTTCTTGCAAATGCTTCACTTTCACAAATTGTTCTAGAGTAGAGAGCACTTATTCAGTAACAGATCCTTTTGAGACCGCAATTATTTCATCAGTTGCTTCTATTAATAACTGAATCTTCCTGATTAGAGGATGTTGTTTCTCCCTCTTCTCCTATCATCATTTCCATGAAGGAGGTGGAAGAATAGTTATCCACTTAAGGCTGTCAGTTATAGGATATGAATTTCTTCAAATAAAAGTTGTCTTCTGATATCCAGAGGATCAAATTCAGTTCATAGGCAGGCTTTCATGTCCTCTACTGAGATAACCCAATGTTTGGCAAATTTAAAAAGTGATCGACACTCAAAAGGGAAGAGACACAAGTAAAAATCTGAATTTCTGGGTGTTTGTAGAAAATAAATAAGATTTTTACTTATGTCTCTTCCCTTTTGAGTACATTACTAACAGAATAGATAAAACAAATAAGCAAAAGACACAGTAAGTTGATACAGTAAAGTTGCAGGAAGCTAAGATGGCAGTTCATCAGTTCATCTGTGATTCTGTTTCTTCTTCCTCATTTCTAAACTCCAATAACTATATCCAACTTTAGGATTTAACAGCAGTCAACCTATTCACCAGAAATACTACATTTCAGAAACAGAGTTCTGGGTACCAAATTAGAATCTAAGGGTAGGTTTGAATCAGAGAAATGAGAGTAACAATAATCACCTAAATACATTCAGGAGCTAATGTACTCCAGTTTACAATGTCAATGCATGCATTTGTCCCACCTAGTGCATTTGGAGCTCTGTGCAGTAGATTTTATCATCTCCAATATCAATACAAGGAAGCAGGTTAGAGGGTACGATGCTTATATAGCCAGAGATCCACATGACTGCAGTTAATGTTACAGCCTGGAGACACCATCTATTCCTCAAATACATCTCTCACAGCAAAAACTTGAGAGTTTGGGATTGTTGGTGAGCCAAAGTTCAAGTGATCGCCATGAATCTGTGGGAAGGTTACATTAAATTCAAAGAAAGAAACTAATTAAAACTACATACAGCTGAACTTAATGAGTATTTAAGGACAATGGACTTTAGTGTTCTCTCAAACATTAGCCATTCCCTTGTGAACTCTCTCCTGAGGATATAAGTTCAATTTACCCCCTCAAAAAAGAAATCTCTAATATATACATTCCCATACCAGTGTGAAGACAATGGATTCCAGTTTGCTTCTAATAGAATTCTTTACCAGCTACTAACCTACAGGATCAGGTGCTTTGCTCCAGACTCAAAACAAATACATGTATTTTTGTCCTATTTAAAAAAAAAAAACCTGAAGGTTATAGGACAGATTTTTATGGGGAGACTTTATACAGGCACCTCTACTGATTCCCAAAAGTGAGCCCATGATGACCAAACAAAACTGCACCAATATCTATTGGCTGAACCAATAAGTTCTTTTGGTGACAATACTACCAGGTGTATAAGTGACTGGTTAATGACAAGGAACTGGGTATGATTAAAATGTTGGTAGAGCCCCTACAAGACTCACCTCAACACAGCTGACTCTGGAAAACGACAACTCTGGAGGACTTTACCTAGGTTGCATGTAATCTATGTAATCTAACATTCTCTACCCAGGTCTCCTCAAGTTAGGCAGGTCAGAATCCTCACACCCTACATCTGTAAAATCTCTTTTATACAGTTAGTGAGGCCTGGTGGATTTTCCAACGTCTGTCTCCCAACATATGAAATTTTGTTTTCCTTCTGAGCCTCAGGAGCCTTGCTTTCTTTCGCAGGAGCAAATGTTTCTCCATCTGGAGGGGAAAATTTCAAGTAAAACAGCATACAAAAAAGTTTGTTGGCAATGCTTGACATTTTGTAGTTAAACACATTTTTGTTGTTATTCTTAATTCTGGTAACATCTTTTCACCACAACCTTCAGTGTTAGATAATTGGCAAATGCTTCTGGAAACAAAGAAGGGCATTTTTGAAAATTCAGCATAAGAAATATTTATTATGGTCTTGCTTTTGATTTTTGATCTTGAATTTACCAATATATTGGATTAAGTTACTAGCTATTCCTAACCTAAGTATTACAGCTCTGAGAGGGCTGGCTTCCCCAAAGGAAAAGTTACAATTCTACTCCTAAAGGATCATTTCCCTAATTCAGTGTTACAGTTCTCGTGAGAAATATCCTGGCAGTTGAAAGCCAAGGACTACCACCAAGTCACATAACACAACAAACATCCCACAGGAGATTTATTGGGAAAGAAAAAACACAGCAGAAGGGCAGCCTTTGCTTGGACAAGAAGCAACAGAGAACTGGAAGACAAAATTCATATAAAGTTTTTTGGGGACCAGAGCTCTTCAGAGTGATCAGAGACTGAGCAGATTATGTGACCTAATCTTGGGGAATTATCATGGATTTGTGGGGGTTTGTGCTCAGGAATTGGTGGTGGTGTTTCTTGGTCCTGGTCTGAGATTGAGGTTACAACAGGGTCAGGGTGTTTTTTTCCTTAGCCTCTTTATCCTTCACCACTTTTTGCTGTGAAAATGCAGGTGGAATATACGATGGTAGAAAGATATGAGGAAGGAGAGCGGTGTCTACAGGCCAGGTAGAGGGCTCCAGAGATGTGGTGTCTACTCTCCTGTGCTGAGTTGGGCTTTACAGAGAGTCACCTGCTTTCAAATCACCCAGGCTCCTTGTCAGTAACCCCTTACCTATATTCCTGTTAGTAACTCCAATAAAAGAACTCACTTGTTCAACCAATCAGATACTGATACAGTCACTACCTTGGTAGATTCTCTAAATCTATAATTTAAATTGCAAACATATTTTTTTTCCAGAACTATTAATACTCAGCATAGTGGTCTTGAAACAGATTTCTAAAACTGCTTTATTTAAGAAACACCACTACACACACCAAACTGGACTTTTGCTAATGGTTTATCAGTAAAACAAGAAACAGTTTCTCCTCTTTTATTCCAGCTCCTCTTATTTAGTTGTCTTTATCTTTGTTACATATATATTATCCGTTTTATCAAAAGGGCTGATTCAGAGTAGAGACAGAGTCCCTCACAACTTTTTAATCACTGTTCTCTGCTTGTTACAAACCCAGTTAATTTCCTTCTTGTGAGTGCAATAGGAGTGTAGAATGATTCTGCTACAAACTTGCTTTGCTTCTGTTGGTTGTGTGGCCACCTTCAGATATCACCAGAAGCAAAGCAAGTCTGGAGGATTGTGTCGTTTGACTTTTTGCTTGCTCCGATTACTCACAGGTGGTATGTGAGAGGGAAGGGCAACACTGGCTGAGGTATTGTCTTTCTGTTTTACACTGTGCCATTTGTGCAGTTCATTGGTGCTAGAGAGGCCATTAGGATCAATAGTCCAACATTTATCCTTTTATGGAAGATACAAAGTCCTATTGATTGTTGGTCCTAAAAGTCACTGTGAGTCAGATCTTCTGCAAAGCCGAACATAGACATCATCTATCCTGGCCAGTGACTTATTCACTGATGCTTCCTTCTTAAGGTAGTCTGAGTCAAGTTGGATTGACCTACATGTGGCCTAAATTGAGCTTCTCAACTTAATCAGCAGATTCACAACTTTGTGACACTGTGATCTCTGATGTCTGAGGGTCCACAAATCTCTACCCAAAGCATCTGACTCTCATGTATCTGAAGGAGAAGATTGGGGATCACTGAAGAATTTTACCCTGTCAAAGTAGATTCTTCCTAAATATAAAGGAATCTCTTCTTCTCCCCTTCTCTTCTTTCCCCTCCATCCCACCCTTCTTAGGTTGAAATATGTATCTGTTGCCTATTAGAAAATGGAAAATTGTCATCTTTTACATGGATAATAAATACCTATCTTATGCATACTCTATGAAAGTTCTCTGTCTATTCAATTTTGCTCAAAGAGGATCCCCCATGAAAGATAAAATTCTGCTGAGGTCTCTTAAGCATTGGAATGCTGCAAAGTAAAACCTCTTTTTGTTTTATGACAAAAACAATTTTTTAATCTTGGAGATAATAGTAAGATAAAGATATATTTTTAAAATTTAAAAACTGTACATGGAGATACAGATACATAGACATACAGATGCACACACACACATGTACACACGCACAAAGAAACATGCATACACATCTCTTTTCTACGTGTTCTAGATGAACAATTTTGTGATTGAAGTCTGACTTCTAATGACATTAAACCACTAATGACCTTAAACCCTTTAGTTTTATATATGAAATTCTGCTCTAAGAGACAAGCACTTAACAGGAACTTAGGTTAAAAACTTTCCTCCTTGGTGTCTTGGCAATAAGCATCTGTAGCTGTTGATATCCTTTCAAACAGTAAAGCAGCTTAACCTGTTCTTGCTTTTTAGCTGAATCCCAGATAACAGTTGAACAGTGAAAAAAAAATATTAAAAATTAAAAGCCTGCCATCAGGTTTCCTGGAATCAAAGTCTGACTCTAAGACTATCGGGAAAAGATCGACCACTGTCAACTAAAGGACAGATAGTCTGAATCCACAGAAAGAGGATTCATAGATTTTAGACTTTATATAACTGAGAATCTTACTCTGATTTTTCCATCGATTTAACCAAATATAAAATGATGTGAAGATACCATCTGTGATATGAAAATTATTCCAAGTTTCAGATCACATGATGCATGAAGATTATATATGAATGCTATGTTAAGGAGGTTGTACTCCAAGAATTTGAAGACTATAGAACCTTAATTTCAGATTAAATTAAAAATATTCCATGGGATATTGTAAAGTATTGGTTTTTTTCTTACTTTGTTTTAGGTTCTTGGTTAGAAGATGATAACATAAAGATGAAGATGGCACTGATTTATGTATAAAGAGAGTCTCAGTATAGACTGAACAAGGTATGCACTATGCAAGTGTTAATAAGAGCATGGGTATGTCAGGGACAAATTCAAGTAATCAATGTTATAAATAGGAGCATAGGAGCATGCTGCAAAACATAGTAAAAGTCATAAATTATATACATATTCATATATACATATATATGTATACACACACATAATACATGATGGAGAGACAGAATCAAAAGGTTATAATTTTCCTTGACCAAGAAAAGATTAAAGAAAGCACTGGCTATTCTAGATTTTCAGAAAAATGCTCAAACTGACATATTTGTTGTAAACAGATTATGATTTTTAAGTGGAACAATCCAGACATATATTATGAGGATTACATAAATTTTCTTATACATAGCTGTGTTTGAGTGTATTTGCAAGTTACAGATAGATGATGGTGATGACAATGATAAGTATAGAAAGATGATACATAGATATAGATAGATAAATTATAGATAAATAATAGATAGATAATAGATAGACAATAGGCAGATATATAAATAGGTAGATAAATGATAGATACATAAATATGTAGGTAGATACATAGATAGTTACATAGGTATATAGAGACAGAGAAGCAAAGACACAGACTATAGATTAATATGTAGATGAAAGATGATTGATACATACATGATAGATGATAGATAATAAATGAATAGATAGATGATTGATACATACATACATGATAGATGATTAGATGATAGATAAGTGAATAGATGATAGATGATTGAGATAGGATATATATAGCACAGTGATTAATATATATAAAGATAGATTACATGCTGTTTTGAAAGACAGGACAAGTGGAAAGTAAAGGAGGGAAATGTGGAGATAATAAGAGTGTTTTATGAGCCAAGTAAGCATAAACATGTAAAAAAAAAACAGCCTAAGAAACCCCACCATTTTGCTAGTATGTGCAATTGCTATATGCTGGGGAATAGAGAATCATTCATTTTCGAAAATTTGATCACTAATAGATTCTTTGTATCCCAATGGATAGAAGCTCATCCACCATATGTATGCACAAATGGACAACACTGATTTGATATAGTGGGTTTTCAGTGAGGAGGAGGCCGTTGCAGGGAGTTGTGTTAGGTGTATGGGCAGAGTTAGACAGGGAAATGAGATGTGAATATTTTAGTATCTCATTCTATTTGTATATTAAATTCTAAAAACAAAAAATTTTAAAACTCTAAAGGAAAAATTCATGATGCAAGAATGTAGCCTTTTTAGTGGTCACTGTGTCTATTGAATGCCAGAAGAGCATACCTATTAGAGCTTACCTATTCCACTGATTTGGTAATTAAAGAAATATTCAAGCTTACTATGTCTGATCAATGGTGCAGTTGAGACTCAAATGGAAATTTAAGCAGAGTGTAAGGATGGATTTCCCAGAGACTGAAAGGTCATCCAAGAGTGTCAGGAGCTCCTAACAGCTATATTGTCACAGCAAATCCCTGCCTTAGGTACAAATGGAGACAGTAGATGACTTTTGTTATCTTTTTGGTATTTTGGCTCTTGGCTTTTTGAGAGGCAAGGATGACTTTATACAAAGGAGATAAAGAGATGATGAAAGGGGAGTTGTCTGCTAGCAAATCTTCCAGATATTCAAGTCTTTCTTCTGCCTCCATAAAATCGTTTTCACAGGATAGTTGCTAGAATCCAATTCTCTCTCTCTCTCTCTCTCTCTCTCTCTCTCTCTCTCTCTCTCTCTCTCTCTCCCTCTCTCTCTTTTTCTCTCTCTTCCTTTTTTTGCTCTTGATCTCCACTGTGTGTGTGTGTGTGTTTGTGTGTGTGTGTGTGTGTGTGTGTGCATGCGCGTGCCTAAGTGTGTCTCAGAAGTAAGCCTTAAGCATTACTCTTAAAGAAGTCTATCACCCTCCACCAAAAAGAAAAAGGGAAAAGCAGGGCTCTAGTTGATCTAAATTTCAACATGTCATCTAGGCTGACAGGTCAGCAAGTTCCAAGACTTTTGCAGATCATCTTTTTGTCACTGGTTTCTAGAGATGGAATGTTGGTCCTTTTGTATTCATAGACAAAGTCATTTCCCCAGAACTGCATTTAGTATTTTATGACTGTACGTGAGTATAATTTTGTGGTTGTCTGAGTTTATTACAATGAAGGAATAAGAAAAACAGATAAAACTGATAATATCTAAGAAACAGTTTTAAAAGCAAGGCAGAATTTAAGTCCAATATTTATTCCATTTGTTAATTTCTTTCTACCTTTAGTACCATCAAATCTGAATGAGTTACCACCTCTCCCTCTAAATCCACTCTGGCTTTTGAAGGCACTATAAGATTTTATATATTTCATAACTGCAACTATCACTTATACTTAACATCTTATGTATTCCTGAGTCTCTGTGTTCAGATCAGTTCACTGAAAAAAATCAAGCGTCTTTGATTAAAACTGAAGGTAGCTTTTTATTGCTGGTATAAATATTTAGAAGGTAGATGCTATATCAATTTAGTTAAATAATACTATGTTAAAGCTCTGTGCCTATGAACTCTTTGATCATCATATTTTTTCTTTTGTTTGTTTGTTTCTGGATTTATAATAATAGGGATGGGTGTGTTCTCTGGAATAGTTCACAGATAAAATCAGAAGACAGCTGGCTGACTCCATAACATATGCATAATGTATATGACATATCCAGAGGTGGACATTTCCCACCTGATAGTATGTTTATACGTTTGGTAACTAGGTAAGTCCATGATGCTTTTTCTTGGCATCACACTTCTGGCACTTTGAAAGTTAGCTAGCAGGGATAAAGTTACTGCTTCACTTTCAGCATGCTTTCTCTACAGCTTGTAATTGAGATTTCTGATATCTTCAGCAATAGGATCCCATCCTCTAGTTTTGGTGGGTAACCCTGAAGAAGGACAATAACCTGTATTGTGCAGGGTCTTCAGCGCTTCCCTCACCTACAGTACCTATGGAGGACATCTACACTTGTTACTGGAAACTGTTTTCAAACCCACTACTTCTGAGAGTGGGTTTACTTACAGACCTACATTATCTAGCCTTCAAACATCTTCCTCTAAACTCATCCTTCACTTTAGTTAACTGTTGCCCAACTGCCTCATCTCTACACTCTATATCCTTCTTGTTCTATAAACCTTTCAGCCCCAAATGTAGTCTTTCTCTGATTTTAATTTGCGTATATTGTATAATCCGCCTCTAGCAGAGGCACTCCTCCAAGATCACTTCCTACTCTCTGAGCTTCTATAAGTGTTCATGTTAAACACATAAAACTAAAGAACAGAAACAATGGTTCACATATGAAAGGCAATGCTCATCATGTCTTTCTGGATATGGGTTACTACATTTAGTATACTATTTTTCCAAGTCTATCCATTTCCCAGCAAACTTAATAATTTGACTTTCCTTACAGCATATTAAAATTACATTGAATATATGTGCAATGTTTCGTTATTCATTGATCCTTTGCTGGACATCTAGGCTGCTTATATTTCCGAAATAGCATGAATAAACAACTATAAACATAATGTGCAAATTCCTCTGTAGTGTGATACAGAGTACCTTAGAAAGATGCCCAAGAGTGTAATTCTGGATCATATGGTGGATTTATTTCTAATTCTTTAAAAGACCCTCAAGAATGAAATAGAGAGTCGTTTTATTAGTTCACTCTTGCATCAGCAGTTATAAGGTGTTATGTGATAGATTTTTTTCCTCGGGAGACACACACACACACACACACACACACACACACACACACACACACACACAAAATCTACTCACCCCAGAAGGGAGCTATTGATAAACCAAAACAATAATTGCACCAATGTCTAAATTGTTGAACCAATGTGTTTTTTTGGGGTCTCTAACAGAAATATAGTTTGGGAGTTATTCACAAAGATCAGGAATGACTCAAAACCAGTTCTACTGTCAGTTGACTTGGTTAGGGTTTGTATTGCTGTGAAGAGAGACCATGACCATGGCAACTCATATAATGGAAAATATTTTATTAGGGCTGGCTTACAGTTTAGAGCTTTACCTCATTGTCATCATGGCAGGAAGGATGGGGGTGCACAGGCAGATATGATGATAGAGAGGTAGCTGAGGGCTTTACATCTAGATCTGAGACAACAAGAAGAGATAGTGTGACAAGCGGCTTCTCCTGAGCATCTAGAACCTCAAAGCCTACCTACAGTAATGTATTTCTTTCAAGCAGATCACACCTACTCCAACAGTGCTAAAACTCCTAATATTGTTATTCCTTATGAGCCTATGGAGGCTGTTTTCACTCAAACCACTATGTTGCACTCTCTGAACCTCATAGACTTATAGTCATATCATAATGCAAATTGCATTTGATCCAACTTCAGAAGTCTCCGTAGTCTTCACAGTATCAGCACTATTTAAAAGTCCAAAATCTAAAGTCTCTTCTGAGACTCATGAACTCTCTTAACTGTAATCTACTGTAAAGTAAAATGAAAATCAGATCACATATTTCCAAAACACAATAGCACAGGATATAAACTACCATTCTAAAATGGAGAAAAAAGACCATAATGAGGAAATACTGGGCTAAAACATGACAAAAGCCAGCTGGAAAAACTCCAACCTCTGCATCTTCATATCTGCATCTTCATAACTTTCACCAACTTATGCAGATCTCTGTCTCTGAGACCTGGAATTTGGGGACCTTAAAGAATGGGCAAACTGCATTCTAATGCTGTAAACAACCTTACTTCAGTTTTAGTGTGCTTTCATACATAAATGTAACAAACAAAGCAACGATCCAAGGAAGGTTTTTTGAGTTCAAAAACATAATCACATGATCAGAAAATATAAATAAATGAAAGTAAGCACATACTGAATATTGACAGAGCAACCCTTTTCCAGAACTTTTTTGGACTGATGAGTTTTAAAACTGCCTGCATGCACTAGATACAGGGTACCTGAGGACAGCACTCAGCATATTGTTTCAGCAGATTGGGTTTATAGCTATGTTCTGACATCCAATAATAACAAGCACATCTTATGTACTGAATATGAATATTTAACACCAGTATCACTACATTATATCCAGAAACAATCCAGGAAACAAGCTGCATCTGAGGTCAAGGGCCCTCTGCCTTTTTACCTAGAGCCTCTCTCCAAGTCCTCCAAGGCATTGGTCACCACACATCATTCATTTGACCATGTTGTGACAGTACTCTTCAGATTCCCAACTTCTCTCAGCTTTGTTGACTGCAACACACTTATCTTTCTTGGGCAAGGTCCACATCCTATTATCAGCTCTCCAGGTATCAGGAGATATCAAGTACCCCATGACTCTGGGGGTCTCTGGAGTCTCTAATTTAATACAGGCTTCAGAGTCGCATCTTCATGTGATGGTTTCTTTAGGCCTTCATCCAAGGATACTCTTGACATATGACTGGGCTCAGCAACTTTCTTAGTCATAGCGGGAGATTTCAAAACTCCTTTCTTGTATCCTTAAGTCTAAAGCCAGAATCATGTTCCTGAAACTGGCCAGGTTTTGCTGCCTGTTGAGGATAGAAATGGCTGTCTGACCACAACTGGAGTAACTCCAAAGATGCTCAGTTTCTTCTTAGAATCCAAGACAGGGAAACTGTCAGGAGCAGACAGGTCTCTAATCAAGATGAACATTAATAACAGAGATGTTTGTAATGTCAATTCTATGGACTTCTGATGTTTTTAAAAACCAACTGTCCTCCGCTATTTCTAATTAATGTCTAGAAAACACCCTATCAGTAAACTCAGAGCCATGAGTTTGCTATAGGGCATTAACTTACAGGTTAACCATCTCAAATCAGTTAACACAATTAAAGAAGGGCTGGGTCTAAGCCTTATATTCCTAAATGTGTTATATAGGCACAATGCCCATGAGAGTAACAATATTAAAGCAAAGGGAATTGGGGTGCCAACTCTTCATTGACTTCTTCAAGCTGCAAAAGGGTGTTGAGATATTAGAAGAGGGGCTGGGGGAAGGTAAATTGATAAGCCTCTGATGTCTGTGTCTTCATTGCATCCAGCTGAAATTCCAGGATATCAGAGGTACGAACAGGTCTTCTCTGCTTGCTTAATGAGTAGATAAACCAAGGCTGTGTGTTCTGCAATATGTAATTCTCAAAAACAAATTTTAGTATCAAGATAATTTTTGTTTTAATCCTGTAATCTAGTCTTCTGGTGGCCTGCCTCTATCATTTCTAATCCACATAATTCTGGAAGGTAGAAATATGTTAATCGTTTCTTCTGAAATCACACAGACAAAACCTTTTTCCCTAAACAGAATTTTCTTGAGCCAGTAACTAGAAAAACCTTTATCTTGACCTCTTTCCTAGAGGAACAATATAACCACAAAACTGAAAATCACACTCATCTTCCTTCCCTATTTTCCCAAGCAGGATATAAACCCAGAATTCCCGTGGAGCCAACGTTAGACAAAACCCGAGTGTCCTGTGAGGCAATATAACTTTATACCATCTGAACACACCTGATTTACACTATCTTTCTGTTCAGCCTTCTGCCTAGAACAGTTTTTTATTTACACCATCTATCTGTTTGACTCTGTACTCAAGAGCAGCTTCCACTTGTATGTACACTGTACTCTTTACTCTAGAGTCAGTAACAATTTTCCCTAAGTCGATTCTTGTCAAACCATTCATCACATAAAGCCCCAAAGACATTCATTGTGTTTCTCACCTTCAAGTATCAAAAGTATCACCTCTTTAAATCAAAGAATTACCTGGTCCAGAGCCCTCAGTTTACTGCTTCTGCCTGAAAGCTCTTAGGCAGCCATGTTCCAGGATCACCTGTTCCTCCCTGTGGTTTTCACAGGGCACTGATCAAGCCCAGCTGCAGGTCAGGCACTGCTCCTGACTCTGGCCAGAGCTCTCCATTTGTGGGCTCAGGCAGGAAGCCTCTCTGCCGCTCTGTACAACCCCCCCCCCCCCCCCCCCGCACACTCAGCTCTCTATGGGGTTTTTACCTCAGGTTAGTTGAGTTCTAATCAATACATTGGGCGACAATTTGTAGTGGGAGATATTTAAATCTCCAACCCAAATAGGACCAGTCAATGAAGACACAACTCAGTAATTATGAATATATTCTGTAAGCCTAGATTGGGCAGATACCCCTGCACTACTCTGTTCCCCAGCTATGAGACCCTTATAACTTGAGGGTTTTCCAGACCCTGTGTCTGTCCTTCTACCTCCTGCTTCCCAGTCATCCTCTCCTTTCTCATCTTCCTCCTCCATTGTCTTCCTTCAGTCCTCCAGTTGTCCTTCTCTCTCTCTCTTTTCTCCTCAGCCTTTATTTTTCCACCTCCCCTTCTTTTGCCCAATCACTGGCTCCAGCCTTTATTTTACAAATTAAGATGGGCAGAAGGTTCACTAGAAATCACCTGTGTAATGACTCACACCTCCTCTGCAGCTCTTCACAGGAAAGGAGGATTAGTATAAAAATACAAGGCCAGGGCTATCCACAACACTGGCACACACTAAAATTCTTCTCCTTTAAAATCTCTTGAGTCAGGCTTCCACAATTCAAATCACCCTCAGCACCACAGTCTTCCCTGCTCCTACTAGTATGATCCATGAAATCATGCATATAACATTTCGATGCTTTTCTAGCCCCAAATCCGAAAGTTTACATTCTTCCAAACAGAAATGTGGTCTAGCCTGTCATAGCAGTACTCCACTCCTTGTACCAATTTCTGTCTTAGGGTTTCTATTGCTATGAAGAGACATCATGACCATGGCAACTCTTATAAAAGAAAGCATGTAATTGGAACTGGCTTGCAGTTCAGAGGTTTGGTCCACTGTCATCTTTCTAGGAAGCATGGTGGCATACATACAGATACGGTACTGGAAAGGTAGCTAAGAGTTCTACATTCAGATTGGTAGATAACAGGAGAGAGAGAGAACAAGCCCATACTTTCTAATAATGACACTCATGATAGGCCTATGAGGACCATTTTTATTCAAACTACTACATTAGCTGATTCCAACACTTTCATAAAGACTGACAGTATAACTGCAACCATGGAGTGTTCTCCCTGGCTCACAGGACACTCAAAGTCATAATCTCACGCTTTCTGCAGTTTGGTTTGTAAGTCTCCACCCCCATAAATTGTTCACTCACTCCTCATCCTCCTCATCCTCCTCCTCCTTTTCCTTCCTCTTCCTCCTCCTCCTTCCTCTTCCTCTTCCTCTTCCTCTTCTTTGTTTGCTACCTTATCTATTTCTTCTTCTTCTTCTTCTTCTTCTTCTTCTTCTTCTTCTTCTTCTTCTTCTTCTTCTTCTTCTTCTTCCTCTTCCTCTTCCTCTTCCTCTTCCTCTTCTTCTTCTTCTTCTTCTTCTTTTTCTTCTTCTTCTTCTTCTTCTTCTTCTTCTTCTTCTTCTTCTTCTTCTTCTTCTTCTTCTTCTCCTTCTCCTCCTCCTCCTCCTCTTCCTCCCCCCCTCCTCCTCCTCCTTCTCTGCTTGGTGGAGGTTTACTGTTCTTTCTGAAAGGTGAATGTTGACTGAGGTCATGCCTGCATCCTAGAACAAGTGCTTTAATTAGGAGAAAATATTACAATATGGAGGAACCAGTATAACATAATCATGTAAGAGGCCTTTTTCTACATCAATGCCAGCTGTGGTCTGTGGTGGTTTGAATAGCAGTGGCTAACATAGACTCATATGTTAAAGGCTTAGCCCATAACCAGTGGCAATATTAGGAGGTATGGCCTTGGTGGAGTAGGTATGGCCTTGCTGTATGAAGTCTGTTACTGTGAAGGTGGGATTTGAACTCTTGGACATCAAGTCAGTTCTCTTGCGGCTGCCTGTGGATCAATATGTAAAACTCTCAGTACCATGTCTGCCTGCATTCAACCATGTTTCTCACCATTGTTAATGAACTAAACCTCTGAAACTGTAAGCCAAACTCAATTAAATGTTTTCCTTTATAAGAGTTGCTGTGGTCATGGTGTCTCTTCATAGCAGTAGAAACCCCAACTAAGGCACAAGCTTTTACTGTCATGGTTATTGTGGATAATGGCCATGCTGACTTGCTTAACAGGTAATCTTTAAGTAGTTTCAATGTACATTTCCTTGATGGCTAAGGATGCCCAATTAGAGTTCACTACCCAATATAACTTCTTTTGAAAACTCAAGAATAACTTTTCACTGGGGTTAAGCCACTAATCTGTCATGTTTCTTCAGGCAACCAGTACAAACTTTCTGTCCATCTTCAGTTTATTCATCTGGTGAGTAAGCACTATTTACCACTCTTTGATATGTTTTGTAATGTGATAGCATGATGCAGTGAGAAGGGGTGTCTTAGCCATACAACAAGTCTAGTATAAAATGAAGTTTGTTTGGGATGCGAGAAGGGAGGTGTGAGGAAGAAGGAACAGAGAGGAGCAGAGAAGAAGAAAGAAGGGAAGTAGCTGGCTGGGAACATATGGAGAGAGGAGGGGAAAGAGGCCAGAGAGGGAAGGAGAGAGAGAGGCCAGAGATAGAGGAGAAATGGGAAAGGGGTCATCAAACAGTTCCTTTATAGCAAGCCAGACTCTTACCTGGATGTTGCTAGGTAATCATCTGGTGGAGGCTAGAAGAAATGTTAACATTCTTGGCAACATCCCTTTAATGGTAAATTTAGTTAATGTATGTGGAAAGCCTTTATGAATACTGGAAATCTATGTATTGTTGTTCTTAGCACCTTTGTTGTAAAGGAGCGGTGGGTACTACAGATGATTTAAATTGCAGAGAGACAACTGTAAAGCATGTGATAACACGTAGATCAAAGTGATTCATGCTGAGGTTTTATTCTGATAAAAATGAAACTGAAACCTATTTCTAGAGTGTTGCTCCAAAAGTAAGTTGTGAAAATTGCTGAAAACAGAATTCTCTATAAATCCTTAGAATGGATTATAATTTAATTCTTATTCACAATTGAAATATTTTATTTTTAATAAGAACATCTATAAAACACAGTGGTAATATATTTTATGGCTTACTAAATGTTCTAAAGTAACAGGATTTCTTTGGAAGACTTAAAATAATCCTGTATAAATTATAAGTTAACCTGTTTTAAGAGGTGATACAGTGTCAACAAAAAGGACATGGCTGGAGGTACAGAGTCCCATTTTTAATGATAGAAGGGTCAACTAGGGATGGGTGACAGACACTATTAATGTCTCAGTGCTCATCAGTAAGCCATCCCTTGCTGTCCCCAGCAGGGACACTGAGTCTATTTCCCTCAGGTATGTCCTTGTCACCTTTACAGTGTCTCTAAAGCTCTTTGCTATGAGGGGCCAAGATACAAAAACCAACTTTCTTGAAATCTGTGTAGCCTTTTCTTTTGACACATAGCTGGAGACAGGACTTGTTCAGTACTGTGGCCTTGAGCTGCTTTCCATGAATAGAATGAAATGGAATTTGTGTTTGCACTCTCTCTACTTCAGACTCCAGAAAACAATGAAAGAAGGTTATGCCTTTATGAAAGAAGAAAAGATAACAAGTGGGTTCCTACCAGTGATTGTAAGACACTTCTTCGATGCTGGTGTCAGCTCCTTCATGTTTTGAATTATCTCTAGAGAGCTACATAACCAGTCTTAGTTTCAACTTTTTATTTTTTCAAAGAGAAACATTACATCTACTTCCATAGGTTCTTGGAAAATTAACCCAAATCATAGAGGAAATTAGCATAGTCATTAACTCTTGAAAATATTCCAGCATAGTTGCTGTAACATTCTCTCTCTGTCTGTCTCTATTTCTCTCTCTGTCTCTCTGTCCCTCTGTCTCTCTCTGTCTCTCTCTCTCTGTCTCTCTCTCTCTCTGTTGTGTTTTAAATATATATTTAAATATATATATTTAAAATACATACATATATATATATATATATATATATGTATGTATTATACATACATATATATGAGAGAGATGCCAAGGGAATGTTTTGTACAGGCACAGTATTATACAAGGGAAGGGGGTGCCTCTATAGGCCCATGATGAGGCATCTTGTCCCCCTGAGTGACCAGTCATATGACTGATATAATATGAAATAAAGTTTATTTAGGGTTTAGGGCATGGGGAGTGGAGTTGATGGAGTAGAGACAGAGAAAGGCACATACACACAAACACATGTGCACACACACACACACACACACACACACACAAGGGGGGAGTAGAGGCTGGCCATGAACACGTGAAGGTGGGAGGGGAATGGGAAGAAAAGATATAGAGAGGGTAGAGAAGAGGGAAAGAGAGTATGAGAGTGAGGAGGGGGCAAGCATTTTATAGTGAATCAGGTATACCTGGCTGCTGCCAGGTAACTGTGAGGTGGAGCCTAGAAGAAATGCTAACACACACACACACACACACACACACACACTGCAGTTTCTCTCTTTGTCTCTCCTGGATGCAGTGAGTCAGTGAGGTAGGTAAATTTTCTCTTCAACACCTTATTGCTATAATTGTTAACATTTGTTCTAGGCTCTGCCCAGTAGTTACCTAGCAACAGACATGTAGGAGCCAGACTGTTATACAAGGACTGTTTGGCCTCTCTTCATTACTCTCTGGCCTCTTTCCCACTCTCTGTCCTTCCTCCACTCCTTGTGTTCCTGATTGGCCTCTTCTTTCTATATCTTCTCTCTTTCTGTCCTTCTCTGTCCCCTTTCTTTCTCTGCCTCTCCTCTCTTCTCACCCCCACTTCACATGCCCCAAATAAACTTCATTTTATACTAGACCCATCATATGGCTGGTACCTCAGGGGGTGGTGCCTCAGCATGGGCCTTCTACGACACCCCTCCTGCCACATTTTGCTGCTGCATTACAAAACATGTCAATGATGTGCCTGCTTTGTCACAGGCTTTAAAGCAATGGATCCCGCCAGCCATGGGCGTGGGTCAAATAACCTTTTTCTTCTTTTTAAAAATTTGTATAAGTACCACTTAATGGTAGTACATACCTTTCATCGCAGCACTTGGAAGGCAGAGGTAAGGAGATCTCTGGTTTCTAGGTCAGCCTGGTCTCCATAGTGAGTTCCGGGACAGCCAGGGCTATACCCATAGAAACCCTGTCTCCAACAAACAAACAAATAAACAAATCATGCATACATATATTTGTGTCAGTACTCACATTCATAGGTCTATGCATGCCACAGTATACCTGTAGAAGTCAGAGGACAACCTGCAGAAGTCAGGTGTCTCCTCCTACTTTGAAAGTTCCAGGCATCAATCATCAGTGGTCAGACTTTGTTGCAGTACTTACTTAAAGAATGGCCTCCATCAAGCCAACTATCTATGCTGCAGCAGCTCTGCCTAGCTCAGCTGCCACGTTGCGTGGCCAGAGGCCACATACGTACCACAGCTAGAAATGGCCAGCCAGAAACACCAGCCCTGCCACCCACGAGACACCAGCTTGGGAGATGGCTCTGTCAATCTTCCATGCTGTCTCTGCAAGGCTGGGCATTATCCAGACCATCCCACCAACCACGAGGGCTTGGTAAAAATGAGACTCTAATGCTTAGATTATCCAAAGGCTTATATATTTAGTAATGCTCAATAACAAGATGCCCTTACAATCAGAGGTGTAACCCAATACACAACCTAGATATACCAACTACCTTTGACTGCTACAGACAAGTGAACCTCAGCCTCCGTGTCCCCCTCTCTCATTCTTTGTCTCACCCTTAGCTCCTCCTCTTCCTTCTCATCCTCCTCTCCTTACTCCTTCTCTTCCTCTCCTTAATCATCCTCTTCCTCTCCTTAATCATCCTCTTCCTCTCCTTACTCCTTCCACCTCAGCTCCCCCTACAAGACTTGGAAGCAAATGCCTCTCTACATGCTAAACCCTCTCACCACCTGCTCTAAAGAAAGAAACATGGCTTCTTTAAATGATTTTCTCAGTGTAGGTCCCTGCAACAGATCATCACAGGGATGATTGCCACAACAGGGACCCTCAAGTCAGTTTCTTTCCCTTTACATCACTCTGTAGAGTTCTGTTCTGTGTGATTTGTAGAGTAACTCACAGACAAGTAGGTTAGAGAAACGCTGTGGAAAATGCAAACACATCTGCATATCCAGATAACAAGAGAACAGAAGGAACTTATGGGTATGTCAGGAATGGCTCAGGAGTTAAAAGTTACTGAACTGAATGGAGTGAAAGATCTCTCATTGTGGTGTGTGTTTGTCTAGACACATTTATTGTACAAATCACTCTTACTCAATTATCTGTCCAGTAGTTAGTGAGTTTCTCATTAAAAAAAAAATCCCTTTGCTTTACAAGGTTCTATTCTCAGGTTTATATTCAGTTGGAATAGATATAATTGGATTGTCTTCAGATGCTTGGCATCAGTTACTTGCCTGTCTGTTTTGTCCCCTCATGGTAGCCGTGTATGGGAAAACCAGCAATGTGTTATGGGGAAATCTCAACTTCAAGATATCCTGAGATAAATGTTGTTGTTTATTTTGCTTCACTTTTGAAATAAAGTCTTAATGAGTGACCCAGGCTGCACCTGTACTGTCTGTATACCAGACTAGCCTTGAACTCAGAGTTCTGCTTTAAAGTCATGCACCACCAACTCCAACCAGCCTATTGTTTTCAGTTTCAACAGAGCCATGCTTAGAACCTTTTTAGATGTTATTGTTGCAAATTCAGTAATCAAAATGATGGGCCATATAGTCTTCTCTAATGTGGGGGGCAGATAAAGTTCTGACTGAATACGCACAATCAATATGAACAAAACAGTTTCAAGGACCCAGGGCTTCAGACCCTGGGAATGGCAAGGCCATCCCAAGGCTCAAGTACAAATGGTGAAGAGTATATAGAAAATATCAACCGTCGGGCGGTGGTGGCACATGCCTTTAATCCCAGCACTTGGGAGGCAGAGGCAGGCGGATTTCTGAGTTCGAGGCCAGCCTGGTCTACAGAGTGAGTTCCAGGACAGCCAGGGCTACACAGAGAAACCCTGTCTCAAAAAACCAAAAACAAACAAACAAACAAACAAACAAAAAACAAAACAAAAGAAGAAAAGAAAAGAAAATATCAACCAAAACTTCCTTCTCCTGGATGACTTCAGCCTGACACTGAAGCCCCTTGCAGAGACACCCTCCCCAACCCCACCCCCGTTCAAAAACTAACTAACCAGCTCTCTCCTCACTGGTCCTCCATACAATGAAAGTCCTGGGTGTCCAGGATGCTCCTGGTGCAGGCTATCAACGGGCACAGACAACCCAATCCTAGCTTTATGTGCCTGTGTCTGTAGTTTCTCCATTAACTATTGTCCCATTACAGCAATCCCAAAGACATGCAGGTCACAGCACTTTAATAGTTTTACCATTCTGAATTCTGAAAAGTCTAATCTGAAAAATGAGAATCAAAAAGATTTTTTTTCAAGATTCTTTACCTTCTTTCTGGCATTGTTCATTTAGGACAAATGTGTGCAGTAACTACTTTCTGGAGTTGGCATGTGTATAAATCCCAACAACAGCATTGGCTAGTAAAATGGCCTTGCATTATAACTACTTAACACATTATAGCTTTATTATACTTTTCTAAAACAAATGGGCCAGCAAGTGGAAGTAGTGTAGGATTATAGAAGCATATATACATAAATTTAAAATACACAAAAGCAGTTATAATAAATGAAGTGAAATTGTGGAGAAATCTTTGTAACTACCATTGTCCTTAAAATGATCCTAAATTCTTTCAGATATGTGGATCAGGCAGTCTTCAGGGCTGTTTTCCTTAAAGTTAGACCATATGTATCACACTATAATGTAGGAAACTTGACTAATTCAAACTAGGGTACAAATGAAAGCCTCATGTTCACAGCCTGGGTAGATCTGGACACAGCCCCTGTACCCCTTCACTGCTCCCTTCATCGGTTTGCTAATATGTGAAATAATTTCTTCCCCTTCAGGGAAGCTTTTCTGGTTCTTTATCCCTTTTCAGTCAATAGTCATATATACCTCTATCATGACCATAAATTTAATACCTAATAGTGTGGCAGACATATCTTAAAAGATTAACAGATATCTACCAGATATATTAAAGAAAAGGTTAATTCATGTATTTAATAACTATATTTTTCAGGAATTTCCCTAGAGTGGTTATTTTCCCATTATTGTAGATTTCATAAATCCAATACCATAAGTTAATTAATTGTCTTTATCCTTGTGGAACATTTGCTGAAAGTTAATTTTGATACCCTTTACACATTTCAATTCCTTTCCACAAAACTGAAATGAATATAAAAACTCATTATTTATAGCTTGAACAAATTTGTTTAGGAAACATGTCAAACACTTTAAGTAAAGTCATAACTTTGTTTCCAAAACAGAAACAAAAGTCTCAGTTTATGCCTCTTATTCTAGACGAGTTGATAAAAACCCTTTCCCTTTTAAAAATGTCTTGGAGGGATAGTGGTAGTTAGTGATAAGGTAACCTAATTGTAAAGTCACCATGCTCCTACAGTTATTGGAGAATTAAAAGATTAAAGTTAACAAGCCTTGCATGCATAAGAATCCCATAGGAAGTCTAGTATGATGTGCATTACATATGTGCATTATTTATCAGGAATAAGTGTGTGGTGTCCCACATGAATCTTGGTATTTTATGTTCTCTCATGTGATGGTTGCACTGGCTAGTTCTATGTCACTTTGACAAAAGTTTGACTCATCAGTTAAGATGGAGCCTCAATTGACAAAATTTCCTCATAAGACTGGACTGTAGACAAGCCTACTAGGACATTTGTTTTTGTAATTGATGCACGTGGGCCCAGCCCATTGTGGATAATGTCATTCCCAGGGTGGTGGTCCTGGTTCTACAAGAAAGCAGACTGAACAAGCCATGTGGACTAAATAAGTAAGCAGCATCACTCCTTGGCCTCTGCGTCAGCTCCTGCCTCCAAGTTCCTGCCCTGTTTGAGTTCCTGTCCTGACTTTCTTTCATGATGAATAGTGAGATGGAAGTATAAGTTAAATAAATTTTTTCCTCCCCAAGTTGGTTAGCTCATGATATTTTAACATACAAATAGAAACCCTAGGTAAAACAATGGCCTACTAATTTTCTGCCCCAAAACATGCCTTCTCCTTTCCTACAGCATTCACATGACACAATCTATATCCAGCTTCTGCAATATTTAGAGAGCATAAGTTTCAGAGTTCTCTTCAGGGATGAAGGGACAGACAAATCACACTGAGCTGAATGAAGTAATACTTCAACAGCAAGATACCTTTTTCCTATTTCATAGAGTGCATAACTCTTTTTCTTCTGTAGTAAAAGTTGCTGTGTATATGTGATTAAAAATGAGAAAGGGAGATTGCTCTAGATCATTTAAAATCAAGGTCTTCATAAGGCTATAGGGAAAGAGTACCATAGTCAGTAAGGAAAAAGAAGATATATTCAGAAATCAGAGGATAGACAGAACTGTAGTGCTCACTGTTAGCTTAAGGGGCATGAATTCGGGAAGGTAGGCAGTTCTCTAAATGGTCCTAGGGTAGGTAACAGATTTCTCTTTGGAGTCATAGAGGTAACCAGCAACACTGTTGGACTGTGACCTTAGTTCCATGAAACTAAGACTATGAAGTGCTCAGCTGTTAAACAGTAATTTTTTTTAAGCATACTTGATGAATACTACACCAGCCACAGAAACCCAAATGTCTTGGCGAATTTAAAGATGGGTTTTGCATTCTTGAATGCTTAAAATTTTCATGAGTAGTTTGTTCAGGTAGATGTGATGAGAAGTTGTCTCCACATCTCATTTCTGCTTTCACTAAAAGGTGTCTTTCTACAGAGAGCTAGAGCCTGAAGGATGACCCTTTTAATCATATGCCTATTATATTCTAAAGTAAATACGTTTATGTATTCGGAATTTCATACCTGTTTCATATATGTATATGATGACTTCAGAATAAATTCACTTTTTACTTCTCCCAAACCCGTTTCAGATGCCCAAATGTACTCTTCCAATATTTATATCCCTTTAGTACTGCCCATATATGTCTTGTTATGAGGCCATGTATTTGAGCATCGTCAATCTACCACAGGTCACAACCCTGCAGGAAACCAACTCTTCTATCCCCAGGAGCTGTCAACTGCCAATCACTCTTCAGCGAGGAGGAGAATGTCATGGGACCTCCTTTTGTTTGTGCAGACTGGCTTGACCATGACCACATCTTATGAAATCGAGTGAAGCAGTGGTGAGTTGTGTCTAGAAGAGTCTGTTCCCAAGTAGTTTTCACCATGATCTTGTTGATACAGTATTTGTGTATTTTCTTCTATAATGTTGTAAACCATGGGAGAGAAGGTGTGGTATTATTTATTGCTTAGCACTCCATGGGTAATTATTCTGTGCATTTGTATCAGATTTAAATTAGTGTATTAATTACTGTCAATTGCAATACTAAAATCCTCTGATGAGGAACGAGAGATCCACTAAACTTCATCTGGGCTATTTCACTTGCTATGATTTCTTTTAGCTCCATTCTGTTATCTGAAAATTTCATTTTCTTTGTAGCTGAGTAAAATTCCATTGTGTTTACATACCATGTTTATATTATTCAGTTGTCAGTTAATTGACATCTACTCTGTTTCTAATGCTGACCTATTCAGAGTAAATTTGCAAGTAATATGGGTGAATGAGTATCTCTGTAGAGGTTACAAAGTTCTTGGTATTTGTTCCCAAGAACGGTATAGCTGAGAATGTTGTGATAAATATATTTTTACCTTGTACTCCCAGTAACACAACACTGAACAAGATATGTCCTCTCTCCACCTCTTTAGCAACATTTGTTGTCATTTCTCTTTCTATTTTTGGAAATTCATTTGTGAATACTATATCTATATATTATATCACATATATGAATATTATAGCATACGATATACTATATCATATCTATTCCTGTTTCTTACACTCATGTTCCCTCCAATACACTGTTCCTAGACATGATATTAGGAAGAACTCTTTGTTCACTCCCAGATCCCATTTTTAACTGGGTTATTTGTTTTTATATGTGTCTAGTTTATTGAGTTCTTAGTACACATCAGGCAGTAATCTTTTGTCAGAAGCATATTGGCAAAGATTATTTTTATTCCATTAGCTGCCTCTTCACTTGCTTGATAGTTTCTGCTGCTATACCAAAGCATCTTCTTTTGCTGAAGTCAGTTCCTCTTAATGTTTAGGTGGAGCTCAGGAAACTCCCAGGGAAAGTAGAAAAAAGGATTTTAGGAACCAGATAGTTTCATAACACTACAAGGCCACAGCTTACAGTATCATCTAAGCAGAGATCATAGGGACTCACAGAGATTGAAACTATAATCATGGGTCTGTGCTAGGTCCTCTGCATGTAAGTAATGGCTGGGAAGCTTGGTGTTCTAGTAGGGCTCCTAACAGTGGGAATGCAGGTGTCTTGGACTCTCTTTCCTCTGCTCAAAACCCTTTTTCTCTACTGGGTTGCCTCAACCAGCCTTGATATGAGGATCTGTGGCTAGTCTTAATGGAAAATAAATTTTGCCGTGTTCAGTTGATATCCCTAAGAGACCTGCTTTTTGTCTGAAAGGTATCAGAGGAGGAGTGGAACTTGGAGGCAGGGTGGGAGGAATTGAAAGAGTGGACACAGTGGTTGGGATATAATATATAAGAGAAGAATAAACAATAAAAGTCACTCAGTTTCTCAATAATAATCACTCAAATGTAAAACCTACCAGAGGTAAAGTTTGGCCTGCACTGACTAAGCTCTGAAATGTTCCCATTTTTATTCATTTATTGAATAAATTTTGTAGAGTTAATAAGGAGTAAGAGAGGACATGGAAAACTGGGAGAGGAGTTACTAACACATGATGGAGAAGGTGAACAACATTTCATAAAACTATTCACAAAGCTTCTCCAAAGAAGGAAGGACCAGGACTGTGGGATAACACAGCTGAGAATAAAATAAAACCATTTACTGAAGAGACACAGAAATCCTAGCCAGCCAAACAATCAGAAGAATAAATAAAAAATACAGTAGCATCCCGCACTGAGTTGGGAACTCAAGTAGATTGTCATAATGTCAAGTTACCATAGGTTTTAAGGACTTATGGCCATTTTAAGGGAGAGCATCTTCAGTTATTCACCCTGAGATTCAACTTTGATTTCAATTATTAATATTTTTGAGGGGTTAAAATAAACACAGCACAAACTCTGTATCACAGACATACACTGTTTACAGCAGTCAGGATTTAATGTGTTACCTCTATTGTATCTTTGCTTTGTGGCAATTTATCTAAAAGTATACGGCTCAGACTCCAAACCCATAAGCTCTATGTTAGGGTCATTTCAAAAGCTGTAGGAAATTCAGAAGGTCTATTTGAAGCCATGATGATTCACACTTGGAAATTTGGCTTTAGGTCAGACACTCTTACAGCTCAGGCAAGCTATTGTATATCTGCCAATTCAGCAAAGAGAGACAGACTGTCATGGTGTAAGGGGGTTTCAGATTATAGCCGTATGGGTAATGAAAAGAGATAATATGCATTTATGAATCTACACACTATTGCAGTAAAACACTAGTTAATAGGTGTCTAAAAATTCCATGAAGGATATTGTGTTAGGTTATCAAAAGGGAAGAGAGACTATTCAAGATGTCATCTATATGTTCTTCTTTCAAATGTCCAATAACGAAAAGCAAAATTGGTCTTAAGAAAAAATAATGAGATCAAATTATTATAAACATCAGTAGCCACTCTTCCAAGAAATTACATTAAGATCCTTCCCTCTTCCTATAGCTGTCATCACAGGCACTCATACTAAAATCTACAAGTCCCAAGGAAGATAGAATGTTGCCTTCAAATTTTCGATATGACATAAAACCTCCCACTGTTTGAAACCTCTATAAAGCATAACATTTGACTCTGATTTATTGTAACTTCACCGTGTGTGTGTGTGTGTGTGTGTGTGTGTGTGTGTGTGTGTGTGTGTGTG
>JANHMN010000003.1:177340569-177373648 GCA_030674055.1 Rhabdomys pumilio
TTCTTCTTCTTCTTCTTCTTCTTCTTCTTCTTCTTCTTCTTCTTCTTTCATACATTGTAAGTTTTATGGTTTGGGGTTTTTTATGGGATTTCTCTGTGTATGTGTTTAAATCTATTTCATGTGTTTTTTCTTTGTATCTTCTTTTTTAGTTTGTTTATTTTGACCTATTCTAGTTTCTTTATTTATTTTCTCTCATTTTATTATTATTGTTTTCTAGATGCCTGTTAGTTTTGTAATAAGAGAGCAAGAAAGGCTGTGGAGGGTCTGGGAGGAGTTGAGGAAAGTAAAATTGGAATCAGAATATGCTGTATTAAAAAAACTATTATCAAAAATACAAAAAAAAATCAGAGTACTATTTAGAGGAATTTTCATCCAGCAACATGGCTACTCTTCTATACATATTTAATACCTCTGGCTTAATACACACCCTTAATACATATCTATAAGGTAAAATTAGTTTGAATATGGAAGCAGCCATGATTGAAAGTGATATCAAATTGAGGGACAAAGTGATGAATCAGAGAAACAGTTGACAAAATGAACTAGAGATAGGATATGTTCGACTCTCACAGGAACGAGAAACTATCTACAACCAGTACAGGAAAATAGACCATTTGAGTCAGTTCTATTCAGTCAGTTACGTTTAGTTCAGTCAGTCAGTGCAGGAGTCAGCTCAGGAGGCAATACAGTGGAGTGGAATTCAGTTTACACAGCAGAGGTAGTTGAAGCCAAAGAGTAAGGAGTCATAAGATAAGAACAAATTACCAGAATTAGTTTGAGGCCAAGCAGAGCAATTCAGTGAGAAGCTGAGAGAAGCCAGATTAAATCAGTTAGTTTGGAGAGAGAAGAGTTTTAGACAGAACAGATGAGTTGAACACCCAGCCAGAGTTCAGATAGAGCTAAAAATTTTAAAATATTCAGCAGCAAGTCTCAAAGACTGAGAATATTCTAGGCACAGATTAGATTATATGAACACTAGAAGGTTCTAGAATTAGGCCTAGGTTAGTAGACAGAAGTAAGCTACAAAAAGCAAATTACATCAGGAGAATAAAATTTACTTTTACAATACTTGTAGAGTGTATAGTCATCTCTCAAAAATTATTATCAAATAAAAGTAAATAAACAATTTACAATACAAGCCACTGAAATGAGCAGATATTTTATCAAAGAGGATAGCAATAGAGATGACACAATAAAAAATGAAATAAGAGGGAACAGGGTCAAGGACACCACAAGTCAACTTACAGAATCAATAAACCTGGGCTCATAAGCACTCACAGAGACTGAAATTATAACCAAGGAGTCTGTATGGGTCTCTTCAGACATCTATTAGGCCATCTACATATATGTTACAGTTATGTACCTTGGTCTTCTTAAGGGACTCCTAACAGTGGGAACAATGGCTGTCTTTGATGCTTTTGACTGAATCTGGGACTCATGTCTTTGTACTGGGCTGATCTGTCTAGCCTTAACAGAAATGAGCTGTTTAGTCTTACTGTAACTTGATATATCACGTGTGTTTGAAATTCATGGGAAGCCTACCTTCTTTTGAACAGAAACAAGGAGAAGTGGATGAAGAGGGGAGGTGGTTAGGAGGGACTATGAGGAGAGGAGGAAGGAGAAACAAGTCAGGACATAATATATGAGAGAAGAATAAATGAAAACATTTTAAAACACGGTGTTTGTTTTGTTCAAAAAGTCTTCTCCTATGCTAATGCATTCAAGGCTATTTCTCACTTTCTCTTCTATCAGGTTCAATGTATCTAGATTTATGTTGAGGTCTTTGATCTACTTGGAGTTGACCTTTGTGTAAAGACAGAGAGATTTGGAAGGGTTTAGGCAAGGAGAAGAATATGATAAAAATACATTTAAATTTAGAACTTATTTTAAGTAATTAAAACTATAAAAAGAAAAGGGGTTTACTACTAAGCATGATGCTATATCGTTTATATTCAGCAATCTGAGATAGAAGTATTGTTAATATGAGTCTATCCTAACTTATTTATGTAGAAAATCTGGGCCAGCCTGAACTACATAGTTAGACTTAATTTCAAAAACAGACAAATCAAACAAAATAAAAACTATACTAGAAGAAAAGAATATGCAAAATAATAATTATGTAATCTCTTGAAAATTTCATAGATGACAACTATAGCATTAACAAGGGTGTTTTGAGTCATATGTTTATCTGTACATACAATACTGTGATTGATTGCCTTAAAATGTCTAACTTCAGACCTCTGGCTTATCATTCTGAATGTGTTCATGAAAGCTTCCTCGGATGGGACTCTCACTCATTTCCTTAAGCCCACACTGTCATATGTTGTCTGAATCACATAAGGTATTTAACAAATACTTGCTGAATAAATGAGATAAACCAATGAATTTCATAATGTTGAGAAGTCCATGGGATTCATTTTTCTAGCTAAGAAAGCCTTTCCTCCTATAACATTCAGGCAGTATCTAAGAGGACTCTGTCTTTAGATTATTTGGTTAGAAAGTTACATCTGTCTTCAAACCAGACAGAATGTTTCTCTGAAAATTTCCATCTCCTAAGTTACTATTGGTTTTAAACATTAAAGTATTTTGTATCTAATTCATCCTGATCACAGATTCCTGTCCCTCTACTACTCCTAGTTCCTCTCTCTACATCTCCTATGTGTATCTACCCTCTTTCTGTTATTGATTAAAAACAAACAGAAATAAAACATAATCATAATAAGAGAAAACAAACACTAACACATTGAAATAAGACAAATTAATAAATTTACAGATATATTCTCTGGAATTGGGATTTAATAGTTAATTCTTCTGCCTTTATTATTTCACCATAAATGAACTTGCATGTTCATCAACTGGTTTATTTTATCTTCTTTCCTATTTATTGGGTTTATGTAAGCTTTGAGAGTAACCTCTTATTCTATTATTATTTATCATTAATTATATATATTTATGTTTATATAACATGAAAAAGTTATTCACATACAATACTATTTTATTATGTGTATTATTGTTATTATTAACCTGACATTTATATCTAATTAAATGTTAAGTTCTACTAAGTGTATAACACGTCATCTGTTCCTACAATTCACATAGCATACATCTGATCCAGATAATGCATCTGAGCCTGCATCACCTTCACATTTTTCTGTTCTGTTTGAATCAGCTCCTATTCATTCTGTTAAAACTTTCAATCATTTTACATTAGTCTATATTTACTAATAGTCATTTAACTGATCACTCTAAAGAGGCTATACACTATGGTTATAGGAAACATATCAACAGAGACAAAGCCCTTCCTATAGTGAAAAATACCATATTAAGTTACAGAGGCTTCTAACAAAGGAACCACAAAGTCTGAGTAGGCAGAATGTGTAATGCAATGATTTTATTGTTTCCTTGAGAAACTCCTTAAGTCTAAAGAAGCAGTATGCTGTAAAACGCAGAGAAACTATAGTTACAATTCTGATATTAATATAAGCTAAATATTGTGAACTAAATCATGCTTGGCTCTTTCTTCTGCAATTGATTGCATCTATGGTTCTATGCTCCACTGGGCCTTGCTGATGGCATGCTCAGGCATCATGATTGAGTGAAAGCAGAGACAGCTAGATTTCAGTTTGCTATTAATGAAGATAATAGAGAACTAAAATGACCTTTACATATATAGAGTCCATTTTAATTTAGAGAAATTCAATCATGTTGGAATAAAAAAAAAAAAGAGAAAAGTGACTTTCTTATTTCCATTTTCCTGACCTGGAGGAAGGAGCAGAGAGGTGGGCAGAGCTGCCTGTTAATCATATGAGGCCGAGTTGACTTGCTTTGATGTGGTGGCAAGGGAAATTGAAATGTGCACCACCTCAGGCATTGGCTTCTCCTCTGTAATGGGCCACCCTGAATGTGTTTATACTATTTAGTTATTCTGCATGTTGTTCACATTTCTACCCAGCCATCCCATTCTGAAGGAACTGCATCACACTGGTAGCACAGCTGCATTATACAAGGACAAACAACCTGGGAAACTAATTGGGCAAATATGTGACTGCAAAATACACTTTCTCCATTTTCTTATCCATTTTAACCATATTTCTTCCCCCTTGAATTCATGATGGTCAGAACCTCATGATAGATAACTTAAATCAAGGAGGCAGGCTGGTAAACTGACCACACATTTCCATTGAGTGATTAACTCTTATACCTGTCAAAGTAGTATTCATATCGAGTTACTCTAAACATAGAATTCTAAAAGGAAAAAACTCTAATGTCTGAGAAACATGTGAAGAAATGTCCAAATATTACATCATTGGGAAAATGTAAATCAAAATTACTTTAAGATTTCATCTTCTACGCATCAGAATGGTTAAAATCAATAACCCAAGTGACAGTTTGTGCTAGTAAGGATGTGAAGTGAAAGAACACTCATCAGTTACTGACAGGAATATAAACTTTAAAGCCACTATGGAAATGAGTGTGGCAATTCCTGAGGAAAGTGGGAATGGAAAGACCTGAAATTCCAGCTATGTAGCTCTTGGGAGTTAACCCAAAAGATGCTTCATCCTAGTGCAGAGACACTTGATTCATTATGTTCATTGCTGCTCTATTCATAATAGTCCAAAAATTGGAACAACCTAATTGTCCATTGATGAATAAATGGACCAAGAAAATTTGCTATGCCTACACAATGTAATATTACTCAGCTGATTATAAAAAAAATCTGAATTGAAAATCAAAGACAATGAATGGAATGAGAGAGAAAATCATCCTGAGTAAGGTAACCCATAACCAGAAAGACAAATATGGTATGTATTCACTTATGTCTGGATATTAGTGGGTAAGTCAATGATAAACCAGCTAAATCCATAGAATCACAGAGGACAAGTATAAAGTAAGGGACTAGAGAAGACATATACATCTTTTTTTTAAATGATAAAGGAAATAGATCATTATGGATAGATGGCACAAGGTGAACTACAATGGAAAGATCAAGTGGGGGTGGAATAGCATATGGAGAGAGACAACTGAAGTTAAAGGCAGTTTGAGGGCATCAGCTAGACATTTCTTGGCAACCAATGGACCATCTAGTAACATCAATGGATTACATGTAATTGATTTACTGGCAAAAGAGGTCCCATAAAAACCCACCAAACAACCCAACCTATTGACAAGGCTATAGATCGCTTTTCACAAAAAGTAGGCTTTATTGTTGAAGATAATACTACACAATTCATTAGACACTGAGAAGTAGAACTGACATCTACCCTGATTCTTCACCCCCAACAAGCAAGTGTTCTTGGTACCAGAAGGTACCGTTTAGTCTACCAAATTAGAAACATAAACACTAACCCAGATACAAACATTCAATCAAAAATGGTGTCCTCCAGAATGATATGTTATTGTAATCACAGCACAAAGTTTGTGTGAAAAACCAAGAAACATCTGATTTGACTTAAGGCTGATACCAGGAGATGACTCCAATATTTGATCTTGACTAGAACCAGAGAGTAAATAGCCCAGGGACCTATGGTAAAAACCAAATACTACTATTCAGCTACAGGAACACAGCAATAAATATTCCTAATATCATTCTGGTATAATCATAGATCTGTGTGCCCTGCTCAGCCATCATCAGAAAAATTTTAAAGTCAGAATGGCATATATAGCTTGATCATACTAGGTCTTTTTGTCCTGGGAATAATTTTATTCCTGCTCATTGTGTTAAACCTTGTCTTTAACAACATCAACATGTTGGCAGCCAAAGTACATAGCTTGAAACTGAAAATGGACATACAGACAGAGTTATTAATTTAACAAGCTGGCAAGCTAAGGACAGGTAAGATTCTGCACATAGCTTTACCAACCTAAGACATAAGAGCATTGCTTTTGATAATGCATATTGCATGACAGGTAAGAAAGGCATTCTTTTCAGAATGACATAAGACTGGATCAGTCTTGTTTATGAAATAAAAAAGGGGGAGATGTGGAGAGCTTTGGGGGTTGCTTAGCAAAAAACTGACATTGGCCAAGGACAAGGAAATAGGCTTCAGGCAGGAATCTGACATTAGGCTAGAACAAAGAAGTAGGCTTCAGGCATGAAAACGACTTTGGGCTAGGACAGGAAAGTAGGCTCAGATATTTTAGTCATCTTGATAAGCCCTTAGAAACAGTGATCAGGGGAGTGATCACGGGACTTTGTTTATTGCCTTGCTTGTTCTTTGACTATTTGTGTTTATTGTCTTGCTTGTTACTTGAATATTTTCATCTATTGTATTGTTAGTTCCTCAACCTAGAACTGACCTTAATACTTGCATGTAATTAAAATGGTATGAAAGCAAATTGGGAAAAAATAATTAAGTTTAGCAAATCTTTCAACCTAATAGACTCTGTGCCTACCATTTGCACATCATATTTACAACTATTTTCTATTATTTATGTCTAAAAATTTAAAGTTCTCTGATAGCAACCCTTTGCTAGTAGCCTTTCCTTTGCAGTTCATTCCTCTGTAACCCACCCAGGTCTTCTCTCTTGCAAATCTTCTGTAAATCCTTTAAGCAAAGAAGGGTACACACAGTCCTTGTCTGCATCTTAAGAGCACTGAGGCTATGAGTGTAAGTGTGCAAGCCACATTTCTGTTTTAATGTGCCTTATTGTTTCACTCATGAAATGTTTTCACATAGTAGCATCATTCTTATCATTTCTTAAGAGAAGTATGTTCTTTCCAATAAATAAAATACTGTTGATTTTTTTCTCAATGTTTAGGCTCGTATATGTCTAGTTCTAAATCATGCAAGTCATTGGGAGAGGGACATTAGGATGTGCAAGGCAAACTAACTTCTTAAAGTCAGGGATTTCCTGTTATTGAAGGAAAAAGAAGGTCCAGACAGAGGGAGAGAGCTTAGGCAATGAAGTAATTTGCATACAATCAGGAAGACATAGATTTGATCTCTAATGCCCATTTATAAACTGCGTGCAGATCTATGCCTGTAATCTAAATGCTAGGGGGATGGAGACAGAAATATCCTGTGAGCTCACTGGTCAGTCAACTTAGCTTAATCCACAAGCTCTAGGTAGCTGCCAAACACCTTGACTACAAGCAAATAAATTTACTCCTAACTAGGGACACCTAAGTGGCCCTCTGGCCTCCACACACATACAAACACACATGTGTCCCTGCACATAGTTGAACATACACATGAAGAAAAGAGACCCAAACAATTTCACCCTTAGAATTCTTGAAAAATAAAATTATTTGATTATCATTCTACTATGTTCTGAAGTAGATTACTGTCTTTTTGTGTTTAAATGCATGTTTATGTTTGTATGTTTTTATAAGTAAAGTGTCTTTCTTGGATTGATTGAAGATTTTAAAATACTGTAATTTTAAGAAAGGAACTAGGCAGTACTAATAAATTAATGTCATTTGTGAAAAAATATGTAGGAAGAATTAACTTATTTGATAATCACTATACCACTAGATGTCATGGCTACAATTTTACAGAGGAGTTCATGAAATATATATATATATATATATATATATATATATATATATATATTCACCTGAATACAGACAATTGTGAGCCTTGTCTCTGAGAGCAGAAAGTCCTATTTTACTCATTATATCAAGGTGCTTTCTGCACAAGTATTCTATTTCATTTTGATTCAGTTATATCTAGACTTTTCATGATTGTCTCATTTATCTTTACCTAGTTTTATGTTCTTTTCTATCACTCTTTAGTTATGTGAAAGTACAAAATTATAGTTTTTTAGTTTAATAATATCACTAGGGCATTCTTTTTGTGTTTTTTTTAAGTTCTAGAACACTTATTTTGAGAATATGGAAAATTTTTTTTATAATGATTTGAGCAGAAGATAATGCTTTTTAAGAAAAGATCTGATGGAAAAAGCAAAAGCAAAAGAAATCAACTAGACTGTCCCTATCACTTAAGAGCAAGGAGACAGAATAGAAACAAAATAGTGCTTACTGAACTGTTGACTACTGGGAAATTCTAGGGAATATACCATTGCTCTTTTCACAGGAATGAACATAAGTAAGCGCACCAGAATCCAATGAACCAGAATCCAATGAACCAGATGGTGATGTTACATAGAGTAAGCCACAAGATAAAAATGCAAAGACATGAATGTGAGAAAGAAACTTTCAAAGAAATGGCCAGGGCTTAAAGGAGAAGGAGGGGATAGAAGAGAGAAAAGGCTTCCCACTAACTCATTCCCAGTTTTCTGGAATGATAGAAAAGTCAACTAATTTTCTTGGTTACATGAAACTTTGCCATAGCTACGCCTATTTTGAATTTTAATCTGTTCCATTCAGCACACTGTGGAAATTTAAGAGAACAATGACCTTTAATATGTTTCTTCACATTCTTTAACAAACATTTTATATCATGCAACCTGTATAGTGGAAACATTTCTGCCAATACAGTCTTCTTCCTAAGATTTTCAATTTTGCTCAAGTGAAATAGCAAAAAAGTCATGAAAACTGAATAACTTCATTTTTGATTTTCCATAGAGGATGTGTGTGAGAAATATGAGACAGGAAGTCAATATTCTATCTAAAAAAATGTAATAAGGCATTAACTTAAATTTTTTGTGATGTCTTGCTATGAAATACTGACCCTGACCATTTGTATTTGAAATACTGAGTGATTGGACTGATAATGGACATAGACTAATTTGACCTCACTGGTCACAGAAATGGTTATTTTGTGTAATAATGAATATAAATCACCTGACTTGAATTACATTCTCTGCAGTTTATTTGACGAGGTACAGACGTTGCTGTAACATCTTCTTTCTCATAAAACAATGTCATCTTTGTTGCATGTTGTAGTCTTTAAAATAAAGCATCTGTACTCTATCTTTCAAACCACACCTCACCTCTAACCACAATTCCAGATTCCTTTGGCCAGCAGTGACCACCAGATGAGATCTCTTTACTCCAATTCCCACCTGCCAGCCCCTCTGAGCAAACCCAGCAGTGGCAACTTCTGCCCTGCCCATTCTGTACTTCATTGCTCAGGTCACAGTTCCCCCTGAATCCCCACACACCTGCTGCTGCCATGGACAACCAGATGAGTTCCCCAATCCCAAACACCGGCCTACTGGGTTCCTGGAGAGCACAGCAGCTCTGAGGTCTGTCTTGTCCCCTCTTTACTCTATCCTCTGGTCCACACCTCCAACCATAATCCGAAATGCTTACAGTTGTCAGCAACTACCAGGTGAGAGACCCTTACCCTAATTCTCTGCTTTCCAGCCCATCTGGACAAACTCAGCAGTAGGAAGCTCCACCCTGCCACCTCTGCATTTAATTTTTCCAGATGCACCTCTGTCTCCATCCCTAGAGGCTTGATGCTGCCCAGAAAAAACAAAGGCCTGAAAACATCAGGGACCACCAGCTTTACCTTCATACCTAGAGGTCTGCCCTCACCTGAGACAACTAGCAGCCTGCAGCAATCAGGGATTACCAGCTCAGCCTACATCCCTATAAGCTTGATGCCACCATCAACAAACAGCTTTACCTGCAATCCCAGAGCCTGCTGACATCAGGGACTACCTGCTCTACATACAGCCTCAAAGGCCTACTTCCATCAGGGATTACCAGGCTTGCCAACATTAGAGACAAACAGATGGTTAAAAGCCAGTGTAAGAATACAATTAACAAAGACCAGGGCAATATGGTACTACCAGCAGTCAGCTATCCTACTACAACAAGCTTTGAATGCTCTACCACACCTGAACTACAAGAAAATGCCATTAATCTAACCTGGTGAAAATAATAGAGGCCTTTAAATAAGAAAATAATAAATCCCTCAACAAAATAGAAAAAAATATGAACAGAGGCTCTTAACAAGGGAATGAGTAAATTAAAGAAATTAAAGAAAATACAGTCAAATAGGTGATAGAAATGAATAAAACTATTCAACACCTAAAAGAGAAAATAGAAGGAATAAAGAAAACACAATCGGAGATAATACTGGAGATGAAAATCCTAGGAAAGGGAAGAGAAACAACAGACACAGCATTATCAATAGAATACAAGAGGTAGCAGAAAGAACCTCAGGCATAGATGATACCATAGAAGAAATTGATACATTGGTCAAAAAAAATGCTAAAGCAAAAAAGTTTCTAACACAAAACTTCCAGGAAATTTGGGATACTATGAAAATATCACACCTAAGAAAAATAGGGATAGGAAAAGGAGAAGACTCCCAACTCAAAAGCTCAGACTATCTTCAACAAAATCATAGAATAACATTTCCCTAACCTAAAGAAGGAGATGCCTATGAAGGTACAAGAAACTTATAGAACATCAAGTCTATTTGATCCAAGTAGAAATCCTCCTGCCACATAATAATCAAAACGCTAAATGTATAAAACCAAAAAAGAATATTAAAAGCTTCAAGGGATAAAGGCTAAGTAACTTATAAAGGCAGACCAAAAGAATTACACTAGACTTCTGAACAGAAACTTTTAAAGTCAGAAGGGCCAGAGCAGATGTCTAAGAGATCATAGGTGACAGCCCAGACTATTATACCCGGGAGAACAGTAAATTACCATAGACTGAGAATACAAGGTATTCCATGACAAAACCAACTTTAGAAAATATATTTTCCCTAGTTGAATCCTACAGATGAAAATAAAAGGAAAACTCCAACACTATTCCTCCAAAAAAAAACCCACAATAAAAAAATAATTCCCCACTAGAAAAACCAAAAGAAGAAAAATGCAAACAGACACATGTGCATGAACACACACACACACACACACACACACACACATATACATTCACACACACTCACAGAGTACCAAAACCACCATTAAAAAAACAGGAACTAATAATCATTGGTCATTAAAATCTCTCATGATCAATGCTCTCATTTCCCCAATAAAAAGACACAGGGTAACAAAGTGAATGTATAAACAAGATCCATCATTTTGATGCATAAAAGAAACACATCTCAGAAACAAAGATAGTCATTACCTCAGAGTAAAGGCATGTAAAAGGTTTTCCAAGAAAATGAAAAAACAAGCTGGAGTAGCCATTCTGATATCTAATAAAATAAACTTTCAAGCAATAGTAACAAAAAGAGATGTAGAAGACTACCTCAAACTCATCAAAAGAAAAATTTGACAAGATGAATTCTCAAGTCTGAACAGCAATGCCCCAAATACACAGGTATCCACATTTGTAAAAGAAACATGACTAAAGCTTAAATCATACATCCAACTCCAAACGTTGATAGTGAGAGACTTCACTTCAACACCTCACATTCACCAACGAACAGGCATCATCTGAGACAGAAACTAACCAGAGAGATAATAAAACTAACAGTGGTTATGAATCAGATATCTACAGAACATTTCACCCAAACACAAAACATTATATCTTCTTCTGAGGATCTTATGGAATCTTCCTCAACAGATGTAAGATAATTCCTTGTATCCCAGCAGACAAAAACTGAACTTGAACAATAACAGAAACAACAGAAAGCTTCACACTCATGAAAACTGAACAACCCTCTACACAATGATCACTGCATCAGGAAAGAAATTAAAGCTTTTCTAGAATTCAATGAAAACAAAGGGACAACATATGTAATCTTATGGGATACAATGAAAGCAGTGTTAAGAGGAACATTCATAGCACCAAGTACCTTCATAAAGAAGTTGGAGAGTTCTCATATTAACAATTTAAAAGTATCTAAAAGATCTAGAAAAAAAACCAATAAACAAACAAACCAAAAAGAAGCAAATACACCCAAGAGGACTAGGCAGTGGGAAATTATAAAATTCAGACCTAAAATCAATAAATTAGAAATAAAGGAACAATGCAAAGAATCAGTGAAACTAAGAGCGATTCTAGGAGAAAATCAAGAAGATAAAATACTCTTTATTTAAACTAACTGAAATGCAGAAAGACAATACCAAAATTAACAAAATCCCAAATGAAAAAGAGATATAGCAACAGACACTGAAGAAATTCAAAGAATCATTAAGTCTTACTTCAAAAGCCTGTACTCCACAAAATTGGAAAATATAAATAAAATGGTTATGATTTTCTAGACATATACCAATTACCAAATTTAAATCAAGATCCAATGATCTATCTGAATAATCCCATAACCCTACCTGCTAAAATGGGGGCTATTATTAAAAGTCTCATGACAACAACAATAAAGAAAGAAAGAAAGAAAGAAAGAAAGAAAGAAAGAAAGAAAGAAAGAAGAAAGAAAGAAAGAAAGAAAGAAAGAAAGAAAGAAAGAAAGAAGGAAAGAAGCAAGCCTAGGTCTAGATAGTACAGAATTCTAATAGACATTCAAAGAAGAGCTAATACCAATACTCTTCAAACTATTCCACAAAATAGAAACAGAAGAAACATTGCCAAACTCACTCTTTGAGGCTTTAGTCATTCATAACATTAAACTACACACTCAACCAAGAAAGAATTTCAGATCAATTTTCCTTATGAACATTGATGCAAAAATACTCAACAAAAAACTTACAAACTGAATCCAAGAACATATCAAAGACATCATCCACTGTGGTGAAATATGCTTCATCCAAGGGATGCAGGGGTGATTCAATATATGAAAATCTGTCAACACAATCCACTAGATAAACATACTGAAAGAAAAACACCACATGATCATCTCATTAGATGCTGAAAAAACTTTGGACAAAATCCAAGACGTCTTCATATTAAAAGTCTTAGCGAGGTCAGGGATACAATAATAATACAATAATACAATAATACAATAATACAATAATACAACTAAGCACAATAAAGGCAATATACAACAAGACAATAGTCAACATCAAATTAAATGGAGAGAAAGTTAAAGCAATTCCACTAAAATCAGGGACAAGGCAAGGCTACCCACACTCTCCATATCAATTCAACATAGTACTCAGAGTTCTTGCTATTGCAATAAGCCAAGTAAAAAAGATAAAGTGGATATGAATAAAAAAAGGAAAAAGTCAAAGTATCTCTATTTACAGATAATATGATAATATACATAAGTGACTACAAATACTCAAACCAAAGAACTCCTACAACTGATAAACACCTTCAGCGAAGTGGCTGGATTACAAAATTAACTCAAAGAAATCAAGAGACCTCCTTTATGCCTCATCAAAATAGCCATAATAATATAAAACATCTTGATGTAACTGTAACCAAGCAATTGAATGACCTGTATGACAAGAATTTCAAGTTTCTGAAGAAAGAAATTGAAGAAGATATCAGAAGATGAAAAGATCCTCCTGTGCTCATGGTTCACTGGGATTAACATAGTGAAAATGGCCACCTTACGAAAGAAATCTAGAGATTCAGTACAATTCTTATCAAAATTTGAACACAATTCTTTACAAAGCTTAAAATTACAATTCTCAACTTTATATGAAAGAAACAGGATAGCTAAAACAATCCTGTACAATAAAAGAATTTCTGGAGACATCACAATCCCTGACCTCAAGCTGTACTACAGATCAATAGTAATAACAACTGCATGGTATTGGTATAGAAACAGAAGGGGTGATCGATATAATCAAAATGAAGACCCTGAAATAAACCTACACACCTTTGGACACTTTAGTTTAGACAAAGAAGCCAAAACCATATAGTTGAAACAGAAAAGCATCTACAACAAATGGTGCTGTTCTAATTGGATGTGTGCTGTCGAGTTAATTATTTAAAATGACTGCTGGTCAAGTCGACTATCTAAGCTGTGGCAGCTCTGCCTAGCTCAGCTGCCATGTTCCATGGCCGGAGGCCATGTGCACACCACAGCTAGAAACAGCCAGCCAGAAATACTAGCCCTGCCACCCATGAGATGCCAGTGTGGGAGATGACTCTGCCAATCTTTCACACTATCTCCACAAGGCTGGGCATTGCCCAGACTATCCCGCCATCCATGCAGGCCCCGTAGGAAAATGAGACTCTAATGCTTAAATATTAATCAAAGACTTTATATATTTAGTAATGCTCAATAACAATATGTTCATACAATTAGAGTTGTTTCCCAGTTAGCAAACTTAAATATGAGTTGTTACCCACAACTGCTCTCCATACTTGTGTGGTTCTTCATCCTCCTACATCTCTGCTCTCTCTAGCTCCTCCTCTTCCTTTTCCTCTTTCTCTCCTTACTCCTCTCACCCTAGTTCCTCCTACAGTGTGCATGTAGAAGAATGCAAATAGATATGTGGTTATCACCCTGCACAGAACTCAAGTCCAAGTGGATCAAAGACCTCAACATAAAACCAGATAAAGTAAATATAATATTACAGAAAGTAAGGGAAAGTCTTGAATTCATTGATACAGGAGATAATAACCTAAACAGAACACCCATAGCTCAGGCACAAAGATCAACAATTAATATATGGGACCTTATGGAATTGAAAAGCTTCTATAAGGCAAAGCATACCATCAGTAGGATAAAATGGCAGTCTACAGATTGGAAAAATACCTTCACCAACCCTACATCAGACAAAGGGCTAATATTCAAATGTTGTAAAAAATTCAAAAAGTTAGACACCAACAACCAAAATAATCCCCCCCAAAAGAAAAATGGGGTATAGAGCCACACAGGGAATTCTCAAAAGAGGAATTTCTAATAGACGAGAAACACTTAAAGAAATGTTCAATCTTCTTAACCATCAGGGAAATGCAAATTAAAATGACTCTGAGATTCCACCTTATGCCCATCACAGTGGCTAATATGAAAAACTCAAGAAACAGAACATTCTGCCAAGGATGTACAGAAAGAGGAACACTCCTCGACTGCTGGTGGGACTGCAAACTTGTACAACCACTCTGGAAATCAATATGGTGGATTCTAAGAAAATGGGGACAAGTTCTACCTGAAGACCCAGCTATACCACTCCAGGGCATATACTCAAAAGATGCCCTACTATACCACAAGGGCATTTGTTCAACTATGTTTATAGTGGGTTTATGTGTAATAACCAGAAACATATTTCCTCAACTGAAGAATGGATAGAGTATATGTGGTATGTCATAAGATAGTACTCAGTTATTAACAAAGATGTCATAAATTGTGTAGGCAAATGGATGGAGGTAAAAAATATGATCCTGAGTAAGGTAACCCACACACAAAAGGACATATACAATATATAATCACTTACAAGTAGATATTAGCCATAAAGTACAGGATATCCACGCTATAATCCACAGATCCACAGAAGCCAAATAGCAATGAGGCCTCACAAAAAGGATGTAAAGTGAATAAATAAATTAGTTAATGAAAAAGAACAAAATACAAAAAATTACAAAATAAAACCATGTATGCAATTCATTAAACAGAAAAGAAATCACTCTCATTGGAGTTGTGCAATATATTTCTGATAATAAAACCAAGTACACACAGCTGCTCACTGCTTCTAGATCACCTCCAAACCAGCACAGCACGACAATCTTAGTGAATTGTTATGCTGTCAAAGCTGAACATGGACACCACAACACCTAGTTCATTTGTTTTTCTGCTCTCACAAAAGCAGCATCCTAAATGAAGTCATGAAAGATCATTGGAACTACAATGTTTCCTTGGTGTGTATAAATTCAGTTTTAACTACCTGATTTTGACCTTACAACTCAATGCTTAGGATCATCCATAGAAACTCAAAAGAATCATTGGGATGATTAAATGAAACAGTGTGTGCAAAATGCCTACCCAGAATTCAAATGAGCTGGTACTAAAACAAACCCGTTGGCAATTTATAGATCAGTAATTGCCCCCTCGATGACTATTTTATATCTTTATCTCAGTTAGTGCTATTGTCTCATAGCACAGGAATTAAGGGTATTTTATAAGCAAGAACGTTTTCCTAAGCCCATTTTTTTCATTATAAAAGCATTTAGTTCGTAGGACACTTCTTAAGATGAGAAAAGACAGACATGTCTGTGGCAATGACAATCCCTCTCTTCCCTGTCCAAGGTTTTATCAGTCACTTTTTATTGAGCAGAAGCCAGATTTTTAGACTCTTCCTCAGCTTCCAATAATTGGATTAGAGCACATGGCAGGAGCCTATCAGACATCACTCGCAGGGAAATGCCATCTGATGCCATGCTTCTGAATCACTGCTCAGAGAGGGAATTGGATTTTAGAAGAGGAATAGATCGAAGGTAGGCAAGAAAATAAGATTTGAAAAGACATGACAAATATTCTTTCAAGTGTCTTCTATGTTTTCTGTACCATGATTATAGATATATTCAAAGTTAGAATGAATAACAGCATCTGAAGAGGGTAAAGGAATGAAAGAGAATGTCCAGTAGAATCACTGCCAGTTCACAGCTTAAAGTGCCTCCTACTCTACAAATTGTGCTCATTATTGCTTTATGCTCTGAGAAATTATTGTTTTGAATCAGTGCTCCTAAGTCAGTTTTTCTCTAGACTCCTAATGCAAATTATGCCATTCATTAGATGTTCTGTGTGTGCCTCTCTCTCTCTCTCTCTCTCTCTCTCTCTCTGTGTGTGTGTGTGTGTGTGTGTTTGTGATGTTCAGAGTAACTCTTCACATATATATGTATATATGTATATATATGTACATATGTATATATATGTATATATGTATGTATATGTGTATATGTATATATGTGTATGTGTGTATGTGTGTACATGTGTATGTGTATATGTGTATATGCATATATGTGTATATGCATATATGCACACATATAGTGTATATATGTGTATATGTGTATATATGTACATAAGTATATAATGTACATATGTATATAATGTACATATATGTGTATATATACATTTACAGAATTTTTCAAAAATAACAGAGTAGTATGCTTACTACAATCCAGAGTTCAACAATTCCACCCATTACTAGAGTATGGTAAGTATGGGATATTTATTAAAAACAGGAGCTTCAAAGAATATTTCATTTTCCTTTGTCATATAAATCCAGGCACATCACGGTTTGTTTTTGGTTTATACTTGGAATATAAAACAGAAAATATATTATGTAGTGAACACCTGACAATAAATATGACAGTCATTTAAAATGATGATGATGATGATGATGATGATGATGATGATGATGATGATGAAGATGATGATTTATAATTACTTGGAGTTTGCCTGCTCATTCTTTGGCCAGTTTGTGGTGTGTGTGTGTGTGTGTGTGTGTGTGTGTGTGTGTGTGTGCTTTGACTTTCCCATTTGCTTGTCCTTTATCTTTTTTCTTCCTCTCCCATCCTCCTCTCTCTTTGCTCTAAGATAGAAGGAGAAAAGAGACTGACTAATTAACAAGAGAGGGAGGGGAGTAGAAAGAAGAACAGAGTCAGGGACTAAATTAAAACCACCTATCTCATTCTGGGATCTCCTTGATAAATCCCTGCCTCCACTTACCTTCATACTATAGTTTTACCTATCCAAATATTATTGGAACACATCATCTCATCAAAATTCTATGTGAGTTTCCCTTTGATTTTCCACAAGACCATAAACCCATGCACTGTCTCCAGTTATTGCTCAACTTCCTTTATGCACCATATACTATGTACAGTGAACAGATACCTAAAGACCATAAGCATTTTTGTATGCATTAACTACTGTAGTTGTTAAAAAATAATGTATTTCAAAATAACCAAAATATGGAATCAATATAAATATTCATCAGGGGTTACACATACATTGAAGTCACTGTTGTCCCTCAAGTCACTCTAATCCTAGAGATGAAATCAGGATCCTAGAGGGAAAACAAAACCTAAATCTTCAGACAACAGCACTTAAGGGAGATCTTAGTAAAGTTCCAGAAACATTAGAAATTCAAGGCAAAAATTGTAGCTTAGAGAACTTATGCACTGTTTGTATAGTCATGCATTTGTCAGAGACAAGGGTAAATGAGGCATGAAACTAAGAATAGAGAGTTTTGAATGTTATTTTGAGGTTAACTGGATGAGGGAAAATTCTTTTGCAAAATATTCCTTTGTGGCCAAGGTTTTGGTTGGTAAGCAAATATAAAGCACTACGGCACAGACAGGTCAGTTGTTCTTGTTTGACAAACAGTCATTTTATCACCAATTTTTGTATTATTCCTCTGGTATGCTCTTGCTGCCCACACATTTTTAAGTCTGAAATTATGTTGAGATTAAGATATAAAGAAATATGTTGCTCTACTCTTACCTTTAGTCGCTAATACATGATTAAGTAATACATGAGAACGCAGGGCATCTCATCTGACTGGCTGAGGAACATGTCTGTAACTCAAGATAGAAAACCTGAATCATCGAGATTTGTTTTTCATGAAGCATAATTTGATCCACTTTGAAAGGACCATATCTTTTGCCGACTTATGACTAATGTGATCAAAATCTTGATCTTATATAGTCATCATCTGGTAGAGACCACCCTTCTAATAAAGCCAGAGGAGGTTACAGAACAGAAAGATAAATGAATGTTTTCTAAACGTCATTTTAATTTTGCCTTTGCCAGCTGGATGGCTTTGAATTAGAGTCTTGAGGCAAATGACCCAGATGCACGTAAATGTTCATGAATTTCTTGCTACAATAATGTCTGATGCCTGGGAAGATGGATGCTACCTTGATGTTCTTGTTAAGTATTCAACATCTCTTTTAAAATTATACAATCCAATATTTAGCAAAATTTTGGGAGACACTCTCTTTTCTTTGCTGGCTGAAATCATGTATTCCATTTGTCAGGATATCCACAGTGTATATATGTCCTTATCTTCTTCCTCCAGAATTTTGAAGTGTCGCTGACCTCCTGCCGCATCCTTTTAGGATTAAGTTTCCTGTCCCCACATTCTAATGCTTCAAGTTAATGAGCTGAATATTGGATCTTCTCCTTCTACTCAAAAACCCAGATATTTCTTTTCATATAAAACCAACCTGATAACCTGCAATCTGGAACCTGACCTCTGTTAAATTCAAGTTTGTTAATCTCCAATATTTTTACTCCTGGCACATACCACTGCCTTCCGTATCACAGATTGAAGAAAAAGTTTCCTGATGGAAGAAACAACTTATAATTCATGAAAGGCAAGGCCTGCTGAGACCTTCCTGCTCTAACAATGGACGGTGAACAGATACGTTATTGTATTTTCTGCAAATTATAGGCATTTTCCTGGAAGCCAGTCTATTGCAACAACAGAATTTCAAAACAAAATGATTATAAAGGGGTTTTAAATAGCATTCTATCTACAGTAAAACAAACCTTGAACTCTCTAACTGAAATCCATTTTACCCTTGTTTCATGTACAAACACTCCAGCATAGTGGAGTTTGGCAGATTGTTGTGACACAATTCTGAAAATGTCTCTTGAACCCAAGGAGACCCAACTTTTTCTGGACCTTCAAGTCAAGTTAATAATATGTCTTTTGATAATTTAATATTATGTACTTAACATGATATCCTTCTGTGTATTCAGTTTCTTTAAATTTAATCAACTGTAAAAGAACAATGTTACATACCATAATATGCTTTGAGGCTGCTCATATAATTAACATTTACAACCTAAGATAAATGTATACTTGAATATTAATATTAAATTATATATATATATTTATATATATATATATATATATATGTATGTGTATGTGTGTGTGTGTGTGTGTGTGTGTGTGTGTGTGTGTGTGTGTGTATGTGTGTGTTTTGTAATGATTTGCTAAAAGCAGTCAATAGATTGGACGCAATCTTAAACAACAAATATCTCATAAATGTTGAAAGCAACATGAGATTATAGGTTAATAGTATCTTTCATGATTTTTGAGTGTCATTCAATGTGAGTTGAAGTAACTTAAGTAACTTCTTCCCTAGTAAAACTCTGTTAATGAATACTATAAAGAACTCCTATTACTATTCAGCTGTGCCATAAATGCCTTTATCCTAGGACTTAGGAGGTAAAGACAGATGGATTTCTGAGTCAGAGACCGGTATGGTATACTGGGTGAGTTCTAGGACAGACAGGGCTATGCATAAAAGCCCTGTCTTACTGAACAAAAATAACAAACAAACAGAAGAGAAAGAATATCTTTATGGCTTCTGGTTCAAGCTCCTGCCTTGAGTTCCTGGCTGGGTTTCCTCAGTGCCAGACTGCAACCTGAGACTTGTAAGCTGAAATAAACCTTTTCTTCCACAATGGTTTTGTTTGTTTGGTTGGTTCCTTGGTTGGTTTGGAGATTGGGGTGAGGTGCAAGGAAGCAAGAAGGTTCCATGGTGTTTCATCACAGTACAAAATTTAAGGTAGGACATCTAATGACATATTGCCATAACCATTTTATGTCAATGTCCTCAAATGGAGAGTACCATAATCCATCTACACATGCTAGGTAAATAAAAAGTTAATGAATACACCTTCTATAAATAGTTCTGCCTTAATGTTAGGGTCTTTTTGTAAAATCCAATGTCACTTATGTGTTGTCTTGTACCATTGCTTGTAGTGTAATATATGTGATGTTCTCATAGTTGAATGCAGAATGTTATGTAATGGAAACATGATTTGACATGTCTAATGCTTAGAGGAGGTATCTAATGTAAGCATAGTATTTTTCTACCTTAAGAAATAAAATGGGCCTGGAAAAAAATCAACCCAGTTTTCTTTATTTGCTCATTAGATGTAAAAACTAAGGAGAGTTAGAATTTCAACCAGAGAAGTTGAGTTTGACCAAAATTGCATGCCAAAATATAAGTCTTAGAAAAGTTAACTCATATAAAAATGTGAAAGAAAGAGTGTGAGAATAAATGATTTATAAAGTTTTTCCAAAAAGTAGTACCCTCAGAACCTTTGGCTGTCTAACAGGTCTTCCAAAACTTCCAAGGAGTTTTAATCTGCCTTTCAAAAGATGAAAGCCACCTAGCTTAATCCATAAGTTAGTTCTGCCCTCACTCAGCATTCACATTACTCCAAAGAAGCACAAAAAAGCAACCAGAAAGTCCCAGGGCAGTATACCACAGGAGAAAAGATTAGCCCCTAATCCACCATGTATTTGTCTTGGCCCTTAAGCAACAACAATTGAGTTTTAAAAAGCTATATAAGTAGAATGTCACCAAATGCTTCACATACAAGGAAGTGACCAAACAATACTAGATCTTCAAGAACAGTGCTCAACATAAACATCTTGTGCCTTCTTAATGTCACAAATGTACAATATGTGACCATGCCAATAAGAAACTATTTCCCTGAGGGCCTATGATCAAAGCTTCAATACTGAGAGAGATAGTTTCTACCAAAAAAAAAAAAAAAGACCTTTCCCTTGTATTTTGACTAGAAATTTTGTCTTAAGATTTCTTTCTTTTAAAATGATAGAAATATTTCCGAGAAATAATTTTTAATTGTTAATTTAAGTAGAGGACTTCCAAGGGCATTACACTTCAGTCATTCAATGGAAGTATGCAGAGATAGTCTTATCGTAGTGGAAAGAGTAATAACAATCCTGATACATGTTCACGGATGCTACCTAAAATTTGTTTTTTCAAAAAAAAAATTATAAATATGGATAGGTAGCAGCTATATTCTCCCACCATATTTGAATGTTCTGTTATCTCCTGAGATGCTGTCCCTGTGGCATAATAACTCCGAAAGACTCATGTCATGGGTTCTAAGAGAAATACGTTTAAGATACCACAATCTCTTCTCTCTCTTATTGACTTAATTATGGACTGACCTCACCTTTTCTAAGTCACAAAATAAAACTAGCATCAATATAACATTCTTGGAAGGATCTTGGTCTTTGAGAGCAGGGATTATGAGAATTTCATAGAATCTCTGAAAAGGCACTGCTAAGGATAATAATTGGAACCAGGAAAAAAAAGATTTTAAAAAAATCAGTATACATGGAGTAAAAAAAGAATGCTTTCCTCAGACATCTCTATCTCCCTACTGCAGACTTCAACATTCCTTATCTGATGTTCAAAGTTCACTGCCAATTTGATGAGATACCTAGTACTAAAGTACAGTAGTCTTTTTCAAAGTAAATTTAGCTTTCCTGGATGGAAGTCTAAAAAGTAGGTCTAGCTGCATCCAGATGATTTCCAACAGAAGAAAGAATACACATCAAAGCTCATAATGCTACATAAAGCAAGTGGGGGCAGACAGACGAAATGTTCAAGGTTATCTTTGGTTACATAGCAGTTAAAGTTTCTCCCGATGTGCATGAGACCCTGTCTCAAAACAAAAACATAAAGAATCCAGCTAAGAAAGAGAGTAGTTATCTATACCTTAAAATCATCAAGAACTATGTCAAGTAGAATGAATGGTAAGGAGAATGTTCTAGGTAAAAATATGTGTGTGTGTGTGTGTGTGTGTGTGTGTGTGTGTGTGTGTGTGTGTACAAACAGGCACATGCATACATATGCATGTAAATATATGTAAATCCATAGCATTTAGACATGGAAGCTGAACTTAAGAACAATTCATTTCAGAGAAAATCCTGAAAGGATTGTTGGCTTCTGCTCTCCAGTAGGTTGCAGAATAACAAGCACCAGTACAGCAGAATAGTTGGTAAGTGGTTGGGTATATTTCTCCTCATTATTCATACTTACATGATTTACCTATATCAAGCATAATGGCAGTTAATTTACATAAATTGTATCATAGCAATCCCCAGAGGTTAACATTGTCATCCACATGCTGCAGCAAGTATTCAAGTGTAGTACTATTCATGGTAAAGTTTTTACTATCATTTCTACACTGTAATGTACCCGCAAGATGGCCATCAAGGACCATGCAAGAAACAGTTCAGATCACCTTAGGAACAAACTGTATGTACATATCACAGGACAACAGGAATGAGGGAGGGATTTGAAAACTGGTCCATGGAAAAAACAAAGGTTGTTTTTTTCTTACTTTCTTTTCGTGAATGATTTTTCTTCAGAATAAAATGGGTAGAGATTATACTCCGCTGTCATTATGTAATCATAGACTGCCTATGACTTGGTGTTTCTTTGGATATCTAGAACAGGGTTAATGGCTCATTGTCCTATTGAGATGATTTTGACTTACTACAAAGAAGAAACGGTCATTTCAGGAGCCAGGCAAAATAACAGGTACTGGCTCTGGATGAGAGCAAATCTCTTCTGCTGGAAAGTCATGAGACAGTGAAGGGAAGCAGGTGTGAAGAGTTCTAGACAGAAGTGTCAGCAATAAATAACTGTGTCCATCTATTCCTCCATTCCTTACTTACCTCCACAAGATTCTACAAACCACTGGACTTCCTCAGCAGCACACAAGGTCTGACGGCAATCATCTGAGCCGAGGACAATCGTCATTGTAATAGCTGATCATTTTCTTCTGCCTTTTGTAACCAACTCTGTAAATTTTGTAGTAACTCTCTTGTAAATATTTCCAATAAAGAAGTTAGAACAGGAGTAAACTTTTCAAATTTTAGTCATGCTTTTCATATTTACAACATTTAAAGAAGTGAGCATGTTCAATCATTTCTCCTTAGCATTTATTTTTCTGGACTATTTTTTTGAAGATTGCTAAAATAAAATGTATAGATATGACATCATAACAATATAATGTCTGTTTGTTCGATGTTGAATTTAAGACCAGGGTTGCTCAGTTTGCCACTGCTACTATGTAGTTTACTTAATTCCTCTAAAATAAGGATATATATATATATATATATATATATATATATATATATGTGTGTGTGTGTATATATATATGTATATGTATGTGTGTGTGTATATATATATATATATATATATATATATATATATATAGTAGTTTACTTAATTCCTCTAAAATAAAGATATATATTCTTATTTGTATTTAACTTCCTTGGCAGCACCATTCACATGGTATGTTTTCGTCTCTTTTTCTCCTCTCAGGGGATTTCTGCATCACACCTAATTTCCTTTAATAAAGCTATCGTTTAGATGTATAAATCAATTGTCTTTTACTCATTGTCACTGAAGCTTCCCTTCTTTTCTATGTCTGTCTGTCCCTGACCCTGTCTTCTGAATATTGATAAATCCTCTCAGTTCTTATTTTGAAAGCTGATATCTAATGTGAACGTGTTAAGGAATATGGCCTCTACAGCTAATGGAATGGCACAGGTCCATATCAATGACTACGAGTAGTGTCTTTACAAAATAGTCTGAACATCTTCCTTGCACCTTTCGTCATGTGTGGACACACAAAATGGACCACCTTTGAAGAGTTGAGCCCTCACTAGACACCAAACTGGTTCTGCCTTGCTATTGGAATCTCCACCATTCATAACTTCATGAAATAAAGATGTTTGTAGAAATTACAAAACCTATATATTTTGTTATTTATAAGAATGTCTAAAACACCACTTAAAGATAGCAGGTAGTTTATGATGTCGACCTGAAATCTGCTGTTTTTACATATGAAACATGCACAAGAAATATGTACCTAGTAGCTTCTGCAGGGGAGAGATTTGGAGGAAGACTTTGATATGGAAGAAGGTCTAGATGTCAGTGAATGTTTTGCAGATGCTCAAGAAATGGAGTTAGACTTATAAAACTCGGGACTGATTAGCAAGATCACTTGCTAACAAAGGAATGATTGCAACTAAAAAGGATTTGTTTTTCTGAAAGGAGATTCTGAGTACAGTGTGGAAGACCAGTGAGAGACAGAACAGATCACCGTCCTTGGACATAGTATACTGAATGATAAACCTAAATGCCCCCTGAAGAAGAAATTCATACATATGTTGCCCCTCTTACCATCCTGCTTAACACTGGCTCATTTTCAGGTTCCCAAACATGCTAAAATTAATGGTGTTGTGTAACACACACACACACACACACACACACACACACACACACATTGGTCATTGGTACATAAGCATAGGGTTTCACTATGATTATGCAGCACTTTCTGTCCTGTCCTACATTATGTAGACCAGGTTGGGCTTAAACTCACAGATATTTAGACACCTCTGCCTCTTATTTGCTGAGAGTAAAGGTATGTGCCATCAAATCTAACATACATATGTGATCTATCAATCTGTATGTATGTATGTATGTATGTATGTATGTATGTACAAACACATATATTTTTTACAAGTTCTTCTTTAATATTAGGCATTGTATTCTTCCAAAGCAATACTGTGTTACTGATTTTTATTTCCTTACTTCTTAATTAAATATCTGATACTAGATACTCAATTACCATTTACAGAATTACCTGATTTAGTTTATCTAATGCATTACCTCTTAAGTTCTATGAAAGGGATGCTACCAGTGACTGAGTCACTAACTCACTCAATATCAAGAAGATAAAGACGACATGGCTTGTTCATTTACATTGACACTCTATTTAGAGAATGAGAGTTAATGTATGAAATAATATAGTGTAGTAAATCACTTCATCAATTAAGCTGACATTAACATTAAAATGATTCATTCATATAAAATTATTTGTTAAATTTAGTGGAAATAATCATTATCAGAACAAGAACTATATTCTAAAATTATATTAATGAAAATGTCCAAGATACTGAATTATAATCCCATGTCTCCTGACCAAAAACCGTACTTAACCAAAAATGCATATGAAATGGTCATTCTCTCTTTCCTCTTCTTTTTTTAATTTTTTTTTATTACTCATTCTATCCATTTAAATCTCAAATTATCTATTTCTTCCTGGTTAACCCTCCACAACCCTGCCATCCTGTTTGCCCTCTTCCCCCTCTCCTTTGATTCAACGAGGGTGCTCCTCCAACCACCCTCCCGCTCCTGCTCCACTGCTCCAGCATTCCCTTCTGCTGGGGTATGAAACCTCTACAGGACCATGGGCCTCCCGTCCTATTGATGTCAGACAAGGGCATCCTCTGCTACAGATGTAGCTGCAGCCATGGATCCTTCGCTGTACACTCCTTGGTTGGTGGTCTAGTCCCTGGGAACACTGGGTAGTCCAGTCAGCCAACATTGTTCTTTTTATGGGGTTGCAACTCCCCTCTGCTCCTCCACTCCTTCCTCCAGCTCCCCTACTGAGCTCCCTGAGTTCGGTCTGATGGTTGAAATCAAGCATCTGTGTCAACATGGTCAGGTGCTGACAGAACCTCTCAGGGAACAGCCACACCAGGTCCCTGTCAGCAAGTGCCCCTTGGCAACAGCAACAGTGCCAGGGTTGGTGTCTGCAGACTGGATAGATCCCCAGGTGGGGCCGTTCCTGAATGGCCCTTCCTTCAGTCTCTGCTCCACTTTTTTTTGCCCCTGTCTTTCCTTTGGACAGATACAATTCTGGGTTAAAAACTTTGAGATGGGTGAGTGGCCCCATCCCTCAACTGGGAGCCTTGCTTCTCTCCAGGTTTTAGTCTCCCATTTGCTGCACATTTCGGCTAAAGTCTCTTGGCATCTGGGACCCTCCAGTGGCTAGAAATGACCGTTCTCTTCAGGGAAGGTCTGAAGGGCTCACATGCACAGCTACTATACACTGACATAGAAAGACATAACAAGAGTTTGGTGCTTTAGCATCCTGTGAGATTTCTGGAGCATGGAGGAATCCTGGAAAATATATGTTTGAAAATCACCACACAATAAACAAAATCAAATGGTCCTGAATTTGTTGCTTTCTGAACCTCCAGTTTTACAGTATCTCTTGATGCAGAGTATAACATGTATAGTCATCAAAAAGTCCTAAAGTGAGGCCCTGTGAAAACTGTATGTTCAAGTTGACAGTATATAAAATCAACTTCAGACGAGTTTCTGAGCATATCTGTGAGGAATTTTCTTGATTAGATATACTGAGGTTGGAAGACTCAACTGCTAGACCAAGCAAACACAGTTAAGAGCACTACCACACATTCCTCTATGACTCCCGAGCATGGCCAGCTATCTAAAGTTTTCGCCACTGAGTTCCTCACCGTAATTGATGACTTCTTGGGACTGTGAGCCAGAATCATCCCTTCCTTCTTCCTTCCTTCCTTCAGTCTATTTTGTTACCTCTTCTGTTGCCAAAACAAGTGTCTGACATAGAAAATCGATCTCATGATTGATACAAGTTCAGAGACTTTATTTACTTTGATTCCCACCTTCAGGTCTATACATGGTATCGGTGGCCTTTAAAGAAATTTCCCCATTCAACCCTTTGTTTGGATTGATTAAGTAGCTGTTGTACAGTATTTGAAAGTTAAGAATCATGATTTCTATATCATTAAGAAAGAATTATGAATGTAGCTTCTGACATTCCTGGGAGACATAATCTGTAATGCTTTTTGTCTGTTGAAAGAGAAGTTTTCTTAATGAGGGATGAGGACTATATATTTTCGGTTTCTATATTTACTCCAACGAGATGTAGTCACATCTGAATATTTGGAGCTAGAAACCTCAGATAAGAGAAAATATGAGACATTTGGCATTTCATTACAGAATACTATAACCAATCAAAATACAGAGACTTAGAGCCTTGACCCAATGAATGCATTCATAATAAAACTCTAACGTGTAAGACTTAGAAAGAGTGTGGAAGTTTGCTAGGAAACCTTGCAAGAACTAAAGCATCAAAGAGTTTTCCATGAGATGGTATCTCCATATCTCAGGAGTAAATCACACTCAGAATATGTCTCCCATCTTGGTTTAATGAACATCGGTTTCATTTTTGTTGACTCTCACAATGCATAAATGTTGCTGAGCCAAGCTTTTAAGTAAGTACTTTGTTCTTCCAAAATAGAATTCTAAAATACCCAATTAATGCCACTTTAGTACTGTTTAATCATTTGCTTCCTTATTAACCTGACTCTAACAGCATTTACAAACAATTGAGGGAAGGTTAAATGAGCCCTGCTTTACAAGTAGTTGCTCTGGGTTTGAACCCTAGATATATTGCTTCCTAACACTTTAATCTAGAATGAATCACTTAAGCTTCCTAGTTAACCTTTTGTGTTTTCAATCCCTTGGCATAATAGCATAATAAGGTTTACTACAAAGACAGAATGATCTGCATCAAATACAAGACACTCACTGGGGCCTCATAAAGACTGTTTCCTAATCTACCTAAAACATATGCTTATTGGTTAGCCTATTTCTTAGTACAGAAATAATCCTAAATAAATAACCAAGGATATCATCATGACTACTCTCCCATGGATAGCAGAGGTCCTTCCTCCCCTGTAGGAATAAGCAATAAGTTCCCTTGTTATGTCTCTGACCTAGCCTAAAATACAATGCCACCATGCTGTAAATGAAGCATTTTTTTGTCTTTGTTAAAGTTATACCTTACAAAGATAAATAGGAATACAATAATTAGAAATGAGGTGTGTTTGTAGAAACTGGGTGAAGCAATTGATAACTTCTTTATGAAAAATTTCCTTTAGAGGAATTAAAATACCTACTATTATAATTATGACCACAAGGTTTGAGCACATATTGTATTACCTAGTGAAAATCTTCTATAATATGAAGTCAGTTACAATACTATTGCCTAGAAAGGAAGTGGCCCATCTTTAATAATTAGGATACTATTGGAAATATGTAATGAAATTTTGCCTTTTACTTAAATCTGAGTACATTTATCTAATGGAAAGAGTGGTGGTAAGCAAAGACAGAAGTCGGGCAATGTACAAGGCAGGCAACACAGCAATACAGCCTTTTAAGATCACTGAAATCAATGGTACTTCATTTTATATCCATGTTTCATTGTGATGTCACATTATTAAAATGTGTGGATCGAATAGGTCTGCATTAGTCTTTCTAAAAAAGGAAACTATTTTCAATAAAGAGTTGTCTTTAGTGTATTCACCCACAGAAATAAAATATTATATTTAAATATGAAGAACAATGTTTTTTTATAAAATACATAAAGTAGTCTCTATGTTTTTGGTTGAGGAGGAAACAGGTATATGACTTTTGTGTGTTTATTTCCATTAATAAATTTATTTATTCACTTTACATCCTGAACACAGCCCCCTCTTCCTACTAGTATCTTTCTCAGGGCCCCTCCCAATCTTCCTCTTCATCTCTGAGAAGGAGGAGTTTCCCCCTAGGATACCAACCTATCCTGATGCCTCAAGTCACTTCATCACTAAGTACACTTTCTCCCATTGAAGACAGAAAAGGCAATTCAGTTAGGGAAACAGAATTCACAGGCAGGTAACAGAGTCCGAGTAAGTCCCTGTTCCAGTTGTTGTGAGACCAGCTTGAAGACCAAGCTGCACATCTGCTACATATATGCATGGAGCCTAGGTCCAGTCCTTTTATGATCCTTGGTTGGTGGTGCAGTGTTTCGGGTAATATTAAACAACAACAACAACAACAAAAAGGCTAGGGGTGCAAGCCAACTATCTTAGCGGCAGCAGCTCTGCCACCATGTTCTTGACCAGAGCCAAGAGCGCCACAGCTGGAAGAGGCCAGAGGCCACAAAGCCACAACTAGATCCACAAGACACCAGGGTGGCAACCGACTCTGCCAATCCACCATGCTGTCTCCACAAAGCTTGACTGAACCCCAGACACCGGTTATCCACATGGTTCCCAGTAGAAATGAGACTCTAAAGCTTAATTATTATCCAAAGACTTTACATATTTAGAGATGCTCAATTAACAATTTGCCCACACAATTAGAATTGTTTCCCAATATCTAACCTTCTGATATAAATCGTTACCCAGGACTGTTCTGGAAATATTCGTGGTTCCTCATGGCTGTTTTTCTCCTCCTAGCTCCTCCTCTTCCTTCCCTCTTTCTCTCTTCGCTCCTCCCACATTAGCTTCTCCCCAGTCACCTTGCTTATTGCAAATAATGTAACAGCAGCAGGAAACCATCCTGCTACAGTTCAGTCACTAGGAAATCCAAAAGGTATGTGTGAGTTGACTCTGATGGCCTCATGGAGTCCCTATCCTTTCTGTGTTCCTCAGTCTTTCCCCTAACCACTGCACTTGTTTTGGGTAGAGCCTCTCAGAGGACACTTATGCTAGGCTCCTTTCTTTGAATTCAGGCTTACAGATACAAACATGGGCTGAGGTTCCAAGGTAGTTGAAAAAAGGAAAGTAGGCCTGCAAAATATCCCTATTGACCCTATGAGGAAAGCTCAAGACATTGTCCCTCAAATTGGCAGGGGTTGCTACTGCATTCGTTTATGTCTGTCTCAAACAGGGCACCTGTGTATCCAAGACGACAGTGACAAATATAGCTGTCAACAGTGACTTCACATGTTGTATCATTGTGACAAGGTTTTGAACAACATAAGGCATCAAAGTCTCACAGTGTGTCCCTGTGAATCTACTACCTCTGCAGTCATGGTAGTAATTGTATCCTCTGTCCACACACACACCTCTATGGATACATAGCTGACTGGCACATTTATCAAAGTAGAGTTCACAGTGATCTTCAAGGATTCCAGGTGCATAGTCACATAAGTAAGCTCCCAAAGCATCCCGACACCATGACAACACAGCTGGGATCCACATTCATCAATTTCCAACTCACGGTTCATAACAATAATTTTGAGGACAGACACACATGTAACTTCCTATGTCCTTAAGGCATACTGCCCCATTCATGCAGGGATCAGAAACACTTTCATCTACTTCCAAATCACAATGCCTACCTTGGTATCCACAGAAGCAGGAGTAGCCATTGATTTCATCCTGTTACACAGCCCTTTTGTGGGAAAGGCTGGAAGCATACTCATGAGCTGTTTCACAAAATCATCTAGCATATCCAGCAGGGCAGATACAGACAGGATGCTCAGGGTCTTTATGTCAGGTGCCTCCATGTTGGCAGGTACTCCCTCCACAGGAATTAGTGAAAGTTTCACAGATCAACCCTCTGTACCCAGTAAGTTGATACAGAAAACCCCTTTCTCATGGGGTATTCCCACAAGTGGCAATTCCTTGGCATGGACTGGAAAAGCAAGTGTCATTTAGAGCTTCACAGTCTATCCAAATCATTGCCTGTGCCCAAACAATTGTCTTGTGGAAAGCCCTTTTACATAAAATTGTTTTGGCAATAATTTAAGAGATACCTGGCATAGTTTTTATTGCACAATAAATCCTCAATTTTATTGTAAAAAATATACCTCAACTCACTGTAGAACTAGGTAAATCCTCCCCTACAGCCCAATTAGGATCCACAGACTGGCGACAGAGTCAAGGTAAACTCCAACCTCCCCACCCCCCAGCTATAGTTGCTGAGGAACCTGCATGAAGGCCGTGATGCACATCTGATTCATGACATATGTGGCGGCCTAGGTTCAGCCTTTATGTGCTCTTTAGTTAGTGGTTCGATCTCTGGGAGCCCACAAGGGTTAGTTGACTCTGACGGTCTTGTGTAAAGTCCCTATCACTTCTGGGTTCCTCAAACCTTCCCCCAACTCCTTCACAAGACTTCATGAGCCCTGACTAATGATTACCTGAGGGTCTCTGTATTCATTTCAGTCAGCTATTGGATAGAATCTCTCAAAGGACAGTTATGCTAGCCTCCTGCCTTCAAGCAAAGACAATTATCATTACTAGTATCAGGGATTGGTTCTCGTCCATGGGATGGATCTAAATTTGGTCCAGTCATTGGTTGACCATTCTGTCAGTCTCTGTGAGAGCTTTGTCCCTGTACTTCTTGTAGACAACACAAACTCTGAGTCAAAGGTTTTACCAGTGGGCTGGTGTTTTTCCCTTGGATGGGAGTTCTGCCTTGCTGCAGGAGATGGCCACTTCAGGATCCATATCACCCTCTGCTATGAATCTTAACTAGAATTGCCCTTGTAGAAAGACTCCCTCAAGCTCTACCATACCACAAGGACACATGCTCCACTATATGCATAGCAGCTTTATTCATAATAGCCAAAACGAGAAACAACCCAGATACCTCTCAATCCATTCTCAACCAAAGAATGGACAAAGAAAATGTGGTTCATGTACACAATGGAATCCTACTTAGCCATTAAACATAAGGACATCATGAAATTTATAGGCAAATGGATGGAACTAGAAAATATCTTCCTCAGTGAAGTAACCCAAACCCCAAATAAAATGCATTGTATGTACTCACTAAGAAGTGAATATTAGCCATAAAGTACAGGATACGCTGTGGTACAATCCACAACCCAACAAAGCTTAATAAGAAGGAGCCCAAGGGAGGATGCATTAATCTCACTCTGATGGGGAAATAAAACTATCATTAGAAATGGATAGAGGGAGGGAACTGGGAAGGAAAGGTGATAGGGAGGGCAATCGGGGATCAGATATAGGTAGAGCTAAGAAGAGAGGTCCAGGGGAGTGAAAAGAAGCTAGAGAGAGAAGGGAAGAGCAGGAAGCATCTCTGGGATGTACCAGGCATATGAGTTTTAAGAGTGGTGAAGAGCAACGACATCAGGATGGAAGGATGGAAAGAAGAAGGAAGAAAGGAAAATAATGAACAAAGAAGCAGGGAAGAAAAAGACCACAGTCTACAGTCTCGGATTGATTACCATCTCCTGTTTACAACGCTTCCCGGAACCCACACACTCTACAGTATGGTCTGCAGCTTCTCATATTTAGAGTTGGGTTTAATCACATCACACTCTACATCTACGCTGGCATTTTGTTTGTGTTTATCAATTAAATTGAGGCATAAGTGACATTTTGACTGCCACATCCGAGGCTGCAAGCATAGTATCAGTCACCACTCTTTAAGCCATTACACGCTAAGCCACAACTCAATAGCTTTCGGCAATTAGCATTTTTTGTACTGCCCCAAATCTATGGATTAACTGAATGATTCTGCTGATCTGCGCTATGCATGGCTGCTCTTGGCAGGACCCGTTTATCACCCTCCAGGCAAGCCTGTGCCTTTTCACACTGTGATAGCAGGTTTTCCAGAGAGCTAGTGGGAGTGTGACAGGCCTCTTAATCCTTAGACCTGGCACTAGCAAAATGTCACCGTTACTCATTCTGATTTCCAATACAATTCAAAAGGCCAATCTAGATTGCAGGGGCAAGAAATACTCTGTTTCTTGATTGAAGGAGCTTCAAATTCATATTTTAAAGCCTGTAGTCATGTATGAATAAATTCTTTGCACTGTTTTAATAAACCTCACACAAGGGACTGCAAGTGATTTGGCTTATGCTCTAAGTGCTCTCTCTCTCTCTCTCTCTCTCTCTCTCTCTCTCTCTCTCTCTCTCTCTC
>JANHMN010000003.1:177373658-177473058 GCA_030674055.1 Rhabdomys pumilio
CTCTCTCTCTCTCTCTCTCTCTCTCTCTCTCTCTCTCTCTCTCTCTCCTTAGAAAACAAACTAATTTGGAAATGATATGAGAGATGCAGCTCCCATACTAGTTGGTCCAAATTCAAATCATTTCTGACCATATGTCCTTGTATTCAAGAAAAATTAAGAAAAACTTTTGTATAATAATTGTGACCAATTTTGTCATTAATCAACAAAAGATAGTGATGGTCCAAACTAGGCATTGAATGTATCTTAGGCTTTCTATTGCTGTGATGAAATGACATGACCGAAAGCAACTTGGGGAGAAAAGGGGCTTACTTCACTCACCATTTCAAATAACAGTTCCATTATCCAAAAAAAAAAAAAAAAAAAGTCAGAACAGGAACTCCAGCAGGGCAGAAAATCAAATATGGAGACAAGAATTGATACAGATACTGTGGAGAGGTATTGTTTACTACCTTGCTCAACATGGCTTGTTTAGCCTGCTTTCTTATAGAACTCAGGACCACCAGCCCTAGGATGGCACAAGCCTATAGACTGTCCCCCATTGATCACTAAGGAAGAAAATATCTTGCAAATTTGCCTACAGCCTGATCTTATAGAGGAGTTTTCTTTATTAATTAGTTTATTTATTCACTTTACATCTGAAGTGCGCGAATGTGACCACACTTGGGGTAGAAGCCTATGTCCCAACAAGCCAGGTTAGGCCGTGTGTCCTCAGTAAGCTAATTAAAAGAACCAAATTGAGAATGGAAGGCAGAATAAGGAGATTCTTCAAGATTGTGACATTTGGAAGAGGAATAGAGCTAATACCCGCCCTCCAGCTCATCTTTGATCCTGAGATGAAGGTAAGGTTAAATCAAAGACAAGGAGTATGCACAACTAAGTAGTTTAGACTAGGTGTGGTCCTCACAATCGTTAACCCATTCTTGTCTGGACTTCATTCTCATCTGTTGGGAGCATGAAGATCCTCAACCCACAGATCACAAGAGAAACCAGAAATGTTAAGCACATAGGACTGTCCTTTCAAAAGGAAAGACATATGTTTTTCCATTCCCAAAGCTGGGAATCGGGGGTGATTAATAATCTGGTGATCTGTGTTATCTGTTGGGCCAGGCCATATTAAGCTTCTACAACTTCTACAACATGGAATGGAGATCAGCTAGTAGTCTAAATGACCCTAACACTATCCATATATCCAAAAGGTCCTCCTACATCAGCCAACAATACACACTGTTTATTGCCCAAATGACCTCTATGCTATCTGTATGATGATGTAAGATCCTCCCCTAAGCCCTTAAGATAATATATGTAGCCCTATTTCTAGAGCTCATCTTCTTGAAGGAAGTGACATACACATTGAGATGAGTATCTATGTCACCTTGTACGCTCAGGATGGTATTACATCAGAAAACTTTTTCTCAAACTGTACTGTGTTTAAATATGCTGGGAGTAAACCGCACAGTGTGAAACTCTCTGGAAGTCTAATCCAACTTGAAGTCAGAAGAAACTGAGTTTCCATTCTTCCCTCTTCACACTTTATTTCCCTGCTGACTGCGATGATACAAGAACCCCATCACTTATCCTGTAGGTGGTCTGACAACTTGAAAATCTCTAAGCTAGTATAGCCTATGTCTTGTGCTTTCTCTGCTTTCATTATTATTCGATTTCCTGGCAATTCCTGCTTCTTTTGGGTTCACTGTTTTAATACTATGATAGTCAGATTGAAAGAGTCAGATCTCACTTAGGAATGTCTTCATTTCTGTCAGGGCAGTCAGAATAATGTTTTGTATACTGTAAAGCCTTCTTTATTTCACTTATTCAATGATTCATGAACACATAATTTTAATTGTGGAATCCATACATAAGTATGCTGCTTTGAAGATTCCAAGCATATAAAATCTTCTAAGATAAGTAACACTTACAAGAAATTATTTCAAAGGACTTCCAGAACAGAGGGAGAAAGCAAAGTTCACAGGCATCCATGTCTCCGGCTGTCAGTGCTGGAGTAGATGTTGGGAATCTTTTGGTATTTTATGAAGTGAAGCTGACTTAGAGAGATGTGGTCAATGACTTCTGACAATAAATACATTTTTCTTATGGTTCAAAAGCAAAGAGTTTAAGGAAAGAATTAAGAAAGAAAAAACAAACAAACAAACAAACAAAAAACCAAAAAAACCCTGTGGATCTCATAAATCTACACACTCTGTTAGAATGTGTGAGTACTGGACACATGTGCAAGGTGATTCTTGCACTCAGGGATATCAAAAGGCCACCACATTAAATAAATAAACTTGTAGCTGAGGACATGAATATTCAGTAAAATTGAGTTCAAGTCTTTTTTTCCTATTTAATGTGTGTGTGTGTCTATGTGTATGTATATGCATATGTATATACATATTTGTGTATATGTATATATAAATATATGTATGTTAAGCAGACAGAAATTTAAAGTGCCATTCAGAAGGAAAGATTTGACTTAAATTAAAAACAAATCAACAAAAACAACAAAAAACTAAGAAATTGTTAGTAACAAATCAAGTCCAGCCACCTCTGTAAATGGTGGAAACACAGAAACTGAGAGAAGAGTTCCATTGATCAAATCCTGGCCCTGCCACTTTCCATCTAGGTAGCCTGAAATAATCCACTGGAGTCTTTCTATTATATATTTGCTTTCCTGTGTGAGACAGGGCTCTTAGTAAGATCCTTAATTCACAGACAGCTTCAGGAACAAAAATGAGGTTAATATATGAAAAGAATATTTGGTGCATAAGCTAATTTATGTAAAGCAGCTGGCCCATGGCAAATAAATGCAAAGAAAGGGTTAGGTGTATCTTGTCTTTAAGCTTCCCCCAGCTTTATTCCTTTCCCCTTACACATTATCCCTGCTACTTTGTTGATAGAGCAAAGTATTTTCTTTGACAGGCCTGTGAAACAGAGGCTCTGATCTCCCCCTGGAGGACTACACAGAGAAGAGATCTACCCCCCACCCCTGCTTCACTTTCCTCTTGGCCCAGCGTGATGCTGAAGAGGAACATTCAATTTATCCTTAGGATGATACAAATCTATCAGCCTCATGTTTCATTTCTATATCTTAGAAGCAGCAAATAATTCCTTTCCTCTTCAGCACTCCACCTCTTAGTCTTTCAAAAATACATGTATTAAAAATGAGGATTTACTAAGAATGTGAGTATTATGGGGCATTCTCTTCCTCTAAGAATAATTTTGGATCCGTAGGTGGGCTGTAAGATATTAGAGTGTTCCTTCCTTTCCTCCTTTATGTTTCCCAGGTTTAGCTGCATGCAACAGAATACATCACCTGGCTCTACGTTTCAGACTAATTTGGGCTAATTATGTTCTTTTAATTTGAAAATCTTTTTACTTCTAATAATAGGTTTGTAAATAAGGCTTTGAAAATTTGAACTTCATCACAAATTCATTACTCTCAAATATTCTGAAATTCTATTTAAACAAATTTCAACAATAGTACACTTTGAATATTTAAATCAAAAAAATTAGATGCATTTTAAAAACAAATCAGTAACTACTATAAATTTTAGTAGGAAAGCCAAAGTTCAAAAGACTGACAATGTGAAATATTAATAAAAAAATATAGAAAAGAAGCTGGAGGGACAGCCCAGTAATTAAGAGCACTTGATATTCCCACATAAGACCTGACTTCTGTTCTCAACATAATTGCTCACAAGCACCCACACTTCCATTGCTAGGGCATCTTCCTGATATCCTCATGCACCAGGCTTGCACATGGTTTACATACAAACAGGCAGGCATTGCATTCACACCCATGAAATTACATATTTTTTAAAAGTAAAAAAAAAAAAAAAAAAAAAAAAAAAGGAAGTCTCATCCATTAGTGATAAAAAAAAAAAATGAAAATAGCAATAATCACTTTTGAATGCATTTACAGAGTTTCTTAAAAAGTCAAATATGTACATTTTTATTTTATGACATAACTCAACTCTTCAAAACACCATACAATTAACAATACCAACTGTGTCTAGAGGGAGATGTGCCTATAAGTGGTAATAACAGTTTATTTATGGTGGCTCCAAATTAGAAATAATCAAGATATACTCCAACATAGTTAAATAGACCAGTAAATCAGAGTATAAAAATGTTGTACCAACAATAGAAAACCCTAGGTATTGTCACATGAAATGACATGAACAAACCTTTGAATATTATACTAAGAGACAAACCTGGACACAGAAGCCTTTCCATGGTAAGAATCCATTTTTATAGATTAGAAAAATATTTAAAAATTGACTAAGGAGGGCTGGAGAGATGGCTCAGCGGTTAAGAGCACTTACTGCTCTTCCAGAGGTTCTGAGTTCAAATCCCAGCAACCACATGGTGGCTTACGATCATCTGTAATGGGATCCAATGCCCTCTTCTGGTTTGTGTCTGAAGACAGGGACAGTGTTCTCTCGCATATATAAAATAAAAAAAAATTTTAAAAAAATTGACTAAGGAAAAAATAAATGAGTAAACTCTTTTTAGCACAATGGTTTTTTTGTTTGTTTGTTTGTTTCCTTCTTGGAGCAGTAGGGACATAATTATATTTGTAAAAAATCAAAAAACAAAAAACCATAAGAAGTATACATTGAAAACTGGTTAACTTGTTGTATGTAAATTGAACATCCATGAACTGACTTCACAATGTGGTTAAATTATCTTAACCATAAAAACTGACTTATAGATTCTAAGTTATCTCTCCAATAAAATATATATCTTCTATACATAGATCTATTTATGGCAATCAAAATCATAACTTTTAGCTTAATACAAATGTAGACAGCTTCTATTATCTCCTCTAACTATAGAATATTACGTCTCCATAAGGAAGAAAGAACATATCCTCATAATTTTATATTTTAAAATATTTAAAATTCATCCAACTTGTCCTCTGGTAAAAGTTTGAGAACTTTGCAATGGCTGTAATACTTTTCTTTGGAGAATTTGAAATAACTATACTTAATTACATTTTAACAAGAAAATTTCCTTGACTTTATTTTCTATTAAATTCAAATACTGCCATATACTGACATTCGCTTACATTATATTGTGTCAGGAGCCAAGACTTTATTGCCTTCCTGCCTGAGAGCAAATGTCAGTTAGGTAAACAGCCTGAGTTAAGGAATACTTTATTGCCCTCCTGCCTGAGAAAAAATATTAACCAGATAAGTGGTATGGGCTAAGGAATTCTTGTGGGCGTAGGAACTTTGCAATTACGGGATGACCCTGAACCCTGACTGTTAGATGACCTTCCCACCTGCTTGTCTTTTTAAGGGCAGCCTGAACAATAAACTTTAAGCACTTGATCAGAAATTCAGACTAGTGCTTCTTCTTTGTGTCTCTTGTCTTACCATTCTTTCACCCACTTCCTTAGGGTTCTGTTGAATTCTCCCACAGGCTGGGGCAATATTGCTAACATATTGTGTGTTTGTGAAAAATGCAAAATATCTTTAGTAACAAGATGAAATTAACAGAGCAGGAGAGAAAAAGGGGAGATTTCCAAAACCTGGAAAACGTTTTTTAATATTTGTAGTCTCGGGATACATATTAAGACAGCAAGAATACTGAGAGTCAGAGTGTCTTCCCTGACACCAGATGTGCACCTTTAGGGAGCCATGTTTTCTGAACTTTAGGCAGATCAACTCATTTTAAGTTATAAGTAAATACTCAACCATGTGCCATTAGATGTGAATATCAAGTGATTTTATTTTATCCACACCAGTACTCTTTGAGAAAATTTTGTTTTACTTTCATTTGTTGTTTTCTTGTTTTGCTTCCAGATACTTTTGTTTTTCTTCTTTTCTTTTTTTTCATGTTTCACTTTGTTTGTTTTCCCAACATAATTCTTTTTTAAATTATTTGAGAATTTCATACAGTGTACCCCAATCACACTCACTTCCCATTCCCCCCAGGTCCACAATGTCACCCTTATGACCTTGCCTCTACTGCTTTAAAAAAGAAAAGAAAGGAAGGAAGAGAGAGAGAGAGAGAGAGAGAGAGAGAGAGAGAGAGAGAGAAAAGAGAGAAAGAAAGAAAGAAAGAAAGAAAGAAAGAAAGAAAGAAAGAGAAGAGAAGAGAAGAGAAGAGAAGAGAAGAGAAGAGAAGAGAAGAGAAGAGAAGAGAAGAGAAGAGAAGAAAAAGCAAAAGAAAAGGAAAGGAAAGCCACCAAGTCCAATTTATGTTGCCCATATATGCATTGGAGCATGGTGGTCAACATTCCAGTTGTCAACCATTAAGGAAAACAGTCCTTCCCACCATCCTGGCAGAAGCTACCAACTGTGAAGGGTTCATTTCAGTATCTTTATCACTATTGAAATAAAGGATTTTATTTAATAGCTTCCTGTGTAGACTGTTTCCTTTAAGGGCTGGCTGTCACAGAAGCCTTCAGTATCTCATTCTCAATTTGGACTCTGCAGTCATGGATATGACTGCAAGAGAAGGTTCCCTGCCCGTGGCAGCCATTGGCAGCATGGATTTCGGATTCCTTGTATCAGCCTGATCTTCAAGGAAGTCTTTTGAGGAGGCTTAATCCAGAAAATGAACCGTTCCTCAGATCGGATATCTTGCTGTTGCTCGGAATCAGAGAGATTGTGGGACTGGGGCATGAATCTCCTGATAAAGACTGTTCTACATCTCCTTGCCCTCTGTGCTGGCCGACTAGCCTGTGCCCTGCATGCTCTGTTTTTGCTGCTCTCTGCTGCATGCACTGCTCTATTCTGTCATCCTTTTTTGTTTTTTCCAATTCAATGATCACTCTTCAAAAGAATCTTCCCATAAGTCCTGTGATTTTTTTAATTTATTCCAAAGATAGTCTGTTCTTAAGAGGGGTCCTGCAGGCATCCTGCAGGCAACACTGCAACAGGATGAGCATGAAAACAATCCACGGAAGACAAGAAGGAAAGCAAGCTCAATATAATGGAATTATCCACTTCAGACTACTAAAGTCTGACAGTAGTTTATTTTAGAAGTATTTAAGCACAGTATATTTTTTGAAAAAAAATTCCCTGTTATATCAATTATCCTATGCACACAATAAAGCTTAACACATGACTACATCAAACTCTTTCTGTAAAGTACATCTGATATCTACCATGAAAGTGGGTTCTATAGCTTAAATGCCTAACATCGATATGTTTTCTGACCATTGTCAGGTTAGCAAGCTCTATAGTACATGTGACATCTCCCCTATTGACTGATTGGGTTCTATTGACTGATAAACAAAATTAATGATAAAGGTCTAGGGAGGGAGAGTCTGGAATAAACGTTCGGGAATCTGGGTAGATCTGGGTGTACAGATTGCAAAGGTCACCAGGTAATTGCTAATAACTACTCACAGCTTTACAGGTAGAAAACAGGTATTCATTTCCTCCACTGATGAGGCAACTGTTTGTGATTAGCCTTCCTGGTTTCTCTAGTGCTGTGACCTCTCACGGCCCCTACAGGATCATATTGAACTGAAGCACAGTGAGTGAACAAAAATGAAACTCAAAATATACAAGATGATAACACATCTGAACTCTGATAGACAGTTTGGTACTTGGGTATAAAATGGAAAGTTTATGATGTAGCCCTCAGCTGGAAATAAAACCTGAACATGTAATTTTCAAGATTTAAATGGACCTACTTGGAAAAATACTGCTATTCACATTATACTATTCTCTGTGTTAATTTCCAAAGGTCAGTTTAAACACTATGCAAGCGATAAGACAAGAAATACAATCATACCTTAATGTTAAGCTCAACAGGGATCAACATACACCTTATAGTAATAGAAATAATTACTAGTTATTAAACCATTTTCTGTAACCTAGAAAGAAGGTTCCTTGGCTAAGATTACTTGCAAAGGCGTGAAGAACAAATCTGAGTTTGTACCCTATTACCTACATAACAAGTTGGCCATGGCAAAGTGTGCTTCTGGACGTCTCTTGTTACTATGAGATAAAGACAGGGGGATATTATTTGTTTGTTTGTTTGTTCATTTGCTTGCCTGCCAGGAGTCGCATGCTATGCTCATATCCTCTTCTGGCCTCCACATGTACAGAGGCATGTACATTTGCACATGTATACGCTCTTAAACACCCACATTCATACACAGATACAAATTTTCCAACATGCAATTAAGATTTTAAACTTCTATATGATTTAGTGCATCTGGTTTCATATTGCATCCACTTGGACTTGAGTTTTGTGCAGCGTGACTTGCATTCTTCGACATGCAGATATCCAGTTAGACCAGCACCATCTATTGAAGATGCTTTGTTTTTCCATTGTATGATATTGGCTTCTTTGTCAAAAAATTAAGTGTTCATGGGTGTGTAGGTTTATTTCAAGATCTTCAGTTCAGTTAACTTGTTTAACCTCTGTTTCTATACTCATACCATGTAGTTTTTATTGCCATTGCTCTGTAGTACAGCTTGAGATCAAGTATGGGGATACCTCCAAGAAGTTCTTTCATTGCTCAGGATTGTTTTAGCTATCCTGGGTTTTTTTGTGTTTCCATATGAAGTTGAGAATTGATCTTTCAAGGTCTGTAAAGGATTACGTTGAAATTTTTATGGAAATTGTACTGCATCTGTAGATTGCTTTTGGTAAGACGGCTTATTTCACTATGTCAGTCCTACTGAACCATGAGCATGAGAGAGCTTTCCATCCTCTGATATCTTCTTCAGTTTCTTTCTTCAGAAACTTAAAATTCATGTTATATAGGTCTTTCACTTGTTGGCTCAAGTAACACCAAGATATTTTATATGATCTGTGGTATTGTAAAGCATGTTGTTTCCCTAATTACTTTCTAAGTCCGTTTATCATTTGTTCAAAGGAGGGCTACTGATATTTTTTAGTTAATTTTGTATGCAGTCAATTTACTGAAAGTGTTTATCAGTTTGTTATCTGGTAGAATTTTGGGGGTTGCTTATGTATACGATCATATCATCTAAGAGTAGTGATACTTTGACTTTTTCATTTCTGATTTGTTATTTCATTTAACTCCTTTTGTTGTCTTAGTGGCCTAGCTAGAACTTCAAGTACTTTATTGAATAGATGAGGAAGGAGTGGGTAGCTTTTCTTGTTTTTTATTTTTGTGAGATTGCTTTGAAGTTTCTCTCTATTTAATTTAATGTTGCAACAGGGTGCTCCAACATAATATTGGATCAGGTGTGGGCAGGCAGGCAGGAGAGGGCTGTATGTGAGAATGGAAATCAGTGTGGGGCTTTGCTAGGATTAGTTGGAGGCCTGAGACTGAAGAAAATACTTTAAGTCTATGGGGGTGAGCCTAGCTATTATTCCTACAAGAAAGGTATAGAGAGACTGAAGTGCCTCATTGGAGCCAGGCAGGAGGGAGAGAGACACCAATCCACCCACAAAACCTTCAACCCAAAATTTGTCTTGCTTACAAGATGGACAAGGATAAAAGTGACAACTCAGTAGTGCTCCAACTTGAGACCCATCCCATGGGAGTCAACCCTGACACTATTAATGATACTCTGCTATGCTTGTAGACAGGAACCTAGCATAACTGTCTCTTAAGAGGTTTCATGAAGTAACAGATGAAGTCAGATGCAGAGACCCACATCCAAACACTGGATGAAACTTGGAGAGTCTTGTGGAAGGAGAAAAGTGGGGAATAGGATTGTGGAAGCCAGAAGGGTCAATGACACAGCAAGAAGACTTACAGAGTCAATTAACCTGGGTCCATGGGGGCTTTTTTAGACTTCGTCACCAACCAGGGAGCATGCAGTGTCTGAACTTAGCCCTCTCCCATACAAATTTGTAACAAATGTACAGCTTGCTCTTCATGTGGGTCCCCTAACAAGTAGAGCAGGGCTGTTTCAGGTCTCTGTTCCTAGCCATTAGTTTCCCACCCTCACATGAACTACTTTGTTGGGTCTCAGTGGGAGAGGATGTGCCTAGTCCTACTGGGATTAGATGTCCCAGAGTGGTTACCCAAGAGGGACTTCCCCTTCTCTGAGGAAAAGGGAAGGTGGCAATAGGCAGAGGCATTTGTAAGGGTGAGACTTCAAGGAAAAGGGGTAGTAGGGGCTGTGATCAAGATGTAAAGTGAGTAAAATTATTTTTAAAAATGATTTTAAACTTAAAAAATATTTTATTAACCCTACTCATAAAATAGGAAGAAAATAAAAAATGGAGGTGAGGTAGGATATGAATTACAGTAAAATACACCCTATTATGAGAGAGTATTTATAGTCCAAAGCAATCATCCATGAAATATGCATTCTAAACCAAAGAACTTTTATTGTTTTTGTTGTTCTGTTTAGGTTTTGTTTTTTAGGTCTTGTTGTTGTTGTTTTGTTTTGGTTTTGGTTTTGGTTTTGGTTTGGTTTTCAAGACAAGGATTTTCTGTGTAGCTCTGGCTGTCCTGGAAATTTCACTATAGACAAGGCTGACCTCAAACTCACAGACACATGCCTGCCTCTGCATTCTGAGGGCTGAGATTAAGGGCTTGTGCTATCTAAATTAATTTATATTTAAAAATATAAAGGTATTTCTTTGGGGAACTTTGAAATTGTGAAAGATCTCACTCCATTTTGCTGTAAATACTTTGATTTATATAATTAATGTTTTCCTTTTTTAAAAGTATGAGACTTCATAGAGTTTTATTATTTTAGAATTTCTTACAAATTAATTAAATGACAGCTTATTGCTGAATGTAATGAATTCCCAAAGATACCATTGTTTTTCTTCATTCATTTAAGTTGCTATAAAAGTTATTGAATTAGTTGTCTAGCCTAAGGCAATCCTTGCAGGCAAGAGCAGACAGCAAGTCCCTGGACAGGCTCAGAGGGAAATTATCACAGTAAATCTAGCAGCGTATTTCCAGAAAAAGGGAACATGACAGAATGTGTTCACCTTACCCTAGATCATGCCTGAATATCTCTCACATATCTAGAATATTTATTTTAAGATATTCTTTAAAAGACAGAGATAAGGTACAGTGTTCTTAGATCTAAGTGGTAGGTGTTTGGAATGTGTCTAGATCGTCTTTATCTTAACTGTTGAAAGAAATGAAGGATGCTTCACATGGAGAGGAATAGGTTATTAGACTAGGTTGACAGAAATCTAACACGCTCAGCTGTGGTCTAGTTTTATCTCTTGAGCAACTAGCACATGAATGGTAAATAGATATAGGTTAAAATTATGAATAATAATAATAACAATAATAACAATATCACAGTGAAGATGGAGGTATTAAAGAGTACAGCTTAGACAAAGGATGAATAGAGAGTATTGAGAATTTGGTCTTATATATTCTTATTTTTAAAGCATGAATATTCTAAAATGAAAACCAAAAACGCTCAAATATATATACATAACAAAATTATAATTTACAAAGAAAAACATGGAGATCAGTAGTTTGTAACAGGATTAGTCAGACCAAGCAGAACTCTGAAAATCCTGCTTTTCTTTTGGCTTCTTATGAGAGAAAAGTTTATAATCAAGACAGAGTTAATGTTTGCATGTTCTTTTGTTCTGTTCTGTTTTGTTTCGTTTTGTTTTGTTGTTTTTGTTTGTGTTAGTTTTGGTCTTGTTTTTCTCTGTAATTAATAAAATAAATGTTGAGATGTTTTACCTTCCCAGGCTATCTGATACTACATCTTTTTCTGTTTTAATGAAAATATATTTTCACCTTTAAGATGATAAAAAATTAGCAACTTATCAAATCCACTTCGCAAATATCAGTGTTCTCACCAATAGTTAAGCCTTTTAGTAACTGATAGTTACAGTAACAAATGTTATTTCAAGTAAGGATAGCTGTGGAAATAAGTAGTAGTCTGCTTGTAGCAGGAAGAATTTAAAGACATCTAGGCTCTCAAGAAGCCCTCTTAAATCTGTGTTGAAAATAAATTATGATTGTGAGAGTTGAAAAACAGACAACTATAATCTATGTCTAGATTATGGAGACTTGACTTATGTAGAATAAAGTAGTTAATTGTTTGATGTGATCAATTAATGCCATAACATAGCAATTAGAAAGTAATTATAATCAAATCTTACAATAGTCTTTATAGAAAAACAGCAGATGAAGGAATCAAAATCCATAGTTCACTAATGAAATTTTTACTTGATGAATAATTATTAAAAATGTGAAAAATGGTAGAAATTTAGGAAATCCCTATACTGTTACCTCACACAGCAGGAAGAAGGGTGATTTCCTGGTGTGCGGATATTGAGTAGATATTTTTCTCTCCTTGATGAAAAGTGAAAAATGGGTAAACAGAGAAATTAAAATCACATCTGTCATTTTCTTAATAGTTTTAGCATGCTGCTTGGAATGGGCCTGAATTAGAGGATTTCATAGACATCCGGAGATGGGAAACTAAAGCAACACATCAAAGAATGAAGGATGGGAGATGACAGGAGGACAGATAACAGGCAAATAAATAGATGCATTATTATATGGCTCAGTGGGCACATACATAGAGACCTAAGATTTTAGAAGTAAACACTTTTCACCATGTTCTTTAGTTTGATTTCTATAGCTGTGATGAAAAACGATGACTAAAATCAACTTGAGGAGGAAATGGTTTTCTTCAGTTTACAGTTTATAAACGATCATGATGTGAAGTCAGGACAGGAACTCAAGACAAAAACCTGGAGTCAGGGAATGGCTAAGATAAATAAAATAAATGACAGCTCATGCTAGTGAGAATGTGGAATAAGAGGAACACTCGCCCATTGCTGGTGGGACTGCAACCTGTTCAGCCACGTGAAGGCCAATATGACGGTTCTTTACAGAAACAGAAATAGATCTACTTCAAGAAGGAGCTTTCCCACACTTGAACCAACACTTGCAGCATGCTTCGTCCTATTGCAGAGACAACTGGTCAACACGTTTTACTGCCGAACCATCCATTCATTCTGGCCTGAAAAGCTAGAGACAACCTAGATGTCCCTCGACAGATGAATGGATAAAGAAAATGTGGTGCATTTATACAATGAAATATTACCAATGTGTTACAAAATTAAATCTTGAAATGTGTAGGTAAATGGATATAACTAGAAAAGGTCATCCTGAGTTAGATAACCCATAAAGACAAACATATTATTATTTGTGTATATGTCAATATTAGTTTTAAATTCAATGATAACCAAGCAAACAATCAATAAAGCCTCAGTTTAGATATAAAGTAATGAACTGGGGAAATGGGTGATCATGAATCTCTTTAGATTTTCATTCATTCATTCATTCATTCATTCATTTAAAAAAACAAAACAAAATATTATAAGATAAAAAAAAACTATTCTATCAAAGCTGAACAAGACAAACCAACAAGAGGAAAAGAGCCCAAACAAAGACAAAAGAATGAGAAAGTCACTTGTTCTACACTCATGCATGCCTACTGGTTTGCCCCTCCAGCTTAAGTTCAGCTACCATTTTATATCACCCAGCACCACTTACCGAAAGGTGGCAGTATCTATAGTGGACTTGACTCTCTTACATCAATCCTAAATCAAGAAAATAACACACATACTTGCTTAACGACCAACAAATTGAAGATATTCATATTTTCTCAATTAAGTTTTCTCCTAGATATGTTTAGTTTTGTGACAAGCTGACCAAAGCCAACCCGCACATCATGTACACTCTACCACTTCATATACATAAATCCTCCCAAAGAATGTGACACAAGAGGTGATGTGGTCCTCGCATCAGAGAGGGGAAACAGTGGCTCACAGAGCATAGGTATTGGGACAGACCTCGGATGCAAGAAGTGGTACCGTTAATATTTTAATCATAGTGTTCTGATATTTTTTCACTAGCATCTGGTTCTTTCCTTGCACAACTGTTACCATATAACTGTGAAAAGTTCTATACTCTGTGAGGTCAGCATAGAGGACTGCCTATACTTTAAAGTATTCCACATGGCTTCAATGCAGAGACAAAATGAGGGTTCCCTGGTCCATTGTATCTAGGTAAATGAAGCCATGAAGAAACAGGAAGATGGTGAGGTGTGTCAACATTCTATCTTACGAAGGAAGTATCAGGGTGGAGGAGGTTATGGAGAGGCAAAATGAATTATCAAAAAAGGTGTCTCTGCTTTAGTTCCTTGAATCAGCTTTACCACCACACAGAAGTATAGCTGCCATTCACTCCAGACATTAAACATCTGACCCTGGCTTTGAATTATGATAAAAACATAAACAGTAGTAATAACTTTCTTCATCAGAGATACATATGCTCACCAGTGTTGCTGATCTAAAGTTCTCATTGGGTTGTTTATGACCCTTCAATATATTATACTTCTTCTTTTTGTATGTGTTGTGTTAAAACACTACACTTATTGACCTTGGTGTATTATGTATAAGACATAGATATAGATATAGATGATATAGATAAAGATATAGATATAGATATAGATATAGATATAGATACAGATATAGATGTGGATGTGGATGTGGATGTGGATGTGGATGTGGATGTGGATGTGGATGTGGATGTGGATAGGGATAGGGATAGGGATAGGGATAGGGATAGGGATAGGGATAGGGATAGAGATAGAGATAGAGATAGAGATAGAGATAGAGATAGAGATAGAGATAGAGATAGAGATAGAGATAGATAGAGATAGAGATAGAGATAGAGATAGATTGATATTTAGATTGATATATATATATACATGAATATATATAAAATTTACAACAAGCACCAAATCAATGATTTTTAGGCCTAAGGTATTTTTTTAATATGATCTCATAATAATGACCTGATCGTTCAATCTTAACATTCATGCAAAAAGAGTAGCAGGCATTTAAATCTCTTCTTTATTAAAGATCCAAAACAGCATCATATAACACATGAAAAGAAGCATCAGTGAAGAAGCATTAATAGCACAAGAAATCAAAGAATGAGACATTAAAATAACAGTTGTAGCATACAACAGGCCCTGTGCTTGAGTCACAGCATGTAAAAATAATGCAATAACATCACAAATTTCTTGCAGTTTACGGTTGGATGTATCTGATGGTCATTCTCAGTGATGTCATTTCTTCTACCCAATATGTCCAGACAAAGAGATAGATACTAGCATCAGAAACACTCTACTTAGAATCAAAGTTAAGCTGGAGCACAAAGGGAAGATCAAAAATAGATATACCACAAAAATTCAACAGTCAGTTGTGCTGATTTCTCCCAGGTGGCTATAGAGTCACAAAAGTAATCAGTTTAAGAAAGAAGACAACGTGATGCTATGAGGCTTGAAAGATTTTGAATTCTTTCAGGGAGATGTCAGAGGCAAAAGATGGCAGATACTTTGACAAGTTAATATCATTTCTAAAACCACAGGAGCTTGTTAATAAACTTTTAACAGCAAAATTATACAAATTTGCTTGGAAAGAACATCACCAGGGAAACCAAAGACTGGGACATAAAGAACTGTTGAGCAATTTCATCAACCCAAGACCAAATTGTTATAAAACTTCTGAAGAGAAGGTGACTCTCTATTGTGCTTAAAATTGGCTGGGGTAGATCTAGAGAGATGGCTTAGGGGTTAAGAGCACTTTCTGTTCTTCAACAGGGTCTTAGGTTAATTTCCAGCCACAGATTCTATGGACTCTCTGGCCTTCATAGGCACCTGTCTACATATGGCGCATGTGTGCATGAACACACACCCACAAACACAAAATCAACTTTTAGAAACATATGTATGCTTGTACTCTCCTAAGGCTTTTAACATTTTTCATGAAATATCAATTGTTTTCACCCCATATTATCAATAAGATTTTTATTTTATGATTTCTATATTTTTTTGTTTTTAGCTCATGAGTGTTATATCATTCCCTTATAATGAAAGACACTACAGGGGCTACAGGATGGCTAGGATCTTGAGAGAACAGGGTGCTCTTCCAGAAGATTCTGACTCAGTTCCTAGCACCAAAATGGCAGCCTCCAGTATTCCAGTTCCAAGGGATCAGATGCCTGCTTCAGACCTCCTTGGAATCTAGATATTCATAGATAAACATGGAGGAAAAATACCCACGTACATAAAATAAAAATTAAAAAGAACTTTAGAGGACACTGCAGATCACAGAATCCTGTCATCCACCTCAAAGTAGTCAAGCCTGAATCCTTATAGCTGGTAATGGGAGAACCAAACTCCCCTGAAAGGGTTAACCATAACACAAAGAATTCCCAAAAGATAAGGTGGAAACTTCGGAAAACCTCTGAAGTGCATATCCAGTCCCACCTTTATTACACTTTTAATCAAGGACACAGGTGGGCTCTTTCTATACTAGAGAGTAAGCTTGAATTGACTGTTATGCTAACTCCTGCTAAAATTAAACGTGAGTCCTTTCATTATTCATTCGATGTCTCATTTTATTTGGTCCCAGGATTTTATATTATTTTACTTTTGGCAGTGCCTTCAATATAATATCTAATCATGTGCCTATACCAAATTTTAATATTAAAAATTGAATCAATACTTTCAGGATAATTACTCTTTTTTTTCTTATATATTCTCATTCTCAGTCACATTTCAATGCCACAGCACTACACCAATATCTTCCCGATCATGTTCCAAATTTCACATAACTAGAACACTGAAAGGCCAAGCATCTCAGGAGTGCATATTGATGACTTGGAGAGTGCCCAAAGTTAGTGAAAAATATCCAAGACATCAAATACAAATGTGCATGAGTGCCTTTATTTGGAGACCAAAAGATCCCACCTTGTCATAGTGGGAAAATGTCACTTCCTCCTCACCTGGGGTCTTGGTGTTCAGTGCTTCTCACTCCATTTACATGTTTCCTCACATACTCCTTTTCCATCGCTGAGTTAGTTCCTACTCATGCCTGGTTTCCTTTTATGTATCCTTAATAATTTCTAGCTCACTCAATGCCTATTATATTACTGAAACTCAATAAAACATCTCTACTAAAATTTATGCAAAAAAATAGATTGTAGCTACTGTAACTCACATTGACTCAACTGGAAAAGAGTCAAAATTGACTATCGGAACTACAAAATAATGGGGAAATATATTGGATAGCTAAAGATTTAAACATTTAAAGAATGTCTTTCCTATTAAAAAATAAATAAAACTAAACCTTAAAGGAGAGATAAAGCATATTTGTGCTCCAAGAAGCATAAGGAAGCATGACATATTCAGAAGCAAATAATTTTACTCTTCAATGCAGAAGTAACTGGAGTTAATCTAGGATGTCATGTTCACTGTCACTAATATGAAGAATTTTATAAAAACAGAGTATATTGATAATTGATCAAAGCCACGCTGAATGCTTTCTTCCTTTACTGTGTCAAGTAGGTAACATTGCTGTCTTGCTTTACAATCAAGCTTAACTGCATTTTCTATGAAGTACTTAATTTTGTTCCCAAATAAGACAAATCTATTTTCTGTACATCGTGAGCAGGTTCTCCTAAACAGGACTTTTGTTGTTTGTTTGTTTGTTTTTTGTTTAAAATTGCATTTATAATATTTTTCCACTTGGGATATTTTAGTCATGTAAAAAAAATCTCAGACAATTCGGGGATGTAAGGGCTATAAGATTTTTTTCCTCTAATGTTTTTAACAATAATTTAATGAATGTCAAGATATAAGAGAAATATTCTACTCTCTCTCTTTCTGACTGTCACACATACACGCATACACACACATGCACATGCACACACACAAACCCTCCATGAAAAAATAATAAATAATTACTCTTAAAAGATTCTTATATATGTACTTAATCACAGTGTGAAGTAGAATACAATACTATGATAATTTCAGTGCTGTTTGCTAAAAATTGGTGTTTACTGAACATGTAAAACAAATAGATGGCTTTCTTTCTTTCTTTATCATAATATAAAATGAAATATCCTTAGAAACTGTATTTTAAAATAAAAATTATGAAATATATATTTTGCCCGTGTGTAAATGATTTTTAATGTTAGTGAACAGCTCTGGTGCTACGAAGTGATGGAATAGTATCCCAACCAGACTTCAAAAATGAGTTACATACCTGTTTATGCTAAGAAAAATAATAGGGTCTATTAAAGTTCATAATTACTGTTTTTTATTTCCTTACTATGGAAATGTAGTTATGAAACCAAAGCATTTTTTCTGTACCAAAAGTCCATGAATAAAGCCATAACAAAAGTCCTTAAGTCCTTTAAGATAAAAAAACTTTGTAGATTTGAATGCTCTTAGGCTGGGTATACTTGTTGGGATATATATATATATATATATATATATATATATATATTATATATATAGAGAGAGATAGATCAAATATATTTGACTATATATTAATTGTATATATTTTTACTTAGTGATTATATATAATTAACCCAACAAATACACATATTTTTATATTCACACACACACACACACACACACACACACACACACATATATATATATATATATATATATGTATTAACTAAGACTCTATACAGTGAGTATTATCTTCTTGCAGTTATTCACTAAATGAACATTAGTTAATTATTAAAGGAGTCACACATAGCTATTCAGGTTTTAATTATTTATAATTCACTGGTTTTAAAACCACACTTTCATTAATATCTCTGCTAGTAATTCAATTGTAGTCTGACAAAACTACTATCTTTAGGTTGTATACTCCTAAATTTTTCTTAATTTGGCATGTTCCAACATGTAAGTATGCTACACTTCTATACTTTAATGTGTATCAGTGTGACAAAACATATGTGTGCCTGTGTATATTTCTGTGGCAGTATTACATACAGGTCTGTGTGTATATGTAGAAGAGTGTGCATGTGTGTTTGTGCGTATATGAGTGGAAGAGTGTTGTATGTGTTTGTGTGTATGAATGTGGTAGTGTACATGTGTGTCTCTGTGTGCTAAGCAGTTAACTGGGAATAATCCTTTGAATAGGACAGATTTGTATTTTGATCTTCCTTTTACTAATTCTAAACTTTAATATTCATTGTTACATTGGTTTTATACCTTATTTTCCATGGCTATAAAATGGGCGCCATTTAAAATGTAGAGCTTTGATTGTCACAAAACAAAACATCATAAAACAGCATTTCACTAACAAGAAGCTATTTGTCCTTAATATGAAAAACATCTCCTGTTTCTTTATCATTGATTATTTGGAAAGGTTGAGAAATTTTTATTAACCAAAGTAATGGTTATTTTGTAAACATTCAGAGATGAAAGTTCTGGGAGACAGGTCAATAGGAATGAACAACATTCACTATAAATTCTGTCACTAGAAATTATGTACAGTATCGCCACGTTAAAAGACTAATTTTTCTATAGAATATAAAACCTGTAATTGTTCTATATTTCTACTAAGGGGGATACAAAAAATAAAAGATCAGTTTTAATACATATATTTCATCTTCCATGATGCATTAAGAATTAATAAAAGGATGAAAAAGTCTAACAGTTAAAAGAAATTAAGTTCTGTAGTGGTGATATTAAAATGACTTACACATACCATTTCATCACAATACATAAAGACATGCCAACTGTTCTTCTTCTCTCAAACATTGTGTTTGAAGAAAATAAGCTTGAAGAAAATCACCCAATTTCATAGATTAAGTAGAAAAATAGGAAAAAATTTCTCAAACAAGGTACTTATTTTAGCCTACATAATGGACAGAATGAGGTAATTGGGCAGTAAAAGCTAGCAGGAAAAAAAAATTCAATGAAAAAGGACTTGGAACTTATAAGGGGAAATTTCAGTGGGTCACTCCTGGTGTTCTGATTGGTCCATTTCTACAGGGAAACATGCATTTTGCCCACTGAAGGACACTGCTAACTGGACTCTAGAATAGAATTTCAAATGCATCTGTAAGGTACTTTAGTGGATCATAAGAACGACAGGCTGAACAATGGAGAGAGAAGCAAACTCCGGGGAAACATTTTCTTCCATGAACCAATAATTTACTAATGTCAACAAATGACAGCTACCCTCAGAGTTGCCATGCTCCAAGATGGCTTGTTGGTCTCTGTATCTCAAGTAACCTATGCTAAGTGAAGAAACACGAATGATTTCTGTCTTCAGAGTTAGTGATACTTTTGTGATTGTTCTAGAATAAAACCCATCCAGTTAATATCTTTTTTGTCAGTAAAAGACTGGCTGGTACTTGACAGATGTCAGTTATGTCTTATTGTTTGTAAGGTACTCCAATTGTCCTTTCTCTTTTCTTTTCTTTTTTCTTTCTGTTTTCTCTTTGTTTGTTTGTTTGTTTTTGTTTTTTCTGTTTACCAGAAAGTAAAACACAGGCATCAGTTCAATCATGTTGGGGTTGGTCTTGTGCACTGAGTATTCAGATGCTGCGTTCTGCACCCTAAAATCAGGTTGTAGTCTGGACAGGCATTTCATTGACCAATGTGCAGTAAAGAATGCTCTCCAGTAATCTTTGATTGACCACATTAAAAGGCTCAAGCCTGTGACTGGGCAGTGAAGAGAGGAATTTGAGGCTTTGGTTAAAGTGAGGAGATCTCAGGTAGGGACTACAGGAAGAGAGAAAGACAAAGGAGCAGAGAGGATGGAAGTTGCCATGAGATAGGATGGACCATGAGCACATGTCCAAGAGAGAGAATCACCCTAAGGACATGTGGAACAGAGCAAGATTCAGTTGGCAAGCAGCAGGACAATTATCTGGTTATGAATAGTCAGGTTAGAATAGCTCAGAACCTGCCCAGAATAGTGTCAGCATCTTATTAATAAAATCCATCTGGATATGTAGCAGAGAATGGCCTTGTAGGTCACCAATGGGAGGAGCAGGCCTTGGTCTTGGGAAGGCTCAATGCCCCAATGTAGTGGAAACCAGGGCAGGGAGGTGGGAGTGGGTGGGTGCATGGGTGAAGGAACATCCTCATAAAAGAAGGGGAGGGGGAATAAGATGGGGGTTTTGGGAGGGAAAACTGAGAAAGGGGATAATATTTGAAATATAAATCAAGAAAATATCCAAAAACAAAAATAAAAATAAAATAAAATCTGATTCTCTGTGTAGTTTACAAGGATATTAAACAGACTGAGTGGGGCAATAGCCCCATAAAATTATTACAACACAACCAGATAAAGCAAACCTCAGACAGGTCTGTGAAGTAGGAAGAGTGGGTACTCCAGAGGAGAAATATGTCTGTGCCAGAAACAGAAAAGTAACATCTCAGCAGAGACAATGGAAAGGACAATGGGAACCCAGATCAGTGTCAAGCCTCTCAAGTCATGCAGCTGACTGCCTGTCTGTCTCCTTTGGGTCTCAGAAAATGTCTTCCTCTATGGTTGATTTATTTAGTCTGAACCTGGAAGCTCTATCCCTGGACTGCAACTTGCTGAGGTTGTATTGAAGATTTTAGTTTTTATAGGTCCAGGTAGGATTTAATTATCCCTATGTAGACAAATGTGGTAAACAAAAAGGACCATATCTTTGGAAAGCCTGTCAATCCCAGAAGGGAAAGTAGGCCCAGGAAAATTAAAGGTTTTTAATCCCAGTTGCTGCTCTGACCGTTTTCCCAACTTCTCCTTATTGCATGAACTCAGGGAAAGAGAAAGAAGAACTACAGGAAGAACCCTCAGGACCTGGGCCCGATTGCTCCTCTAGAGAAGCCTGGTTGTTGCATTTTTGCACAAGAGGTTGAACTCTGTGAGTCCTGGCTAGCACTGGCCCAGACGTTTGCTAGAGGACACTCACACATAATAAGTATTGTAGTTTGTAGAGATTAATAAGATCTTAAATTATTATAGGATCTCAAATCGTAACCACAGTCATTAACTATGACTATAACAACCATTACCTATGTGAAGAAATATCATAGCTACCTTGATGAACACTAAGAGCAAATAATAAAAAATAAATGCCTAGGCTGGAACCACAATTTCTTTCTTGTGTCTTTAGTCTCTCCTAATAAAATACTTCTGTATCAAATCACTAAATATAAGACACCGTAATAGTGTGGTCATTGTTATTACAGTGGATGGGTAAAATTTCAACACTGTCTTTTGAGCTCACTTCTATCCCTATTATAAATGATCAGCTATCTCTACTCAACCTGTAATCCCTTACTAATCTTTCAAATCCCAGCAACTTGTAAAGTCCATAGTAAAGCCTTAACTAATTCTCCTAGAGTGAGTGAGATAATCACTATTGTTATCTGTAATCCCCCATTACCCTGCATGCTCATTAAGTATGCTTACCCATTAGCACCGGAGCTTGTCTATTTACATGACATTATCAGAATGGGAACACTCTGATCGCAGAAAGAACCCGTGTGTGTTTGCTTCAGCTTTGTATTCCTTGCAAGCAGTATTTACTAATTAACCATTGAATATAGACTATATTCATTTTCTGAAGAATGCACTTCATTACTGAATATCTTTTAAAGCCAATATTTAGTTCAGGCTTAATGATAAAGACAAAAGTGTAAAACATGGGAAAGAAAATAATGAAGATTTAGATTCAGAATTTCTGAGTTATAGTTAGCTATATCATTTTGGATTTGTGCCTTCATCTTTTAAAAAATGCTATGCAATTCTATCACATGAGATGCTTTCTAAAACACAATAAACTATGACTATGCAAATGTAAAGCTTTTTGTTGTTGGTTTCTTTACATGAACTTTTGATTTTACATAATTATTAATTTTTTTTAATTTTAATGAGGTTTAAAATTCATTTGGACCCAGAAAAATGTAATAATATTCACAACATGAGAATGACATGGGATGCTATCAAATGTACCTGATGAGTGGACTCTTTGATTTTTAAAACTAAGACAAAAATAGTAGCTGTGAGATAAAAGTTTTAGAAGAATCAAAATAGAGAATTTGTAATAAGAAAAAGTGTGACTCAAACATAAGGAGCAAAACTTAAATATGTACGTGGAAAGATTCAGCTACTGAAACGGGAAATTACAATTCAAGTCAAAGGCAGCTTTAAGATTGTCTACTGGTTAAATAAATATGTATGCAGCAGTAGAAACCAAAACAAACAAACAAACAAACAAAAATACAGCATCAAGGGCAAAATGTCAGCATTCTCCCTTCATAATATGGTAGTTGGTCTGTGCTATTATGCATTTTTAAATAGGATCAGAGTTTGAGTAGGATGAGAGCTGTGTTATCACAAGACGATGTATACAGAAAGGCTGTTATGAAATGGCCTTTCTAGTCCGCTGTGTTTTCTATCAACAAAGAACCTCCCTGCTACTAACAGCTTATTTACTGTTTATTGTATTTATTGTTCAGGATACAAGTAAATAATTCCGTTCTCCTATTGTCTATAAAGAGTGCCTCTAAATCACTTAGAATAATTTTGGACTTGCTGAATAATTAGCCATATATTTACATGCATATTAAGGCCAAAATTGCCTTTCTAAAACTAGAAATGCTAAAAAGATTTTCATCACCAAAATAGAATACAAATGAAACAAATGTAAAGAGGAATTTTAATCCACTTTGTGGGGCTGCTCTGGCAAGGAATAACATCCAAAGACCTTCTAGGTCTGTGTGATTTGGCTAGAATACAGATATGCACTTAGTATGCCCTTTTAATCCCAAACAATGTAAGTAAGGTTATTATATAGAAGAAAGCTGCCATGTTTGAGAGTAATTTCTAATTGATAGGCAGACAAAGTAAAGGATCAGAAGAAGATTTGATAGAGTGAGTCAGGAAAGGAGTCACCCAACTATCAGGAGAACAGCACAGGAAAGAGAGAAGTAAAAGGAACAGAAGAGAGTCAGCAATGGAAGACGGTTCAGTTAACTCAGTAGCTTGAATCATGTTGCTCAATTCATGCATTTTCTAATGTCTGCTTTACCCATATGTGGCTGACTCCATTCTGAAGTAGTTTATACAACTCAGATTATCTAGAGCATTTAAAACAAAACAAAACAAAACAAAACAAAACAAAACAAAACAAAACAAAACAAAACAAAACAGTAGACCAAAGAGTATTCATGTGGAAAATTGGTCAAGACTATAATGCCCAAGGGAAATAAGTGGGTATAAATATGTCTACAACATTTTATACTCTTCTAAGACTGAAAATACTTGCCACACTGGGACACTGATGGAAAGCATGAGCCCTTAGCACAGAACTAAGAAATGCAGGTGCCTAAGTAGCCTCTGTTGTTGGAGTAACTCATCTGAAAGCAAACAGAACAATCCCTGTGTTTTCTTAAATTAAACCCATTACTATTTTTAAAAGTATGAATACTGGCACAAAATATGTTATTTTATATTTGTCCTCTGCCCATTGAGAACTACAAACTTCACTGACAGTGAGGTAGTAACTTGATCATTCATTTGCATCCTAGATGGTAGCTCTTACTGTTGCTGGGAAACATACACACAGAATTTTATTGTCTCTGTATGTGAGAAGAACTGTGTTAGTTATTAATAATCTCAAGAATTAATACTTGGAGAAAGCTAAATGTCACCTACTTCTCAGATTGCATTTTTGTGTTGATTTTAGCCAAAAGTAGACAGATTCTTTTATTGGATTAAAATTTTTGCTTTTATTCCTTTTAGGCTATATGCATTGTAAGAACATTGCTGTTCTCATAGGATGATAGGATGCATTTATTTATTATAACAATAAGCACAGCTGCAAAATGGGTCATAAAAATATGACATGAGAATTTTGTAACTAACATATCAGCTGTAATTGAGAAATAAATTAAATGATCCATCTGCTTCTCATCATTGATTTAAGTGTTTTCTCTAGGATTTAAATATATAAATGAAAGTAAACATTATTTATTAATTAATTACTCACTAACTAAATTGCCACATTTATATTGTTTACATCCATAATATGTTACCAATCCATAACATATGATTGTTTTTTCCAATACACTCAAATTTAATGAGCGTCTAAGCTCCTTGTCTCATTAATGTAGCTTCCTCTTTAACCTCTACTACTGAGTTCATCTGAGTTGGTGGTGTGTCGCATTCTGCTATAATGGGCATGATTATAATATTATCTATCCTTATGGTTAGAAATAAGTTAGACATACTTGGAAGGTGGAGAAAATAGATGACAAATAAATATGTTTTGTGTGTCAAATCATAAGATGAAAATTTTTGATAATTTCATTTTCTAGTGAGAGTAAAGATAGCCAGTCATCATTGGGCTGAATTAAATGTAACTATACCCTGAATCACTTGTATTTGCAAAAGTTTCACAGTGACATGGCATATATTATCACAGGGAATACAATAGCAGATCTACTTCCTTTTTTCAGATATAATATTGTATATTATGATCACTATTATCAGTGTCTCTTTAATAACTCTTTGCTATCTAAACTGTATAGCCTCTTGAGCTTCTAGGCTGGTCATGCCTCAGCCCAGTGACCTAACTGTAACATTTATAAAGATAGAGACCATAATCACAAAAATGTATATAGTTATGCTTTGTCATCCAATGTCTTTTTCATTTAGTTATATAAATAATACATATCTCACTGTGATAACAAAAAGAAATATAGATAAAATAAATAAAATATGTAACTATAGAGGAATTTTAATAAAGCAATATGGCTTCTCTGACAAGGGATCACATCTAAAGACCTTCTAGGTCTATGTGATCCTGATGGAATGCAGAGATTCTTTGGATTACAATATGATCTGGCTGGAATACAAAACATTCTTAGTATACACCTTTAATCCTTAACAATGAATGTAGGGTTAGTTTGTAGAAAGAAGCATCCATGTTTGAAAGTGCTGTCTAATTGAGGGGCAGACAAAGTGATGTCAGCCCAAGTGGTAAAACAGTATTTAAATTATAAGTACACACACACACACACACACACACACACACACACACAAACACACACACACGTGCTATGTGCAACTTCAGGTAACTAAAAATAATATAATTCTTTATGAGGTTTTCATACACCTTTAGTGTTACCTTTTAAAAACTATGAGACATAAGAACCATCCTCATTTAAACTTTTGGTCAAAGGAGCTCAAGGAGCCCCAGGTCAGGCCAGGCCATTGCCATTGGCCTTGTAGTCTCCCTGAGATGGAAAGTAAGTCCCTGTTGCAAAAGACTCAGAAGATCTAAGTTGAATTTTTCCAGAAGACTAGTTTTCATAGTTCCTGAAGGTGCGATACAGGCTTCCAAAGTGGTGGAAGGAACCAGTATATCTGTGACACCCATGATTCACAGCAATGACCAACATGGTAAGATGTTCCTGAGGACTATCAGTGATACCCATGTATTGGTGGAAACAATAGCTGTCTACCAGACTAAAGGTCCACTCAAGAAAAACAGCAAAATTTCTAACGGCATGTTTATAGATAATTACAATTCTCACCTTCCATCGAAAACCATTCTTTTTATGTCAGATGGAGAACCTTTTGGAAAACCATGGTACGTCAACACAGAGAGAGCAACTGACTGTGGAATGTCTAGCCCCAGGAGATAATCTATAACACAGCTTCTGTGCTCAGGCTTAGGGAACATTGACGAAGAGTGGGTAATATGTTAATTAGGGTTTACATCCCTGAGAAGAGACACCATGGCCAAGGAAACTCTTAAAAGGGACAACATTTAGTTGGGGATGGCTTACAGGTTCAGAGGTTCAGTCCATTATTATCATGACAAGAAACATGGCAGCACCCAGGCAGGCATGGTGCTGGAGAAGGAGCTGAGAGTTCTACATCTTGATCAAAAGGTACTTAGGAGAAAACTGGCTTCTAAGCAGATAGGACAATTGTCTTAACGCCCATACCCAGAGTAGCACACTTACTCCCACAAGGCCACACCTATTCTAACAAGGCCATATCTCCTAATAATGCCATTCCCTGGGCCAAGAGTATTTTAACTACCACATTCTACTCTCTGGCCCACATAGGCTTGTTCAAACACATGAGTCTATGGTGGCCGTACCTAGCCATAGAATAATGCAAAATATGTTTAGTCCAACTTCAAAAGTCGCACAGTATATAACAGTCTCAAGAATGTTAAAACTGCAAATTTCAAAGTTTTTTCTGAGATTCATCCACTCACTTAACTGTAACCCCCTATATAATCAACATCAAAAAGATCATATATCTCCAAAATTACTGGATCTACATTATCAATCCAAAGCATCATAGTGAGGAAATACTGGATCAAAGAAAGTTCAAAAGCCAGGAAACTCTATACTCTGTATCCCTATGTCTGATGACTGGAACATGTATTTCTCTTGGGCTGGTTACCCTTTCTGGTAGCAGCTTTCCTTAGCAGGTATCCCACGTCTCTGGCATCTCTAATATCTTAGGGTCTTCAAGGCAACTTCAACTTTATAGCCTCTATTTCCAAGAATCCCCACACCATCCTCCAAAGGGCTTGGGTCACTTCTCCGGCTCTGCCTTCTGTAGCAGTCTAGGCTCTGGTTGACTCCACTCTGCTGCTGTCGCTCTCCTTAATGATTATCCCTTGAACTGGTATCTCCAATGAGCTGGAGTCTTCCACTGCAACTAGGCTTCACCAATAGCCATTCATAGGCTCCCTTCATGGTGCCAGGTCTCAAATTATTTGCACAGCCAGCCCCTTCAATCCTTGGCCATCAACTGCAACTGAATTTGCGCCTTCACCAATACCCATCCCTGGCCTTTTACAGTCCCAAGCCTCAGCTGCTGATTCCTTAATACCTTCAAAGTCAGTACCACCTGGATAATTCTTACACATTACCAAGTCTGACTGCAGCAAGAGTTACAGCCTTGGCTATCTCTGTATTGCCTGTAGTTCTTTGTGTAAGAGTGGAGACCCAAAAGATTTTCCTCTTCCACGCTATCATGCCTGTTGGTCTTGTACTTGTTCTGCTCTTGTTAGACAGCCAGGCTGTTGAAGAACTACACAAAGAACACACAGCTTCTTTGTAATCTCAGAAAACACTTCCCCGAAGATTTCACTTCAGTGGCGCTGGTCTCTTCTTACTTTTTGACTTTGAGGCCAGAGCCACATGGCTGAAGCTGCAAGTTCTGTTACTTGCTGGTGATAGAATACAGCCCCTTATTTTATTACCAGCTTTCTGTTTTCCAACACCGTCACCGCCTAAACTTGTCTTTGTCTCCTGAGATTAAAGAAAGGTATGTATTACTATGCCTGGGCATAACCTGTTCACACACACACAAACACCCCCACACACACACAAACACACACCACTATTTAGTGAGAAAATATTTTTTGGTTCAGATCAGAATTTACACATAACACTTGAAAACGCTTTGAGTGTTTCATGAACAATTAGAGATACGTAAGTGAACATTCTCTTGGAAAGAAAAAAGAAAGAAAGAAAACCACTGTGCAGTGTGGAGTATTAGCCAAAAGCTAGAGCATTCTGGGATTAACATTTTCCTCTAGTGTCAGCCAGTATCATATATTTCCATAAAAATCTCTCTAAGCAGAGATAACAAGTGGGTCCAAGTTGAAGGGGTGTCATTTTTATTTGCTGCTTGGTCTCCTTTTTGCTTTCCTCAACTTCCTTCCCATATGGTGTCACATGTGGGTTGATTGACGCCGATTGACGTTAGATGAAACATTTCCTGTTTACAGAGCTTAGGCTGTATCGGATACGTATCCCTTTCACTTGACTGAGATGAGATATGATGAGGAAGAGGATGAGGCTAACAATGATGGGGATGACTGGGAGAGTCATGATGATATAAACAGTGACAGCTGACATCTACCATTGCTCAGTGTTTCCTGAGCAAAACAAGATTGTGAATATGAATTCCTTATCACCTTTGTTCCTATCTTCTTGTTTCTATTTTGAAGATGACAGTAGAACTTCAGCTCCTGTGTGAGAACCAAACACATCTATAGCTACCTGGGGCTTTTAGAAAATTTCCTTCTTTTGCCTTTACTTCCATGAAAAAAAATATTTGCTTAAGTTTTTCTTAGACCACTACAAGCAAAATACCTCAAACTGCGTAATTTTTAATGGACAGAATTATATTGGTTTACACATCTTGGATCTGGAAAAAATTAGGTCAAGGTGCCTAAAGTTTCAGTTGTCTGGATAGGTTATTCTTATCTTCTTAGGAGGACTGCATCATCAGAGGCCAGTAAAGTTGTATTAGTTCATATCTCTGTGGATATGATGAAATTTTAACTAAATTTTGTGGTCAAGAAGGTTTATTTAATTTGTAGGTTGCTATTAGTCATTGAGGGATACTATGGAAGGATCTCAATGTGAGACACCATGGAATAAGGTATTTTATTGTCTTGCTCAACTGCCTGTCTTACACAGTGTATGTCTACCTACCCTTAGAATGACACCACCCAGAATAGGCTAGGACCTCTGACATCCAGTATCAATTAAATACATACTTGACAGACATGTCCAGAGACCAATCTTACGAAGTCAGTTCTTCAACCGATTGTTTCTCTTCCAACATGTGTCAGGTTGACAACTAAAGCTAATTATGACAAGGTCCAAGAAGAACAAAATAAGTAGAAACTGCTCTTTTGTAACAAGGTCATTACTACCCTTGAGGCTGAAGTGCTCCCAGTACAATTTCTTCCCAAACATTCCATCTTTAAAAGTCACTAAGGTGGCAAATAAACTTAATACATAATCTGGAAGAAATAAATGCTAAAATTATAGTATTATTAATAATGTATGGTTACTAAACTTTTCTATATGTGATAAAAAATGGCAAATAACCCAATGCTATGAAATATGACTCATTATAGTGGAGAAAACATAGTTTCTGATGATTAAAAGAAAAGCACAAAGACCAAAAGTGGTAAATTCTTTAGAAATTGTACTAAGTTAAAGATCTTGTCATCTACATGGTAGTATCAGTTATATTTGCTTTTGAATGTATGCTTAAATCCAACTAATATTATTAACACATAAAACCCAGCAAATATAGAAAACATATAAAGGTTCTGATGCCCCTTGATCTGATTCTTATATCTCATCATCATATTATCTAGAAAACTGTACTAGCACACACCCATACTATGTGCAGTCTTAGGGAGAAAAACAATATGGCAATAGTGGAACTAAGCTAAGGGCTAGGCATGCAAATACTTTATAAGATAAAATCTAATCTTCCAACATAAAGAACATATGATATGCCATGAAATCATGCTATTATTCCTATTGTAGCAAATGTCTTGTGATACTGATAAGTCTATATCTTATGCCAAGTCATCAAAATTTTAAGTAGAGAGAGATCAAAACCCTCAGTGAGTGAATTCATAGAACAAAGCCATCTCACATTGTATGAGAAAAATCATGATGAGACAAATTCTCCCAAGCCTAACAAGGGAATTTGTTCAAAATATAGGTAAGGATATTGGCATGTATTCAATTTTGAAAATATATTTTAAACAATTTTGTTTTTCGTAGAAAACATGAATGATTTAAGATCACTTCTCAAAAAAGGAAATAGGAAAACTACAGTGTTTCAGTCAAACACCAGCTCTTCATTTCCAGGAAACTAAGGCGGAGCATAGGGAAAAGTGAGTGTGCACAGATCTCCATTGTAAATACGAATGATGATGACATTAAGAATTAGACTCCAATGGGGAGATTCTGAGGAGTTGGGATTGTTAGAAACACAGAAATAAATCATAAAACCCAGTCAACCATGAGCATTCCAACTGACTTAAGTATTCTGAGTCTTTTAAAAGTCTGCAATTTAAAGAAAAAGTTTGTAGTTAAATTGTGATTAAAGCTACTTACCTATTCTTTACCTGTAGCTCTGAGTCAGACAAATGAAAATGTGTTTCAGAAGTGAATTCATTGAAGACGTTACAAAGGGAAAAAGGATCAGTACAATTGAAATATCCTGTCCTTCACATACTGAGGCTTGTGTCATGTTTTCTGCTTTTGATCATGGAATTTATGACACACAGGAGCAAAGCTGTTAGTGCACCTTCTCTGTGGAATAATTACTGTTCCCTCCATCTGAGAAATATAGACAGGAACGAGATTAATGAAAAGCAAGCAAGCAAACAAACAAAAATGAATAGAACAACAAGACATGTAGAGCCCTGCCCATTAGATCAACATACATTCTGGAAGACCCAGAATATGAGGAGAAAACATATAGAAAGAATATTTGAAGAAATAAGGTTATTTTTCCTGAACTTGATTAGAGACATGGATTACACACCTGAAGAGCTCAGAGAAAGCCAAGCAGGACAAACATAGCTGTGCTGGAACTGTGCTAGCAATGTTTGCAAGCACAAAATAAAAAAAAAATCTTGAAAAACTGGGGGAGAATAAAAACTTGGCACAGACACAAATCTTGAGTGAGATTACAGTAGAATTTCTTCTCAGCAGCGTTAAAAGTTATAAGAAAAAGAAATGTATATATTTAAAATGATAGAAAAAAAACTTATTACCCTGATATCTTATACCTACAAAAAGATCATGCAAAAGTGAGAAATTAAAATATTTACAGACACACAAAAGCCAAAGAAATCCATGACATTAAGTATGTCCTGTATATGATAAGAAGAGACCTCATGTTCAAATGAAAGGACATTAGACAGTAACTTAAGTGAGCATGTGAAGAAAAAATGATAATAGACACATGACAACTATAAAAGCTAATATTGGACTTCAGTTTTTAAATCCTTAGGACACATTTTATAAAACTGGCCACACTAACACACTGAAAAACACCAAATATTTTATCATTCTTTTAAACATAAAATGTATCAGAATGCAACGTTCTGATGCTAACAACTGCAAGAGATTGATGAGTTATAAAGAGTATAGTATGGTATACTTTGATATGCTGTTGGAGATATGAATGAAATTCAGATTAGTGTTAACAACTTTGGACATGAAGACAGATTCCTATGATATCACTCCAATCACAGTATACATTACAAACAAGAAGAATGAAAGAAAAATGTGTCGGTAGCTAATCTCAGTAGAATTTATACAGTGTAGCTCTAAAAAATAACCCAGAAATACACTCCCAGTCAGGTTCTTGCTCCGTTGTGGGTACCTCCACTCACTGTGCCTTAATGTCTCCAGAGCTTACATCAGAATCTAAATGAATGAGTCTATATTGCTTTTTCCTTTCTCATTCTCCTTATTTCTTTCACATCTAGACACCTTCCTTTGCTTTATTCAATCTACTGAGTAGCATTGAATTTACCAAGCATTTTCTTCTTAGTAGCACAGCTATGCCACATCATGAACGGCTCTGCTTTCACAAGAATCATTCAATGTGGCATATGAGTAAATCACTGAATGTGTGTGTGTGTGTGTGTGTGTGTGTGTGTGTGTGTGTGCGTGTGCGTGTGCGTGTGTGTGTGTGTGTGTATGTGCACACATGCATGTGCAAGTACATATGTGTATGAGTGTGGTATATACACACTTGTGTGTGTTCAGTGCACACACACCACACAGAGGACAGAGAGAGGATAGTATCCTCCTATACCATCTTGTGGTAGTTTGCATGATAATGGTCCCCATAGGCTTATAGGTTAGAAATTTGGTTCTCAGTTGGTGGAACTGTTTAAGAAGGATTAAAAGGTGTGACCTTGCTGGAAGAGATATATCAATGAGGGCAGAATTTGAGGTTTGAAGACTCATGCCATTTATACTGTGACTCTCTCATACTCTATGTCCTACGTGGGGATCAAAATGTGAACTCTGAGTTGATCCTACTGCCTTGCCGTTGCTTTGTCGTCATGGACTCTAGTCCCCTGAAACCACAGTCCAATTAGATACCTCATTTTATCAGCAGTCCTGGCCATGGTGTGTCCTCACAGCAATAGAAACACAACTAAGATAAATGTGACACCAGAATAGCGGCTTCTATTGTGGACCTAAGACACATCTCCACCTTATTTATTTAAAACAGGCCTTCCTGTTGAACCCAAAGTTCATATTTCTCAGATATCCAGCAGAATGAAAGCCCCAGAAATTGTCCTGCCACCATCTTACTTAGCGTTGGGTTATAGGTACCTGTGAGAGCAAGACTACCATGTTACTTGGATCCTGGGATTTCAACTCCAGCGATCTTAACTTTTGAGTCTGTTCTACAGTCTGAAGTGGAGACTTCTGGTTTCTTTGGAAAGTCACTTGTGTCAAATGATGTTTTGCTGAAGCAGACACAGTTGAAAAGATGTTTTGCTATAGCAAACACATAAAAAGATATGTGATGAAGGAATATAAATATGACCCCACAGACAGTGAGAGCAAGAGCATTGGTTTGCTTTGTTCCAGCTCACTATTGTTCCCTAATGCTAATGACATGCATGTATTGGTTCACCTTACAAAGAGATGCTGAACTCCACTTATGGTGATGACATAGAAAGAAACTTACCAAAGGATTGCTTGTGAGGTTCCTGTGGCTTCTTGATGCATGCCTTGTGGCTTCTTCCAACTTAAACTGCCCTTCCTCTTTTGTGTGTGGTGCCTGACTGTCTGCCTGTCAATAAGACTGGGCTTCAGCTGTTGATTTGTATTTGATGTTTGCTACTGGACTGAATTGCTGACATCCTGACAATGAAGACTAAACTTATCTCCAAAGAACTGCTTCTGAAGAGATCCACTTCCCCCATAACATAATAATTTTCTTTTCCACTACCCCTGGTGGGTGGTGGGCTAGAATGGAGGGTAAACACTTATTAAAGTAGGTTGAAAAATGTTATTGCCTATAACCAACTCAGAATTTTGGTGTTCCTACATTGTTACACAGTCAGTACAAGGAAAACATTAATAAGCCTTAGGTTTTACCCCAGTATTACTCTGTTTTTTATATGAACATTGGTAATATTATAGTAATGGGAAATGGGATTAGCTGAAGCCACATACATTATTATGGTTCCTAAAGATCACTTCTCCAGCCATTTGCTTTAAAATTGCCCACATTTCAATCCTATCACGCATGGTCATAATTTTACTTTCTCAAATATTTTCCACTATCACAAATTATTTAATCATCTGTTTCTTTGCTTATGTCTTTATTTTCCCATACCAGACCTGGTTCTCCCTCTAGGTAGAATGAAATCTCTGTGGGAGTAAAAAATGCATTGGTATTGTTTGTCAATATATCTGAATAGCATAAAATCAATAGGGAAGAAATACACGAGCCTACTTATTAATAAATGTTTGAATCAAAAAGTTATATTTTTCATTTTGGTTCGTCCTATAAAGAGTTGCCAATCACTAGAAGTGAAGTGTTCCTTCTTAGCATCTTAACTTAATGGGATGCAGAGATGCATCATGACTTCTACTCAACATCAAAAAATTAACATATATTTGGCTTTACACTTGTACATAGGTATATGGACAAAATCAAATTTAAAGCATTTGCTGTTTTAAAATTTCTATTTTGTATTTTTATATATTGCTTCTTTTGGTTAATTTTGTTATATGGATCCAGGTAAGGTTACCCCCCAACTTACGAGCAGCATTTAACGTTCTTAGTATTCCTAATGTTATAAGCAATTATAAATTTTACTTCTAACGGTATTTTCGAAGTCTGGAATATCCTTTCGTGCATTGGTGCTGCTCACTGACAGTGTAGATCTTCCTTGCTCAGCTAAACGGTTCTACCACCGTCTTCATAAATACATCTCAAGGTGTGTTTCCATGGTTACCTAAAAACATTTTACAGTGAGCAGTCAAGATGAAGAATCAGAGGAATGGATTGTGTTAACTTGTGAATGGCAGCTGATAGGCGTTCCTTGTTATTATGGCTTCATGATAAGTGGACATTGTGTTGAACTACCCTTATACCAGGAATTTTGGAAGGATGACATGGAAAAGCCACTTGAGTGCTCTCTTTGTCCCAGACAGAATTGTTTCAAGTCAGCTATACCAGTCCTTCCCTCAGATGACTTTCACCTAGGCTAGAGTGAATCTGGTTTCCAGAAAGCAACTGTTGGGGTTTTTTAAAAGAACAAATCTTCAAATGCACATTGCAAGAAACGGTACAAACACCTCTTCCCAGTCAAACAAAGAAGGATTGTTGGTGGTATGTGTGTGTGTGGGGGGGGGACACTTAGGGAACTGGATGGAGTTGCTAAATGTTTCATCATTAGACCCAGGAAAAGATTCCCACTCAGTGGCCATATCGTCCCTAATTTTAGTAGAGTTTGTGGAACTGGTGACATAGGCCATAAGCAGTAGCATTGGAGTGGCATTAGTGATTATGGATTTGCTAGAAGCCTGAATCTCAAGAGCAGCAAAGTGTCTGCCTGGTTGACACTGGAAGATAAGCATTCCTGAGCAGCTGGAAGGTCGAGGTGCAAAAACCATGCAGAGGGTCTGTGCACAGATAGTCAAAAAAGAGATAACACCACAAGACCTGCAACTAACAGCCTGACATGTAGCATTAATAGCAAAACAAACATCAGTACCTGGCTCTTGGGAGGAGCCTAAGTATTAGAGGGGCCATAGTACCAAGAGGAAACTGAGTATCAAAATTATGATGGATTTAGAGATTCCATGAGGGATATGAAGAAATGAGGCTCAGGGAAGAGAGAAAAATGCACACCGCAGACTCTGATCACTGAGTTCCAGAGAGATGTCAAGTTCTATTGCAGAAAGTTCTAGCATTCCAGGCTCAGGGATATGTACACCGGCCAAGATCAAAGACCAAAGAAAGCTATTTTATCAGCTATGTCACAGGCTGAGAAATCCTAACCCCCTGAACCTACAAAAGAACTATATTCGTAAAGCTGAGGTTTCCAGAATGCTAGGTGTGCATAAGAGATGGGTCCCAGTATATTAGGCTCACCTTAGAACATTGACTGTTTAAGCCTTCCAGTCTTTTCTCTCCATCTCCCCCCTCTCATTTTTATTGGATATTTTTTAATTTACATTTCAAATGTTATCCTCTTTTCAGGTCTTCCCTTCAGAAAACCCCATCCCATCTCCCTCCCCTTGCATCTTATGAGGGTGCTCCCCCACCTACCCACCCATTTCCGATTTCCTACCCTGTCATTCCGCTACACTGGGGCATCAAACCCCCACAGGACCAAAGCCCGCTCTTCCCACTGATGTCCAACAAGGCCATCCTCTGCCACATACGCTGCTGGAGCAATCTGTCCCTCCATGTGTGTCCGGCCTTGGACAAGGTAACTCCATTTAACCTGCACCATCAATTACGTAGGACACAGATAGAGGTCTCCACCTCCAGAGATTTAAATTTTAATAAGTTATCTAAAGGCTGGGGGGCATAGCTAATTAAGTTATTCCCGCCCCTTCTTCCCTTTCCCTATAAAAAGTCAGGCCCCCTTAATTTTGAGATGGAAAGCGCATACCATCTACACCCATTTACTATGCCATGAACAATAAAAGCTTTGGAAAACCAGACTTCACGTGTTGCTTGGGCCTGCACCTCCGCTGCCAGATTGACAGCCTTTGGAACCCTGGAACCTTGCCGATGCAGCAGCTGGCCCGCCAGCGCGCGGCTGCACGCATGTGGGATCAACCGCTGGCAGAGTGAGAAGTGCGGAGGCCCTCGTGGCTTTGTCCCCGCTGCTGCTGGACTCCTGACTCCCCGCCCTGCGTGAGTTTTTTTCCCCACAATGTGTACTCTTTGGTTGGTGGTCCAGTTCGCAGGAGCTCTGGGGGATCTGGCCAGTTGACATTGTTGCTTCCTCCACAGGGCTGCAAACTCCTTCAGCTCCTTCAGTCCCTTCTCCAACTCATCCATCTGAGACTCCACACTCAGCCCAATGGTTGGCTGTGAGCATCTGTCTCTGTATTTGTTAGGCTCTGGCAGAGACTCTCAGGAGACAGCTATATCAAGCTCCTGTCAGCAACTACTCCTGGCATCCACAATAACATCTGGGTTTGGCAACTGTATATGGGAAGGATGTCCAAGTGTAGCAGTCTCTGGATGGCCTTTCCTACAGTCTCCGCCCTACACTCTGTCTCCAGATTTTCTCCTGTGAGTATTTTGTTCCCCCTTCTAAGAATCACTGAAGCATCCACACTTTGGTCTTCCTCTTCTTGAGCTTCATATGAATGTGAATTTTATATTGGATATTCTGAACTTTTGGGTTAATATCCACTTATCAGTGAGTGCATACCATGTATGTTCTTTTGTTACTGGGATACTTCACTCAGGATGATATTTTCAGGTTCCATACATTTGCTTGTGAATTTCACAAAGTCATTGTTTTTAATAGCTGAATAGTATTCCATTGTATAAATGTTCCACATTTTCTGTATCCATTCCTCTATAGAGGAACACCTCCCAGTTTTACTCCTGAATTCTGACAATAGCTGTATCAACAGAGGGCAACACTTGCAGGGACTAGCATGGAAAATTTGAATGAAATCAAGATGTCCGTTCAGGTAGAAATCCAAGGCCCCAGCCACGAGTGATGCCAGTGCCCTTTTCTGCGGTGCTTTTCTATTGTTTTGTTAAGAAATCTCACCATAGAACAGTGCTCTTGCACACTCCGTTACAAAAGAAGATTGTTGGCTGGGTTTGCCAAAGTAAGGTCTCCAAAGTAGAGTAGCGCAAGCAAAACAAATCAAGAACTTGGTCTGTACAGGCGAGAGTACAGCTGGACAGATGTTGTAGTGGGGTCAGTGAGAGAAAGAGCAAGAGAACAAGATCCTGTTAACAAACATGGAATCCAACAAACTTTGCTTTAAAAGAGAAAGGTTTACCTAGAATTCAGTGCCTGTGAATATACAACCTCATAGATCTCCGTCATTGAACGACAATGTGGAAAGGCAATGTTCCTTCCCGGAACCCATGTTTGGATACATCTTAATTTCATTCATTCATTTGGGTACTTAGATTTGTTGTCTTGATATTTGGATTCCTGGAAATTGTCAGGCATTTAGTCTTTAGAACCAAAGATGTACATTGTATCTTCCCTGGGCGATCATACTTCACATATCTAGGGTCTGTGATCAAAAGAATTTACCTACCCAAACATATCTTCCAAGGGACAGATTCTAGAATCTCTTTTATCTGCTCAATAAAAACATTAGTTCAACAATAGCCAAATACTGGAAAATCTGTGTCACTGAAGTGTAAGTTCATGAGATTTCCTTCTTCCTCCCACTGTTACAAGTATGTGAATTGTACCTACACTATTAATGGCACTCTGTTATGCTTGCACACAGGTACCTAGCATAACTGTCCTTTGAGAAGCTCTACCTAGCAGCTGACAGAAACAGATGTAGGTAACCACAGCAAAACATTGGACAGAGGTTGGGGACTCTTATGGAAGTGTTATGGGAAGGATTGAAGACTCTGAAGGTTATAGGAATTGTACAAGAAGGCCAACACGGACAACTAAACTGGACTCCTGGGAGCTATTTCAGTCTGAGCCACCAACCAAAGAACATACACCAGCTGGAACCAGGCCCTCGGCACATATGTAACAGACATGCAGCTCAGTTTCCATATGGGTCCTCTGATAACTGGAGCCTGAGCTGTCCTTAACTCTATATCCTGACCGTAGAATCCATCCCCCAACAGGGCTGCGTTGCCTGGCTTCAGTGTGAGAGGATGGGCCTAATCCTGCGGAGACTTGATATGCCAGTGTAGGGGATACACATGAGAGGCCCATCCTCTTAGAAGGGAAGGGGGACGGGGGGGGGGGGGGGCAGGGAGGAAATCTATGAGAGGGAACCAGAAGGGGGCAGCATTTGGGGTGTATAAATGAATAAATTTAAAAACAAACAACACACAAAAAATTTTAAACTACATCACAGAGAAAAGTAGGCAAACCAAAATCATCCCCTAGTAAAATGTGGGTGGGTGGATATGTATGCACATACGTACACACACACACATACACACACACACACACACACACACACACAGATATATATATATATATATGCAAAACAAAAGCCTCAAAATCTATGTTTGTATTTATCTGTCTCCTGTCAGAATTTCTCTGTTTCCTTGCCTGGAGTCACTGTCCTCTTAGCTGATCAGTGCTTCCTTCTTCTAACTGAAACCAGGGGCTTGGGTGACAGCTTGGATGATAGAGTTCTTGCTTTATACATGAGACCTTAAGAGTTATCCCCCAAAGGATACAAAACCCCAAGCAAGAAATAGAATATGAAGAGAATAAATGAAACCAAAACCAAACCAAACCAAACAAACAAACAAACAAAATCACCTCAAGTATCTGAATTGCATGTAAAGCAAGCCTTAAACTGAACTCAGTATAGTACTCACACTTCTCTGAAACTCACACCAGACTTCCTGACTGATTATCCCAAGTGCTGGTATTGTAGGCTGTGCCACTATGCCAGCTCTAACGTTTAGTCATGAGTCCTGATGTATGCTTAATAAGCTAAGGAAATATTTAAGAATTGACTATACTGCATAAGGCCTTATCTCAAATTGGAAAGAAGCATAACATTGATTTTTTTTTAAAAAATGGAATGATCTAGATTAAAGCATTTAATCCTTCATTTACAATTTAAAATGTACGTGTTATTGAAGTATCTTTCCAATTCACTGAGTGACTAGAGCTGAGCATGACAAATAAAAGGGTAATTTGTAAAAAAATTATGATTGAAAGACCCTTTAAGAGTTTAATTTTAATAATTAGTATTTATCAGACCTGTAACCTATTGCCTCACTTCTGAATCTGAAACTATGAGGTTTATTTTCATCACAATCCATATCCCAATCCACCCTCCAGTCCCTCAGAGAACAGATTAGGCAACACAAGTAAACACAATAGGAAGCCTAGATGACATTAATCTTAATTGTCTCAACAGGAGTTACTCTTGAGGAAGTAGCCCGAAAGTGTGTTATTTAACCCTTGTCAATTATGACAAGATAGTAAATGCATGCCTTTAATTTTTTTGTTGTTTTTAGTAGTTCTTTGAAAATTTCATGCATGTATTTTGATCATATTCATTTTTGTTCTCTCAATCCTTTCAGATATATTTTCTCTTCTCTACCCACTTGTGTCCTCTCTTCCTTCCTTCCTTCCTTCCTTCCTTCCTTCCTTTCTTTCTTCCTCTCTGTCTGTTTGTCTGTCTGTATTATTCATTCAGTCCAATTTGCAGTGCCCAAATGCTCTTGGATGTGTGACCTTCACTGGAACTTAGTAAACCCGCCAGGAGCCACAGGATCAAAGAAAACTGACTCCCTGTCTCAGTCTCCCAGCAGCCTTTGGTTGTCAAGAACTGCTTTGCTAGTCTTCAGGAGGGCTCTTTATTACCAGTCCCCCTCCTTGCTAGGATTGTGTTTGGTTTAACCTTGTGAAGGCCTCATGCACGTTACCACAACTGCTCTGAGTTCATATGTGCAACTGTCCTGCTGTGTCCTGAAAACGGTTTTTCTGTAGTCATTCATTTCCTTTGCTCTTACTATCTCCCTGACTTCTTTTATAGAATGATATCTAAGTCTTTGGAGGCAGGAGTCGAAACTCCATATATCCTGAAAATGAAGCAAACCTGTATGAACAAGAGACAAGGGGGAACAAAATGGCTATGTGAACACAGATTCCATACTTTCCAAATCTGGCTAGGAATTTAGTTCTCCATTTTCATCTGGCTCCACACCTTCACAATCATGTAGACATTTAATGTGTTTTTTGTAAACTTTAATTATTCTGTGAGAATCAGAAATGTTAACAAAGAAATCTAAAATAATTAAAAGGAACATGTTATTTAACATGCAGAAGTGCTTTACTTTTGTCCCACTAGGCTGTGTGCTTTGTTATGATTAAAAATGTCAAACAATATTTTGCCTGCTGGGAATATAATGTTTGCCACTGTTTTTCTCTGTCTTGCTCAAAGCTCAGTTTTGCATAATGTATGAGATACAGCAGCCCTCGGTTGTTGTTTTTGAAATTTACAAACTATGAACCCCATGGTATCATTTTGCTAAATGCTCTTGCACATACCGATTTTTAAACATTTCTAGAATAAAAGGACATAATGAGAAAGTATTTTAAAAGACGTTCTGTTCTGTTCTCTTGTGTTCAACCTTCAGTACTAAAAATAACCTGACAACATTGATGAAGTGAATAATGGTGGTTTTCTGTCTACTGAAATCATGAGCTTTTACTTTCATCTTGCTGATGCAGTTTTCAACCCAGTCCATTAGTCTATCAATAAATATCATATTCTCTCTCTCTCTCTCTCTCTCTCTCTCTCTCTCTCTCTCTCTCTCTCTCTCTCCTCACCACCTCCCCCCAGGTACCCTCCTGCACTGAGTGATTAGGGAAAGATCTCATTAGTGAAATTGTGTTGTAATAAAACCCTCCTTCTCACTGACCTTACCCTATGGCTTCTGTGTGACTGAGTGAACTTGCCTTATGTGTGTCGTGTGCTAAGGCTTCTGAAGAAATAATTCCCCTTCCAATATGCTATTTAAGCACACACATGGAAAAGAATTTGATATCCCTAAAAAACATCAAGAGTTCTGGGGACACTGAAGTTTTTAAAATAAAGTTTCAAATCTATATTGATTATTCAGTATCATCAGAGAATAGACCAGTACTATAATTTGCTTTTCTGCCAGCAGAGACAGAGTGACTCTAATGGTTTAATGAAATATATTTGCCAACAGCATATATTCAGTATGTGTTTGGTGTTGAGTTTATGCAAAATAAAATTTATCATAACCCCAGAGAACAGGATTAGAATGCACTTTTCTTAAGAAGAGAATTAATTATATCAGGGAAATTATAAGAAATAAAGATAAATATTAAGGCTTTACTCTCATTCCTATGACTGGGAAATGGGAGCAATTACAGAACATCTCCTAGAATGGCTATAATTAAGACAAAAATATATTTATGAGGGGCTGAAGAGATGACTCAGTGGATAAACAGCACTTGCTCTTGCAAGCACAAACACCTGAGCTCAAATACCGAAGCCACACATAAAATGTGGGCATAGGTATGAATGCATGTAACCCTACTGCCAGAGGATGTTGAGGGAGACAGGAAGACTCCTGGGGCTTCTTAGGCACTAACTTGTCCTTGAATTCCATGAAAAACTTTACTTCACAGAAATAAAGTGGAAAATGACTAAGGGGATCATAGAATATTCTACTCTGGCCTATGCACACATCCAAGGACACTTACACACACACACACACACACACACACACACACACACACACAAAACACTACAATGAAATATACTACCCACAAGAATAACACACACACACACATACACATACAAGCAAAGTAATAATTAAGAACAATGGAGATGAATATGAAGAAACACTAGAAATCATATACATTACTTATAGGATTATAAAATCATGTAGCCACTATAGAATATATTTTGGCAATAACACAAATTTTAACTAGGTGGATGGGGATATAATACAGCATTCTTCATATAGGTATATACTCAAAATGAGTGAAAATATCTGTCCACATTGCAAAAAAAGTCATGCAAAGTTCATAGGGCATTGTTTATAATAATGCAAAGTAGATATAACCCAGATGCTTATCAACTGATATCTGAGTAAAAATCTATGACATAAGCCCTTGATAGAATATTATTTGTGCACGTAGAAGAATCCATAATGTCCTAGCTCCTACTAATCCATGGCACTAGGTTCTAAGACTTTATGAGAAGGTTCTAAGACTTTATGAAATCTCTGCTCCTATGAACCGATACTCATGACAAAATTGAATTTTTATTACAGTCATCACAGCAGGAGATTAAAAGCACTAATGATAAAATAACTTTAGTAATATACTGCAATCAAAGAATTCCAGTATTGTGTCTCTCAAAAAAAATTCTACCTCTCAAAATAAAGGGACAATATCTAAGAGGCAGGAATTGTAGCTCAGCATTACACAATTTGGGGGGCAACTTAAACTTTTTCTGCTCAAAAAAAACACTGTTCACTTGAGAATGAACGAGGATCAGCACAAGCGCCCGAACCACAGTAGCTTATGACTAGTTAATAGCAGCAAACACAAGGTCAGCAATTTATTATCAGGGAGAAAGTCTGCCAAATTACGGATGGAATGGCCAGGATTAAGTTGAAAGTGGTTGTGTGCCTCATTTCCTAACTTGTATATTAATTTTGTCCATTTGATATCAGGAACCCAGTTAGTTTCTATCTTTATAGTTTATATAAATTACAGAATTACACTAAGTTTCACCATACAAATTAAGAACAGTTCTGACACAACGATTTACTGAATATCTTCTCTCACTCATTGTATTAATTCCTGGAGTATTCTTTTATTCTGCAGACAATAACTGTTGTTATATGTTTATTTGCAACATTTGAAAGCCCTTCTTAAACGCTCAGCATTTTTTTCTTAAGGTTGAAATTTGTTGAATGTTGCTCAAATTGTTCAAATCTAAAACCAACATGAACACACACACAAACATATACCACTAATAGAATAAAAACAATGATTCAAAAGCTTTTTTTTTTTTTTTTTTGTGAGGAAAAAGAAATCTGAGTAAAAAGTCTGGAATTTCTATCTTTTTATTTATTTATTTATTTTTGGTTTTTTCGAGATAGGGTTTCTCTGTGTAGCCCTGGCTGTCTTGGAACTCACTCGGTAGACCAGGCTGGCCTCGAACTCAGAAATCCGCCCACCTCTACCTCCCAAGTGCTGGGATTAAAGGCGTGCGCCACCACCGCCCGGCTTCTATCTTTATTAAATATGATTTTGTGTGTGTTTGTGTGTGTGTGTGTGTATGTGTGTGTGTATATGTGTGTGCCTGTGTTCAGGTGTGTGCCTGTATGTGTGACTGTGTGTGTATGTATGTGTGTGCATGTGTGTGTGACTGTGACTGTGTGTGACTGTGTGTGTATGTGTGTGTGCATGTGTGTGGGTATGTGACTATGTGTGTATGTGTGTGACTGTTTGGCTGTGTGTACATGTGCGTATATGTGTGACATGTGATTGTGACTCTGTGTGTGTATGTGTGTGACTTTTTACTTTCCATCATCACACACAATTATAAACTATGCTATATGGAGACTGTATTACAACCCACTTTCTCTTGGAACTTTATCATAAAATTCATTATCACCTGGTGTATCCCTTCTACCTTAGTTCTAATTCCAAGATGCATTTCCTTAAAGAACAGCAACACCACATCTCTTAGCTTCTATCAGTAAAAGGCAGAGGGCACAGTGTCACTGCAATCTTGTTAAGAAGCTCGATTTTCAATACTATTTCAACTTCTACCAATAGGAGGAAAAGACTGTTTCACATGGCTAGTGCATTTCCAATATTATCAAAATACAAATCGGTGTGCCTATGACACCCCAGCTTCTCTCCCGCTGGCGAGGCTTGGGCTCTTCTATCTTACTCTAACTCATGCTAAGTATTCGAGTCCCCACTGTCCACAGTATAATGGAATCCAGCATGAGAATAGCATTTTCATTGCTTCTAAAGGCAAATCAGCTTCCCTTCCGAGGAATGATTTTTCTGAGGTGTTTTCAGGAGGACAAGTAATTATGATTGTTCCAGTGTTATTTTCTCAAACTGAGCCCTTATCTGAAGGGAGATAAGTAAGTGGCAAGACAGCCCTGTGTGATAAAATAGTGAGCATAAAGTGCTACAGAGAGCAATGCAGAGAAACAGAAAAGACACTGGAAACTCAGTACAGAAATAGGCATGGGAATATCGGAGTGAGCACCTTGTTCACTTACTATATTCTAGTTTTAGCTTTGCGTGGAATACAGATATATGAAGAAAGATGTTTGAATCTTGATTTATCATACCTTGAACTATATCTTTAGTTGAGTTATCTAATTTCTTAGAGATTTCATTTTTTGTTTATAGCAGTGGGCATACAGCTTTTAGATGGTAACTTTAGCTGAGCAAATGTCCCTGTGGACGTGCACTTGTGGCATGGTGCACGATCAGGTATAGAGGGAACTATTGAGAGAAAGCAGGAAGAATGAACTAAAGTCTGCAGGGGTGGGGCAGAGACGAGATGGGGGAGACTCCAGGAAGTCTATGAGGGTTAATCTAGCTGAAACTCCTGGCATTGGGGGATATGAAGCCTCAAGTGGCCACCTCCTGTAGCCAGGCAGAACTCATAGTGGAGGACTTGGAGGGCGAAGAACACCAACCTACCCACAAAACCTTCAACCTAAAATGTAAAAAGTGTAGAAACAAAAATGGAGCAGAGTCTGAGGGAATGGCCAACCAATGACTGGCCCAACTTCAGACCTAGCCTAAGGGCAAGAACTAATCCTTCATACTATTAATGATTCTCTGTTTTGCTTGCAGACAGGAACCTAGACCTACAGTCCTCTGAGAGGCTCCACCAGCAGCTGACTGAAACAGACAGAGACAGAGAACTACAGCCAAATAATAGATGGAGCTCAGAGAGTCTTGTGGAAGAGTTGGGAGAAGGATTGGGGGACCCTGACAGAATAGGGAGTCCATGAGAAGATCAACAGAGTCAACTAAATTAGACCCTTTGTGGTTCCCAGAGACTGACTCACCAACCAAAGATAATACCTGGGCTGGACTTACTCCTTCACAATGCACATGTGTAGTATATATGCAACTTGGTCTTCATGCAGGTCCCCCAACAACTGTCCTGGACTCTGTTAGGCAACAGAGTCCTATGTATCTCATTCTCTAAACTTGGCTGCCTTGTCTGGCCTCAGGCAGAGAGGAAATTCCTAGTCCTGCAGTGACTTGACATGACAGGATAGGATGATACCCAGAGGGGCCTCCCCCTTCTCAGAGATAAAGGAGTTGGGTCTATGGGGAGAGGAGCTATGTGAGGTAGGGGTTGGGAGGAGAGAGGGGTGCTGCTATCGGTATGTAAAGTGAACAGATAAAAATAAGTACATAATGAAATATTAACTTTAAAAATAATATAAAGGAAAAGACAATATAGAATAATCAATAAATAGTCCCTGCTAGTGCAATATTTCCCACAAATATACACTAGCACACATTCAGTTGTGAGATGTGTGTTATTTTAATTTGACTAAAACATTTTTATTTATTCTTGGCATATTTATATATGTATTCACTTATTTAACAAATAATTATTAAATGTCTGTTTCATGGCAGATGTTTCACTGAGAGGTGAGAAAGACACTTAGTCTCCAAGAAGTTTCACTGAAGGCTGAAGAGTGTTATCAGTCCAATAATTACCAGAAAGCTAAACAATGGGAGATAATAAGCGCTACAGAGAAGCAAGTGAGAAGTGCTCCCATCTGAGGGAGCACTTACATGTTCACCCATATCTGAGGGAGCACTTACAACATGTTTCCTCTGGTTTGAGGCCTAGAGGAGGTACTTCTCAATGAAAAAATGAAGCTAGATGAGGTGGTTTGAATGAGAATGTACCCAGAGCTTATATATTTGAATGCTTTGTTCATAACTGGTAGAACTGTTTAGGAAGAAGGATCAGAAGGCGTGATCTTGTTGAGGAGGTTTGTCAATGGGTTTGGACTTAGAGATTTCAAAAGTCGAGACCACTCACTGTTAGCTCTCTGCCTGTAGACCACAAGGAAGCTCTCAGACACAGCTCGAATGCTGTGCCTGTGTGGTCGCTGCCATTATAGTCACAGTCTCCTCTACTCTATGCAACTGTGAGCTGCAAATCCAATGTTTTCTTTTACAACTTAGCAATGGTGTCTTATGACTGCAATAAAAAAGTAATTATGACACTAAAATAGACACTTTCTGTTTTTTCTTTGGTTTCAAAGGAAGACCATGTTGGTTCTATCATAAGCTACTGGAGCAATCCAGGCAGAAGATACAAAAATAATCTCTCATCCTAGCCCCAGGGTTACAGTGGTGTGGAAGAATCTGTCTTTATTTCTAACACAATGGAGACAAGTTAATTTCATAATACTTTTCTCCATTTCACCACCCCACCCTCATTTTTTTTATAATTAGACTATCTTAACTCATTTTAAATATATATTCAATTAAAGCAAAGATTAAATTAGTATTTTTCATGGTTATGAGTATTTTTAAAGAACAAAAAAAAAGAAAATGCTCAACCACAAAGCCATAAAAATGAAAGATAAAAATATACCAAAACACACTAAAACAAAACAAAACATCTTCATACATAAAAGGAAAAACGGAGTTTGTTTTGTGTTGCCTGTAGTTGCTATGCACAGTGACACGTCATTTAAGAAAACGGACCTTTATAACTATGTTTGGCTGATCTTGTTGTTTTGTGTCTCAGTGTTAGTTGTGGTTTCTACATTCTGCCATTATTCTTTGGCAATGAGAATTTGTCAGAGAGAATGTGTTCTTTCCGCCTGAGCAACTGTTTTAGATAATCAGAATAAAAAATATATTTAGATGCCCTGGCTGTGTACTTTGTCATGTCCATTATCTGAATATCTTCTATGGGAATCTCACTACTGTACAGAGCTCTAAATAATTTACATGTGTTCATGAAAACATCTATTGGCCTTATAACAGTTTTGAATCTTTTAAACATATTATACTACATAGTTTGGTAGTCTTCTTAAAAATTAATATGCTATCTAAAAACATGAAATAAATGCAATGCTGTTAAGGCACTAGAGACATAGTATTCAATGCTTTATTATAAATGAAAAGGATAAGAGTGTGAAAATGTCACATTGTTTCACATAGATGATATGATTAAAGAATGCATGATTCAACAACAAATTTGACTGAGTTCCAAAGCCTGTGGAAGCAGCTACTTGAAGGATGCAGCTTGTAAATGATTTTGCCACAGGAAACAGAGACAAATGTTTTAATACTAGGTGAGCATGGGTGAGACTCGTAACATGCCCAGTGAATGAAGTTGGTACACATTTGAGGATATGTGCTATGTTTATTTTGTGTTTTCCTAAATGTCTATTGAGACAGGTGCCATTTTCTTCATTCTCTTAGTATTTCACATAAACAAATGCACATGAACTCTTTTATTAACTATCTAATCTCAATAAGTAGTGTTTCTGTCTGCCTTAGATTATTTAGTTCATAGATAAAAGACACAAAAGCTTTATATTTATGATAAGCCTTTAAAGCACTGGAGCTGGGCATAATCTACCCTCTAACATATTAGTATCTACTTTCCCATCAATATCCCTGAGTTATACCTTGTCATGTTTCATCTAGGCTGCTCTTAACTAGAACTGGCCAGCCAGCCCTCATGACCATGTCTTGCAATCCCTTACTGCATGGTATCTTCTCCTCTCTTCACTTTTTCTATCTTTCCCAGTACCTGCAATCCCCTCACCTCAAGTCCAACCTTTCTCCATCTACTGCCCAATCAAAAGCTCTAGCATTTTTTGACCAGTTAAATTGGGGCAAAGGTTCACATAGCATCATTTTGTGTATGTGAGGTTCTGCTTGTTGGGGGCAATCACATCTAGATAAACAGTATTTAGCATTAGAATATAAGCAACTTCAGACCAACCTACTATAATGAACAAGCCTAAAACTTGTACTATTTTGCACGTTGATTACTAACATAGCAATGACTGAAAAAAACACATTTTAAAAAAATATTATTATTATTATTATTATTATTATTATTATTATTACTTTATGTGTATGAGTAGTCTGCATACATTTGTGTCTATGCACCGTTTCCTTTTTGTTTGTTGCACACACACACACACACACACACACACACACACACACACAAAGACCCACATGTGTACTGAGAATCAAACCCAAGCCTTCTGGAAAGGACCAGATCTCTTTGTTGAACCACTGGTCTCAACTAAAACATTCCCTCTTTCAACACTCAGATTGTAAAAATGATGTTGCAAATTTCATCTTCAGAACCTACACATGTGCACACTACTTTGAATAGGCTGACAAACATTCTAAGGAGAACCTAATGATTTCATTCAATAAACTAATACTCTTTATATGAAAATCAACATTTCCTATTTTCTTTTCAACTAGTGAATGGGGTAGCATTAATAAATTAATGGGTTAATGCTTAGCTGAATTCACTTGAAGCAAATTATTAGAGAAAAGATGATTAATTAACCACAACAGCATGTAGTTATGATTTTAAACAATTTAATTTTCTAACATGATTTTATTAAATATTATGTGAAATACCTTCTTACTCTCAGACCACACTATATTATTAACTGGAGCATGATTTGATGAGAATTAAGCTGGGTCAAAACAATCCTGGTCATCACATTTCCTCTCAAGAACTCAAAAATACCTCAACATCAATGAGAATGAAGGGAAATATGAGTAATAGTAATAATAATAATAATAATAATAGTAATAGTAATAGTAATAGTAATAATGAGGAGAAAAAGGAAGAGGAGGAGGAGGAAGAAGAAGAGGAAGAAGAAGAGGAGGAGGAGGAAGAAGAGGAAGAGGAAGAAGAGGAAGAAGAGGAAGAGGAGGAGAAAAAGGAGGAGGAAGAGGAGGAGGAAGAAGAGGAGGAGGAGGAGGAGGAGAAGGAGGAGGAAGAGGAAGAGGAGGAGGAGGAGGAGAAGGAGGAGGAAGAGGAAGAGGAGGAGGGGGAAGAGAAGGAGGGGGAGGAGGAAGGCTAACCCTCCCTGGGACTGTTCTCTCCTCCCAGCATCTTTTTTTCAGGAACAGCTATGCTGTTGACCTGGCTCTGTCTCAGGTTACTCTTTACACATTTGGCTTTGTGACAATTTATTTCATTTTGTTTTCTTGTATAAGTCAGTTCTATAACAATTTGTCTGCCAAATTAAGAAGTGATAAAGTCACACTGTTTTAGATAACAACCAAGCTTTAAAGTTGTAAAATGAACATTACCCTCAAATGTTGAAGTCCATTTGATTAGTTATTTTGTAAACTAAATTTCCTCTAAGTCACTAAATCTACTGCTCATTAGAAAACTGAATGTCACAAACACAAGTTTGACCAGACATTATGAGAAAGAAAGATGATATTAAAGGAGATAATTGAGCATGTAAAAAGACTATGTGGTTAATATTTTTTTAAATTTCTTGACAAGTTTATTTATTTTTTATTATAGCATATACTTAAAACATCTGAGCATGCTCTCAAGGTCAGCAGCAGCAACAATGATAACTGAAACAAGAGAAATACAATAATGTGGCTTCTCTCAACTATCAGAACTTTCTCATCGTTCTATGATACAGGGAGCAAAACAAGGAGGACAAGAGCCTTTGTCTATCTGTCATGAGCAGCGCTGGCCTACATTGTGCTCACAACCCCAAAGTTTTGTTCCTAGAAAAAAAATATAAGCTAAACATTAAAAAAAACATTCTGTACCTTCGACCCCTTCCTCCTCTTGCTTCGCCTTCCCAACATTCCATTCTGCACATCTCCACCTTCCCCCAGACACCTCACAGGCACTTTAATTGGCCCATTATTTTCTTTCTAATCTTTTCATTTGTGTAGTTGCATCCCCATGTCTCTGCTTGTGTCTTTATACTGATCAGTGCCTGCTAACAGCCGTGGTAGAAATGGTTTCCTGGCGGCTGGGTGGACTGTGATTTCTGTTCATCCTCTGCAGTTTTACTGAAACCTTAGGAAATTACTTCATCCCTCTGAACTTCACTTACACCGCCATCTCTAAAATTATAATACCTTTCAAGATAGCTTTAAGAATAAAACATATAAAAAGCCTTGCACAAAATGTATGTAGACCAAATACTTTGACCTCCTCTGTAATTATACTCTTTTGTAGAAGAGAAACAAAAAGGATTTGGGTATTAAAAGGTTAGTTCTACTTTCTATAGGATAATGCAAGCATGTCTCAAGGACACAGGGGGAAGTTAATTGATGTCTGGGACAGGTTCCAAGACCTTTGCTTTAAACATCTCAGATATTTTTTAGATGAGAGGTGTGAGCCACATGGCTAAGACCTCAGACAGATTTAAAAAAGGCAATCTGGGACTATTCTTTGAGTTAGTTGACAAGTTGCCTATTGTGAGTTACATCTGTAAAACAGAGATGATAAAGTATTACCTTACATGTGTGTGTGTTTGTGTGTGTGTGTGTGTGTGTGTGTGTGTGTGTGTGTGCGTGCATGCATGTGAGCGCTCTCACTTGAGAAAGAATTAATTAACACCTTTAAAATCCTTTATCTGGGACTGGTGAATGGCCTAGTGGGTGTCTATGGCCAAGCCTGGCAATCAATAGCATCTTATTGCTGAAGGAGAACCATTTTCACAACCTCACAACTTGTTCTCTGACCTCCACATATTCACTCTCTCTCTATGTCCCTCTCTGTCTCTGTCTCTGTCTCTGTCTCTGTCTCTGTCTCTGTCTCTGTCTCTCTCTGTCTCTGTTTGTCTCTGTCTCTCTCTGTCTCTCTCTCTCTCTCTGTCTTTCACATACACACACACACACACACACAGATTCATCCACAAATAAAAAGATAAATATTGGTCATGTATTAAATGTTTTGAAAAGCAAAGTCCTTTACAACAGTGAATGTTAATATGAACACACTTTCTTTTCTCTTTATATAGTGGTGATGAATGCAATACTAATATCACAAAGTAAAAATCACGCTGACACATCAAAATGCTTCAAAGATTTATATAAACATTGAAATAAAGTTATATCTAAAATTATTATAGTCATTTTCCAGATCATTGATCCTGGCTTAATGTGGTATGACACCAGTTATTACCTATTAATTTATTAGTTGGAAATGTTGCTAGAGTTATTTGCTGAAGAAAACATGATGCCCTGAACTTCCTTTCTCTTTCAGTGTATCACATGGCTGTCACAATGGCAGAAATTTAGTTTTGAGCAACTCCAAATAGTGCGGAGGTCTCCTAAGAATGGCTGGAATGCAGTTTCAAGAACATGAGATTATAGAAGACAGAGGAGCTCAGTGTTTTACAGAAGAAAAACCAGCTCATCTCTGGAAGAGGGTTTGTAAAGCAAAAACAAACTGATGGTCAAATAGTAGATAAATATTAGCTTCAGAGACACACTAAGGTATTTTCTTTCCCATCTTCAGTATCAGGTTTGTCCTAAAAGCATAAAGTAATCTGTGGTCACCTGCTAAGAAGCCACAGGTAACAATCAAATTGTATAGAATTCAATAATAACAATAACAACAACAACAATAACTTAAGTCATTCCCAAGAACCAAAAATCACAGCTTTAAAGATAAAATGTCAGTAGATATTATAAATAGCTGACAAATTATTGTAAAATTTTAGTATTTGCTATCTCTTATGTGTATAGTTTCACAATTGTCATTCTTACTATTGTTGCTAGAAAAAAAATACATAAATAGCCTTACCCAGCTATAAACCCCTTGACATATGATTCTAATGAGCTACTCAAGGTAGACTCACTGGCTCTATACTGGCACATCTGTTATGGGAATACCCAATTCCTTGCTGATTGGATTTGAAGCTGCCCTTTCAATGAAACTAATTTTATACCTGCTAATGTATTACAGAGGTTGCATACTCTAAGGAGCCGTCTATTATGGTTTGTGAAGAGATGGACTGCAAACTACCTTCTAAATATTTACGTTTAGAATTAACAAATTAATGATGTCTTTAGTCTTGGTCAGAGACACATCTTTTCACAGTAAGTGGAGGTTAATGCACAGCTAGTTAAAATAATGAGGAAATTACCATTGAGTACTCAGTCCTAAATTAGACACCACCTAAAGCTTAGAGAAAAATCACAGAAAAGAGGGCAAAAAGAATGTGAAAGATCCAGATGATGGGGAAGAATCTTGTAAAATGCTGTCTGCCTGATATATCATCAATGCTACACTCATGAACATATACCATTATCATTTATGGTTACCTGCACAAGGTCTGCAAAGGATCGGGCACTGTTACATTGCATCACATCACATATAAAGATGAGCTCGCAAGGCTCTACTCTACCCCCCAGGCACCCATGAAGATGCATTGGCAGTTAAAGGCTACCAGGAGAGAAGGAGACATTTTCTTCCATGCGAAGTATTCTATTAGCCCACAATCCAGACAACATTTCTCATGCATGCTCAAACAAGCAACACTAATTAAATTAAACAAACAACACTAATTAATTCATTGGAAAAGGGGGTTCAGCCGTAAAAGAGGGTATAAGGAGGAGTATTGTGGAATGTACGTGATCAACATACATTTCATGCATGCATAAAATTGAAAAATAAAGAATAATAAACTTGAAAGATATCATTTGGAGCTGCAAATTAAAAGATATCATTTGCAAAGTCTCTCACTCTATATATTTCCCAGTTGTGGGTTTCTATTCTGACCATCATTTAGTGAAAGAAGAACCTTGTCTGATGATGCTCCTACAATGCATTTCTCTGAGGATAGCAATCTGTCATGAAAAGTCATTTTGTGTCTATATTTATTTAGCAGAATAGTAGTTAATTTTCCTCTAAAGTTCATGACCAATATAGTCTCAGATTCTTGGCCATTTAGCACTGTTTCCTTTGGGTTCCTTCTAATGGAGTGCACCTTAATTCAATCTTTCTCCCCCCGACCCCCCGAATCAGGGATTTATGTGGCAAAAGAAGGGAAAAGATTGAAAAAGCCAGAGATAGTAGATGACTACAAAAAACTCTTGTCTTCTAAGAACAATGGCGATTATTACATATGAGATTACCAAGACTGTTAGTACACTCAGTACCTGCATAAGTTCAAACCACACAAAATCCAAGCACAGAGCAGGGAAATTGGATAAAATGTCCCACCTCAGCCAAGATGCTAGTTTCAATGGATGCCTTCTGGAAAAGGAAGAATTGTTTTTCCTCATTAAAGTGTCACTACAAATATTAACAACACTCGAGGGAGTCCTCATATCTAGTAATTGACTAACACAAGACAGACTCCGGACTCCATGTTTTTGTGTGCTTTTTAGTTTTGTTCGGTATATTTTTGTCTTATTGCTTTGTTTTGTTTGTTTGTTTGTTTGTTTGTTTTGATTTTCCATTTTTGTTGGGTTTGTCTGTCTGTTTGTTTGTTTGTGGAAGTGAGGAGAATATGAAGTTGACTGATAGATAGGTGGGAAGAACTGGAAGGAATTAGAGGAAGGAAAATACAATCTAAGTATATTGTATGAAAAAATACATGATGATTAAATAGAATAAAAGGGAGATGGCATTTAATTAATGTGACATGCCAAAAAGGTAAAATTTCAATCCAAAAATGACAAGCTTCTCTTTTATCTCTTAGAATCCATAGAGACATATTGTGTGTTATTAAAACTCACGTAGATGCATTAGGAAGTTCATACCTATGGCTAGACTTGTCCTAGTTTGCTTTCTATTGTTGTGATACAGATCATGACCAAAAGCAACTTGCAGGTGGGGAAGAGAGAATTTATTTAGCTTATATGTCCTGGTCACAGTTCATCATTGAGGAAATCTATGTCAGATACTCATGCAGGGAAGGCACCTTTAGACAGAAACCGAAGCGAGGTCATGCAGAAACACTGTTTACTGACTCTTCAGGCTCAAGCTCGGCTACCGTCCTTATGCCTCCTAGGACTACCTGTACCAGGGGCTCTCACGTATCAACCCTTAATCAAGAAAATGTCTCCACAGGTGTAGCTACAGGCCAGCATTTTCAAAGCATTTTCACAATTGATGTTCCTTTTACTCAGATGACTCTAGTGTTATGTTGACAAAAAGACTAACCAGTACAAACTGACAGCTCAATTGAATTTGTGTCTCTGAGACATTTCAAAACTTCTTGAATCGGAAATTAATGCAAAAATATATGTTTTCACTTAAAATATAATAGTGTTTTATTCCTCATACCTCTTGATGAGGTAGAGAATTGAAAATGAACGTTTTGAAGTTTTGTCCCAGAAGTTCTGTCTCTCTCTTTCAATCTCTCTTTCTCTCTTTCCCTCTGGTTCTCAATCATTTCTTACCCCCTTCTTTCCTCTGCCTGCAACACAGACACACACAATATATCTACCTATTATTGCCTTAGAGGCCACCATAGGGGATTATGTGAGAAAAGATTAGTATTCATTACTTACATAAAGCTAACTTAATAGTTTGTAGCAATTTAAATTAAATTTATTATTTTAAAAATACAATAAAATAATGTTACTGCATTATGCTTGTAGCCCATTACAGTGTTATGACTTAAGTGCTACTTTTTTTTTTAACTGATTGTCAACTCTACATAATACTGAAAATATTTGCTAGGTTATAGAGATACAACTTTGGGTGAAATTAAAACAAAAATTTAAATAATGAAATCAGAGAAATGAAAACCAAAAAGGCCCTGAGATTCTACCTTACACCAATCAGAATGACTGAGCTCAAAACCTCAGGTGACAGCACATGTTGACAAGGATGTGGAGAAAGAGGAAAATTCCTCAATTGCTGGTACGATTGCAAACCGATACAACCACACTGGAAATCAATCTGGAGGTTCCTCAGAAAATTGGAAATAGATCTACCTGAAGGCCCAGCTATACCATTCTCAGCCATATACCCAAAAGATGCCCCACCACATCACAGGGGCACGTGTTCCACTATGTTTATAGCAGCCTTATTTGTGATAGCCAGAAGCTGGAAACAACCCAGATGTCCCACAACAAAAAAAAATGTATACAGAAATGTGGTTCATTTACACAGTGGAATACTACTCAGCTATTAAGAATGAAGACATCCTGAGTTTTGCGTGCAAATGGATAAAATGAGAAAATATCATCCTGAGTGAGTTAACTTAGATCCAAAACAACATGCATAGTATGTGCTCTCTAATAAGTGGATATAAGGAAAAAAAAAACTCCACAGAACTCAAAAAGGTCAACAAGCTGAAGGACTCAATTGGGAGGCCGAAGAAAATCAGCCACAAGGAGGGATGGAGGGAATGACCTAGGAGAAAAAGAAGATGGGGCAGGAAGAGGAGAACATTATCTGGTATTGGGTGGGGAAAAGAGACTGAAGCCTTGAGGACCAGCAGAAAGAATGGAAACAGGCAACCTTCCTTGGGAGGTAAGAGTTGAGGGGACCCTCCAGAACGTACCAGAGACCTGGGAGGTGAGAGACTCTGAGGACTCAAAAAGACGAACCCTAGATGATATGACCTACAGTGTGGAGAGGGAACTTGTAGAGCCCACCACCAGCAGAAAGACAGGACATAAAGTGAAGGATGGGGTTGCTATCCCACAGTCAAAACTCTAACCCATAATTGTTCCTGTTTGAAAGAACTGCAGGGATGGAAATGGAGAGGAGCCTGAGGAAAAGAAGATCCAGTGACAGGCCCAAAGTAGGATCCACCTCAAAAGGGAAGACCTCAAGGCCTGACCCTATTACTGAAACTATGGAGCACTCACAAAAAGGGACCTATCATGACTGCCCTCAGAAGACCCAACAAGCAGCTGAAAGAGTCACATACAGATATTTTTACCCCCCAAAATGGACAGAAGCTGCTGACCCCTGTTGTTGAATTAGGGAAAAGTTGGAAGAAGCTGAGGAGGAGGGTGACCCTTTAGGAGGACCAGCAATCTCAACCTGGACCCCTGAGATCTCTCAGACACTGGATCACCGACCAGGCAGCATACACCAACTGACATAAGGCCTCCAACACATGTACAACAGAGGACTGCTGAGTTCAGTCAGAGAAGATGCACCTAACCCTCAAGAGACTAGAGGCCCCATGGAGTTTAGAGATCTGGTGGGCTAGTGGTGGGGGTGGGGGGACCCTCATGAAGACAAGGGGGCAGGGAGTACATATGGGATGTGAAACAGTCAGAGGGTGGACAGGGAGGGGTAAATCTAGAATGTAAACAAAAAGAAAAATAAATAAATAAATTAATTAATTAATAAAAAGAGAGACATGACTTTGTTTTTAGGTATAAACAAGAAATTTTTCATTTGAAGATATTAGAGTAAACATAAAACTCCTATATTATTTCAGTGTGGTTTCTATTCATAGTCAGCACTGATTTTGGTATACTACAAAACTCAGTGACTGAAGGATCATGGCAGTAGGAAGGACTCAGTGACACAGCTTGTAAGTCTCAACCTCTCTTTGGTTTCTGTGTGTTTGTTTTGTTTTGTTTTGTTTTGTTTTGTTTTGTTTTGTTTTGTTTTGTTTTCATCCAGAAAATTATTGAATATAACCTTAAAGATTCCATGAACTAGTGGTCATGGTATGTCTCGATAAGGTATGAATTATAAAGGGAACTTGTGGCACTACTGATTATTTCTGAAACTATTCTAAAATTATTATGCAATGGACTTTACCTCTAGATAATAAAAGTATACCCAGAGTAGTTCGATAATGAGAAAGAATATTAGCCAATTTACTTTTATGTTCTTAAGATGATAATCAGCCCTCTCATTTCTTTAGAGGATCTATTCTTTCATGTGAATGGTAGTATTTTTTTTTAAACATAATAGAAAAGCTCATGGCCTTTTACTAGATTACAAACAGTCTCGTTTATTGAGGGAATCTGAGAAAGTCTCATTTTCCTCAAAAAGACAGAAGCAAATACTCACAGACCAGTTCTAGGACCACACCCACAAAAGGTAAATTTCTGATCTTAAAGTACTTTATCTCCATCTATAAATAAACAAACCAAGGCTGAAGTGTTTCAGTTAATGTGATGTTGGCCTCACAAGTAAGAAATTAAAAAGATGCTTGTGATTATTCTGTTTGAGAAACATTAATTTTCTTCTCACTTCCTGACCTTGGCCTCTAAACCTAAGCACCCAGTCCCCACACCCCATAATACTTGGCCTTTATCATTGTTTTTTTCTCTTTTCTTTAGGAATCTTGTATATAAACAGGGAATGGTTGAAGAAGGGAGTTGGGGAGAGAGACAGAGAGCCTAGACAACTACTGTGAACCAAATGAGGACCAAGGCAGTTGATGGGTGGATATTGTCATATTCTGCAACATGAATACATAATCAGATACTGGGTTATTGCCTACATAACCTCTTAATTGCCAGTTTACTACTTTTTCATAAGAAGGCTGCGGATGGCAACAAGAACATCATTGACCAGCTTTTCCACACCAAATTTGGTACTTGTTCTCCCCAATTCAAGCAATTCCTTTAAATGGAAGCTAGGTCCATTTAAAGATTTTAAAATGGTGTTTGAAAATATTTATACTAGTGTTATCCTTGGCAGGATCACAAGCCAAAGAATCAAACTGGTGAAGCCATTGGGCCATTCTACTGTGTAGTTTGAAGAAAGACTCTCTCTCTCTCTCTCTCTCTCTCTCTGTGTGTGTGTGTGTGTGTGTGTGTGTGTGTGTAAATGCCCACATATGTATGTTCTCTTTGGTAGAAGCATCATATTTAGTTCTTGGCTTGAATTCTTGGGATATTTTAATATAAAAATTATCACTCACTTATATTAACCATTATACCATTGTTACTCTAAGGATCTATAAATGTTTAGCTTGAGGCTTATTAGGCTCACAGATTCATGGGGGTATTCAAGAGGGACTCTCCAGATAAAGACATTATCATGTAGCATGTTCGGTTCCCTAATTTGTCTACAGCCCTTAGAAGAGGTTGCTCAGACTTTTGTGGGATAAGCAAAAAGAATCCTAGGACTGTAAACAACTGGCATAGGCAGAAGACACAATGCTTGTGAATCCATTATTTTATAGAAATCTTTCTGAGTCAGAAATTAACAGGGATAAAAATAAAATCATTGAGAACAACAGACAGCCCGAGACAGAAGACAACACAAGCAGGTGCCATTTGTTTCTTCATAGTAGTACGTTTCTTCATCTTATATCCCAAAGACTGTGGATGTCAGTAAATGAGTCCTCACTGCCCGTCTTTGCTATAAGAAAATGACTATAAGTAGGCTTCCTTTATTGTATTTAAAGAAGGCTGTCCGTGCTCCATGGGATAAACCCTCTTTCACAAGGTCCACTTTTTGGAGTGATAAATTTGGTTGACACCAAAGTGCTGTGAAGTTAATTCCAGCACTTTCTACAAATCTTGAGTAACTCCAGGACACATTTTGCCAACCATGGCTCCTTAGAATGGAAAAAAATCTGAGAATGTCCCTAGGCAAACAGCAAGACCTATCAAAAATATAGTTTTAAAGTCTAAAGTCATTAGTGACAAGGGGTCCAGGCATCTTCCTACAGCATAGAGTCTGATTCTTGTACATCCTGACTTGATCTACTCATATTTTTATCACTATTGAGCACAATTACTTACAAAAATCACAGATATAAAGACACAGCTGAGAAAAAATAATTGGCCCACAATACTATATAAATAATGGCCAAAGATAGACCCAAAAGGTGAGAAATGCAATTAGGGCCCTTCTAGCAGGAAAAAGCAATATGTGCAAATTTAGGTGTTGCTTCTTTTGACTCTAGACCATTAATCACAGGCAGCTATGACTTTGTACCTATTAATCCTGATGTCACAAACCTGGAACAAGGGGAAAAGCAGAGCTGGACTAAGTGTCCCATCTGTGAGCTGCCTGCTGGCTGAAAGGTGAGGTACTTTTCAATACTTTGTTACTCTTGTGATTCTGAGGGAAACTAGACTTAAATCTTTAGAATCAGAAGACATATCTACCCTGAGGAGAGAGAAATATTCCATTCATGAGGCTGGATCTTGTGTCTAAGAAGTTGTCTAGGCAACAAGGAAGGCCAAAAAATAAAATGTTTTGTTGTTGTTCGTTTATTTGTTTATTTTGTTTTGTTTTTAATCTTTCTAGATGCTACATTCAAATTTCCTTTCTCCCTTATCTACATTATCTCGAGAATGCAACATTTGGGGCAAGGGAAGGCAGTCTATCAGTTGGCACAGTTTTTATATTCTATATGGAGTTACTATTGTCAGACAACTTAATGGCTATGAGAATAGACTCAGTAATCAGAAGGATGTCTTTAAACATGCCTGTATCAATCATTTGATGTCTCTGGCCATAGTCATTAGTGGATATATTGAGTACTTAATTGATGGGTCTATTAGAGGAATATGAAGACCCAAATTATGGATCTCAGATGAATTCAATGTTGATAAAGCTTGATATTGTAAGAACAGTGAAACAATGTAAGACTGTAAGAATATTGTCCATGAAGACAATGAGAAGCAAGCCAAGCATCTTCCTGCTCAGCAAGAATAAGAAGGAAGCAGGTAGGGAAGGGTAGCTTTAAGAATATCATTTGAGATGTAAATGAATGGAATGATTAATAAAATAAAAAGAATGTTTTCAGGATTTGCTATGATCCTAGGAGATATGTACTCTGGATAACCAAGCCTGTAAACCTACTCACAAACACACAGAGACACATGGTCTCACAGACACTTGCACAGAAATACATCCTTAGGTTTAAGTGTACAAAAGGATATCATCATGGAGACCATCTGATTTCATACATTCACTTCATTTCTTATTAATTATGTATCAACGTGTTATTTGTCTAAGAAGATACAGTCTTTCATTTAACTTTGGTGGGTACACAAATTTTTCTATAGAAGACAAGATGTTAAAGGTTAGAAAAAAACTGGAGATAAGATATAACAGCCAGTGACAATACAAGGCTTCTTATTGTTAAAGCAATGACAGTTTCACTCCTTGAAACTTAAATGGGATGTTTTAGTTAGGAGAGACAACAGAGGTTCTGGTTAGTTGACAAAAAGATGGACTGGGTATTAGGATTATCTTGTACCTCACTGGCACAAACAGGAATAATTATGCTCTAATTGTATTTTGAGAGAAAAGTGTTATTTTAACAGGAAGGGTGATATGTAGGAGGAGCTAAGGGGGAAGGAGCACCAAGAGGAAGAAATGGAGTAAGGAGAAGAGAAGATGAAGGAGAAGAGAAGCAAGGTGATGAGAAAGAGAAAGAGAGAGAAAGAGAGGTGGGGCATGGAGGTAGATGTTCACGTGTCTCCACCAGCCAAAGACAGTTTATATATCTAGGTTAGGCATTGGGTTACACTTCTGATTGAGCATTACCAAACTTATAAAGCCTTTGACTGACATTTAAAAAAAAATTGTATAAAAGCAAAAAGGAAAAGGGGGCATGGGATAGGGGTTTTCTCTAGGGAGGGGAAATGGGGAAAGGGGATGGTATCTGAAATATAAATAAAATATGAAGAAAAGAAAAGAAAAAATATTTTTAAATTTATCTACCAGTGACACTGTAATAACAAAGCAAACAGCAAAATAAACATCTTTCTACATATTCTATTCATCTGTAAAAGTACCTCAAAAGAACACTTTCTGGATGTGTGATTCAAAGTCTTTAAATTTGCATATTTTTCAAGAAGATGACGGTGATAAATTGCATTAGGAAAGTATGTAGATAAAATTCTCATCCAAAAAATATGAGAGAGCCCAAACTCCAATATAGCTAAAATATTATTATCAGTGATTTAGAGGACTGTCAACACTTAAGGTGAAAAACAAAACAAAACAAAACAAAAAACAAAAAAAAATTGAGTTCTTGTTTGGCCAGTGTTAAAATCAATATCCAAAACATAACATAATAATTCCATGTTGTCAAAATTATCCTGTAAACTCTGAGTCACTCATTATACAAAATATGCAGATTGGATTATGTTGCAGGCTTGTATAAGAAGACCTTCACATTCATATGCACACACACACACACACACACACACACACACACGCTGCAGAAGAGAAAGAGCCACTAAACAAATTGAAAGAGACTGAAAAGTAAGACCTCGTGCTGTAAGGTGTCACTCTGCTTTCAAAAAGACTTTCAAATCCTGAGTACTTTCCCCTGAACAGAGAATGGGTCTCCACACCCAAGTGATTCTGAGCAGGTGAGAACGACCTGCAGTCTGCTCCCACACAGCCTGCCAAGTCACAGCGGATGCTGTTGTGAAATGACAAGCCTCTGTTACCTCCAGTCATTTTGTAGCCTGTGTCTTGCCATACTCATTATGCACGAGGTTAAATTCACCTGAATGCTCTCAGTGATGCAGAATGCCTTTTTCGTTTTGGAACTGTCTTGAGATTATAATAAGCTTCAACTGTATTAACTCTGCCTTATGAGCAAAGCACAAAGCAAGCCCCTTCCTGAAGGATACAAGTGTCTGCAGAAGGGCTGCTGGTTGACCCGCGGTGCCATGGGCTGCTGCAGATGTTCGTTAGGCAGAGTCCTGAAGAGGTAGCAATTAGCAGAGATAATTTTAGAGAGGCACAGAAGCTGGAAATGGGGCATCCACTTATGCTGCCACCTGGACTATGGCTTCCTGGCTACACCCGGGAATTAGTCTCAGCTTTTGTATTTTAGAGATGAGTTCATCCAAGCCTAGGAGCTGAGAGGTGGTCACAGCAACAATAACATAAAATGTTAGTGCTGGAGAAGACGTCATGTTAACCTGTATCAGACAGAGCATGCATGCCTGTAAGGGAGAAAGTCGGGAACAAAATATCTGTTGAAAAGACTATAACAGCACACTCCACACCTGCATATATTCAAACCAAATAAAATCCCCCGCATTGAGCAGATCAAACAGACACAGCTCTCCACCCATAAGAAGCTATTTGCAATAGCTAGCTGAGAATGGGCAAAATTAGTTTTCCCCCATAGGACAGTCACTGAGTGTACTAAGCACACTCTGAGGCATACCACATGGTTATTTCTGCACTTTAATTTTGTTTGGTTTTATTTATTTATTTATTTATTTATTTATTTGAGAAAGGACAACATGAAGCTGTGTGGGTAAGAAAGTGGAGAAGAGGGAAGTGTCTGGGAAGACTTAGGGAAAAGGGTAAATCACGATCAAAATATGTTGCATGAAAAACATGTAAGCAAAATAAAAGAAAACATTGCACCAGTTTTCCCAGTTAAAAATAACCAGAATTGGGGTCTTTTGCTTTGATTTTGGCTCTGGGCTACTTTATTAAGACTAAAGCAAGCAGTAGAATATATTAAACTCCAGTACCTGCTTCACACACACACACACACACAGGAACTGAATACAATGTATAAACATCTGATTCCAATTAAATAAATGGATCTAACTATATACCAGCTCACATTTTACTTAGAATTTATTTAATCCTGCGCAATTTCTAATTTTATGCAAATATTATTAATTACAAAACAATAATCATTTGGCACATGGAATGCTCTAATTTTTTTTAGTGTGGGTAAAATTATCCCTTGCTGAGGCATCTGATGAGTTGTAATTAAACTTCTCCCAAGATATTTGGACTTGGATTATGAGGTTAGGTTTTTCTGCTAAATTGATCAAGTGCAAACTGGGAAAAACGAAAGCTACACCTCTCTGCTTGGATAATAAATGATTGTTCATCTGAAATGTTATTATGATTTCACTGAATCATGAAACAGCTAATGCAATTAATCATATGTGCTGAAACACACCATATGTGCTGAAGCTTTTTTAAAAGACAAAACTTTAAACTCAGCAATATCCCAAGGCCTAATAAAGGGATGCTCATGATGTAACTTAAACCTTCACTGTTTCACAGGGTCTCTCTACTCTTATTTGAAGTCAGTCTTCTTGTGGTCCTTAATAAGTAAGTTTGAATTTTATTGGCATACACACACAAGAAAATCTGCAGTAGCCCTGCATGTGCCAAGAGTTTAGACACTGTCAGACATGTGCCGGTGTTATTGTGAGCTGTTCAGTAATCATGCCATTGGAAGCCTAAGACTCAGGCGTTATCACTAAACAAAGTTTTTCAAATAATTCATAGGACAGATATTTTCATAATTTCTGACACAACCAAATTAAACTATGAAAGTCTAGAGTCTTAAATTGACCTAAAGTAAGGGATTGAATGTAATTATCATACAGGGAAAAGAACCCAAACAAACAAAAAACCAAGCCAACCAAACATAGAACAAACAAAAAACCCTTCTCAAGATCTTAGCTTTGAAGGGAAGAAATAACTATAGTGGCTCGGAGTCTAGTTCCAGTGTGGAACTTCAGAAAGCAGCCTGGCAGACTAGGATGAAAAGGAGCATGTGGCCCAGAGAGGGATAGAATGGACTGAGCCTTCCCAGTCGCAGCCTTTTTTCCACTGAGAAACCAAAGATGAACGATGGTGGAGAGTTTCCCAGAACAATTGTTTTAAGTAAGAAATAGGAACCATCACAAGTAGCATTTTAAACCAAATTAAATTTAAGGCAGAGCAAAACTGGCATGTCAGGAATCCAAAGGTAAATTTTTAATTGTGTGTAGATCTAAAGACTGAAACCACATGCAAAGTTTCTCAATCTTGGCTTCAGTGCTTGGAATGAAACACTACTTCACAGCAACCATAACAGAAGACATCTCTTGATTACTGACCTTTACAGTCCCTTATTCTAGGCCCTAATGATTCTGATTATACAGCTGCCCAGCATGTGGGATATTTAATATCCATAATATTGAAATGGTTGTTTACATAATGATCCTCTTAATTATTGTCGATGCCGGGAAGTTATCTTTTTTCCTATTTTTCCCTTAATAGACACTACAGATTAAAGTCAGAGTTGACACAAGAAAATGTAGGAGGCTCCGTGAAATCAACAAACTCACCATCAGTCTCACGGATTTAGACAATTCACTCAACTTGCATGGCACATGGGTTTCTTCATCTGAAAATCAAGGATAATGTTACTGCCCTCTTCAAATGAACGTTGTAGCTCACGAAGAACATACTGGTGTGAACTGCTCCATTCTATTCCTGCTCCTAAATGTACACCAGTTTTTATTTATTTCTTAAGAATATCCCTAAGATAAAATTTTATATTTTTTGTAATTCATTTATTTATTTTCTTGAGATAGGGGTTCATACTATATCTCAAGATAACCTGGAATTTACTATGTAGACCAGTTTGACTATGTACTCAGGGCAATTCCCCTATTCGAGACTCATCAAGGATAGAATTGTAGGCGTTTCATCTACCATATTCAACCTGAAATTTTATTCAAAAACATGAATTCTGTGCCTGCGATATACTATATACCATAATAGATGCTAAATAGTTAAGTATTGGCATGATGTATCTATTGTGTTCAAGTTGCTAAAACCCAGGGAAAGCAAAAAAACAGAGTTCTGTGTTAACAATTAGCACAAGTGTGCCCAGCAATTTGACTCTGCAACAGGGAGCTGTCCTATACAGGGGCTGCTTTATAGCCATGCAGCTGAGTTTTTAAAAAATAGTCATAGTGCAGTTGGGTATTTTTATACTTAGTAACATGGACCTGGTAGATTCTACTCCAAAACCCATGGCCTCATTAGGCCAATTAGTCACTACTGAAACCACGTACATACACAAGTAGTACTGTATGACAGAGTATATTGTATTTACACACACACACACACACACACACACACACACACACACACACACATCAGTTAAAGGCGGAAAAGGGCCAGGGGCTATGAATTTAAGAAAGAGAAGAGGTGGGTACATGGCAGGAGGGAGAAAAGAGAAAGGGCAAATTACATAACTATATTTTAATTACAAGTAATAAAAAGAACAAAAATCAACTAATGTTTTGCATGTTTGAGAATTTGTGCTGGGCTGCACTTGTAGATCTCCTAGGCTGCCTGCTGCCTGAATTTTGGTTTATAGACACCCGTGTCAATGGCTTTCATGCTTCCCTAAGAATTCACCCTCTCTTCTCTCATAATGAAGCCTTATGAGAAAAGCCCACATTATGAGTAGTCTCCAGATGCAAATTCTCACATAAAGATAAGGAAGCAGTTCTCGCTTCCCGTCAGCAAAACATTTTTTGCCTCACAGAAGTGCTAATATATTCTTATTTATTTACTCATTTGCTAAGTGAAAATCAGAAAAATTCTCTGGCGAACCTAGAAAAAGAGCACCTAGTGTAAGCTCCTTCAGTTGCATTTGCATCTTCTAAACATACATTTTTAAGCCTGACATTCACTTCAGGTCCTGGGGATATTTTGTCCTAAATCTAAACTGCATGTTCAAGCCTCCATCAAGATGGTCAGGTAGAAATTATACTTGAACTCATAACCTGTAGAGTTCAAGTGTGACTAAGAGAATTGGTTTCTAGATAGGGCTGAAACATCTTCCCACCCCTTGACTTGATGTGTTATGTGAGTAACAAGGGACTGTGTAGGAAAGTGGAGTGTGTTAGAGAACTAGAAGTTTTTAGTTGCCCCGAATAGTCAGCTCTTTTACTTGAATATCTGTATAGAACAGAGATGAATAGAACACATGACAGAATACAAATCATCTGAAATCAGGCACATTGATGGTGGTACACTCATAGAGAGGAATACAAACCACACAAGGGGTTTTCATCATGGGGTATCTGGCCCTTGATATACTGCCCATTGTGCTGTTTTATAGTTCAGTGATAGGTACCTGTGCAGGTTGTGGCATGCCACTGGACTGACTCCCTAGCAAAGGGTCTCCTGTGGACATTCTTAACTTTGTTACCTGATGTCAAACCTGACACTGTATTATCTATTTTATTAAATCAGAGGCAAAACTGGGCTGCCCTCGTCACTTTAACCTACTATGAGGATGACATTCACACAACTTAGAATGTCTGGGATCCATCAAACTAGTCGATTCTAAAACCATACAATAGTAATACATGGCTAGATGAGAGATTAGAAGAAAATGAAGTTTCATTACAAGTTCATTAAGAAATAACAGATCAAAACCAAAGAAAATATCATAGAGCCAGATGGCAACTGCTTTAGTACAAAATAGAGCTTTCATTATTATGAAGATAAATTTTACTAATTTTGAAAGAAATAAATAATAGAAGTGTACATCTCCACGAATATAAAGTTTAATATGACACAATTACATTAATAAAATATAAAAATCTCTTCAAATTTTCTTTTTCTTTTCTTTAAATTTATCTTCCTTTGTAAAATATCAATAATAGCAATAACTTCTAGAGGCCTCCTACAAACATTGTGGTCTCCTGATATTCAACTAAAATGATACTTTCCTCAGTGTTTAAGGACGGAAAAGGAAAAATTAATAATCAATGAACTTAGAATCAGCTAAATCAAGTTAAGAAGGTATATTTCCTGTAAGTAATCTCAAAGATTACCACTAATATGATAATACAATGGTATGTGCTAGGAAAATGTCTTAGAATTGCCTGCAATGAGAGCAATACCAATCAAACCTTAAATGAGAGAGAGAGAGAGAGAGAGAGAGATTATGTTACAATAAAGATTGTCAAAGACTGTGAGCAGTTTTAAGACTGTGTTGTTCCACTAAGAAAAACACAAAAACACTTTAGATGATCAATGTAGTCTTAGAACTACCCACATCAAATGTTTAAAAATCAGATTCATTACAACTTTCTATAACTTACAAACTTTCTCTATATTTAATACTCAGATTAATATAGCTTAGTATTTTAAATTTGTGTATCTTTACTTAACCATCTCACTTCCTAATAAAATCTGAAAATGTCTATATTTGAGAGACATTACCAAAAAATTTAAATAGGTATCATCTCATAGTTCAGAAGACAGAGATTTGTAATGTAATAAACAAAACTGTGATAAAGTCAAGAAACTAATAAGTGGACAAATAGCATATTTCAAAAGCTCTAGAGAAATAATTCAAATAATATACTACATGATATGCATTATTTATGGAATCCATTTGGCATTTTAGTATAAAATATCCCGAGTATATGAAGTAGAGCACTGTATTGCTGACAGAAGATTCTGGAATGATTAAAGGAGATGTAAACTTTGCCCCTCAATTTTAAGTTACAACAGTAGAAGTGGAAATGATATAAGAATACAAACATATTTTAACAATAATACATTAATCTAAAACCTTTTTATTCATTCGCTTACTCATCTTTAGGAAATAAATGTATGCATGAGTTAGCTTGGTCACATGCTCCTTGTATCTGAAATTTGACTATATTTTCCATAAGGCTGCTCTGTCCTTCCTTCAGTGTGTAAAACTTTAGCAGAAGTGGACATTTCTAGTTTCTTTGTTGCCTCAGTTGTGCCATGTGATGTTTCTCTGGAAGTTGTCTTATGAAAGAATGTTTTGCTGAAGCAGACATGTGAGAGGCTGCATTGCTGAAGCAAACAAGACATATAATGTTTTTCTGGGTTGGACGCTTAAGAGTGTGCATGATGTTTAGAAAGAGCAGATTCTTGAGACAGTACATGATGCTTAGAAAGAATATAAATATAACCCAAAGACAATAATAAGAGGTTCCTGCATTGGTTTGCCTCTTAACAAATACTTTGCTCATCGGTCATTGCTGACCTTTGCTTGTCACGACTTTATAGAGAGATACACTTCTCGTGGTATCCTGTCTGCTTCTTGCCGCTTCCATGAACTCCTGTAGATTTGGCAGGGCCTTGTGCTTTCATCTGGATCAAGCTGCAGCAATTGATTTGTGTTTGGTGTTTGCCAAAGGATTGGACTGCCATTACTGATCCGTGTTTGATGTTTTCGCCTGGACTACTGATATTCTAACAATGAAGAGTGGAATCGCCCCAAGTAACTATTTCCAAACAGGTCCCACGATCCCCATTTTCTATTAAGCTTTCTTTTTCCCTACCTCTGGTAGGTGAGCTAGAAGGGAGGTTGAAGAATTTAAGAACCCTTGTTAAAGTAGGTTTTGAAAAAACTAATCCTATATTTAAAACAAAATCATGCTCTCAGTGAAGAGTCAGCAAAAATGAAGTCATCAAAACTGAACATCAAACATACTTATGCCTCAGACAGGATGCCTGGTCCCATGGGCAGTGGGGATGTGTCAATGGTGTTTTAGAGGGTGCAGGAATCATGTCAAGCACCATGGGATGTTGCCGACCTTCAGATACAAGTTGAAGAACAGTGTGAACTTGAGGAAGTGCATTTCTCTCTCCTGGGCCTTCGTGCCAGCTAAGGTTGCTCTGTAGTAACGCATCTCTCATATCACGGTAACGAAACTGACTTGGGCTTCACTTAAGAAAGCTCATGTCCAGCATTAACTAACTTATCAGTAGGAGTAACACAAATAGTAGCTCCGTTCTTCATTCTTAGTAACCTCCCAAAGAACGGCCCATTCTCTGGGCCAGATGCACACAATCAATGAGACATAATAGATGGCTATTCTAGACTAAAGGTGCGTGTGCTTCATGAACATCGATCTAGGTTTAGTCTGTGAGAAGAATCTACATGAGAAATTTATCTCAACGTATCCCATATCACTTATTCACAGCACTGAGCTGAATACTCATGATTGTTCAATGCTGTGTTAAGTGGCTTCTGGCTTCCAGCAGAGGGAGAGCGTCACTGGCGTAGTCTGTCCAGGCTATATGTGGGCATGAGCCAAGTACTCTCTTTAAAGTCCCTCAAGCCCTAATGATCCTGAACATGAAAACATGTATTGTACTGCCAACATCACTAATGTCCAAAAGCAAATAAGAGGAAAATTAGAGTGCAAAAGAGACTTGACCTGATTTTGGATCCCTGCCAGATGTTCAAGGAGTGCCAAATGCTTTTTGCACAGGTCACACCTGCTTAATTAGCAATAATAAGAGCTTTGGGGAGTTCAGAGGGAAATTAAATAGTTACAGATAAATGATCTAACAATTTGGTCTCTACTAGAGAGGGGACAGGATGCAATTTAATAACATGATCACAAATGAAATTGCAGGTTAATGACCTAGCACTTTATAATTTAATGGAGCACACATAGTACCAGGATGAAAGTAAATGGATTGTCAAATGTAAATGTATAGAGTGGCATTTCATAAATAAATTATGATAGCCCTAATTGCAACTAAATTACCAGGTTTTAATATCACCTGATAATTAAGTCACAAGTGATTTGCTGCCTGGTTCCAGCCTAAACTGGTACCAAATAAAATTATTTGACTCAGCTAAACTTGTTCTAAATGTGTCCAAAACTTTTCAACATCTGTGGAGATACACTGAAATCCCAGCTATATAATAACACTTTTCACTCTTTGTATTTCGATGATTATTTACAATGGAAAATGACAGAACAGTGATCAGTAAACTCAACCCTTCCTCAATCTTAAGACACTTTGTTACCTCTGAGCTAATTTTCTAGAATAACATTTTTTCTTGGAAATCTTTGAGAGTATTTTTGAGATTATAATATAATATCATTTCTCTCATTACCTGTTGGCAAACATTTATTTTTAACAACTTATAAGGCAGTTTGCTGTTTTAATTCTTAAAATGGACAGCAAATAATTAAAACCTGATTTTTGAGGTAACCTTTGTGACCATATAAGAAAATGAAATTATGTATTTCAATAATTAATATAATTTAACATAGTTGTCAGAATTTCAAGGTAAATTACATGCCAGTCGATTGGCTCATAAAGCCTAAAGTAGTCTTCCCTGCAGGATTAGGAATGGTATAACAAAAATATGATACACTAAACAGCTCAATACATTAGCCAAAAAATTGTTAAAAATGTCTTGTGATACACCATTCCTTGTTATTAATCTTTTTGCCATTTTACATGTGTAGATTTTAGTGTTTTCATCATATACACCCCCATTGCCTTTTATTATTTCCCCTACTTCCATGAAACAACTTTTATCTGAAATATCATTCTATCTATCATATATATACATATATATGATAGGTAGAATAATATATATGTATACACACACACACACACACACACACACACACACACACACACACACATATATATATATATATATATATATATATATATATATATATATATATAAAATTATTTTTCTGGGAGCCATGCTGAGCTTAGTTAGAGATGTCTTCATGAACATTGGTGAGGCATTATTTACTAGGGCAATGGCAAACCCAGTGGCTATACCATCTTCTCCTGTGACAGAATACAGAAGGGCCTAATCTTGTACAAATCCTGTATGAGAAATCATAGTTGCTATGATTTCAAGAATGTTATGTCCAGGAGACAGCACTGTCCAGCACTCTTTCATATCCTCCATGAATTACAGTCATTCCAGTCATTCTATCTCTTCTTCCACAATGTTCTTTGAGTCTGGAGAGGTGATAATAGATTTCCACTTTAAGTCTGAGCCCTCAACAGTCACTTATTCTTAGCGCATTGACCAGTTACGGTCTTTGCACATGTCTCTTTGTGTTAATCATTGACACAAACAGATTATCTGACCAAGAAACAATAGCACTAATCTGTGGATAAAACCTAAAGATTAAAAGGGAGTTTGGCAACCTGCCCCTTCACAAAAACAGCAGAAGTAGATTACATCTAAAGTCTGGAATGTCTCTGGCTCTGAAATTTTGACCAGGTTTATACTATATCAACTCTCTTTTGTTGAGCAGGCCTAAACCTAAAAACAAACAGCCTGTTATTCCAATAATAGTCTTGCAACCTTTGCATTATTGAGCACACCTAGTGTCAAGATTGTGTAGTATATGGGGCCTATAGCCCCATTTATAGGGTAAAATTGTTGTTTCTCCTGTAGTTTATTGTATAATACTTCTCTCACTAAGAAAACTAGTTCCTCCTTTCAAAGTGTGTGATGTCTTTAGCAAAACTAAATAACTATTGAGTTCCATGAGGCAACCAAGAGTTATGACAAAGGCTGTAATTTTTTTTATGTCACTGGAGTCTCCTTGATTAAACAACTCTGAGTTATCTCATATTTGGCACTTGGAATTCTATTTAATAACTCTTGGCTTCTGAGAGGAGCATTATTCACCCTTGAATTACCTCCATTGCTCTTCTTAACTTTTTTAGCTTTAAGAATTTTTGATTTCATACAGCTTTTTCACATTTCCTAAGTCTTGGTTAATACTTTCTTATTCTTTCCTTTGCTTCTTCAACCAACCTCAGCTTCCTCTCTGTCAACCCTACAACCCCTTTGACCCAAGGCTTCTTTTCTTCTCTTGTGATCACTTTTAAGTGTCCTGGAATCAACCAAAAATTTAAATTAAGCATACACATCTAAAAGCTAGCATGGAATAATAAGAGAGAAAATCCAGTAGAATATTTTCTAGCTCCATAGAATTTGTAGGAAGATAGTCCTGAAATTTTCATCATTTTATTTATTCTTTTCATATTAATAGAAGTAGACTTTTATGTTATTCCTGCTTTTACATTGGTGCTATTACCCAATAGTGAATCCGAGCATAGTTTGACATTTGAGATTTCTTGTCACACCCACATTGAGAGAGAAATTGAATCTATGCTTGATGTTCTCTCAGCTTCGCTTATCATGTCTTGGTTAGATTCTGCATAAAGCTCATCCATGAAGAAGACACACTTGGTACTGATTCCTGAGAGAAGATATCTGAGGTAATTCTTGCTTAGCTGGAAAAGTGATGGGGCATATATGTCCTCTGACCTAGGTGTAGGGTCATAAATTGCAGTGAGGATTGTTTGGGTTGTGTGTGTGAGGGTTGTCCATTCTTTGACCTCACAAGTGAGGTCTGCTCTGTGCTGAAGTGGATCAGAAAAGCAGAAAAATTTTCAGGGCATGAGACTTCACAGGTGGGATGTGCGTGGCAATGGAGTTGAAGAAAAGGATAAGCACGAGGGTCACAGGGGCTCTGACCTCATAAGCAACATCAGGATCTTCCTGTGTCAAAATATATCCAGTATTTGGTATTGAGTGGATACAAAGGTACCCACCTCAGTAGGAGCTTTAAGGTGTGAGCTGTGGTTATCGCATTTATATCAAACTGGTATAGAAGCCTTCTCTGTGTATCTCTGTCTCTCTCTCCACTGAATCTACACAAACGTGGTACAGATACATAACAGAGGAAATCTTTGTCAATTAATTATCTGACAGGATAATATCCAGAAATATTACGAACCCAAAGAACCAACAATCTGATCAATGGAAAAAGTCAACTGAAATTGAACAGACAATTCTCAAAGGAAGACAGACAGATACCCAATAAGTATATGAAAAAATGTTCAATATGTCTAACCACCAGGGAAATGCAAAACAAAACTATATTAATAGTTTATTTTACTCCAGTCAAAATGATTATCATTTAAAAGTCACTGGCAAGTATGTAGACAAAAAGGAACATTTATACCACATGGAAGATAATGTAACTTATTTCAGCCAGTATGAAAATTAGTTCAGAGATTCCTTGAAATATTTCAAACCTCACTGTAACACAGATGATCCTGATTAAACAGTGGATCTCAAAATAAAACAAAAATAACAAAAGACATAGGTTTGGGAAGTGATTGTAGAAAGGGGATGTTTTGGGAAAAGGAAAGGAACCAGAAGTCAGGGAGAGGTTAGAGAAGTGTGGTAGTCATAGCCAAGATGCACATTCTATGTGCATAAAATTATCAAAGAATAAACATTTAAAAGATTTCTAAATAAGTCAACCATATTAACAAACTACATAAATTCTAATGTTTCCCAGAGGAGTCACACTTGCACCATACAGAACTGTGTATCAGTATTTACTGTGGCAAGACTCATAGTACACAAGTCATTGTATAATTTTAGGTGTCGGTAAGTATGTGAATAAATGAAGAAAGTGTTGCAGTATTGCACACATGAGCAACAGAGTTTTATTCATCAATGAAGAATAAAATTATACCACTTGCCAAAAAATTTGTAGAACTGCAGATCATCAGGTCAATTCAAATATACGGTTAACTGAAAAATAAAATGTTGGCTGTTTTCTTTCATAAATGGAGTCTATATTTCAAAGAAAGGAGACATAAAATGTTCTTCCATTGGGAAGACCACTTCTCTGTCAGAATTCCTTACTTACCTGTATTTCTTTGCCTAGGGTTGAAGTCTGTGAGCTTTCTCCTTTCCGTGTTAGCTTGTCTGTTTCAGCAGCCATCTTGGTAAGACTTCATGACTGTAGCTGCTGACATTTCAACGATATAAGAATTTGGAGGGTGAAAGGGTAAGGGTGAAATGATAGAATTATATCTCAGAACCTCAAAACAATCTTAAATTACATAGAAGTAGAGAGGGGAGTATTTAGGAAGATACTGAGGATGGATGAAATGATGAAGAGGCATGAGCAAAAGAGTCAAAAGAATCAGGAGGAAGACAAGGGGGAGAGTAATGGAGGGCAAAGATGACCAAAACATGGTATGCACACATAAAAAATGTCAACCAAACACATTACTTTGTGTAATTAATATATACTATTAAGATACTATGTGATCAACATTACTGGTCACCTAAAGATGAAAAATAGAAAGTAAAACTAATTCATTGCACATTATTTATACTGAGTACATACATAATGATAAAACTAATTAATATTTATTAATATTTAGTTTTAACCCATTGGTAATAGTTCTAATTCCACAGATACATAAGTTACCATTCTTTTCTGCAAATATAATAAGCTTGTATTACTAAAAGGAATACTGTATAAAGGTAAGATAATTTTGTCCTGAAAGCAATATGGACTTGTATAACATTGTTCTTATATTATTGTTTAAGGTATGAGAAAATTGAGACACAAAATGTTTGGGAGTTTTATCAAGTCCTCTCTAATGAAAGAGTGTATTTTGTCACCCAGATTAGCTGTTTCCACCCTCTGTTCAGTAAAGTTTGATGCAGTAATTAACGTTAAAGGAGGAACAGCCCACTGATCTTGACATGCAGTGTCTGCAAGTAGCATCAAAGCAGAAATCATGCCTCCATGAACAGACAGAGTTAGATGGGCAAAAGCTGAGTGAAGACAGTCTGTGAGGAGTCAGTGTTAAAAATGAACTGGCAGAGCAATAGATTCATATGGGTCTCATGAGGCATTAGACCACAGAGTCAAATAATGGAGGGTTTTGATCATGCATGAGACATCTTAAGATATTCCTAATTCTTAATATTTAACTCTAGAAATTTGTGGTTATATGGTCTGTTTATACACTTGATACCTTAAGTAAATAGCCATTTGTGCAATACTAAATTTAATCAAAATATATCCTTTGGTCTCTCTGTTAAGAACAAAAAGCAGGTGATAATCTCTGCTACCCCCTTTACATGGCCACCTGCACCAAGTCTACAGAGAGTGGAACTGGTTTATTCCATTAAGGAAGATCATATCCTGGAGTCAAATTTAAGATAGGCCATGAGGGTTGGATACCAGCTTGATTCTACCAGTATCCTCTATCATTTAAATGACACATAGGAGAAGCTGAGAAGAAAAGCTATTTCATTCATGGCTATTTCATTAAACTGACCTAGAAAATGAGAGGGATTTATTGTAACATCATAACTAATACTTAAATTCTTGTTTACAGAAAACATGAAAGGCCATTTTGACATATCAGCCTGTCCACTGTTTCTTTGAGAGATGGAATCCTCTTTGAATCTATGGTCAAATTCTACCCATCTCGAGGCTCCATTCTAATAACAGTACAACCTGTGAAATTATTGGTACATTAAAAAAAGGATAATTCCTAACTAAAGATCAGGTGCCACTGTTATAAAAAATAACATGGGAAAGCTCAAATACTCATACTAATTACTTCAAAAATGTAATGCAAGAAAAGAGCTATCTGGATATCTGAATAATAGTGACTAAATGGAATCTTTCAAATATGAAAACATTGAACCATTTAAGGTCAATGCTACTGTCAAGCATATCTAACAACAGGAAAAGCATTGAGCTATAATCTGGCTGACGTAGTGCATGCCAAACATTGTTTTAGGCACTCAACCATATGTAATTTCCACTTCAGCTTCAGGGGGTGATTATTATTGAGTTGTCACATCTTGCGAGTAAAGTGACTTGTCTGTGCGGCAGGTAACAGAGTGTGCCTGAGTTAACTTCACATTTTTCTGAAGTCCAAGCTGTTAAGCAATGCACTATCACTAGGCTGTTAGCTCTCACTAATGGAAAACACAGGGATATCTGCTCGAGGACTCGAGGTTTTGACTGACCATTCACTCTATCGTTTGCAGATTTGGACACATCTAAATTTACTTGAGTTAGACTTTCTGGATTTTTGCCAAATTGTTTTGTTTTAGGAGAAGACTAGAGAAAAATGAGAGCTTACCATCTGGGCAACAAAACAGGTTTCTTGTACTCTTATCAGATGTGAGTGGTGTTTCAGTTAAAATAATTAGAAAGTATTACTTAGAGGCAGAGAAACCCGTATACTAAAACAAGGCAGCACAATTCATTTATTTGTCTAGCATTTTTTGGGGTGGGGGGGAGGGAAGGGAAATCCAGTCTTTGAAAACATGATCTCATTTGATACATTTGTTTGTATTTGATTGCTGTAGATGTGCTAATTGGGATAGGGTACCTCATGGTCAGCCACTTAGTCTCTGCATTTTTATGAATTGTAAATCTCTGTAGTAGTATCTACCTGCTGCAGACAGAAGTCTCATTGATGGGAGAGTAGCATTCATATGCAGGTATAATATAAAGATAAATTTTTATTGTGCATTTGAAAATTATATTACTTTCCAAAAATGGCAGTAGAAAGTTCTCCTCTGGGATCTACGACTCCTTAAGACAGCAGCAGTTGGTTACGTGTGTAGTACCGAGCATGTGTTTTCTACTACTAAATAGTTCCTACATCTAATTAGACACTTGTTGATTTCCCCTGACATAAAAGTGTCACCAGTGCACCACTGTTCTACTACTTAGCATATTCTGTTGTCTCTCAAAAATGCAAAGCTGAGAGTAAAGACTTTAGAAAGCAAAATGTTTATTAAGAACTGGGACTATTCATCATTGTAGCTGTTTATTCTATATTGTGAGTTAAAAGTTAGTATTTTTGCTATATACACCTCTATTACCCTTTTTTATTCCCCATACTTCCACTAAAATCCCTTCTATCTAAAAAAATTTACACTTCAACTTCACAATATCTGTCAGTCTGTCTATCAATCTATCATCTATATGACATCTATCTATCCATCTATCCATCTATCCATCTACCCATCTACCCATCTACCCATCTACCCATCTATCCATCTATCTATCTATCTATCTATCTATCTATCTATCTATCTATCTATCTATCTATTTCCTGGAACAATGCTGAGATTATTATCAGTTGCCTTCATGAACAATGTTGAGGCATTATTTACTAGATCATGGCAAAACCCGTGTGTGTGTGTGTGTGTGTGTGTGTGTGTGTGTGTGTGTATTTGTATGCTTACATAGGTGTGCAAACTATGTATTTTGTGGTATAATCAAGTCACATAAAAGGTCTGAGAATAGGTAGTGCCTAAGATTGTGGAACAGTGACACAACGGGATTGCTGAAGGGGAATTAAGGTAAATATCCTCCAAGTATTTTATCTGTTTTAGTAATGATGCTACTAAGTACCCAATTATTTAGTTCATACGTTTAGCAAGATAAGGACTTTGAACATAATAAATAAATAGGAGATCTTTCTGATATCAAAAAGACAATTCCCCCAAAACACAGTGATATTTTCAGCCTAAGGCCAGTGTAACAAACAGCACAGATGTGTACAGATATGTACAACCATCATTAGCTTCCCATACATGTGACATGTGTGCGTAGACAGAAAATCATTTAAGCAATGCTAAGGACAAATTTTTAAATCATATCGAATTTATTGATCACAAGAACTTTATGGTCTAATATCAGACTTCCAATGAATCCTGATGCTTCTAAAGTCGGTATATAGGATAATAGTCCAATATTATCAAACATTTGAAATCTAAAGCTCCATAATAGTGTTCTCAACATTCCTCAAAAATCATATACAAAATTTAAGAGAAAAAAATATTACTATTTTTCAAAGACCTACACTTTGACTAGGTCAAACAATTGGACTTGCTTACTTCCGATTTAACTTTTCATAATCTCTGAGAATACTGGCTTATGTCATCAGGTTCAACCAAATGAAGGAATTTTAAAGTCATCTCAATTAATTGCATATCAACTGTGAAATAACAACCAGTTTTAACTTCAAGATGTATTTCTGACCACCTTCATTGATTCACCATGATTGCTGATTCTAGGACTTTTAAAGTTCAAGTCCACAAGTTGCCCTATGACCAAGACAGGTTTGAACATAAGTCATTGAATACACATGGGTGACTCAATCAGCAGTTAGTGCTGTTTATTTTCTTTATTGACACAAGGAGTTTTTAAAAGCATAGATTCGGGTTTTCATTACCTCCAAACTACTGTCCGAATATGAATAAAATATTCAATCTCACTTAAAACTGATCTTATTTCCTATGAAAATTTGATAATGATACTAAGTATCAAATATAGTTCAGTAACAATTAATTAACACAGTGAAAGACCATAATTATCATATAGTTAATGATCAATAATGTTATCTATTAATAACAAACAAAGATGAAGAAAACAGCAGGTTATATCAAATAAGGCAGAAGTTATGTATTGAAAGCACTATTTTAGGGAAGTGCCATGGCAATTACCATGCCAAAGTCAAGAGGATAACTTAAAATGTGCTCATTCAAACAGGGCTACTTGAGGACTTGTTATTTTAAAGTCCAGAAGTCATAAATTATGGGGATTTAATGAAGACAGTCTGAATCAAATGTGGGAATTAACATTTGTATTCATTTCATGGCTGACATTCATTTAATGGAGATGACTTTAACGGAGATTTTTTGGCTGAATCTACTGGTGCAAGCCAGTAATCAGAGACTATAAAGGATGTGGTAAAAAAAAAAAAAGAAGCAAGTTCAAGGCCTGCCTGGTTAAGTTTAACAAGACTGTCTCAAATAAATATCAAAATGATGGATGGACATACAATTCAGTAGAGTGTGCCTGTGAATGAGTGACTACCAAAGTTCACCTGCCAATACCTAGGAAAAACAAGAGAGTTTAGAACAACGACTCTTTCAAAACGACTGGGCACTTGTTTGAACTTGATTTCTTGTAATAGTACCATGTCATTTATGAGAAAGTTGAAGCAATTGATTAAAAATGAAACATTTAAACAACTATGCATTCCCAGGCTTCTATATTGTAAACATAAGTAGACTTAGTCAGTGATCACCAATGTAATCATTTCAAATCACATTTACAAGAATCATTGAAGGTGAATAACGAGAGAGGAAGGCCTGAACAACGGCTGGAACTGTGAGTGTGATGAATTCTCTCCTTTCTTTCTTTTTGAGACTTGGGTCCCATGTTCCTCTAGCCAAAAAGTCTTCAGAAACTATATTAAATTTTGTAAAAAAAAAAAAAAAAAAAAGAAAAGAAACACCTCTTATTTTGTAAATAAAAACACCATTTTAGAGTATTTTGATATCGGATAGGCCATAGGTCTTTAATAATGTTATATTAAGCAGCAATGAGACCTCAGGCTGCATGTCAGTGGTGAGCACTTGCATAACTTCTGTAAGGCTCTGGAAAGAAAATAGTAACAAGGACTAAGAGGTCATCTTATGAAAAAATAACTATTTGTAATTTTCTAGAAATTTGTGAAATTGTGAACTGGGGAACAGAGATAGAACTGGAAACAGAGAGCATTGAAGGAAGACCATACTTGATGGGGAACCTTGTGCTGATCTCAGTATGTCTCCTGTAGTAAAGGTTTAGCAGCCATAACATACTAGTTTGATTAGAAGATACAAAATGAAATAGAATTGAGTGTGGCCATCAATACCTCATTTTGGACTCATATACCCGATATCCTCACTTTTATAAATCATATGAGGGGAAAACATTTTTAGCAATTAAAAAATAAAATCCTCAGAGAGAAAGATTTGTTAATAAATAATAAGTCACAAAGGACTACATGAAGACATTAGTAGGCCAAACAAACTTCCAGAAATTACACAGATGAAAGGTGACAGATCAAACATGTGTGGCCTTAAGGTAAGCTATGAAGGAATGTTACAGAGGCTATGTGGTTAAAATTACACATTCTATTCACAAAGTCCCTAAGTTATAACAGAAATATGAGTGTCTGAAGAATTTTGCTATAAATTATTCAGTATAAATAATGGGTAAAGTGTGAGTTTTGTATATTGGAAACTGAATGTGTTAATGAAAAGCAAGAGAAGCAAGCATCATGGATCAGAATGGTGGTGTCTTAAAATGTGACTGCTGCTCATAAACGCTGTACACTGACTGTTTCAGCATGGGATGTGTATGAACAATAACACCGTTTCCATATGAAGACTAAAAGCAAATGACAATGAACTCAAGCTACTTTGGAAGACAGTCTTAACAGTTAAATCTGCTACTTTTTATTTAATACCGAGAGTGGGACTTTCACTACCTTCTATAATTAAATGCTAAAAAAAATAAAATTGTGGTGATTTTGTCAAGTATATATTTTATATATAACTTATTATTATATAATATCACTCTAAGGTAAGCTCTTCTCAAGATATTTCCTTTCTTCTATCCCGTGATAGGAAAAATATAATTTTAAACTAAAAAATAGGTAAAAGAGATGGAGTAATAATTAAAGGAAGAAGTTTTTAATAGAAAATATGAATGTTCATAATTCTAATATTAAACTCCAGCATAGTGGACAGTAAACAGAAAGTCTATAAGAAATAAACCAGAAACTATTTGTGCTTTCTATAGATAACAAAAATCCAGGAATACATGAAAGGCCAAAATAATTGCAAGATTTGGATTCAGAATTCAGCCTCTAAAAAGGAACTCAGCCTAACAAATCATTAACGGCCAGCACAAATTTCTTAGGAAAACATGAATCCAAAGAGCAATTAAATAAAAGTAAACAAACCATCTCAAACACAGATGCATAGATGTCAGCATAAAAATACCATCAATAACAGACAGAACACTATGTCTCCACTAGAGCCCAGCAACCAGACCCCAGCAGGCTTTGGTTACTGCAACACAGCTGAAGTACAAAAGAAACACCACAAGCCAGTCTTTATAAACATGATAGAGGTCCTTAAGGAGGAAATAAATAAATCCCTTAAGAAACCTATGAAAACAAAAACAGTAGGAGGAAGGCTTTTCAAAATGTAGCACAGCCAAGATAAACCACAAAAGCTTTTCCTAAGAAAATATTTCTGCAGTGTAACCACAATTGATGGCTAGCCAAAAATAAGCAGAAATAAGCAGGCTGGTGTCTCCTTACAGACAAAATACTAATTCTGTTTTTCCCAACCATTGTGTATATTACCCTAGGAATGTCAACTTATCTATTCAAGCCTCAAATTCTGCATCTGTGTTGGGGGTGGGGGAAGCTATAACATTGATTCATTTTAAGTGTAGGTCAGAAAATGTAACAGTGTTTATTTTGTTTCTGATACAATTAGCAGAAAAAAGTTTGATACAGTAAGAATTTGGGGGAAAAAAAGAATTTTTTTTGTCACAAAAATTGTCACAAAGGACAGTTTGTCAAGGGGACTACAGGCTGGATCTTAGATTCTACTCCATCAACTCTAAGTCAGTAAGTATGATACAGCTTTGATAACAGTACACGGGGATCCTTGTGATATAGGTAGTAAATAATAACTCTTATCTAATAGTTGGTTAAATATTGCAAGAAAACTATATGGATTCATTTAAAGAAGTTGAGGTAGCATTTCCCTCAAAAAAGAATAACTCAGTCAAAATAACTAAAGAATCATGAAGCATTTTACACAGGAAAAAATGTAATTTAAATTCAGTGACTTGTCAAAGAAACCAGTTAAATTTCAGTGGTTATGGTATAGTTTATCTTTACTTCAAATTACATTTTAACCATGGTGCCTGACCCAGTGTTTTCATCTCAAGCACCAAATTTGAAACAGATTCACATGAGAAAGAACATCACAGACTTCCAGAAGATAGCTCAGCATAAGAGAAAAGATTGGTCTGTGTATAGAGCAACATATGTCATTACAAATGGCGTTAAATTAAAAAAAGAAAAAGGAAAAGAAAGAAAGAAAGAAAGAAAGAAAAAAAGAAAGAAAGAAAAAAGAAAGAAAGAAAATGAGAAAACAGGCAGGAAGGAAGAAAGAAAGGAAGGAAGGAAGTAACAAAGAAAGAAAGAAACAAAGAAAGGAAAAAGGAAAGAAAGAAAGGAAGGAAGGAAGGAAGGAAGGAAGGAAGGAAGGAAGGAAGGAAGGAAGAAACTTACAGGACAAATTTTGCTATGACATTGAAGCAGCTAAAATTCTTGTATTGAAATATTCACCTCTCTTCCTGGGGATATAGAAGTGATCTAATCATATAGCCTTCCAGTTGACCTCTCTGTGTGATCCAATAAACTTGGAGTAATTTAGTTAACCTGACTTGAGGGTTTAAATGGTAGGAATCTTAGACCCTGACTTAAAGCCATTCTGGAGAAAGACAATGTTTCTCCTTGGATAGTGTTTTTCAAGAAAGCCTTTCATAGTTAATATGATACAAATTAGAAAAAAAAAGTGAGAACTTAGTTTTCATTTCCTGATTCTCCACAGAGGAGTAAACTGTATAGTATTGTAGCATGTCAAGCCATGAGACAATGTGACAGCTGCTTAGACATTCTCTGCTTTTTTCTATTTCTCGGGATAAGAATATGTAAAAGAGCTCACAACCATAAAATTCTCATCTTCAAAGCAGGAAACATGACAGGCCAAAGGAGAATGTTAAGCAAATACTGGAGTCAGTTGAAAGTATCATCCAAAGAACAAGTTGGATGAAATATCTCTATTTGCAGATTAGTCAGGTCCAAAGTCTGCTTCTAAAAGTTTCAAAGATAAGAAGCTCAGGAAGAACATTACCTTAGTACTGTCTATCATGAAAAAGCTAAGAACTTGAATCTTCTATTAAAAGAAAATACTTTTGCTGGCTTTATTCTGTCACATCCATCTGCCATAGCCACTGAGAGTCTTGACTTTATTCTAGCCTCTGCACCTATCATAACTACTAAGAGTGTTCAGAAACAGAGGACATTCTGATAAATATTCCTATAAGATATGCCTGAAAATACTAGCAAATTGCTGGAAGCACACTAAACTATTGACAAAAGAGTTCCCCATTTTTATGTATACACATTGGTCCTGTTGAGTAGTTGAAGACAGCTGGTTTATTTTAATCAATGGAAAACAACTGGCCAGATTGTTTTTGTGGTCTGATGGAAATCTGAGCTTTCACCAAGAATGAATATTTATAGATAGGTGTCTAGCCCAGTTGCCATATGAAAGGCTTCTTTCAGCAGCTCCTGAGAAAAGATACAGAGACCCACAGCCAAATATTAAAAGATGAACAGGCCCAGTTTGGAGACCTTCATCTGGACCCTCCCCAGGGAACTCCAGCAACTCAGCAGAAAAGGAGGGAGAGAAATTGTAGGAGCCAGAGGGTTCAAGGATACAGGAGAAAATGGTCCACAGAATCAATGAAGCAGAGCTCAAAGGGGCTTACAGAGACTGAAGTGGTAACCACAGAGCCTGCACAGGTCTGCATTAAGTGCTCTGCATATATGTAATAGTTGTTAGCTTGTGGGTTTTGTGACACACCTAACAGCAGGAGTGAGGAGTGATTCTGACTTCGTTGCCTGCTGTTGGTACTCTTTCCCCCCACTGGGTTGGCTTGTCCAGCTTTGATATGAGGGTCTGTGCAGAGTCTTATTGTAATTTGTTATCCTGTGTTCAGTGAACATCCCCATCCCCCCCAGGAGACCTGCTTTTTCCTGAAGGGAAACAGAGGAGTGGATTTGAGAAAGAAGGAAACTAAGTGGAGGCTTAGGCAGAGTGGAGGGAGTTGGAGAGAGGGAAAATGTGGAAAGTATGCAGTGTATGAGAGAATAATAAATTTTTAAAAATGAATGAATGTTTAAGAGTGACTGTTATGCATTCCGAAGATTCAATACAGAGATTCCAAACTTAAAAGTGAAGGTGGGAAAGACGGACTGCAGGTCAGTGGATTTTCTGAATCCATTACTCACTGGTATGCTTCAATGAGCAAATAAATAAATGAATAAATCAATAATAAACAAACAAACAGTGATTGCCTAAGAAACAAACTAACCAGATTTTGATATATACAGAGCAAGGTACACCATATTTAAGTTCATAGTTTAATATTAAAATGTGTGAAATTTTATGCTGTGCAAGACTGAGGTTAGAAATAATAATTCTGTACCATTTAAGTAATAAGAAAATGAGATGATTTGGTTATGCAAAGGCTTTGTGAGTAGTCCAGGTCTATTTCTGATTTCAAATCACTTCCCACATCCATCCAGGTTGTGGGACTCATGAGAGATTTAGGGACATGAAAGTTTCGCAGTGAGTCTGCTAAGGTGCCACACTGTCCTGGCTTGGGAACTCAGGTGAGTGCTGTTGTCAGGCCTGACATGAAGTCTAATCTCCATTCCACCTTCACCCTTCAGTCACATACACAGGTAGGTGTGATAAACAGGCCCCAGGCCCTAAAGAGATTTACATATTAATGAGGTACCTGAAGGCCAGAGGGTGGAGCTGATTAAGCATTCCTCCCCAGTCCCTCCCCCCTCTTCCCCTTTCTATTTAACTCAGCTACACCCTGGGTTTTGGGGGGCGCACATCCAGATCCATTCACCATCCTCCATGCCAATAAACCGGTTTTGGAAACCCAAGGACTTCCTCCTGTGCCCTGGAGCCACAGCAAAGGCCTTTAGTGAGCAGCTGGGCCTAACTTACAGCTGGAGGAACCCAGGGTATTCTCAGCCAACTACACACAGAGTGGCATGAGAGACCCTGTGGTTCCCCAGCCATATTTTTTTTACCTACACATTGTCACTATGACAGGAGAAAGAAGCAATGTTCCCAAGTCCTTGTTTCTTTCTAAGTTCACATATAATGGTGCAGGAGAGTGGTGATTCATACACACACACACACACACACACACACACACACACACACAATTCTAATTATATTCAGTCCTCTTACACATCCTCTGGACCCATTTTTCTTCCAAACAAATTCTATTTTTCATGCCTTCATTTTTAAAGACCTACTGAGTTTCAATTAGAGATGCTTGAATGGGCATGATTATGGGATAACTGACTAAAGTAGAGGCTTCTCACAAATAGCTATACCACTGAAGAAAAATAATTCCCTCTTCTTCAGCATGAATTAGATCCTAGTAGCTCCACAGCTAGTATTATAGTCTCATAAGCCTCTCTTCCATCCATGATGTAGTGTCGAAGGGTCCAGTCTAGTGAAGGGAGTCACAGCTTCTCTTCTTTGAATTAATTAGTACAATTAATACATATATTAGTGTGACGTTTTGTCCAGATGGTAGTGTTCCAGGTCACTACTGCCCCGTCTTGATTATAACACCTGAGATGTTTCCTGAACATTGGGACTGCGGTTGGGAGGTAACATAATGCGTACCACTTCCCGCTGAGAATATGGTGGTCATTTATTCACATCTGTTTGACCAGCTAAAAATAGCTTCATTAATATTATATTAGCTGTAAGCAGCTTGACAACTTGTCTGTTTTGAAATAAAATAGAAGTAGGTTCCCTCTGACAAATATGCAGTCCCCACCCGAGTCATATGCTCTCAATGAGCTTTCCAATAATTGGTATTAATTCCCTCAAGTGGAGATAGCTTCATCAGAAAGTGGTTGGTTACTCTTCTGAGAGCCATGCCACTATTACTGAACTAGACAGTGGGCCTGGTGAGTCAGTATTCTAGCATGCAGGTTCCACTACTGGGTAGGACTGTGGGTAACTTTTCTGCCATGGCAACCTACAGAGCATCTCTGGAAATATGTAAACTTCCCAGCAGAAAGGAAGACTCCAAGTCAGGTTGGTTTTTAAACACTGCACAACTTAAGCTTGCTGTGTCTTCGACAACAGGATCTTACCCTCTCATTCTGGTGGACGACGGAGATCAATAGCAATGCCTTCTAATATGTTGGTGAACTCTGGAGACTTCTTGACTGACAACTCATTGGGAGGTATATCACACTTGACATTATTTACATTTAATAATTTCTGTCTTCTGGAGCATTATGGCACACCTCTGTTTATATTTCTCTAAATCTGCATGTCTATCTCTCTTTGTACCACCCCAAAAGTGACTGATGCCTGTGGAGTCTGGAAGAAGGTGTGGGATTTCTTGGGACTAGAGATACAGCTGTGGTCTTCCATGTGGGTGCTGGGAATTAAATTTGAATCCTATGGAACAACAACTGCTGTTCTTAACCACTGCCATCTCTCCAGCTCCTAAACTATATTTTAAATTAGCTAGCAAAATAGTGATTCAATAAACCTTTCAAACTTTAGAATAGTGTTTTATTTGTAAAAAAATAAATTGTACTACTGCAGAGAACTGAAATGAACATTCTAAAAGAATTTATCTTGTTTCTTCAGTTTCTCAAAATGGAAAGACTATAAGCAAAATATGCTTATAATTCATAATTCATATGCAACTGTATATGAAACCATAACTGTGTCATTTGTGTCGACCTCTCCCTTGCTGGTACTTCCTTACTATTGCTTCTGCTAATGTCTAAAAGCAAAATATATGTATGTATGTATATGTATATATATATATATATATATATATATATATATATATATATATACATATATTTTATTCTCCCAACGATCATGTGAGTAATGAGTAACAAAGTGGTTCCTTCTCAGCCAAGTCATGAGCTTATAGTTTTTTTAAAAAATATTTATTTAGGTATTATGTATATACGAGTGCTCTGATTTCATGTGTATCAACACACTGGAATAGGGCATCAGATCCCATTACAGATGGTTGTGAGCCACCATGTTGTCGCTGAGAATTGAGCTCAGAGCCTCTGGAAGGCCAGCCAGTGCTCTTAACCACTGAGCCATCTCTCCAGCAAAGTTACAGTTTTGTGATGAACCTAGAAGTAGAAGTGACTCTTTCATCATACTGGATTCTATGATAAACATGTTACAGTTTTTTTTCCTCCATTTGTAATACAGCAACAGATAACAATAGGGAGAAATCGAGAGCCGGACACTTTACTGCTGGGGTAAAGTCTATGGTAGTAGCCGCTGTCCCTCTTCTAAGACATGATTGAGATGACCATAATACAGACATTCTATATGGGAAATTGGGCATCTTCTAACCAGAAACATCCATTTTCCACATAGACTGCGAGAAAAGTCTCAACATGCACTGGCTATCTATTTGACATGCTTCTCTTGGTTAATATTCATTGAAACTTATGGGAAACTCCGCTAATGCCCACATTTGAAATCTCAGAGCCAAGCGTTGTAGCAGAGGGGCCTGATTTGCATCCATGAATATGCAACATCACGAGCCCTTCGCTTGGGATTTCTACCCTGTGATGGGTGTCAGGAATCTGTGTAGGCTGTGCATTTCCCCTTCCTGAACTGAGCTCAGAAAAGAATGTCAAAGCTGGAGAGCAGAGAGCAGCAGCCAGTTTTCGATTTTCGTTCTATAGCAAATGTTCTCGGTGACATCTCCATTGTCCCGGTTGCTTTTATTTGTCTACGTTATGGACATTTTTCGTGTGTTTTTGTAGCTTCACTTGGGTTTAAGGCCTGAGAGACGGTGTGCAAACCACTCAAGTATAGCCATATGCTCTCAGTATACATTACTTACACTCAGTTTAAATGAAAACAAAAAATCCCTGTTGTGAAAGACAGTGGTGAAAATACAAGGAGAGAACTCTTTTCTAAAGATATAGGGTTGGATTATAATATATATGATATTTTCAAGTAATGCAATTTCCGTTTGATGGACATTTATTATGTAGAAAAGAAGCCTTGAGACAGAAGGGATCATTTTAATTTCATAAGACTTTCTATCACTAGAAAAAATATAGCAGTTGAAGTAAGTGTGTGGTCTTATAAAAATCAATAAATGCCTTTATCTTTTTAAAAATTATTGTTTTTTAATTTGTACAAGTATCTTACTACCATCATATATGAACCACGTGCATGTCTTTGAATTTTAGACATAATTTTGCATTCTGGTACCTAATAAGATACAGTTAAAAACCTCAGTCCTATGTCTTTTATCAGCCCAGTTTATGTTTGTGTAACATAGTTTGACTACTGCTGTCTTTTCCTTTTTAACCTTATAAAAATGTTAATGCACATGGAAACATGCCAATAAAAATCTTTTCATTTTTATGAAAGATAGTATGCTTTGCAACATCCTGGTGTATATTTACTTTCACCTAGCTGTGCATACCTCACAGACATTTGGCACTGCAAAGGAAATTATGTTTTAAGATATGTTTATCGCTAACTTCAGATGAACCTTAAAGTGTAACAAAACCTCACTGATGGACTAAAGACTGTTTTCAGTCTTTCCTGCTATAAAAAGCATGGCAATAAATAACTTTAGACAACTATAATTTAAATTTGAAAAATAATACATATATTTGCTGAAAGAGTACATGTATATTCCTAATTGAGAAAAATTTGAACAATATTTTTCTAGATTGAAGAATAATCAAAAATGAAAACTAATCTATGAACATTGCCAGGAGATATCAGCTTTTGGCTCCTGAATAGCAGATGAGAGTTAAATTCCCAGAAGCCATCAGCTTTTGGCCCCTGCTGATGCCACCTTTGGTACTGCTGCTTTCCCTTGGTACCAGAATGTCGGTGCTGGACCCAGGCATACCACATATTATTACTTGGGCAGGGCACATTGGCTACATGAATACTCCCCATTATATAGTATACATATTTTTTCCAAGTCATTTCCATATTTTTCTTTTTAATGTTATTTTAATTCTTCCTGTCTTGTTTTTGCTGTTGGTGGTGGTGGTTGGTTTTTTGTTTGTTTTGAGGCAGAGACTCCCTGAACAACCTGGATCTGATGAGAACTGCTGTATAGTACAAGATTCTCTGGCTTCAGACTGGCTATCCTCCCACCTTAGTCCCATCAGTGCTTAGATCAATAGTTTGCACAATCTCAGATGCTTATCTTTCTGTGCTGCTTCTAATCTTACAAGTATAGTCAGTTATGAGTATAGTCAGTTTTGTGAATTTTCAGAATCTAAATTAAGAACCACAACCTTTTGTGAATAACATTTCCCCTTAGAATAATGTCAGATCTGACATGGCTTTGCTTATGCTGTGATTCCTTTTGTATTCTTGGACAATGGATTATTTTGATTAAATTCTCTTATCTTGGTAGATCTCCTTGCTCTTAATCACACAGCAGTGTAGCCAGGATGAAATAAGCTACGTGAGATAGTATATTAGAAAATATGAATAACTGAAGATTTCCCTATTTTCCATCTATCAGAGCAGTAGTAAATCTAACATCTCTCTTGAAATAACTGCAAAGTAAGCAAAGTGAGCTATTGTTTGGAGGCATTGCACGAAAAAAGCCATAATACCTTGAACCATGAGCAAAGAAATTCTGAAATTAAATCTGCGGTTTGTGACTTTCAGCCTGTGAGCACTTGCCATACAAAGGAGAGAGTCCCAACAGAGTTTATCAGTTCATCTAACATTTTAATCACTTTGGGAGCACAATGTCATCATTACTTTGTCTGAAAATAGAGGTCACATTTTCATTCTTTGCAAGTAGAATGATTTTGTATCATTCTCTTTGTGATTATAATGCTTGGTGATTATTTAATTTACCTTTGAGTGCTGTGTATGTGTGTATGCATGTTTGCATAACATACAATAAATGTTTGGATCAAACAAAAATATCCTCAGACAGCCCAAACCTCAGGCCAATCATTTTGACATTAATATTTATAATGAGCTATCAAATATGTATCGGATGCACACAAGCCAAAGTCCCTGGAGGAGTCCTCAGCCGATCACCTCAGGAGTGAGAACATGAAGGGAGAGACTCTGGGAGTACTCTTGGTGAACCAGAAAAGACTTCTCCCTTTCTTTGAAAGTATCAGGTTATTTTACAGCTACACCAAGAAACAATAAAGACAATATTAAACTCCGGTTTGAACTTCTGAAAGAAGAAAAGGTCCTTTAAAGTCTTCCTAAAATTATTTATGATGCACTCAAGGGTCCATAAGAAAAAAAAATATCATCTCTTGACAAAGAAACCTGAGTGCATACATTTCTCTCAGTGTTCAGACATTAGTAAATATTGAACATGTTTAAGTATTGTTTTTCTTAGTAATTAAATGGAATGATTAGCCATTGTCCATTTGACAAGGTTTGAAGTAATTTGAAGAGCTTCTAGGGCAATTTAAGCAAAGAAACAAAGACCCACTCTCTGGTTGCACTTCTAATTTTCCCAAGATGAGTGAACTAGCATAGTGAATCCAGTAGAATCTGCCCATTTATCCCTCTGTTTCTTTAATGCCCATCTACTGCCTGAAATCCTGCTGCCAGGCCTTCCCTGTTATGATAAACCATACCTTTAAACCAAGGACCAAAATTAGCTCACATAATAGAAGTGTACTAATGTAAAAAATAGAAAGAAGTGGAGAGATTTAATAAATAGAAAAGAGAATATTATGTAAATCTAAAAGAAGAATCAAAATATGTGTCTAGTTGAATTATGACAACTAATTGACAACATTCAAATCATTCAGCAAATTCCAGTGGTGGTTTCCTGGTTGCATCTTTAATAAACATAAAAATTTTAGTTTTATAGGAAGTAATTTATATCTTGTTTATAAAGACTCATTTATAAAATCTAAAATTCTAACAGTTGCAAAGATTATGTCAAGAGTGAATTAATTATTTTAATGATTGAGAATATGATTTCTAATGTATTCTACTGAACTACTCCTGACTAGAACTACAGCCAGAGAGTAATTTTAAAGGAATAATTTTATCTTTACCTTTATAGTCTTAGAGGAAAAATATGATAGCTCCTTTTCTCATGCAAAAGCCACTACTTTTTCATAGAGATTAAACTTTTGTTATCATACAAAATAATAGCTTTTGTTATGACATTTTCATATATATGCATCATGGGTATTAAATATGTCTTTTATTATTCTCTTATTCCTCTTTCCTCCTTCTACTTGATCCATTATTTTCTTTTCCCAAATAATACTACTACTCCTTTTTTTTCCAGGTAGATAGATGATAGATAGATAGATAGATAGATAGATAGATAGATAGATATGGATAGAGATAGATGGGTGGGTAGGTGTGTGGATGGATAAATAGATAATAAATAGAAGATAGATAAATGATAGATCAGAGATGAAGAGATAGAGAGATAGACACCTTAACAGAGAGAAAATAAGCAATATTCATCTACTGTTTCCCTGACAACTTTTTCTCCCTGCAATCCATATACATCTCTTCCTTTTTCTACAGAGCACCCTTCTATTCTCAATTCACTCATATATGTAAATGTTTCTTATAAGAAAGGAAGGATGATATTTGTCTTTCTCAGTGTGGTTTATTTTACTTAAAATGATGATTTCAGCTTTCAGTTAATTCACTTTCCTTCAAGTAAAATTTCATTCTTCTTTACGGATGAATAAAAAAATATTGCACTGAATAGAGATCTGTGTGAATCTGAATATCTTTACTAAAATTAACATTTATTATGAAGAGGACATGGGGATTGACTTGAATATTAATACTGGCTTATACAATAATAATTAATTCTTAAAAGTTACAAGAGTATTTAGGATTCCTTGCGAACTGAAAATTGGAATTCATATCTTTATCATTAAGAAAATCATTGGCTTTGATAGTGCCTCCACCTTGGAAATCCTTGGCCTCTCAAAGATGTCTGTATGAGAGACACATTTCAAAGCTTCCAAAAGTATACACCATAGTGTCTTCTTAGGAATAACAGAAAGTCTTCATTTCTTCTCCAGTACATAAAAAGTAAATATTATCAAAGCATGCCATAAGAAATACAGTCTACAGACGCCTCACAGACCATTAATGAAGCCATAGTGTGGATCTGAAGACACACTGAGCATCAGCCTGCAGAACAACAGCTGCAGCATCACAGAGAAGAGAGAGCAGACACAGAAATACATTTCTCCGAATTCTTGTAGTTAACAGCTAGATTACAGCATTGTTGTGTGCTGTTAACCATGTTCAGAAACAGCTGCGCAAGCTCTTCATGACACTACACAGACCCATCCGTTTACAAGCCCCCTACAGTTCACCAAGCCTGAACCCAGGCGGTGATCTCCTGCAGAGCTGGTTCTCCATGACACTCTTGCAGCTGCTCTCCGGGTTTCTTATTTATGGTTTTGCACATCCAGAGACAGGCCCGTTGATTTTGAAGGGCTTGCGAGCTCCTCATCCTGCCTTTCCTCACTGCCCACAGACTGGGTTGCAACCCTGATTGATTGAATTTCTCTCATTTTCACTGTTTCTTCCTGTGGAGGTCAGAAAAATCTATGCGTAAAAGAAACAGTCGAGATGAGAGAGAAACGGATCCCGTAGGTCCCTTTTCCGTCTCTTCTAAAACTGCTCTGTGATTTAGAAAAATAAAATATAAAAACTTCTCAAAAGAATAACTCATTTCTAACCCACAGAATAGGTAGTGCCTGTCTATAACATAGATGACAGAAAAATCAGAAGATTAACTGTGCAAAAGGAGACAGCACTGGAGTCTTCACTAGCAGACAACAGTGTGTGGGAGAAATTAAAGTATTTTCTACTTCTTTATTCTCTCACACAATACATCCAGACCCCAGTCTCCTCTCCCCTACCTCCTTTTGAATCCACCTCTCCCAATCCCCACCTCCTCTCTCTTCCCAGATCCACTGCTCCTCCATTTCCGTTCAGAAAGGGCAGGCCTCGCAGTGATATCAACTGAACACGGTACAGCAAGATTCGATAAAACTAGGCACACGCCTTCATATCACGACTGGATAAAGCAACCCAGGAGGGGAAAAAGGCTTCCACAAGCAGGCAAAAGAGTCAGAAACACACCCACTCCCACTGAGTGCAACAAAACCCGCAAGCTACACAACATGTGCTCAGGGGATCTAGTTCAGACCCATCAGGTTCCATGATTGCTGCTTCCGGCTCCGTGAGCTCTCAGGATCCCTGCCTAGTTGATTCTGTGGGCCATTTTCTCCTGGTGTCCTAGACCCCTTTGGCTCCTACAGTCCTTCCTCCCCTTCTGATGACATAGACCCATCGACTTTATTTGTTTGTTTGTTTGTTTTGTTTTGTTTTGTTTTGTTTTGTTTTCTTCTACCCTAGGTCTCTGAGCCACCCAGCTTCAGGTTCCCGGCCGTCCAGACAGTGTAGGTCATTAGCTCCCTCTTGTGGCTTGGGCCTCAAATTAGACCAGTCCTTGGTTGGCCACAACTACAAGCTCTAATCTACCATTGTCCCATTGCCTGTAGCAGGCAGGATTGGTTGTGGGTTTTTTGGCTGGGTTGGCATCAGCAGCCCTAGCTAAGCACTAGGAACCTAGCCTGGTCACCGAAGACGGCTCCATTGGTAGGAGTCCTCCTTGTAGTCACCACCATAGGTTCCAGGAAGTTTCCAGTGCTCCGATTAAATGCCCACCTAAATTGTCTCTCCTAGTACTCACTTCCGCCCCTCTCTTTCCCACTTAGTCCCACCTGTTCCCATTATCACAGACCCCCATTCCACTCACAAAGTCTATTCTATTTCCCTTTCCTAGAGAGGCCCATGTGTCTCCCTGGAGCCCTCCGTGTTACTTACTTCTCTGTGGGTTTTCATGTAATTATCCTTTACTTAACAGTTAAAACCAACTTATAAGTGAGTACATAATACGTTTGTCTTTCTGGGTCTGAGTTACCTCACTCAGGATGATTTATTTTCTAGTTTTATCCATTTGCCTGCAAATTTCACGATGTTTTTGTAACAGTTGAGTAATAGTCCATTGTGTAAATGTGCCACGTTTTCTTTATCCACACTTCTGTTAAAGAATATCTAGGTTCATGAGCAGAATTCACAATAATCCCCAAAGAAGGAGACCCAAGAGAGCAAACGATTGGAGATAGTATATTAATAAATCAATAATATTAAAAGAGGAAATTGGGGGTTATGTATAAGTTACATAGCATATAGATAATAATAGATGATGATTGGTAATCAGTTGATAAACATTATAAAAACTCAAAAAATAATTCAAAAACAATAAAACAAACAAACAAAAAAGCCCAAAGTAAAATTAATAGCTATTCAACATTGGTCCTAGATTTACGTGGAATCTAAAGCAAAAAGTTATAAATGCAGTTTATCCAGTGTATAGGGCTTAAAACTAACAAAGAAACAAAACATTAATAATATTGAAGTGCAGTGAGTGTAAAAGCTGAGAGAAATCTCTCCAGTATTCATGGAAACAAGAGGTTGGTCGACATCTTTACAATATGTACACTAACTGTTCATAAGAAGACTTTATTGTGCATCCTTCAGGATAAATATTATCAGTAGTGTTTGAGAGTATTTTTCCTGCCTCTCTTCTAGTTTCCAGAGTCTTAGTGGTTCTTGGCTTGATCAGACTTCTTAAGTAGGATTTTTCAGTTGCTTTTCAGGGAATGTCTTATGTAACTCAAAATTGTCCTTGGCTTTGATATACGCTTGTCAAACTCTCCTTTGCCCCAGGCTTTTGCTTTTAACTATGGTCACATTCTGACATTATTTGAGGGCTCAGGAACAATGGCTCAGAGAGTATCTCAAGTCTTTAAGTCTCTAAGAGGTGTAAAAATGTGTAAAAAGGAGGTCTCTCTCTCTCTCTCTCTCTCTCTCTGTGTGTGTGTGTTTGTGTGTGTGTGTGTGTGTTATTGTGGTGTGTGTTTGAAAGAGAGACAGAGAGACAGAGAGAGAGACAGAGAGAGAGAGAAAAGAGAAAAAAATCTATGCAACTCCTTACCTTGTATTATTTAGAAAATGTAAAGAATTGTTTTTTAAAAAAATGTGAAAAAAATAAAATATAATTGAGCTTATTATGATAAATCACTTTGTACCAAATCACATATATTTTGCATTCAACTGAGGTGGATATTTTTAAAAATCCACAAACCTGATATAGTGTTTATAAAAATTAAAATTTATTACTAAAATGTCCATTACATTATCATTTTTAGGGAGATGCTTCAGAAAATGTTTAAAAATAAAAACAAACAAAAGATGGTTTTGTCAGTTACTTCACACACCTAAGCTGTAGGATGCTGCCTTCCCAGGAATCCTGTTGCTCCAGCCTGAGGTCAGTTGATAAAGGAAGCAAATCAAAACTACACACTGATTAATCACCACCACTGGATTCAGCTTACTTCATACCGGAGGCTCAAACTAGCATAATGTAATGAAGAAGCACTGACAGCTACGTAGCTGACTTCTCTGAGGGGCTGGCCTCTGCTCACAACTGCCACTTTATTTCTCTATGTGAGGCCAGCTAAGGATATGTTCAGGAGGTTATGAAGGTCACACAGATTTAGTATAAAATGACAGAAGAGGTAAAAAGAATATGTCCCAGATCTTGGAATCGGTCTATTTACAGCAGGACATCGGCTATGACTGATGATTCAAGCTTTATCTTTGCAGGGTGGAATAAGGAAACATGTTAACAAAGATTCAAAGATGGACTTTGTTTTCTACAGAATATCTAGATCTAGGATTTAAAAAGAGAACAAAAGAAATGTGCCATTGATGCTGACAAAACCATTCTGTCAGGAAGCCGGGTTGTTTGGATCACCAGTTTGTAGCTCCATAATAGCTATAACGTACCATGGTACCTTGAATAATTCCAGACTCCATGTATTTTTGTGTTGGGAAACTTAATTAATATTCTGTTATAGACACAAGTAGCTCAGTAATTGAGAAAGCTTTGATCTTAAGGTACGAAGCCCCAGTATGTTCCACATAAGACACAAGGTTAAGGATCATGCATTACTTCTAAAGCAGACCACAACAGGAGTAACATGGAGAACTGAAGGAAAATGAAAAACAAATACTCAGTGAGATGAGACTTGGTCCCTCAGTCATCTACGGTTCTTATATGGAAAGATTGGAAACATTGTTATGGCAGCAACAGGAAGAAATAACAGTCTTTTTCATTGCCTTTGTAGGGTAAAACAAAATTAGCCAAAATTACCTGTCACCTAGCTCACTATGTGTGAATAGTTTTTAGATTATATAAAAAGATTATGTATGACAAGAGTGTAAAGCTGAGAAAGACATAAGAAGGGCCCCTGCCCATCCAAATTCACCTGCTCAAGTGAGCAGTGTTCCAGTGATAGAGATGAGCAGCAGCCCAAATTTTAGCCTGTATCCGAAGCACTGTGGCTAGTGAGAAGACATTTGACTCCATATAATAGATGGGACATTTGGAGTAACAACCACAGAAACAGCCCAGAGGGCTAAATGCAAAAAAAGTTCCTATTTCTGATTATTATTGTCAGTCTCAGCTTTTGATTGTTTGTGTGTAATCACTAAATTATATAAACTACAATTTCCTTTGCATGTCCTATAGAAAATGAAAGCAGAAAAATTTCAGCTTTCTAGAAACCAGTCACAGACACTCTGGGTGAAAACTAGTCGGTCAGACTCTAAAACGAAGTCAGTAGGGTTTTCTATACATGAGCGACAGAGAGACTTGGCAGAAGCAGGATAGACAGAGACGGAGAAAACAAAACAATCATTTATAAAACAAGAGTTATAACAACAAAACGGCAGGAAGACTTCACGACCTCACAGTCTATTCAACTGTGCTTACCACATCTATTTTGAAATAGACTTGGCGACATTAGAGTTAAACTCAGAAATAAGGATGTGACAATGAATTGCAGTAGTATTTCCATCAACTATTCCTCAAAAATGAGATTTTTTTATTTCATTTTACTATAGCCATTAAAAAAAAATTCAAACAAACGCGAGTTTGATAAATTATTTACTAAGGACTGGATAAACAAACTAGTACATGAGCACACAAAGCAGTTTTTATTTAAGTAAATTAGTTTTGATAAATGAGTTCTGCCTGGATGATTTATCAATGCAAAATGGAATTGCCCTACGCTTTGCATAACCCTAAGACTGTTTTTCATCTGAGCCTTCTATTGCACACTGAGAAAATAAAGGTGAAGTTATGTTCTTTCCGATTAGACATTAGGAACATTTTAGTTTTGTTTAAGCTAATATTGTATGATGTGAATAGAAGAAAAAAGCACTGAAGACATAAAGACTGCACTTATTTATGTAAATAATATGTCTTATAAATATGGGAAACAACAAAATCAGAACTACCTAATTTTAATACTGAATCAAAATATTATAACTCATAAGCTTTCTTAATAGTCCACCATCTAAATTCATTTAGTCAGCTAGGGACAAGGCATCATTTAAAATCTCCGGTGAACCTTGAACATGTGAAGCATCCTAATCTATAGGAATACTGCTGCCCACATGTCCTAGCACTCCAGAAGTGGAAGTAGGATTATAAGTTTGAGGCTAGCCTGGGCTACATAGTAAGAACCAATCAACAAAAGATTAAAAATGTGGGGGCAGGGAAAGAGCAGAAGGGGATAGGATGGAAGGAGGGAAGAAGGGAGAAGGGAGTCACTGAACAGACCTCCCAAAATCAACCTGAGGAAAACGTAAGTCCACAGGCTTATAAGCTCTATTAGGTAGGGTTTCATTTGCTGGAGCAACGCACCATGACCAAAAGCAAGCTGGGAGGGAAGAACTTGGATGACACTTCCAGATAATCATTGGAAGACATTAGAAACAGTACTCAGGCCAGGCTGGTACAGGAAGTGGGAGCTGATGCAGAGGGATGATGTTTACTAGCATTGCTTTCTCAGTCAGCTTTCTTACATATCCCAGGACAATCAGCTCAGGAGAGGCACCAATCACAATGGACTGGACCCTCCACCATCAATGACTAATGAAGAAAATGCTCTACAGGCTGGCCCACAGTCCAGTCTCATGAAGGCATTTTCTCAATTGTGGTTTCTTCCTTTTGATGACTAGAGTTTGTATCAAGTTGACAGAAATTTAGCCATAACCTAAGATATGCACTTCCTGCTTTATGTCCCATAGGTTTCTAACATAATCATGCCAACTTAGATCTTCCTAGATTACAACTACGTGGATTGTGACAAAATTTCAGAACAGTTACAGAAGTAATAGGCTTAACGTCTCTTAATGTAACATACCAAGAATCAGAGTCATCCATAAGACTGAATATGGTGCTGGGCATAGAAAAGATAGAGGTTGGTAGAGGCCAGCTAAAAGGAGAAGAGTAAGGAGTAGGACTAACCAAATTCTGTATGAACCTGTCATCAAGAAGCATATTGCTTTTCATGCTAATATTTTAAAGGTAAGTTTAAAAACATTTGCAGTCACCAATACATAATACACAAGTTTTAGATGCATAAACACATATTCATTTACTTGAGCAAATATTGAAAACACTGTCTGTTCCTGATATATATGTTAGTTATGTCAATTACAGTGCCAAATAATACAAGATTGTATTGAGTAATCCTTGAATTTTATTTTTTATTATCATTTAGAGGTACTAGCAACCAAACTCAGATCCCCACACATAATAAGTAAACATCATGCCAATCAGTAATATCCTCAACCCTTTTTGACTTTTGCCTTTTAATATAGGGTCTCACCAGTTACAGAAACAGGCCTTGAATTTGTGATCCCCTTTCCTGATGTTGTTTACAGACCTGTAATACCATTTTAGCTGCATGCTACATTTTAGGCAAATGAGAGAAACTAGCATTACAATAATAATAACACATATAACTAATAGTATGTTTCCAAAACAGAGACAACCAGAAACTGAGAACTTCACAATGAAATGGCACATAACCAACTATAATGTACGTATTACACAAAACCAATGTAAGCATAAGTGACAGCTGAGTTTTTACCAGCAAACAGGATATTTATACTATCTACCTCTACAGCTCAGTGAACACTGGGGAAGCTGTGGAAAAAATGTCAGAGCCATAAAGAGGAAGAGGAGCTCTGAAATATAGTCTTTTGGACTTGGCACAGTAACTGAAATGATAACTTCACAGTAGCTATGATTTCTTGAAGTCCTGTGGGCCTATATAATCTTGACCTGCCATTAGTAAATCACAGATTAAAAAAAGACTCACAGAGGACTACCTCTCCATGAAGAACTAGTAGCTCTGATAGATTTGAGGGAGATGAGACATTGAGTCATTGTCTTTAATTTTGTGTCTTCAGAGAAACTCACCAGTCTCCAGTGGATTGTTCCAAGCCTGTGGTCCCATAGATTACCCTAGTTTCAATAAAACAAAACAAAAGAAAGTCATGAGTGTGATAAGACTCATATAGATGATAGGAATCATATAAGTGGAGGGGAGATTTTATGGTGGGTGTTTAAAATAATCAAAATGCATTTTATACCTGTGTGACATTTTCACAAAATACACAATAAAAATCATATAAAAGTAAAAAATAATATAACCTAGTGTCTGAGTTAGGGTTTCATTGCTGTGAAGAGACACTATGACCAAGGCAATTCTTATAAAGACAAATATTTAGTTGGGGCTGGTTTACAGTGTCAGAGGGTCAGTCCATTATCATCATGGTGAGAAGCACAGCATCCATGCTGGAGGAGCCAAGAGTTCTACATCTTGATTCAAAGGTAGACAGGAAAAGAATTTTCTCTGTAGGCAGCCAGGAAATGACTCTCTTCTATACTGGGTAGAGTGTGAGCACAGGAGGCTTCAAAATCTGCCAACATAGTGACACATTTCCTCCAACAAGGCCATACTTTCTGATAGTGCAACTTCCATGGGCCAAGTATATTTTAACTACTACACTTATTTCTCAAACCCATTAATTTAATGTATAATAATTACATCATTGTTGCTAGCCACACAATTATGAT
>JANHMN010000003.1:177473068-177507389 GCA_030674055.1 Rhabdomys pumilio
CAATTATGATATCAATAATGAATAAAATGTAAATATGAGCAATATTATGTTAATGGATGTAATTTACATATTAATTAAATAAGAGTTGTGCAATAAGAAAAATGGCTGTAAATTTGGAGAAGGCTTTGAAATTAATAAGCACGTTAAAGGTATTATAGGGAAAGGCAAAGCTTGTGAAATGGCCATGTACATGTAGCAAAATTCACGTTTTGCATTGCCATGGATGCTGAAGAATATTATATTAGTTAAATAAGCCTAACTTCACTAAATAATGATGACAGACAGGGAGAGAAGGCCCAGTCAGTAACGTGCTTCCTGTATATTTGTACCTCAGTTCAGATTTCTAATACTCACATAAGAAGCTGTCCCTGGCTATACATGTTTATAATCTAAATAGTAGGGTATGGATTCTTGTAGCTCACTGGTCAGCCACCCATCAAACCCATGAGATGAGACATAGGTTGAGTGAGAGATACATCTTGTCTAAAACACATACAAATAAGAATGACTGGAGAAGACCTTTGGCTTCTACATGCATGCACATGCATGTATGCCTTGATGTCCATGTGCACATACCACATAAACAATTACGCATAGCACATAGACAAGCAAAACAATGATTAAAAAACTAGAGAATAAACATTTAAGAGTCTCTAAAGACAGATCAGCAATTAAATTATAAGGACTAGATCTTCTTGAGTCAATAAATCAAATTGAAAAATAAATCAAAATTTAGTTTTCTACATATTTTATTCTATGGATAAAATATTGAATATTGAGTGAAAGTGGAATAATGGGATAAAAGCAGGTAAATGGGATGGGGACATAAGGACAAAACAGAGGTAGAAATATGGGGGTTGTACTATAGTCAATAAATTATTTTGTGTACACACATGATTAAAACATATTAGAATGGAGTTACAGTATAATGTGTAGGAAAAAAAATATGATTGGGGAACTGCAGGGTCTCTCACACCACGCTGTGTGTAGTTGGCTGAGAACGCCCTGGGTTCCTCCAGCTGTAAGTTAGGCCTGGCTGCTCACTAAAGGCCTCTGCTGTGGCTCCACAGCTCCTTGGGTTTCCAAAACCGGTTTATTGGCATGGCAGATGGTGGATGGATCTGGATGTGTGCCCCCCAAACCCAGGTCAGACCTGAGTTAAATAGTGAGGGGAAGAATGCTTAATTGGCTCCACCCTCTGGCCTTCAGGTACCTCATTAGTATGTAAATCTCTCTAGGGCCTGGGGCCTGTTTATCACGCCCACCTGCGTATGTGACTGAAGGGTGAAGGTGGAATGGAGATTAGACCTCATGTCAGGCCAATGACATGACAATAATGAGGAAAAACACCTCTACTAGACATCACAGGCTACAAAACAAAACAAAACAAAAACAAAACAAAAAACCAAAACAAACAAAACAAACAAACAAACAAACAAAAATAGCACCAGGAATGAATTACCTTTTTGGAGTTGGCCAGTGAGGTCCCACAGACTCAAATATGATAAGCTACAGCCAATAATATTTATTCTAAAACTTGATAGTAAGTGCCTATGGGTGAAGACAACTCATACAGAATCATAGAAACATAAAGATACCAAACTGAGAATAATCTAGATGCTTCATTCCTACTGGTTAAATCCATAGTGCTGGGGTGTTGTTGGACACTATTGTTCTGCTAAAAAAAAAAAAGATAGCATTAAGCTGAATTCTAATGACATTATTTTTTTTATGACACAAAATTGTATGTGTAGAGAAATGAGTATGGTTCTGAGAAGAGTTGGGCTTTTACAACTCATGTGAATACAAACAAAATATATTGTATGAAATTAATAAATAACTAATCAAATGATGTTGTGTTAAATGGGTCATTCATGGCATGGGGAACACTTAAAATAAATTGGAATTCATGAAAAATTTTTAAGTAGGGAAGTGACACAACTAGATACAATTTTGTGAGAGAAACTCTATACCTATATTAGAATGGCTTGGAGGAGAATTAGAGTACTTTACTGCAGTTGGCTGGTGCGAGACTCACCAGGCACAGCAACGTGAATTGATTGAGACCAGCTAGGTTGATAGCATTATCAGTAACTGAAAATGAATTAGAAAGTCAGGATAGAGTAGACATAGAGGGAAATGATAATCTGTAAGACTTGAATTCCCATATGTACATGTTGTCATCAACTATAGTAACACAAGAAAGAATTGGAAGTATAGTGCCCAAGAGGTCATCTTTGGCTGAAAACGCATTAAACATTTTTTAATATTTACATTAAAGCTCAATAAAAAAAAAGATACACATGACAGTCTATGCTTAAAGGGGAAATATGTGTTGTGAATATAAACAAGAGCTAAACATATTGAAAAAAGTTAAAAATTAATGAAACTAGAGACATGTTTGGAGTATACTGCTTCCTAAGTTCTAGGTAAGGATCTTTGCTCCTCAGGAATGCTTGGGAAAAAACTCAGAGAAGTCACTGAGCATTTAAACACACAGCAGAGACAAACTTCATAATATCCAGATTTTATTTAAAATAGAGAGTATGGTGGAAGACCCAGGGACTACCATGGGTCAAAACTCTAAACAAACTCACTAGCTATTTTGGAGTTCTTTGTCTCAAATGTTAAGTCTGAGTGTTGTTTTGTTGACATTGTTGTTGTTATATTATTTTTTGTCTACTTTACAGGGTCTTATAGTATGGTTTTCAGTGTTTGAATTTTATGTAATTTCTAAGTGAATGAATGTATGTGTGTCTGCACTTATTTATTTTATTGTGATTTTTCTTTGGGTTTTTCTTCTTTGTGTTGTGTCTGTCTGTCTGTCTGTGTCCCTGTGTCATATGCAATTTTTTAATTTTGTTGTTTATTAATCTTATAGAAGTTTACCTTATTTTATGATTATTGCTTTGATGCCTTCTTGTATTCAAAGGAGAGACAGAAAGGGAGGGGAGGTGGGCCCCTCTCTTGGCCTGACAAGCACTGGAATCAAAGGTGTGTGCCACCACCATCAATCGAAGTTTTCTATAAAAAACAGAAGAATCATTCCTGATGATTCCTTCACTGAAAGCACATCTCCTTTACTGCATAAAAATGAATGTGTCTCACATAGACATAGTATCTTGGGAAATAAATACCTAACATATATTTAGTTGTGATGTACACCCAAGATAACAGCACTGACTCATGGGAAATCAAAATGATTAACTAAATTTTTCACAACTATAAACCAAGGTCCATGCATGGAATACCACAGAGCCTCATTAACAGTATAGTGAATGAAAATTTTGCTAAGCTTCAAAGACAGTTTTTCACCATGAAGAGAAAGCCCTTGTTTAACAGTTATCTAATATTGCCACTGGCATATTTATGCATGTTTACCAAAGCACAAAAAGTCTGAAAATAAAAATTAACATCAATATATCAGAAAAGGTTAACTGAACATTCTCCAGTATTTTGAGGCTAAGAAAACAAATATTTGCTATGCTATCAATCACATGAAAAGAAGTATTCATAAGACTAAGAATTACTGATAAATTAGAGATGACAGACATTTAATGATCCTTTCAATATATCCCACATTTCTTAAAAAGAACAAGTTCTCGTACTATATGTCAGAGGCAAGGGAATGTTCCCAGAGGAAGATAACTACAGGATACACATTTTATATATAATACTTGCTTCTAAATTTTAACAAAAGAATGTACAGCATTGTACCTGTAATCCTAATACTCAGGAGGCTGAGACAAGGAAATTAATTTTAGTTGTAGGGTTGTCTGTGCTACATAATGAAGTTCAGGCTAACCTAAGCTACAGAGTAAAACCCTGTCTTAAAAAGGTAAAATAAAAAAATGCAAACCAGACATGTACACACCATTCTAATAAGCAACTGATTTTAAAACTCGAGGTTAAAAGAAATGTGTATTAAGTGATCAATTAAAATACAAAGAAAATATACTAAAGAGACTCTTGCCTACTCAAGCAAGGCAAGCATGACTCTGTCAGGCCTGGCCCTTCTCCCCAGTTCCTTCTGTCTTGCTAAAAACCATTAGATGACATTTTTGAAGTTAGCTCCCAAGGTTTCTTCCACTATTTGGCTACTTTCTTCTCCTGAGGGTGATGACCAAGTCAGCTATGCAAGTATTGAAGTCCAACATTTCAAAGTCCCTTTTGGCTATTTTAATTAACATGCCCAATTAAAATTAGACACCTCATCCTAACATGGAGTTTCCCCTTTTACCTTTATAAACTGTCATTTGTCCATGGGTCATGCCTGTATTCTCTCTATCCAGAGGCAGCCTCCCCTTCAAGCATCCCACCACCATCACACTTGTTACATGGCCTTTCTCACTCATCCTCTATTTCCTGTCTTTGTCTCTTATTCCCTGCCCTCTGTCCTTCTGGGGTAAATAAATCTCCTTTGTGCTGAGAACAGTCTTGGGGGTCTTGAGCTGATACTGACTCTTTCATACACTCCAATTAGATTCACAGATGATTCACTTTTTCTTTAACAAATGAATAATTGAGAGTAGCCATAACTAATATACTGAAGAAACAGTGGCTGGTTAGTCTCAAAAGAAAAAACCTTGGAATACTCAGTCCTAAGTGAGATGTCTCCATCAAATACTTCCTTTCAGAGCTCAGAGAACACCACAGAGGAGGAACAGAAAGAGTGTAAAACCCAGAGGGATTGATTACAATACACTAAAAAGCATGCCCCACAAAATTAACATTATCAAATGACATATGGATATACAGAGACTGTAGCAGTAAGCACAGGCCAGCACTGGTCTATACAGGTCGTCTGCACTTACATTATGGCTTCTAGTTTAGTGTTTTTATGGGATTCCTGAACGTGCAAATGAGTGGGTCTCTGATTCTTGCGCCTTCTCTTGGCCTCTTTTCCTTCTGTTGGCTTATCTTGTCCAACTCTGAAGTGAAAGTTTTTGTTTTATTATATTATATTTTGCTATGTACATTTTTAATTAGTGAATGATCAATTGAATGAATGAAAACCTAGCCACTGCTTAAAGGCTTACAACTAAATGGCCATTTATACCTACTGGTAAAGGGGGAAAAAATAAAGGTTATGTTACTGGAATACATTTTACAAGTTTTCTGCCTCAAGGATCTTGCCCAGTTTACATGGAATAGAAACAAAATAACAATTTATAACAATGTTCCTGTATGTTTTAAATGCCAAGATAAACTATATTGACAAGCTTTTCACTCAATCTTCTCCCTTCTTATACTATATATTGTTTTTTAATTTTGTATTTATGTTAATCTACAATTTCTGAGCATGCATGCTGAACATGAATCTGGACCTGGTGGTTGATATACCCAGTGTACTATCACACAGTGTACTATATACTATCTGTACTAGAGAAACTTCTGGTTGCAACAATGAAGCCAAAGTCCCTTGATAGGATATAGGCTCAGAACTGTCTCCAACAATATCTAAAGAAATGTCATATTCCATGTACTTAGTGTTGACTAGACAAAAGGATACTTTCCAAATGTTTATATGATTCAATATATTATTGACTTCAAAATCTTGTATTGTTGTAAGAGTTGACATTACTAAGTCATTATGCTCCATGTATGTAAATGCAAATATACTATCACAATTATAATTAACAACAGTAAAACATATAGCATCAAACAAAATCAAGCAGGTTTTACTTCAGGTATTCATGATTAATTTTCCCATTTGAAAAATCAACTAATTTAGTGTGTGTGTGTGTGTGTGTGTGTGTGTGTGTGTGTGTGTGTATTACAGTATGTGAATGTGAAAATCAGGACAATAATTGGGAGTGAGTTCTCTCCTACAAGGGTTTGTGGGTTGAATCAGGTTATTCTGTGTGCATGGAAATCACGTTTATCTCCTGTGTTATTTCACTGGACCAAGATGAATACATGTTTAAAGAAATCAGTCCTATTGAGTATTATCTCTTGTGAATTAGGCAGGGTTCCTGATGCATAGCACATTTTCATTTTTAAAAAATGTTCTTGCTTAAAATAAAGGAGAATAATTTGTTCATCAAAATATTGGATTGAGTCTCAGAAGTTGTTTGGTTTCTTCTGTGTTTATTTTACACATAAAAGTAAGGTCAAAGGTTAATCTAAAAAATGATTGCCAACTTCCTGGTAGAGATTAGACATAGTATTTGCATGCACCATAATGCCACTAGCTGCAAACACACTTTTGGATACCTAAGTGTGAAATCCCCACAGTAGGGATTAGAAGTAACATTATATCAGAAAATAATTTTCCAAAGACTCTAGGTACCAATTTTCTAGAAACCAGGCAGGAGAGGCAACATTGTCTCTAATAACCACCATTAAACAACTGTAGCATAATATTGCTAACAAAAGACATGAGGCAAGCAGAGAAAATTGCCTTTGGTAAAATTTATTCCACTAAATCACTGACCTGACTAACACTTCTTGCATGTAGTATAGGAAGGACTGGAGCACAGTTTCTAGTAATTGTTGCCAAAGCTGAGAAAAAAAAAAGTGACTCTGTGAGATATAATTACTCCAGACGTCCTTGGAAAAAATCCCATTTGTTTGCATTATAGCAAAATATGTGTAATCTGAAACATTCAAATGACCCTTCTGGTGCTGTCATGTCTTGGATTTTTCTTGATTTTATTTATTACTAAAGGCCTTGATGTTTTTTCACATTAATTAAATCATTAAACAGAAGACTTTTTATTTTATTTTATTTTATTTTATTTTATTTTTAATTATTTTATTCATTTACACTCCAGCTGTTGCCCCTCACTCCAGGTCCCTGTTCCTACAGTTCCTCATCTCATTCTTCTCCCCTTTGCCTCTGAGAGGGTGCTCCCCTACCCTATGCACACCATGCATCCCCAGTTCGTGGCGTCTCAAGTCTCTCAAGGATTAGATAGTTACTACAGGCTGAATGTTATCCTTCTGTAATGGTGAATATGGATTTTCAACTTGAAAAAATCTAGAAAAATACTCCATGCATGTCTATGGGGCAGTTTCTAGATTAAGTGAGACTTAATGACTCACACTAAATATGCTCATAGGTACACTTTCCATGGCCTTGTTTCCTGGAATACATTAAAAAACATTAAAAGTGAGTTAAGCACAGCAGTTCTTGCTTGCTGCTGCACTGTAATATGATCAGGGGTTTGAAAGATGTAGCTTCACGCCATTTCCACCGTGATGCACTGTATCCACAAACTTTGGCCAGAATGATCCCTTTCTTCTTTAAGTTGCTTTTTAAAGATGTTCTACTAGCAGTAAGGAAAACAACTAATATACCTTCCCACATAAAATAGCTGTTCACTTGGGCCCATCACATCCAGAGGGTTCCCACTCATCATGACTGAGTTTTCCTCAGCATCAACTAGAATGGCCTTTATCCTGATATTTTGGCTTCCATTATCACTTATAGAAAGTCATTTCCTCCACAACACCTAAAGTACTAAAACTTATCAGTTTTCTTGTCAATAGACGAGAACAACAGAGGGATCTCAGATGTTAACAGGTGAACAGCAAAAAAAAAAAAAAAAAAAAAATGTACATGTGCTGAAAGGTTTGCAAAAATGAAGCTCAGTCCAATATTCTTGTCTACATACAACTGACACAGGAGCTTCCAGGAATTGAAGGACAGCATCCATGGACTGGGCGTGAAAGAATCCCATAGCACAAAGTGGCTTAATGTGAAAAACCTGGCCAATGTTACCACTCTATTTTGAGATACTAAGTATCTGACTAAAATTTTTTTTGAAACTAAGCATACTGCTAGAAAATAAAGTTAAACTTTGTTACTCATGATTCTGTGATATTTTCCTGGATCTCCTGAGTTCTAAGCATAACGCATACTTGAGGGAACTTGAACCCAGAAATCTTGGTAAACTACCTTTTTATATACCTCTGAATTCTACTTATTTTACAGTAGTTTCTTCTCTGTTGACTATTGTTCATGTGCCTTCCTTAAAAATCCATCTGGTTCATTCTGTGGTATTTTCTAGCTATCTTTTGTTTACCTATCTTGCTCCTGTCTAGTTGCTCTTTGTGATCTTAAGTGTGTTGATCTTTCTTCTATTTAAATTGATGTATATCTATTCTAGTATCTTTCAAATAAATGTCTTAGCAGTTATAGATTACTTTAATCTGTTTTTATTGTGGAATGATTTTATTTTTTCTTTAATTTTAATTGATAGTTTTGCTAGGTATAATAATTAGGCTTGATAGTGAGCTACCATAGTATATAAGTATACATTTCTATTACTAATATGATACACAATCTCCCAAATAACATTTTGAATTTTTTTTATAAATTTTGATTCTATACTTATTCTTTTAGTACATTCTTTTCTAACTTAGTAATTTACTCTCTACAAATTCTAATTCTCTAGCTTTAGATAGAGAATACAGTATCACCTTATCATAATGTGAACACATAAGCAGCCAATGAAAAGTGAATTGTATATGTGCACAAGTCATGTGACCCAAACATGTTACTTCTTAAACATAGATATACAGAATCCATCAGGTTGGTGAGATGGCCCCAATGATAGGGTGTTAACTCCCAAGCCTGACAGCTGACTATGATCCCCAGAATCCACATGGCGGATGAAAAGAAGTGACTCCCACACTTATCCTCTGACTTCCAATGGTATGCCATGGCATTCACACACACACACACACACACACACACACACACACACACACTCTAAATAGGAAAGGTAAAATTCTAAAATCATGGTGGAAATGAAGTAGAACATGTTGCTTTAGAGTAAGAGTGTTTAAAATAATCCACAAACATGCAATAGTCTATTTTCTTTAAGTGTATTGGACTCAGAAGTATCCATATATATCTGCAAAGATTTATCTCTAAATGTTCCCAGATTCATGGTTTGCTCTAAATGATATGTAAGTTTATCATCAATGCAGAGATAGATCAATATGTTCATTTCTATGATAGGACACTATTTTTTATTTAAAATATACAAAATTCACATGTAGTTACATGGCTAGATCACAATATTTTGAGAGGAAAAACTAAATATTCAATTAACCATGGTATAACATTTGTAAGTTAATAAAACAGTTCCAAGAACAGTATTAGATATTGCTCACAGTGCATTTATAGTATTAGTTGCCTTTGAGGATGTAGAAAGTTTTTATGGAAGTTGTTACATTGATCTGCAATACTCCAGTAAAAGAATAAAGACAAATATTATAGTGCTAAAAAAAAAAGAAAGAAAGAAAAGAGAATTGTAACCATTCCTTCTTCAACAGAGCATTATATTCCAGAGGTAGCATCAAATTCACGTGAAGAATGGTTATAGCCAGTATAAACAATTTAGTGGATCATGAATTTAAGGTATTTTAAACAGATTAAACCAGAATCATTGTTCTAAGAAATATCAATGGAAAGCAGAGCTAAGAAGTAAAAGAGAGTCTACTTACAGTCTAAACCAGTAGACAAAGATGAGGGAGATTTAAATTCTTCCATAGTTAATCTAAAAATGCATCATTACCTGATACATTAAAACTAATCAATTAACTACTTCATCTACTTCTTCACTCTCCATCTCTCATCTCTCTTCTGTCCTTAGTCCATTCCCCCTTAATTCATTCACTTGTTATTGCAATAGCTTCTGCTTCTAGTTTGTTCTTTATCTCTTCCGCATCCCTAGGACTAGTCACAAACGTGTCACCTGGTATGCCTCTATGAAAAAATATGATTAAATTACCAATCTAAATACAAGACATTCAAGGATTAGAAATTTTTTTATTTGATCTGTGATGAATCAGACTATTTCTTCTTTATATTTTTTGTCAAATAGAGAGTAAAAGGGTTCTATTCTGGAAAGGTGCTAAGCACTGTTTTAAAAGCAAAAAAAAATATTTTTATCGTAAAGATGATTTTGAGATAATTATGACTATGACTCTCTAAAGTCCCAGCCTTTTGTAACTAATTTGTACCACATATTTTACTATGGGCTTGATTCCTCTCTTAGCAAAATAGAACAATCCATTAAACACTGAGCCTAGTAATCTACACTGGAGACATTCCAAATACAAGTAGGATTTTCAAAATAATTTTATATTTCTCCTCTGTTTCTGGATCTATACTAGATATTTTGCTCATGTTTCAAAATAATGTCCATTCAAAATTTACCTTTGAAAAGGTGCTATATGCTTTCTGACCTATAGAAGTATAAATAATGGTTTTTAATTTTTTTCTTATAAATTAATATTTAAATTATGCCAAATGTATTTTAGACACTAAGTATGTTCTATTTTGTAATTTCATTTTTGAAAGTTTTGACACATATTTGCTTGTGTTGGTGTGTTTTTAGTTCAACACTTCTATCTTTGAAAGATGTTTTTAATATATAAAATAAATAAAACATATGGAAAATAAAAAAGGTTTGAATATTACAATCTATTTCAGCTAAAATAATACTAGAATCTGACATGAGAGCATTGATCAAAGTAAAGAAAGATGGAAATTTTTACTAAGTAAACAGAAGAATTACACATCTATAGTGAATTCTAGAGATGGGATAAGAAAGACAAAACTCGGTGAGTGAATGGTTGAATCAGAGACAAATAATCTGTGGGTCATATAAGTTTTCATAAATTATCAAACATAAAGGAAGATAAAATATAGATATCAAGCTGTAAGGTGTTATCCGGAGAAAGAGCTACATTTAAATTCTCTGGTTTGTAAGCATAGTATGATTGTACATGCCTGCATTCCCAGCATGTAGAAAGGCAAGTAGGAGAATCAGAAGTTCAAGGCCCTCTTTAAACATCTTGGATTCTATAGTGAGTTCGAGTCTAGCTTAGGCTACATTATACCTACACTACATCCGTCCACAACAAAGAAAAAGCAATCTGAAGGTTTTCCTTCCCTTGAATGAAGGCTCTAAATCATTCTAGAACAATCTATAAGACCAGTCAATATCCCTACATCTCTACTCTACTCTCGCCCTTGCATTTCTGTATTCACAGCCGCATTACCAATATTTTTTTCTGCTGTGACTCTCAACTTCCCCTCACAAAATCGGACTAGTTAATGGTTTGTCTCTGCATATGAGGTGTGCAATCAGTCTACTGTGAGTTTAAATCTCAGTTTCAGTAACTTGCTTATTTATAAGATAACTTTAATCAAGTTACTGAACCTCCCAGAGAGGTACTTTCTGTGTCTAAAAAAGATATATTTCTATTTAATCTGCAGGATTGTTTTGTCTACTTGTGTGTATGTTCACTGTGTGAGTGTCTGTTGCTCACAAGAAGCCAGAATAGGATGTCTCATTCCATAGAACTGCAGTTATAAATGGTTTTGGGTTGCTTTGTGGGTGCTGAGAATTGAACCTGGGTTCTCTGTAAGTGCAGCTAGTGCTCTTAACTGAACCATCTCTCCAGCCCAGAGAAAGACTTTATTCTTAGATAAAATAACCAGTGCTATTAGCATTCTGCTCATAGATTTACTATAATAATTAAGATTAATATATGTAAAATACATGTTCAACTATGCTATCTAAAGGGGAAGGAGGACAATGTTTGAAAAGTAAATAAATAAATTAATCTAATAAAAATATCAGGCCTCTAAGTTGGGCCCTCATGTTCATCATCATCATCACAATCACCATTGTCATCATCAGCCCCCTCATGCATGAAGTGCATTAACACTCTTTAGGTAGACTATTAAGAAATAAACATGGTAAATATTTAAGTTTTGATTTCTTTTTAACTCCAAATTTCAGAGCATACTTGTTTCTTCTCTTTCTTTTCAATTGCATTTTTAAGATTTCGCCTAGAAATTGTTGATTATCAGTTTCAGGGAAATTTTATTTTAGTAGACAAGTATTATTTAGGTTCTTCTTCAATAGTTACATAGAGGTACATAGTGCATGCTGATTACTATAAACCCCCCACACACTTTTTGTTTTGTTTTGTGACCTACTGAGTATACCAGAGCCATCTTTGTGACTATGGGTTTATAACTATCCAATAGAACCTGGTAGGTATGTAGATGCATAGACATATAACAAAAATGGCTATCTTTCCCTTAGTCAGTGAGCCAGTGGTTGAGAAGGGGGGGGCGGGCATCATAAAGGTCATTCAGATTCTAGATTGACCACCAACAGGCCTGGTCTTGAACAGGTTTATTGTTAGCAGGTACATCAACCATGGGTGTGATTGCTAAGATGCTCACATATTAAGCATATAAGATCTATTGTTTCAAAAATGATTTTTTGCTTATATTCAGCTTTCCATGGTTTCTATATTCATGAAGTTTTTTTTTTTTTTTCTTATTTTCCCATTGGAGAATCATATTGGTTTCGCAGAGGGGAAGATATTTTAACTTTTTAAGAATAAATCTCTTCAAAGTTTTTAAGAACTACTTCCTAGAGCAAACTTCCTCAGACATCTTTCTTTGTTCACATTTCCTATGTCCCACTTACATAACCAACATGTACTGCATGTATTCACAGTAATGCACAATATGCAGGGCATAGCCAAATATTACCAAACCCACTGTAACTCCTGGGCAAATGTTCCAGCCTGCTGTGACTGTTCTATCATGAGTTGTTGGTAGAAATGAAATACACTATTTCATGTGCATCTTGTGAGAGTTCTCCAGGTCTTCTAGTTAAATCTATCAGAATGCTCCCAGAGTCTGCTGATCCCGTTTTCTTTTTAGAATTTTAGACATATGGGTAGTGAGAAAGACTTTTCAGGAGAAGCTAGAATAGGCATTAGAAACATCATGATCAACTTACACTGCCATAGAGTGTCTTTCATGATGCAGGACCGAACAAAGAGCAAACAGCTCATGGGAAACTCATTCATTAAGACGGCAAGGTGAAGAAACGTAGTTATTTCTTTTTTTTTTTTAATCCAGAGGTGTTACTGAAAGTGAGTTTTTAAAAATTGCATATTAGAAAATTAGCTAAAAAATTAGAGAAAGAGCATAGTAGTTCTCAATAAAACAATGTGTCACAGGGCCTACATTTATATTTAACTTATTGCATCTGATACAGCTGAGTTAATGATCAGATGTCAAAGTAGATAGATTTTCATTTGAAAGAAGCCTTTTATTTTCAATATTAAACTTTCTGGGGTAAAGATGAACACATTTTTTTTTAAGAGAAGTTGGCTTCTCTGTATGAGAAACACATCCTAGCACAGAATATCTCAAATGTTTTATAGCAATTTAAGCTCAGATTAAATGTTACTTTTAGAGATTGTCTCTTGTGCCATGCTATAATAACTGATATAACTTTACAGAAAACACTCCCCTCATTTTTATCATCAAGCCTTAGATGTTACAACCACCCTTGTCCTAGTCTTGAAACCCTTATAAAGAAATTGTAACACTAATTCGCGGAGATGGTGGAGACGGCACCTCATACATGTCCACAGGTAGGAAGGAATGGACTTTCCTTGCAAATAACTGGCATCAGGAAACCTCTGGGAGAAAGTCGGGGTTGTTTTGTGTGTCGTGAACTAGACTTTGAGCTAAGTTCCACCCCTTAAGCCCCAGTGATCTCTCAAATTTCACTGCTATGTTTCAAATGCTACAACAGATTGTCAGAATGCCTTCATTATTGGTTGCTCAAAGACCTTTGTGCGTGATGCTGAGGACGTGTCCGGTCTCATGTAGCTTCTTATTTCTAAGCCACTTAAATCCACCTACCTGATGACCATGGCTCAGAATTAAGCACATTCTCACTCCACTCGTCGCTGCTGGTTATTTCCCGTTTTTCATCACTTGTCATTCTGACAATGGACTATGTCGTGCACAATTTATCTCTATATCTCTATGCCTCAAGAATGACCTTTCTCTTTGTTAGAGGAAAAAAAATAACCATCGTCGGAGAAACGTAGGTCTCCTTGATCCTCTCTAACAAGTGGCATCTCATTTCTATTATTGAGGGTTTTTTTCCTGCTTAAATCCCTTATTGTCCCTGTTCACAAAGGATAGCTCCATTTTCAGAATCTGTGACACTCCTCTGTTTCAATTTTTTCCCTTTCATCTGACTTATTCATTTTCATTTCCCTTGTCACTTGCAACAAAAGAAACCCCTGACTTCTGCCAGAGGTGACTCTCTCTGAGTGAGAGATTCATTTTGCCTCTTTGGAACTCAATTCTGTGAATATCATATTTATATATTGCTTAGGTTTATCTAAATATATCTTCCTGTGGTCTTCAAAGAACTCCCTGATTTTTCTTTGGGGCCTGGATAGTTCCAGACAGGACAAAGTAAGAAGTATAGGAGAAAAGTAAGTCATTCTGCTTATACTACAAAATATCCGTTCCTGAGAAAAGATTTTGTCATACACTTTAATTATATAGAAGTATAATAGGTTGGTATTGAGAGAGGCAATTGAAAAAAGTAGAGGCAAAGAGTATATTAGATATGTTTTAGTTTTGATAAAATTTAGGTGAGCAGTTAAAAATAAAAACAAACCAACAAATAACAACAACAACAAACCTATCTCACCCCAAGTAGTTCCAGTGCTCTGCAAATAATTCAGTCACTTGGCTCCTACTCATGTGTCCCTGGTACAGGTTCTCATGGAAGAGAATCCCTAACTGGTGGAGTGGATGAATGTCTTTGACACTATATAGTCAAAACAAACTCTCTAAGATCTCCAAAGTCCTGTTCTGTGCTAAGATGACAGCCTGGTAATGAAGTTGGTGAGCATCCAAACATACTTGGCTAAGTTCAGCATGTGTCCTGCACTGGTTGGAAGATGTCTAGCAGGACCTGATCTAGTGCTTCAATAGGAGAAATCTCACAAGTCCTTCTAACTCTTTACACCACTAAGTATCTCCAGAGATCACATGCCAATGGGAAAGCAAGTCTCTTTCTGCTGTCCCTCCGAGGTTCCCATGGCCATGGTTCACATCTTCTGTATGGTTTTGTTGTTGAGTTTTTTCAGTGTGTGTGTGTGTGTGTGTGTGTGTGTGTGTGTGTGTGTGTGTGTGTCAGAGTCAGAGAAGGAGACATACAGACACACAGATACACAAAGACAAGCAGACAGAAAGGTCTACTCCAAGGAATGCTTCACTCACGGAAGTAGAACCACTAGACATGCATAGACTTTCAATCCAAATACACAGAAACTATAACCACTGATAATCCAGTTGACCATTTTGAGATACTTTGTATTAAATAAAACAGTTTGCTTTCTTTCTCTCTTTTTTCTCTTTCTTTCTCTCTCTTTCTTTCTTTCTCTCTTTCCTTCTTTCTTTTTTTATTTCTTTCTAATAGGAACTCTGTTTTTATTCTGCCAGAACTGAATTAAGGATTCCATTCATGCATGCACACAAGTTCTCTTTACTAGTAAAAGCACAGAAACTCAGTGAGCCTTGCAAATGGCTTTTCTCTCTTACACTCAAGTCTTCACTGACACAAACTAACTGGAAAGCTTTGCCTTATAGTTTCTCCAACATCAAACTAAAAGGAAAATATTCAAAATGCTGCCATTTCTTCTCTGCTCAACTGAGCTCTTCATAAGAGGAGGTATGTTGCCAAACCTGGTGTTGTTAACGTTGTTTACAGGAAATGAGTGGCCTTTGTAGAACTTTTCAGATGGTCTGAATGGTGCCCTGGTCTACAGCACAGTGAGGCTTCCTGGTCTGCATGTTTTGTTATCTGACAGATGAGTTTATGTTGAGACTCTAAAAAAACAAGCTTTTTCCTCCATCTCAGGGTGGTATGCTTCTTTTCTTGTCTTATTGAACAGTTCTGCTACTGTGATTGAATTAACTCTTGGGATTGTAGGGGCCCAACACTAACAAGAGCTATCTATCCCTGTAATGAGAGCTGACCCTGTGACAGTCCGGAGATAAAGAGCAGCCACTTTTAAACCTGCAAGCCCATAAATAGCAGGATGGGCAGTTTCCACCTAGCAAAAAAGAAAGTAGGTAAAGTCCTGTGACCAGCTCCTGCTGCTGGCTCTGTGAATTCCTGAGACCTGATCTCCCTTCTCACTATTGTTTGAAAAAGCCTCCTGTGGTGAACTCCACAAACTGTCCTCATTGAGGAAGACAGAAATCCTTGCCAAGCTTGACTGAAGTATTCACAACTTTTTTCACACATAAATTATATTCATTTTTTGTCCTTCAAACCTTGGACTTTTGAATATTTCTTTACTTAAATTGATTATTACCTTTAACTATTTTTCTTTTATATTTCTATGTTAGAAAAGTGGGGTGGTCTCAACACCCGTAATCAGCTTGAAGAAGTTAAAGAAGAGTCAGTGCCCCTATTCCCTGGGCTTGGGGACTAAGGTGGTTAATATTAGGCTGTCTCTCTGGGAAAAAGTAGTGGTTTTGTTGGAACAGGGAGGATTAGCTAGGATTTATGGCATAGCCATAACCTATTGGTAGAAATCTGTATAATTTAGTATCAAGATGAAGTTATAATTTCTTAAATGGTACAAAATTCACTTGGATTTAAAATTTAAGGTTTTCAATGGTATAAGCTTCTTATTGATATGAAAGTGAAATGAATATTGATACTCTCCTAGGCATTGTGCCTGTATAACACATTTAGAAATACAAGGTTTAGACCCAGTCCTTCTTTAACTTTTTTTTTAACTGATTTGGGATGATTAGCCTGTGAGTTAAGGGACTATAGCAAATTCATGACTTTGAGTTTATTTTAAGGTGTTTTCTATATTTTATTTAGAAATAGCTGAGAGGAGTTAACAGACAACAGTCCAGGTTACCTTACATGGATATTTCAAAACTTCAGAAATCCATAGAATTGACATCACAAATATTTCTATATTAATGTTCATCTTGATTAGAGACCTGTCTGCTCCTGACAGCTTCCTGTCTTGGATTCTAAGAAGAAATTGAACATCCTTGGAGTTACTCCAGTTGTGGTAAGATAGCCACTAGGCAAGAATTGCCTCTCTCCATCTACAGACAAATTACTGTCCAAAAAAGTACCCACTTGCAGAATAGTCGACTGATTATATCTGCCTAGACAGAGTAATCAGCCCTTAATAATTCTGCAGCACTAAGCTCTGTCAGATGAATTTGGGCCAGAAGGCTGAAGATTTGATGCTCCAACGTTCGGTAGTATACGGGTTGTCCAGGTGTTCAGTGGTCTCTATAAATTGGCTAAGTTTTAGAAGCTATGCTTAGTGCTTCCCATAACTTCAGTTAATCTAGTCATTCTGGATTTCTGACGGCGTTGAAGACCTATAGACTCATAGCCAATCCTGGCTATTTACCTTGAGAGAAAAGATCTGAGTGGATGGTTTTCAGCTGACATTCATTCTAAAGCCAAGAAAAAGCCAGGTTCAAAATTAAGTGTTTTAGTCAAGAGAGATGACAGAGATTCTGGTTAGTCAAAAAGAGGAGGGACTGGGTATTAAGACTACCTTGTACCTCACTGGTACAAATAGGAATAATTATGCTCTAATTGTATTTTGAGAGAAAAGTTTTATTTTAACAGGAAGGATGATATGTAGGGGGAGCTAAGTGGGAAGGAGCACCGAGAGGAAAAGATGGAGTAAGGAGAGGAGAAGATGAAGTAGAGGAGAAGCTAGGTGAAAGAAAGAGAGAAAGAGAGAGGGAGCATGGAGGCAGAAGTTCACGTGTCTCTACCAGTCAAAGATAGTTTACATAGCTAGGCTGGGTATTAGGTTACACTTCTGATTGAGCATTATCATACTTATAAAGTCTTTGATTAACATTTAAAAAATTGTATAAAAGCAAAATGGAAAAGGGGGCACAGGATAGGGGTTTTCTAGGGAGGGGAAATGGGGAAAGGGGTTGGCATCTGAAATGTAAATAAAATATCTAATAAAAAAAGGGAAAAAAACAAATGTGGGGTGGGGGATATTCTTATGATTCTCCTTTTTATGTAAAAATCATAATAATTACCTTCTTCAAAAAAACAGACCCTTCCTTCCAAATATTGCTATTTTACTAAAGAATGCAAGGAGTATTTTTACTGAGATGTACTTCAACTCATTTATTTGAAGAGAAATCGTTTCAACTATTTCAAGTCATTTTGTAATTTATAACAAGCTCTAGAATTCCTGTTATGACTTTCCTACATCTTTGATAAAAATAACAATCTTGTTTAAAAACAAATCAGCTAATTTCAATATAAAAATAGCAATAATAAGATGGAAACAAACTGGCAAGTGATGGATGGATAACCTGGAAGTCTGGAGACACATTCACTAGTTTAGTGTTGTAAAATAAGGAAACTTGTTGGGTTAGTGGGTAGGGTCAGCCACTCTGTACTTTGAATTAAACATGGCATCAGCTCAGAAGATCTGGCTTGGAGAAGTGACACCTTCTGCCTCCTGATAGTAATGAAAATAAACCCTTAGTTTTCTTTTCATAATATAAACTCAAATATTGCTCTACATTCCAGGCCCACAAACACTTCACAGCAAATAATTCTAGTCTTCACTTCATTAAGAAGATTCATAGATTATTGGTGATTTTTATTACCATGTAGCAAAGACTAGTTAGAAGAGACATTTTGAATGCTCTTTGGAATGAAGGTCCTAGAATCATATCTTCACAGTGTCTAAATAAAGATCAACAGATATGGAGATATAAAAGTCCTGTTGTTTTGGGTGTGAATGCTCAATGGAGAAATACACAGTAATTAACCAAGACAAGAGAAGCCTCAGGAAAATGAGGGATGTAGTGTTTTTGCATCTCCTGAGGTGATAGGAACAAATCCTGAATGGAAATAATAATATTTCAGAAGAGTGCCTGATAACAGCTCACTGAATCCTAGACTATTGTCTTGGCTATTAGAGATTTCTTCGTTGATGGAGCTGGATAAAATAGCGACTCTCAGCTTCAAGAACACAGCCGGTAGAATTCTTGTCTCCTAGGACCACTCAGACATGAACGGCATATATGTGTACCCCCTGAAGATTCTGATGGATCCCCAAAGTGGCAGGCCACACAACTGGACAATGTAAATCTTCTTGAATTTTGTGGAAATCTGTCAAAAAGGTTTCTTGCTAAATTAGTACCTTGTAGGGCTGAGCTGTTCACATGTCAATTTCCTACCCAAAGAATACAATTCACACACACACAGGGAGAGCAAGATGCTACTAAAAATTCCCAGGCAGAATTGGTATTCAAAGGAATTGATGTGTATGAGTAATGAGAGGTAGGGAAGAGGGCGGGGCACAGGATGATCAGAGAAGGTAAAAGCTTTTTTCCACTGGCCATGCAGATTTCGATAGAGCTGAAAGTTGTTCTCTGTATAATGATGACTGTGATCAATTGGTTCATTCCCCTCTCGTTGTTGCCATGAGACTCCTGAGCTGAGGCATTTGAGTGAGTCACATTTAGCTTGCAGTGACTTTCTAGAAGACTGGAAGCATGGTAGTTTGCTCTCTTCACAGAAGCAGCAGGTATCTGGTGAAGTGCCTGCACTGGAGCTGACTTCAGTGAGTGAATTTTCCTGCAGATGGTTTTCATTTTGTGCTGAAACATGAACAGAACTTGACCCACTCGAAAATCCTCTCAGCCTCTAGTGAAAAGCACCAGAGACATTTACTGCAGGGCATTACTAGTTAAGGGCTTCCGTTTCTAGCTTAATGGGAGAGAATGCAGGGAAGCTGCCTACCACATGGGCACCTTCTCCTTAGCAATGAATTTATTTTATTGTGAATCTCACCCAAATGAAGACAAGTCTAGTTTTCCACCATGGCAGCTGAATTGCTCTATAGGACTGGGATTCTTGACTGATCACAGTAACTTGTCTTTCTGGCTTTGCCAGGAGGCTGGATGGGTCTTTCCTGATTGGAAGAACACATTAAGATCCAGATGAAGAAGACTTCTTTTCTAGAGTCGGACACAGACTGAGTAGAATATAGGTCTTAAGAAGACATTCAGGAGCTCACAGTCTTTGTTCTGAACTCTGTGAGACCAGCGCTGGCCTTTCCATCTTTCAGCCTGTCTTCAGAGACACCATAACAGGAAGGAGTATGAGAGCCCAGTGCAATGGAAAGGCCCCTGTGAGACACAGTCACATTTTCAATCTCTCCCTTGCAGCTCTTGTACAAGTCTGGTCAGCAATATCCAGGCACACTGGGAGAATTTCAAGGCATATGCTTGTTGGCGACCAACAACATCCATTCCCTCCTGACTGGCTCTCTTCTCGTCTTCCTCAAAATATTTACATTTTCTCCCCTCCAAATGTTTCTTTTACAACATCTGCAGAGGAAACTTGCATACCTAGCATTGTTGAAATTGAGATGATACAATTATTTAGACTTGTACTTGAAAACCAAGATAGTATGTCAGTTCTCTGTGGCACCCTGCCCAGGGTAACTACCTAAATGTGTTTTTTCCCACATTCACTTAGAAATTAATTGCACAGAAGCCTTTGCTAGTCACTGTGGTCATAAGGTGATGGCTGTATGTGCAGCTAGACCCATATACCCGTGTGCACCAGTATACTTGGAAACTAGCTTGCTAGATTCTTCAGCAAGCCTCAGTATGAGAAATTAAGATTGATATATATACACAGAGGGTCTTTAGAAACCTCGGTTGCTTTTCAGACAATGAAGAAAATATATTAAAAACATTCTAAATGCCATTTTTTATTTACTTCATTGAAACTAGTTAACAATCAACTAATCTGGCATTGTGGTGCCTTAGTAGCAGTTACCATGGTACCCTGTCCTAACCCATCCTGTCATGGTTACCTTGTCTTTGCCCTGAAAGGAGCTTGAACTCCCTGTGGAGCAACTAGACAGGAATGGCATTTGGTTGTGACACCTATCTATTTGATATAGAATAGAGTAAAACTCAGGAAGAGTCTTAAATGCTGAGGGAATATGAAGCTATGGGGCATTCCACAGTGCACCAGCCCATTCAGAGCATGCCTGACTGTGCTGTGCCTGGACTCAGTGTATAAATATTAATTACTAAGTCAGGATGCTCTAGACGATACAGTATTAAGTGAGTTTTTTTTTTTAATGTGTGTGGTGGCTAATTTAACATGATTTACAGGAATACATGGTTTTTTAATTACAGAAAATTATCTTGCATTACAAAAAATTGTAAAACCTGAACATGATATAAAAATTGCATTTTAGATGTAGACCCAAATGCAGTAACAATTTCTCAAGGAGCTCTTTATTCATTTTGTTCACTGAAGCCACGCTCACAATACAAACTTAGAGTCAATATTGTTTCTGTCTGTATGTGAGTAGGTAAAGAAACAGTGTATATACATAGTGCAAGAACACTCCATCTCTATACAAGGAGAATCTTGCCACTTCCCACAACATTGGTATACAGGAAGAACATTATACTAAAGCAGAAGTAGGAATTCAACACAAAAGAACTGTATGAGCAGACATACACAGGCAGGAGTCCCTTCATGAGCCTCTGGGCTAAGAAATTACTTCATATAGTTGACACAGCTGGAACATGGGTCTCTTTTGGCACAGACAAGAAATTAGGCTCTCCTGGCATGCAGAACTAGTTGGCATGTGCGTTAGTAAAGCTTGTGAATGTCTTTTAAAGTATTTTTGATCAAGCGACCAACGGGATTTTATTAATACATTAATACCATTCTCTTTCAGTATGGGGAATGGATAAGGTCCTAGCCTAGAAGCAATTTGGACAAATTTCAGTAATCTGGACTAAGAGGAGTAAAACAAAGATGTTTACAGTATGGACAAGAGCAGGACTGGGTAACTTAGCTAAATCATGATTTTTAAAATGATCTTAGCCATCAAATTCTCTAGAACTATGATAAAGAAATTCATATTGTTTAAAATTACCACATGTTCTGTGATAGTAGCAAGCAAAAAAATGGATTAAACCTACTCTTTTTTTTTTCTTTGTCTTTGACTACACATGTCACTGACAAGGAGGTTTAGTCAAGCTAAAAATTACTCATGCTTTGGCATGATAACAGCATTGGAGAAAATGGTAGAGCATAGCCTTTGTTTGGCTGAGATCATAATAAAATTCATGACCACAGTCATGGAGAAAAGGTCGATGGATGGCACCAAATAGAAGAAATCCAATATTGAAACCCATTAAAATCCAAAGATGAAGTTGTGTTTGAAAGTAATATCTAATTGAGGGCTAGACAAAATGATGAATCAGAAAAAGATCTGAAAGAATGAGTCAGAGATAGGACATACCCAACTCTCAGGAGAATTCACATGTAAGAGAGGTGACTTAAGAGAGGAGAGAGAGAGAAAAGGGAGGCGGAGAGGGAGAGGGAAGAAAAAGGGAGGGGAAAGGAAGCTGGAGACAGGAGGGAGACGGGGAGAGGTTACTTGAACAGTTTTACAGAGACAAGTTGCAAATGAAGAATGAACAGAAATGAGAAGGAAACAGATTGCTAGGGTTAGTTTGAGGCCAAGAAGAGTAATTCAGTTAGAAGCTGAGCTTGAATCGGTCAGCTTGGAGAGGAGTTTGGGCCAGAACAGCTGAGTTGAACCAGCCAGCTAGAGTTCAGAAAGAACTAGAAAAGGTGAGTTTATTCAGCAATTATCCTCCAAGAAAACAATTATATCAGGCAAATCAAAGTTACTTTCAGACATGATGACATGCCAATTAATATATCACTGTTTATTTTATATTGAATTCAAACATAGGTTGCAAATGTATTTGAGATATTTTTGTTGTCTCCTTTAAAATGTTTTGATCTTGTCTGATAATTTTTTTAAGCTTTTTAGTAAAGAAACTAGTTCTAAATGGTTTTTCTTGACTGAATTCAAATACTGAAGAAAAGAGATATGTTTTATAATAAATATCCACTCTGCTTGCAGAATTTGTACACACTAATAAACTAAAAAGGGCAAAGTAACTGTTAAGAGCCAGAGAAGCTAAATGCACAAGAGACTCACACATTTTAGTGTTCTCATTGAAATTACATTTTGTTTTATTTGTTTTATCCAATTTTATATAACCCTTTCAGAAGCATTGCAAAATCAACCCTGCACAGAAACACCTGTGTGTTTTTGCAGTAATTGTAGTTTCATTGCTTTTCATACTTATTTGCTCAGTTTGTGAACACTGAAAGCAAGCCCTGGCTAAAGGATAGTCTTCGTAGTTCTCGGTTTAAACGCTTTCTCACTGGCATAGTAGTTCATGAAAACAATGAGTCGTGAGAACCAGCTAAACTAAATGATGCCCTGGAATACAGTATATTATGTTAGTTTAGGTTTTCAATAACTAGGAGTCAAACTCTGGTTATCCACAGATTTTCATAGAGTTATAAACAAGGCAATGAAGGTAACGTTACTGTAACAAATGGTATATATTAGGGTGTAATTACCAGCACAGGAGCATGGAGCTTGATGGGTTTTTAATGAAGATTGGAATTTTTTAAATCTAGAATTATTCATCTCAGAAGTTCATTAACAATCACATGCTCTAATGTAACTAAATTTACATAAAATTTGGTAGACACAGCCTAAAGTTTCCTGTGTAGAAACAAATTTCTCATTAATTACTATAGTATTCTTTTTTTTTTTTGCAATTGCTGTTTTACAATATAAATTAATGGTTATTTTATAATATATAAATATTTATATCTACATAAAGATGTAAGTAGATGATAGATTGATGATAGATATACATCTTTTATCATATTCTTAACCAACAATTTGCCCAATGACACTTTTTGCTCTTCTAATGGAGCTATAGATTGGTTTCATTTTACTGGGCTTCAGAAAAGATGAAAGGAATCAGAAAAATAGCAATAAAAGACATTGTTATTTTATAAGACTGAAAGGTGACTCTATTATACTAAGTATGCTAGAAGCCTTACAGGTGTGCTAACAGATATCTTAGCCCTTGGCTTTGGCATGCTGACATAGTCAAGGTGACATTGGAGTCTTAACGTTAAGCCTCTTGATCCAGATATGAACCTACTGGAGTTGGGTAAGTATCTGTGAAAACATTCAATCCCCAAAAATGAATAAAACACCAGTAACTATTACCAGAAACAAAACTTTTTAAGATGATGAAATGAATAAATGCTTGCAACAACCAATATAATTTATTCATGAAAAGCCTGATCTATGCTAGAACTACAAATTTGTTTTAAATTACTCTATCTATAACCCTTTCTCACCTGCTCCACAACAGCCTTTACAACAGAACATGCTTACAACCGTAAAATCTTGAGAAACGAGCTGCCTATCAGCCATTATAGGGGAACTTTATAAAAAGTTCTAGCCCCAGGGATATAATCAACAGGCATATTGATTGACAGGTAAAGTTACATTTCAGGGCTTATCCTTTTTTGGCCCTATGTCAATTTTACCTAGTGGAAAAACACTGTAGGCCACTCCCTAGGCCAAACATATTCAAACCACCACAAGTGTGTATATAAACACATAAAGATATTTTAATAAAGTAAAGAAATATTGATGTCCACTTTGAAAACTAATGAGGCCCAAAAGCCGTGTATATTCAATATAAAAATTAAATCAAACACAGAACAGTGGTATGCATATGTAATTGCTGCTAGTTTGAAGTCTAAAACAAGACTACCTAAGGCCAGGAAAACCTTTCCTAAAATGAACTATTAATTAATTAATTAAAGGTCCATGCAGTAACTTTTATTTAAAAATTATTTAACTGTCAATATTTTAGTTATACATCCCTCTCAATTAAAATCTTCTTGCTAGCAAGGATTTTTGTCTATCAATTTTAAATCACTATATAAAACAATATTTAATATTGATACACTTGATAGAGCTTAGTAGAGTCAACGTTATAAATCTTGAATAAACCACATATGTATTTATGTATTGGATGTATTGGATGTATGCATCTATCTATCTATCTATCTATCTATCTATCTATCTATCTATCTATCTATCTATCTGTTTATCTATCTACCTATCTGTCAACTTTTTCATACAACCAAAGATGGAGTCTTCATGCTAATCAAATGTATTGGTAGATAAAGTATCTTCACACAAAGGCCTTGGAACACACACACACACACACACACACAGAGAGAGAGAGAGAGAGAGAGAGAGAGAGAGAGAGAGAGAGAGAGAGAGAGAAAGAGAGAGAGAGAGAGAGAGAGAGAGAGAGAGAGAGAGAGAGAGAGAGACAGAGACAGAGACAGAGACAGAGACAGAGACAGAGACAGAGACAGAGACACACACACAAACATACAAAGGTGAAAGGGAGATATGGGGGGAGAAAGGAGTGGCAACAAATAGTAAATATAAAGAAAGGTCGACTCTTCAGTGAAGTTGTTCAAGACAGTAAAATATATTCATGTTATACAGTTGTCTTCATTCCTTCTGCTTATAGATTTTGGCATAGGATCATTACCTGATTGGATATTCAACTCAAGCAAGAAAATATTAAGAGGTGAAATGATCCAGGTCAAAGGCAATAGAAAAGCAAGGTTGTCCCTGTGTGCACAGGGTTTGAATAGCCCCTAATGTTCTATGAATGTTCTGAAATATTAAAAGGTCAATGACATCCCTGTACATGATGAAAAGGACCAGTCACATAAAGAGAATTTGAGAGTTATGAGCCTCAACCTGCCTTTCATAGAGGTCAATATCAGTGAAGAGGTTTCGAGTCTAAAAAAGAATGAGACAGAGATAAAACAATTCCAGAGACTGTAATAAGAGGCAAGATAGATATTATTTTGCTGGCCATGTGTTAGCTCTACTTTTGTGTAATATTATCCAATATTCAAATTCTTGTAGGAGTCAGGCAACACCAATTGGTCATATTTTATATTTTAAATATTTTTATTAATCACTCCATTTGTTTACATGTCAAAGGGTATCCCTCTTCCGTGTTACCCTTCCACAACCCTCCAATCCCATCTGCCCTCTCTCCCACAACTTTGCCTCTACTAGGGTGCTTTCCCATCCAGCTACCCGTTAACACTCCACTGCTCCAGCATCTCCGTATGCTGGGGCATCAAACCTCCACAGGCCCAAGGGTCTCCCCTCCCTCCCATTGATGTCAGACAAGGCCACCCTCTGCTATATATGTATCTGGAACCATGGATCCCTGGTCTAGTCCCTGGGAGCTCTGGGTGGTCTTGACAGCCAACATTCTTCCTATGTGGTTGCTCTCCCCCTCTACTCCTCCAGTCCTTCCCCCAGGTCCCCCACTGGGGTCCCCAGCTCAATCTGATGGTTGGCTGTGAGCATCTGCACTTACATTGATGCAGATGCTTGCAGCCGACCAATTGGTCATATTTTCAATTCCCTTGGAAAAGACAATTTAACTGAGACACAGAGACTGGAAGGAAGTTGTTCCTAAAATAACAACAGTGAATATTGTTAACAATAAATGGAAGGAGTGTGTTGAACAAAAAAATCATCAGATGTCCATTAAACATTGTTCCAGTCAAAATAGCTCTGAAGAGCATGTACTTTCTTTCTAACATTCCCCCATATAAAGTAAATGGCTGTCTCCTAGTAGGCTCTACCAGAGCCTGATAAATACAGAGGCGAATACTCACAACCAACCATTGTACTGAGCACAGGGTTCCGGAGGGAGAGAGGAGTTGGAGAAGGGACTGAAGGAGCTGAGGGTGTTTGTAAGCCCCATGTGGGGAGCAACAGTGTCAACCAGCCAGACCTCCGGAGCTCCTGGGGACTGGACCACCAACCAAAGAGTACACATGGAGGGACACATGGCTCTGGTTGCATATGTGGCACAGAATGGCCTTGTTTAATGTCAATGGGAGGAGTGGCCCTTGACTCTGTGGGGGGTTGATGCCCCAGTGTAGGGGCAGGAAGGTGGGAGTGGGTGGGTGGAGGAGCATCTTCACGGAGGCAGGAGCGGGAGGATGAGATAGAGGTTTCCAGAAGGGAGACCTGGAAAGAGGAGAACATTTGAAATGTAATTAAAGAAAATATCCAATAAAAGAAAAAAAATAAAGTAAGCACTCCTACTGCCAGTCTAACTGACACTGAAATGTCTAATATTTAAAATAACTTTTAATATTGTTACTTAACAAACAATACATACATGCCTCATGTGGCTAATAAAATTTGGCATGAGATTTTGCGGCTCAAAGAACTGCATACATGCCTAACTATCTCTCAAATGTATATTGTTGAAATTACAGTCTCCTGTCTCTGGCTAAGAAGAGCTATGTTAAGGGGTAGAGGGAAAACTGTAAAGCCACTAAACTACCTCATTATACCACTTTCTTTCACTTACTAAAACAGTTTTGAAACTTTCACTTTATGAATCAATAGCTAATTCGCGGCCTCAATTTCTTGAAAGCTTGTGAGATTTGAAAATGGAGTTCTTGACTATTCAGCGCATGTAATTGAAGTTTGGAGACTGAGTTTTTCAAAAGTCCACTATCTTTGCCTTTGAAATCAGAGACTTCACTGCTTAAATGTTATCAAAAGGCCCCTTTTGTCGCCTATTCAAAGATGAGAACTTCTCCCTTGAAGCAGCTGGGATCATTCACATTATGTAATTCGAGGTCCTTCACACAGTATTGAATAGACTCATGCAATTAGACGCTTAGTCAAGGGTAACCGCCATTAACAGGTGATGGTACAATTGGATACCACCCTTATCTTCTTGCTTCCAAACCCGAAGCATTTCAAACTGGAAAGATTTTATAATCTCAAAAGAGGACAAAGACAATGAAGTTCCTGAAAGGACAGGATCACAGAGCAAGGCCTATCAATAATCCCTCTGGCCACAGTGATAAGCAGTATCCAGTAAGGAGCCTGCACTGCACAGAAAAGTAGATGATGTCAGACACAAAGCACTTGCTGGATTGGCCTCGCAAAAAGGTAACTATATATGATAGAATAGGTTATAAAAAATAATTTGAATTAAATGATTAAAATTTAAACACACCAATAGTCTATTTAGTATTACCTAGGAAGGCAATTTTGTTGTAACAGACTATGGGATTTGATACTTTTCTCAGACATGCATATGTATTCCTATTGGACATGAGAAGATTGGCACCCCTCTCTTTACGTGCTTTTCCCCACAGTATACAACTCTAGTTCAACAGTGAGAAAGACTTGAGGCACACCCACATTGAGACTCTTTCCACAGAATACTTGCCTGTCAGTGTTTTCCCAAACTACCCATGTCTTTTAAAATAGGGAAATGTAAGACATTTCAAAGATAATTTAAGTATAAGGATGCAGGGAACAAAAGTGTGAAATCCTGACACTAACAAAAATGGAAAAAAAGTGACAAATGTTTAAGAGAATTGTATTACAGATACTATCTTGGTAGTCATAAATAAGAGTATAAAATGTGAAGTGTTGAAAGGTAAATTGGGTGAGTGCATAGGAAACTATACAGTACATTTTTTAGTGTTCATGTTTGCAATTTAAGTCTAAAATGAGTCTATTTTTTTTGTTTGTTTGTTTGTTTTGAGACAGGGTTTCTCTGTGTAGCCCTGGCTGTCCTGGAACTCACTCTGTAGACCAGGCTGGCCTTGAACTCAGAAATCCACCTGCCTCTGCCTCCCAAGTGCTGGGATTAAAGGCGTGCACCACCACTGCCCAGCTCTATTTTTTGTTGTTGTTGTTGTTGTTGTTGTTGTTGTTGTTTTAAAGTACAAGATTGAAGAACTGTGGAATATATGTTGTAAAGAGGTGAATAGATGCTTTTCAGGTCTCACTGGCTTTCACCATGCCCTCAGGGAGAATGTAGCCTGAAGTATCCTCTAGAGAAACACCTCACCCATTGGAAGTAAATCTATTTATACTCTAGTGCTTGTGATTTGTTTTGTGGAGAATTCTAGATTAATGTCTCAGACTGTACTGATAACATTTCATTATTAATAGAAGACTCCGTGGCAAAGTATTTAGTTCTCTCTTCCATAGTTTACTTCACATCCTCCTGCTATTTCACACCCCTTTAGGCTATAAAGGTCTTTCCCTCATCCCTGCCTCCCATCCATTCCCAGGTGACTAGAGTTGGCTCCTTCACACAAAAGAGAGCCCTGTAGCTTCCCCATCATTATGGCTCCTTACACTCCTAATCACTTCTCTCCTCATCAGCTGATAATTCCTGACTGCGGCGGTGTTCTAGGAAGGGACTGGGGAAGCCTCGACTTAATAAATGATCCATGAGTGTTCCCATTTCCACCTGAGAGAACACACAGACTCATTTTATAAACTAGAAAGAATGCTTCCAAAATTGGAATGTCAAAAAACAAACAAACAAACAAACAAAAACAAAAACCAAACTGGAGTGTCACTGTATTGAAAGCAGTAATCACAGACATAGTGCTGCATGAAATACAAGAGTACTGAAAACAAAGCATAGGCATATCAGGACTAGAGTTGTCAGTAGAGGAATTGGAATGCACTTGGTCCTGAGGAGGCTGTACTACCACCGGAAATGTTAGAATAACAATTTTGTGATGGAAAAAGCCAACATGTAACAAGAATGTTGAGACTTCTGTCTAATAAACTGGTAAAATGAACTGATTTTCCAAAAGCGTGGATTGAAGGATTAAGAAAGCAAAGAGTTAACGGTGTCACACAGTGCGTAACGAGGCTTTGAAGCTACAAATGGCATAGAAATGTCTAGCTTTTTCTGGAATGGTTGCAAATGGAAGGAAAAAGAAGAAAAGAAAAATAAAGGAGAATGATAGAACTTAACACCATCTGAAGGGGGATTCATTCATTTAGAGCGTATTCAATTCTTTCTGGGTATAAGTTACTGTTTGTAAACATTATTCCATTTAGTTTTCACAGCAGTGTAAGGAGTGATGAATTAAACATCTGCATGGGTAAAGATAGTGAAGCTGAGCCACTGAATAACAGTACATAGAATACACGTGTATCTTATTACATATATATAAATATATATGTTTATAGCATATATGTGATACATATGCACATCACTATTTAGAATCAAAGGGTTATTTTAGAGAGACATAAAATATTGGGAGAGAAATGTGTTGGTGAGAGTATTAGTAGGGTTTTTTAGAAAAACAGAATAATAGTAATTAATATATGTACTACATATACTCATATATATTCATATATTTTCATAGTTAATTATATTTAATATTTTCATATATATGCATATAAATTAACATAGAGATACAGATAGAGCCCTGTAGCTCCTCAGCTATGAGTAGGACTCAGGATGCTATAATGCTGTCATGCTTGGCTTTGTTCAGATCTTGTGTAGGTAACCAGAAATACTGTGTGTTCATGCATTCACTCATGGTCATGTCATGCTCAGAGAACAGCATTTCACAGTACTCCTTCACTGAGCCTTGAAAGTGTGTATGTGTGTGTGTGTGTGTGTGTGTGTGTGTGTGTGTTCCTCTAAATATTTGCTAGAGAGCAATAAAAGCATATATTCACCAAAACAGTAAGGCTTTAATAAATGTGAAAAGTAAAACTGTATACAAAACAAGAAATGTTAAAAGAATGTCATTTTATGCATAAAATGCATTGTAGCTGTTAGTGTTCTGTCTAAACTCCATCTCCACAGTTACCTGGCAACAGCCAGGTATGCTCCTCCCTACAGTTACCTGGCAACCGCCAGGTAGGCCTGGCCCTTGACAAAAGGGGCTGCTTGCCCCCTCCTCTCTCTCTTACTCTCTTAATCTCTTACTCTCTTACCCTCTTGCCTCTCTGTCCCCTCCCCCACTTCCTCTCTCTCCACGAGGTCATGGCCGGCCTCTACTTCTTTTCTCTCTTATCCTTCCACCTTCTTCTCCCCACCTTTGCCCTATCCCCTGAGTAAACCTCCTTGCCCTTGGAACCGTGTGGTCTGGAGTGGTCTGTTCTGAACTTCGGTTGGTCGGACTTCTTAGAACAACTAACAGTAGCTAAAATATCAAGTGACAATTCATAGAACCAAAATGAACCACAAGAATCATGAATTTTGCTGATATATGATGTCCACTATGCAATTAAATTTCCATGAATTAGGAGGAACTCCAGTGCTGAGAAGAATCAGAGAAGCATTTGCCTATAGAGTGTGGTGCTCTACGGTGTCTTGTCAAGAAAGAGAGGTGTGCTAGATATGTTCTGTACCTTTATTGGCTAACAGCAATATGTGGACACATCTATCAAACTGTTGGAATTGTACAATCTCTTTCTATATTTTTCTTCTCTTCTCTTCTCTTCTCTTTTCTTTTTCATTCCAATGTAATTGAATCGCTCAATTTACAGCTTGTACATTACAGTCAGTCACTGTTACATGTTGAATTTTTTGTAAAAGCAGAAGATATTCATAAGGTTGTGAAGAGTGGGTAAGATGGCTCTGCTGATAACAGTTATTGTCAAGAAGCCTAACAATCTGAGTGAAAGAAGAGAACCAACTTCACAAAGGAGTCCAATGATCTCTACAGGCACTTAACATGTAGACACACATACTCTACAGGTGATTAACATGTAAACACACATACTCACATACAATAATAATAAATGAATGTTGAAATTTTTAGAACATCTGGGGGTAATTCAAGTAAGCTAATAATATAATGCCAAAGGAAAACTAATCACCTTTTTCATATTTTTGTATCCATTAAATAATAACTGGCCCATCACTGTACACAATGACTGAGTATAAATACATAAAAATAAATGCTACTTTTTTCCTTTATTGGAAAATAAAATTTTTCTAATCTTGATATTTTTATCCAACAAAAAATAGCAGCCATATCCTTTAACAGATAGGAGTGGAGGTGGGGGGGCTGCTGGGAGAACCTGTTGTCCAGGTCTGCTTTGATATACTAAATAGGCACTTCTGTCATTTTTCCTGTGGTTTGAGGCTAGTAGATTAGAGAAATGACACCTTTCACAATAGTCACAAATAACATAAAACACCTTGGTGTGACTATAACCAAGCAAGTGAAAGATCCATATGACAACAACCTCAAGTCTCTAAAGAAAGAAATCAAAAATCTCAAAATATGGAAAGATCTCCCATGCTCATAGGTTGCTAGGATTAATAAAGTAAAAAATGGCTATCTTGCTGAAAGCAATCTATAGATTCAATGCAATCCATCAAAATACCAATTCAATTCTTCATAGAGTTAGAAAGAACAATTTGCAAATTCATCTAGAATAATAAAAAACGCAGCATAGCAAAAATTAGTCTTAACAAGAAAAGAATTTCTGGGGAATCACCATTCCTAACCTCAAGCTGTATTACAGAGCAATAGTCACAAAAATTCTATGGTATTAGTACAGTGACAGACAAGAAGATCAATGGAATAGAACTGAAGACGCAGAAATGAACCCACACACATATGGTCACTTGATCTTTGACAAAGGAGCTAAAACCGTCCAGTGGGAAAAGGACAGCATTTTCAGTAAATGGTGCTGGTTCAACTGGAGGTCAGCATGTAGAAGAATGCACATCAATCCATTCTTATCTCCTTGTACAAAGCTCAAGTCCAAGTGGATCAAGGACCTCCACATAAAATCAGATACACTAAAACAAATAGGAATGTAAGTGGGGAAGAGCCTTGAACACATGAACACAGGGTAAAATTTCCTGAACAAAACACAAATGGCTTATGCTCTAAGATCAACGATAAACAAATGGGACCTCATAAAATTGCAAAGGACACTGTCAATATGACAAAATGGCAACCAACAAATTGAATAAACATTTTTACCAATCCTACATCCAGTAGAGGGCTAATATCCAATATATGCAAAGAACTCAAGAAGTTAGACTCAAATAACTCCACTAAAATGAGGTACAGAGCTAAACAAAGAATTCTCAACTGAGGAATACTGAATGGCCAAGAAGGACTTAAAGAAATGTTCAACATCTCTAGTCATCAGGGAAATGCAAATCAAAACAACTCTAAGATTCTACCTCATACCAGTTAGAATGGCTAAGATCAAAATCTCAGGTGAGAGAAGATGATGGTGAGGATGTGGAGAAAGAGGAACTCTCCTCCATTGTTGGTGGGATTGCAAGCTGGTAAATCACTCTGGAAATCATTCTGGCAATTCCTCAGAAAATTGGACATACTATTACTTAAGGATTCAGCTATACCACTCCTAGGCACATACCCAGAAGATGCTCCAAAATATGACAAGGACACATGCTCCATTATATTCATAGCAGCCTTATTTATAATAGCCAGCACCTGGAAAGAACCCAGATGTCCCTCAACAGAAGAATAAATACAGAAAATGTGTTACATTTACACAATGGGGTACTACTCAGCTATTAAAAACAATGACTTCATGAAATTCTTATGCAAATGGATGGAACTAGAAAACATCATCCTGAGTGAGGTAAACCAGTCACAAAAGAAAACACATGATATGCACTCACTGGTAAGTGGATATTAGCCCAAAAGCTTGGAATACCCAAGATACAATTCTTATACCACATGAAGCTCAAGAAAAAAGGAAGGCTGAAGTGTGGATGCTTTGGTTCTTCTTAAAAGAAGGAATAAAATCCTCATGGAGGGAATATGGAGACAAAGTGCTGAACAGAGCCTGAAGAAAATGCCATCCAGAGACTGCCCCAAGACACCAAACCCAGACACTATTGTGAATGCCAAGAAGTGCTTGCTGACAGGAGCCTGATATAGCTGTCTCCTGATAGACTTTTCCCAGAGCCTGACACAGAGGTAGATGCTAGCAGCCAACCATTAGACTGAACACAGTGTTCACAATAGAGGAGTTAGAAAGGACAGAAGGAACTGAAGGGGTTTGTAACCGCATAGAAAGAACAACAATATCAACCAACCAGACCCCACAGAGCTCCCAGGAACTAAACCACCAAAGAGTACACATGGAGAGACATGTGGCTCAGTAGCATATAAAGCAGAGGATGGCCTTGTCGGGCATCAATGGGAGGAGATGCCCTTGGTCCTGAGAAGGCTCAATGTACCAGTGTAGGGCAATGCCAGGTTGTGAATTTGGGAAAGAATGGGCTGGTGGGGAAACACCTTCATAGAAGCTGGGGAATGGGGGATGGGGTAGCGGGTTTCAGGTGGGGGAATGAGAAAAAGGATAACATTTGAAATGTAAATAAAGAAAATACACAATAAAAAATTATTACTTTCATTCCCCTCATGTAATTGTCATCTTGGTAGTTTACTGCCACCATCTGCTAACCTAGGCCTAGCCCTGGAAGCTTCTAGCCTCCATACAATTTAATCTCGTTCTAGAATATTTTCAGGTTCTGAGACTTGCTGCTGAATAAGCTCACCCTTTCAAGTTCTTTCAGGGCTCTGGTTGGCTGATTCAACTCAGTTGTTCTGGTTCCAACTTCTTTCCAAGCTGACTTTTTCAATCTGGCTTCTCTCTCTCTCTCTCTCTCTCTCTCTCTCTCTCTCTCTCTCTCTCT
>JANHMN010000003.1:177508345-177567856 GCA_030674055.1 Rhabdomys pumilio
TGTGTGTGTGTGTGTGTGTGTGTGTGTGTGTGTGTGTGTGTGTGTGTTTTCTATCACTTTTCCTTCACATGAACACTGTGAAATATGTATTAGAATAAATATTCATTTAATTTTTGTTCATGGATCAAAAGTTATTGCTTTCAGAGCAGTAGATTATGAGTTATGAAACCTAAAGTCTATATCTTGCTTTGGTTTCTTTTATTTACTTTTTGCCTAAATATATGTGCTAGAAAATAAGAGAGTGAAAAGGAAAATTATAACCATATTAAACTACAAATTAATAAGACAATTATAATACAATGATAAATAAAAAAGCCAGTCTGATTTTACTGTGCATTTTGTAGCAAATCGTGTTTATTTTTTTATCTATTTGTTTACTTCTTAGTTTATAATTTGCTTAGTATAGAATAAGTTTTATTGTTATTCCTGGGCATATTGAAGTGACTAACAGCATAAAGTAAGAAAGCAGCTCAGACAGGGTCTCCAATGGGCTCTCCAATGGAAGAGTTAGAGAAAGGACTGAAGGAGCTGAAGGGCTTTGCAACCCCATAGGAAAAACAAAAATATCAACAAACCAGATTCCACAGTGCTCTCAGGGACTAAACCACCAGTCAAGGAGTACAAATGGAAGGACTCATGGCTCCAGCTACAGATGTAGCAAGAGGATGGCCTTGTCAGGCATCAATGGGATGAGAGGCCCTTGGTCCTGTGAAGGCTTGATACCCCAGTGTAGGGGAATTTGCGGGTGGGGAGGGAGGAGTGGGTGGGTGGGTGTTATTGACACCCTCATAGAAGCAGTTGGAGGGAGGATGGGATACATGGTTTTGAGGTTCAGGACTAAGAAAGGGGATAACATTTGAAACGTAAATAAGAAAATATCTAATTTAAAAAAAAGAAGAAAAAGGCAGGTCAGTTCAGCATCACTTAGTAGCATGTGTTGGTTCAAAGTTCTGGAGTCTGCCCCCGAATGGTTTATTTTAGGTATATTTAAGCAAAGCACAATTTGCTGAAAACTTTTCTGGTGATAGCTAACACAGTCTTACATGTACAACAAAGAATACATAAAACTCTGAGTAACATAAACTAAATAAACATTTGGACATGATTACATTAAAAACTCTTTGTAATGTACATATAAGACTTTCCATAAATAAAAGTTCTAGAGATTGATTAAGAAAAACAGGCTTATGACAAGGAGAAGGGTCCAGTGTTGTTTCTGGCCGTGCTGATGGTACGTAGATCACTAGGCTAGAAAGCACTCAGGATCCAAACCTTCAGGATGGATATTAGGTCTTGAAGAAACAGGTCCCTTAAAAGAACAACCCTGTGTTTCTAATATTCCTGTTCTTCTAGTGTTTATCTGTTCACAGAAAGACATCTATGCCTCCTATAAGTATGATATACTGGAGATTAACTTGACTCTGACAACAATTATGTATATTTGAGAGGTGAATTATGTCATTATTCTACAATATTCTAAATAGGTCATATTTGTGATTAAAGCAAACCTCCTGACTTTGAGCCCAAACAAGACTCTGCTAAATGTGTGACCTGGAGATCACTTGAACTCTCATAGCTTATGCATGGTCAAAATTATGAGGGAAAATTTAATATTTACTTCAGAGTTTATTGCATGTGAAAGCCTTAGCATAGTGTACTATATGTAACTCTGAAGCCACAGACTATTTTCAATTTGAATGGTCAGCTTTTTTGTAATATGATTTTTTATTAAGTTCCTTAACATGGAAGTTTTTGGTCTCCATTATTAACAACACAATGTTTACTGAACCAAGTACAGATTTTTTACAAATGGCCAGTGTTGAAATAGGATCTGAGTTCTGGGATCATTCATTTTTACAGCATCTTGATCAGAAGTACTGGCTGGAGTTATTCCCACAAGGATAAGGAAAAAACACACTTGGCCAACACAGTACTGCAAGCCTGGGTCATATGCTTTGCTTAAAATCAGTTCTTTATTGCTTGATCATATGCTACAGACCTAGAAAATTCTATGACTTCTGTCCAATTATTTTTTCCAAATCAAAATTTATGTTGCAAAGATATTACAAATATGAGAAATATTAATGAAATACTTATAGGAATGCCTATAACAGCATTACACAAATAAATTACAGTTTATAGAAATGAAGAAATATTAGATAGATTTTTAAAATCAGGATGTAAAACAATATTTAATAAAATAAGAATATAAAGAAGTGTTAAGTGAAAAACTAATTTATAGAAGAGTAGACAGGTGAACATTGATTTGATAAAAATGATATATCTCTAGATAGGACACATAGTTCATAAATACAAAACAATGAAGGGTTATAAAGTGTTTAAAGAATTTTGGTTCAACCACATATATTTTCTTATTTTATTTATGCACTTACATATCTTTAAATACATCAACTATTATTATAATGTCATAAAATAGATAATACATTTTACCAATGTTTTCATGAGCATGATTTATTACCCAAGTATTAGTAACTTTAAAATAAATTACAGCTTAATTGAAAGTGTTGTAGCATCTCCAAATACAAGGAATATTTTTCTCTACCAGAATTGTATTGAAATAGTTTGCCTGTCATGGTCATTTTTGTAGCCACTTCATACTTTAAAGAGTTGTTTCATCACAGGTTGTCTGTAATGAATAAAATGTCTTGGTAAATATTGGGACAAAAGATACCCCAGAATTCTGATTTAAATTTAAAAATTAAACATCAACCAAGGTTTCAAGAGTTCTTCTACATACTAGAAGATACAACTTTCTGTGCTCAGTACAACTTTTTATGCATAATTCATAGTTTTCCCCGTAGGAACTCACTTACAAAGATTGCATCAAATGTGTCTACTCTGTACTGAAAACTTTACTCAAAAGTAAAGCTTGTTGGACTACAAGTAGGTAAGCACTTGTAACTATGTTTCTTGTGTTTCTGAGTTTCTTAGATTTAAATATTACCATCATGGCCTGGGACATTTGGGACAGAGTGTTTTGACAAATGAAATCTAATACCCATTTATTTCTGAAAAGTACTTCCTTAAGCTTCTGGGATCTTGGGCCCGGAACTTCACTGCTATTGTGCACTGCTTTTAGATTGCCCGTACCTGCCTTAGAGGTTAGAAAGCTAAAAAATTTCGCTAAATATAATACAAGCTTTGTTTCCCTACACCACATAATCAAAATCCTACCACTCCTTAATCAGAAACTTTTCAGTGGAAATGAATACAAGAGAAAATTTTATACTTGACTTCAAGTGCTAAGTTACAATTAAAATACAGACATCCTAGAAGTGTTATTTTCATCGGGTTATCTGGGTAAGAGGTGAAAGAGACATACCTGAATTTCTTGTTACATACTGTGGTCTATCCATAAGAAATTTACTTAAACATATGTAAATACTCTAATGCATAAAAATCCAAAACAACTTTGCTTCTGACACTTAAAATAAGTCATGCATAGCTTGTAGTTCAATGCATTTTTTAATTAACTTTGAGATTTTTTTCTCTTCTCAGTATAATCATGTTATATAACTCATCAATATTTTTTGTTGAATAGTGTTGTTTATTGAAGGCAGTTTATAGTGGCTGTCTCTATGCTCACCCATAACTCTGCAATGACCACACCATTGGTTTTCTTCTATATAAAATATGCAACCATAAGAGATTGTTGGATTAGAAATCCCTTGGCAATTATTCTACAAGCAATAAATATGTCACACCTACACTATCGCTTCCTTAAGCCTCATGGCTAGTTCCTGAGTGTTGGTTAGGAAATTTTAGAGCAATCATGGCTTGACACATCTTCAGGACTTGTAAGTTTAGCGAAAATTGAAAACAACTTTATTAGGGATAGACACAGATACTTTTGGTTTGATAATTATTTTCAGACTGAGATACTTTCAAAAAAAAAAAAAAAAGACCTAGCAAAATTGAAAAGATTGGATGACACGGTGAATGTTTACAAGAACATTGCTTGGGTCAAAGTAAAATAATAAAGAAAAATAAATTATTCTGTTACACTGCAGGTGTGGCTCATGCCTGTGGCCAATCTAGAATGGGAAGAATTGGAGGAAAATAAGAACCAACTTGTAATGGGAAGACATTCCACATGAAGGAATGTAAAGAAAAACAAATGTGGGCACACCTTCCTGTCTTTTAAAGTGTGTTGTCTAAGGAGGGAAAGGCATATTCCAGGGGGGTTAATGTAGAGAATTCTAGTTAAAAGAGCTCAGAAGCATTCTTGAGCTCCATCTCTCACCCTAAATTCTGAAAATAAAAAATGTCTAAGTTCTCTTCCTCATTCATAAAGAACAAAAGCATGTTTGGAATCATATTAAAAGAATCCAGAAGGACTGACCTAATGCGTTTCTGTAGATTGGGGTATTGAAAGCATCCCCACAGCATAGAGAATGTATTAAACCTCCACCTACATGATGAATCCTGTATTCTGAAGAGTGTGATATTAGAACATGTGGAATGGCTAGATTAGGAGTCAAAGGCAGAAACATTGGTCATGAAGGAGCTGAGTGACACCACAGTGTATCATTTTGCCTCTCTGAAACACAGTCTTCTCTATGAAAAACTGAAAATGATACCGCCTGTCTGGATTTCTTCCCAGGATGTTTTAAAATTTTAAAATTTATAAAATAATATAGAATGTAAGCGAATGTAATCAAAATGTTTTTTTTTCAGGAAAGAAAAAATAGGATATAGAATTACTATTGAATTCATATATAAAGACTTTTGTCTTAGATAATAGCAACATGATTAATGCATTGTGACATAAAGTAGCTAAGATCATAACATGCTTAATAAGTTCCATAAAGCTTGCATCTGTTATAAACTGCTTTTTTTTAACAACATAAATACTTTCATTTGCAGGTAAGACTATGATGACTCTCACCTTGAAGCTTCCTTTATAAAACCTGTACCATAATAAACTCACTGAAGTTTTCTCAGGCAGAGTAAAGAAAAATTACTATTTTTCAAAATCTCTCCTCTGGGGCAAGGTTAATGACTCATTGGTTAATGCGTTTGCTACATGAGCATGAAGACCCAATTTGATCCCCAGCACCAACCCGGAAGCTGGGAAAGCCACTGAAAGTACATGGTGAGGTCCTATTGTTGAGCACACAATACATTTTAGTTGGAGAATGTAGAGAAATCAGGGTGGAACTAAACTGAACACATTCTGGCTGGTTGGCTTCTGTAATACAGAAGGTTCTGTGTATGCCCGTGGGGGAAAGGGACATCAATAGCCTTACACAGCAACAAACTACCCATGCTAAAACACTGGCTTGCCTGGACGGATGTGCCCATTGGAAGAATAGAGGCATGACTACTATGGAAAAACCAGTCCATTTTCTGATTGTCTTTGAAGATATTAATGTCTCATATTGTTAACTTGGTCAAAAGCCCAAGGCTTTTGGGAAAACATAGAACCTAGTACAGAACTTACTCTTATTATCTTTTTAAGTGACATGTCAAAATTTCTTTTAATATTTATGTTTATACCGAAGAATAGTGTTGTCCCTAACCTTAACCAGAGAAACTTTTCTCTACCTTGGATAGGAGATAGTACTTAATTCAATGACTCTCATAAGTGGCCAGTGTGCGAAGAAAAAGTGACTACTGAAACTACAGCATTAAATAGGGCATTTTATCATCCCCCTTCCCAAAGACTTACAGGACATCACAGAAGGTGGGGCAGGAAGATGGAAGGGCTGGAGGTTGTGGGAGGATTATTGTAAAATGCAATCTTTCAGATATGACATGACCACAGAATTGTGAAATCACCACGACTGTGGTTACCTGCATAACTCCTGCACATGATCAAGCCAGCAAGATTCAGGAACATCCCAATAGATAGTATTAATTGAGCTCAATGACTTACAGAACATAAATAAAGTTAAAAAGGTCTGACACGCATTAGTGATGGGAATGAGATTGGGGTAACTGGGGCAATAATGGAAGGGGCAGGATATGTTCAAGATATACTGCCTATGTGTGAGAAATTCTCAAGGAATATGTAAAAGATCACCCATTTCTCATTTAAAAATCCTAGTGTGTCAGCGCACAAAAGTCGTCACAAAACGACCAGCAGAGAGTAGCAAATCTCAGGGTGTTCTGAGATCATCTCAGCATAAAAATAATGGCTGTGTTATTAATAAGGTAAAGAAAAATAAAGATAATATAGTGTAGAACTGAGCACGTGCACACACACCACACACACAGAGACACACACACAGAGACACACACACATACACACACACACACACACACACACACACAGAGAGAGAGAGAGAGAGAGAGAGAGAGAGAGAGAGAACGCTAATCATTTCTAATGGCTTTATCAAATTGTATTTATTAAGTTTTCCCACTGTAAATGCTGAATGCTGACAGTTTTTCCCCAAATACATATGGAAATATTATATACAATATATTATATATTTTTATATGATAATATATATATTTGGAAAGATGACATGTATGACATTTTTAAAGAATACGTAAATATTATTTACTAAATAAAATTTGAAAAAACAAAGAATTCACTGTACAGAGCCCACACCTCAGGAGTTGACAAACATGTTCTACCTCAGCACAAAAGGTAGATAATTCTATTCAATTATCATTCTCTTCTCTTTTTGTAGACTACATATTAACAACAACTACTAAAAAGGAGGTTTTCCAATCATGACACTTGGGTTACAGTGCTTCTGCAAATCTATAGTGGTGTAACATCACGTAAAATACCTAAACACACAAACACACAGGCACACTCACACACACACACACACACACACACACACACACACACACACACACTGTATGTAACTTTAACTAAACATAAAATAAAATGTTTCCCTATGACTTTTCCAAGCATCCTTAATGTTATTAATATCCCCTCTCCCGTCTTCATTTTTTGTTATTTATCACTCTCCTCCTCCCTCTCCTTCTCCTCTTCTTTGTTTTAACCTCCATTCCTGCTCTACAATCAAGCTTCAAATTGTCTTTTGCGCATACCTTCCCCAAGTCCTAGAACTAGTCCTTTCTCTAACAAACACTGGTTTATTTTAAAGAAGAATGGCATTGACCCCAAGATCTGTATACTTAATGTGCTGACCGCTTATCCAAGTTTGTTTCCTAGGCCTTTTCAACTGGCATTAGCAAATATCCGTACCATTCATAAACATTTCAATATAAGCTTCTTTTTTCCCTTAGGCTAAAAGAGGAATTCACCTCCTCGTTTAGTCTTCTCTTTTACTGTCTTCCTCTTATACATTTTATAATGACTGGTTCTAACCTTCCTGCCTGCAACCTCTCCAACGAAGACTCAACTAATGGTAGCCACCATTTACTTACTTAAAGTTGACTTGAGTATATAGAAGTGCTACACCACACCCACATGGAAGCTACCACTCTACTAAAATACTGTGTTTTTTAATAAGATTTTTTCATTCTTATAAATCACAGTGATTTTTAAATTTGATTTGTTTTATTTTCTATATGACTTTTGTATATCTGTGACAGAGTTAAATTAGTGTGTTGAAGTTTTAATTCTATCTGTCTTAACCTTTCAAATGATTTATTTTACTTGAATGTAAGACCCATTCACTGTGCGATATAGTTCAATGGATTTTGACAAATACATAGCACCCACAATTACAGCATCTTACAGAAAAATTTATCACCTTAAACCTTCTGCTTCCTCTGAGCCACTAGAAACCATTCTGATATTTTAATACTTGTATAGATTTGCATTTTCTAGGCAACTCCATGATCAAAATCATAAATTCACAGCCATCACAAATGGACTTTTTTCTTTTAGTAATAGGTATTTAAGATACATTTGTGTTTTCTATGGCTCTATAGTTAATTTATTGCAATGGTTGAAATCTTTGTATTAAGGGCACACACCATTTTTTCGTTTCCTATATATTTATTAAAGTCCATCTAAGTTGCTTGACAATTCTACTAATTACACTTAAGCCTTCTATAAGCATCCATATGAATATTTTTTATTGGATATTTTATTTACATTTTAGATACCATCCCCTTTCCCCATTTCCCCTCCCTAGAAAACCCCTATCCTGTGCCCCCTTTTCCATTTTGCTTTTATACAATTTTTTTAAATGTTAATCAAAGGCTTTATAAGTATGGTGATGCTCAATCAGAAGTGTAACCCAATACCCAACCTAGATATGTAAACTATCTTTGACTGGTGGAGACACATGAACTTCTGCCTCCATGCCCCCTCTCTATTTCTCTCTCTTTCTCTCTCTCATTACCTAGCTTCTCATCTACTTCATCTCCTCTCCTTCTTCCATCTTTTCCTCTTGGTACTCCTTCCCCCTTAGCTCCTCCTACATATTACCCTTCCTGTTAAAATAAAACTTTTCTCTCAAAATTCAATTAGAGCATAATTATTCCTATTTGTACCAGTGAGGTACAAGATGCAGAATACTCGACTGACTATATCTGCCTAGACAGAGTAATCAGCCCTTAATAATTCTGCATCACTAAGGTCTGTCAGATGAGTTTGGGCCAGAAGGCTGAAGATTTGATGCTCCAACGTTCCATAGTATAGGGGCTGTCCAGGTGTTCAGTGGTCTCTATAAATCGGCTAAGTCTTAGAAGCTATGCTTAGTGCTTCCCATAATTTCAGTTAACTTAGTCATTCTGGATTTCTGATGGCTTTGAAGACCTATAGTCTCATAGCCAATCCTGGCTATTTACCTTGAGAGAAAAGATCTGAGTGGATGGTTTTCAGCTGACATTCATTCTAAATCCAAGAAAAAGCCAGGTTCAAAACTAAGTGTTTTAGTCAAGGGAGACGACAGAGGTTCTGGTTAGTCAACAAAAGGATGGACTGGGTATTAAGACTATCTTGTACTTCACTGGTACAAATATGAATATTTTTTGAAGATTTGCTTTACTATTCATTTATTTGTATGTAATTTTGTGTGTATGCATGTGTATCTTTAAGTGTGTGTGTGTGTGTGTCTGTGTGTGTGTGTGCGCACGCACGCGCACTCGTACACGTGAGTGAGAGAGATAGAGAGAGAGAGAGAGAGAGAGAGAGAGAGAGAGAGAGAGAGAGAGCAGGTGCATGAAGAGACCCATGAAGGGCACCAAAAATTCATTCAGATCCTCAGAACTAGAGTTACAGGCAGATGTCAATCTCCTGACATGGATTAAAAACTGAACTATATTTGTAAAATCAGCAATTTTCCTTAACCAATGACCTACCTCTCTCACCTCCATGTGTACATTTTTGTGTGAAAAAAAGCCCCTTAATTAATTGGATAAATATTCAAAAACAGAATTTCTAGTATTCATGAGTAATGACCTTCATTAGAAAGTGAAAACATGCATTCTAAATTAACCTGTTCATTTCACTGTCCCAGCAGGATCTTCAACATTTGGCTTTACTTAGTTTCTGAGTTTGACGTTCTCTTATGAGTGGAATGGTAGATTTTCATTTATCTTTGCAATTCTATTTTATAATGATAAAAAATGTCTGATATTTTATATATATATATATATATATATATATATATATATATATATATATACCATTTATGACCTAAAATGACTTCAGAACCCTTGTATATTTTAATTAAAATGCTTTACTTATTTAGTATTTAATTTTTTAATATTAGGAACTCTTTGAATATTTTAGATTTGAGCTATTTCCCCATATTTGCTTTATGGAGTTTCTCCAAATCTGATGCTAATCCTTTGGTTCTAATGATCTTTACAAGGACTCAAGACTTTAAATTTAATAAGCAAACTTCTCAATTTTTTAATGAGTCATGGTATTGTAATTGAGTATACAGTGCAATGGCAAACACACAACTGCTTTGATTTATTTCCTAAGCTGTTTTTTTATAAGTTTTATACCTTCATGATTTACATGTATATGTATGATCTACAGGAAATTAATTTGAAAGGCAGAAATGAATAGATACATTGCTTTTGCAAGTAGTTATTATCTAAAAATATGTTTTCTGAAAACTAGCCTCTTCTTATACAATTGTCTTTACTTCCTTGTTAAAATCAGGTTGATTATATTTGTGTAGCTCTACTTTACTCTCTGTGTTGCTGAACCTTGTTTCCATTAATTAACTAATGCTATGTTTCCTTGAATCTTGTAACATTAGCACCTCTGGGCACTGGAGTGAGTAGCCAAGAATGGTTATATGAGGGAATTATTTCACTCATTTCTTCTATGTCCACCTTTCTGTTGCTCTCTACGATGCTCACATACTCATTCTGAAGATACTTGACGACGTCCACAAAAATACTGAGATGAAAAGAAAAAATCCTTTATGCTTTGATCACCAAGTAGGTTTGAAAAAGATTTCCTCTGAAATTGCTTGGGCTAAATGTTCATCTTTTAATTGATTGCAATGAGAATAATTTTTTTCATCATTCAATCTAAATCATATGTCCAGATAGATTTAAAACATGGGTTCCATGAATATATACACACTGGGAACACTATATAGAATAAGCAGATTATTTTATATATTTATGAATATGTCCATCATCTATATCTATCTGCAGATAACAGAATAGAGATAAAGATCTCTCCTCCTTGGACTCAAAATTTCACATTTATTGCTAATAATTGATATAAATAACAGAACAAACTGAAAAAAGGATGTAGAATATGCTTTGAATGAGTGTAATTGTGGTGGAAGAAGTTTAAAAAACTGTGCATGGCTCAGCTAGTTCCTGAGCTGCCACCATGTTGGTGCTCTATGTCCCTGTTCCAACACAGCACCAGCTAGCTAAAATAGCTGGCCTGGGACCCACAAAAAACTGTCATGGCCACTCCATGGACTCCACAGCGTCAAAGGCTCTAAGCATGACCCCTGAATCAACACCCCCATCCTCATGGTTCTCAGCTCAGAGCAGACAATGCCCACCAACCTCATAGTACCCAGTAGAAAGAAGACTCTAAATGCTTAAAGATTATTTAATGGATTTATATATCAGCAAACAGTCACACAACTAATAGATAAATGTATAAATACAGGAGTGACCAGAAGAGTAATTGGCCAAAGTCAACTGATGCATTTGATTATTGATTTGAGCATAAATTTCTTTCACCAAATTAAGGTCAATTGATGTAAATATGTATTAAGAAAGTGCTTATTTGGACTTACACAGAAAAATGACAGTAAAAGACTCCTAGTAGTTCATACTGGGACATTTATTCCTTCGGATCTTTGTGTAGAAAACCCTACTTTCTTTAATGTTTAAAGATAATTTTAGTGATACAAAAATATTACACTGGAGGCTAACACTGAGAGTTTAGATGGGCAGTAATTAAGCACAGAACAAGAATGACATGAATGTGAAACTTAACAAAGAAAAGACAAATATCATGAAAGAGTATAAGAAACTCAAGCTGCAATAAACAAATTTCCATGAACACTCCTGGGATCACTGTTTCTAAGGACCTATCAGTATGACCAATTATCTGAACCTACTTCCCTGTCCTAGCCCAAAGTCATTTTCGTGTCTGAAGCCTACTTCTTTGTTCTAGCCTAAGATTTAGATTCCTGCCTGAAATTGCTTCTTTGTTTTAGCCTAAGATTTAGATTCCTGCCTGAAATTGCTTCTTTGTTTTAGCCTAAGATTTAGATTCCTGCCTGAAGCCCAATTCTTTTTCTTTGGCCAATGTCATATTCCTGCCAAGCAGCCCATTTCCTTGTCCTTAGCCAATATCAGATTCTTGCCAAGCAGCCCCAAAAGCTATTCTCCTTTCTCCCTTTTTTATTTCATAATCAAGACTGAGACTATCTTAGGCTATTCAGACAAGAATGCCTTCCTTACCTGTCATGGAAAAGCAATGCACTTCTGTCTTAGGTTGGTAAGGCTCTGTGCAGAATCTTACCTGTCCTTGGCTTGTCAGGCTGTTAATTTAATAACTCTGTCTGGGAATCTATTTTCAGTTTCAAGCCATGTACTTTGTCTGCCAACATGTTAATACTGTTAAAGACAAGCTTTAACATGATGGCCAGGAACAAAAGTATTCTCAGGACAAAAGGGGCTAGCATGATCAAGCTATACATGTCATTCTTGAAGCTTGACAAAAATAAAAATACTGACCTCAGACCATGAGTAACTTTGCTTATTGCCTTGCTTGGTTTTTTGACTATTTGTGTTTATTGTCTTGCTTGTTCCTTGATTATCTGCATCTATTGTATTGCTAGTTCTTCAACCTGGAACTGACCTTAATACTTGCATGTAAATAAAATGGTAGAAAATCAAAAAGAAGAAAGGGGATGGAATACGAGGTTTCTTGAGAGGGGAAATAGGGAAAAGGGATGACATCTGAAATGTGAGTAAATAAAATACCCAATTTAAAAAAGGAAAAAAAGAAAAAGAAACTCAAGCTGCATTGAAGCACGAGAAAGAGGGGGAAGAGTATGTATTGGAGAAATAAGCTGGTGCCAGCTCCCAGAGCTCATACCTGAGTTCTAGTAAATGGTCTTCCAATGGCTGCCATGGCTAATATTGTTGTTTCATTCCTGAACTGTCTAGCTATTGTCCTGATTGATCTTTCTACATATATATATATATAATATATGTAGAAATATATATATATATATGTATATATACATATACATATATATGAAATATACATATATATATGTATATATATATGTATACATATATATGTAGATATATATATATCTACATATATATATATATACATATATATTTCATTGAATATTATAATCAAAAAGAAAATGTATGAAAAATTCTTAGGCTAGAGCCAAATACAAGATAATTTTTTCAATAAATTTTGTTCAATAAACACAGACTTCTTATAAAAATGTAAATATAGAGAAACAAATAGTCATCCTAGTATCTCCCCATCATCCTCTTGTCCAAAAATTCAAGTTATATTGCTTCAAATTTCTATTCATAAATCAATTGATTTTTATATTTTATATTTCCAAGGAAAATAAAAAGAGATGCAGGAACTGAAGGAGTATTATGGGGAAAGAGTATAAATGGGGGAAGAGAGGGAAGCAGGAAAATCACATGGAAGAAAAGAAGCAGAGAAAAAGCAAAGGGAAGACATGAAGGAAAAAAATGTTCAATAATTTAAAACTGCAAGAACAAAGATAATTTTAAAATCAGTTATGACAATCAATTTTTACTCTTATGATATTACATCACATCCTATATAGGAATGATATGTATGCATCTCCATTTGTGTGGGGCAGGGAGGGTGAATACACAGACACATGACTATGGAGGTCACATACTAAGTAAATGTAATATTTATTTTTCACTCTTGCTTCTCTGCAGTCTTGTCACAACACTAGAATCTTTAGAGAGTGAGTAAATTTCTCTTCATTTTATAGAAGTCTCTCTTCCCTGGAAACTCTGAAACATTTATCTTGTATTTACTGGCACATTTATTACATGATCTTTCTCAGTGTACAAACAAAAAATCTCCAGTGTCAGATGGACCAATATAGTTCAAACTAAACAGAAACACACTTGACCTATGCATCCCTTGTAGAAGCAAGGGTTCACACTTGATGTGATGGTTCACATTGGCTATCTGAAGGAAGTAGTGCTGGCTATCTGAAGGAAGTAGTGCAGAGACCACTCTATTCATGTCATCCACGTGTGGGAATTTTTTTTCACCTATTCTTCAGAGATGATGTTATTTTAAAAGTTAAGCTTGCTTGGTCAAAACCAGTTTGCTGCTTATCTAATGTACTTGTTTATAAGCAATATCTTTTTTGCCACGATGATTTAAAAATGTTTAGAACACATTTGCCTCTTATTAGGACTGTATGATACAGGCAAATTAGAAAAGCTGGATAGAGCCATACTCATCTCACTTAGTGTACTTGGGAATATGAAGGCAGTGAGAAACATGACTAAAGGAAGAGATAATCTATTAGTATTTCAAAAGAAAACATTCAGAACAGGTGGCATTTTAGATGGTATATATTTATCTTCTCTTTTATATAATCATGGTAAAGCCATCACAGATAATGGTTTAGGATGTCAGTGTTCTTCAGGATCATCCAAACAACAAGAAAATAGATCTCTAAGTGTGACCCTTTTTAGATTTTGATTGGTAGTCCTTGGGAGATGTCAGTTAGCTAGTCTCAAGCACATGATGTAAATCAGTGGTCAGGACCAAGATTTGAGATTTCGAGAAATGCTAAAGCAATGGGAATTTACGGCTAGTTAATGTCATGAACATAGATTGCTGATCAATGCTTGTAACTTCCATATACATGTTCCCTCAGCCTATACTTCAGTTTTCTTATTCTATAATGAGTGGAATCTTTGTTACAGGTAGCCCTCCCTTGAAATCAGAGATTATAAAAGAAAACAAAAGTACCCCTCAACCTATTTTCTATGAGATCTTTACAGATATTAATGTTCTTTTCTTGCTTTAGTAAGGATGATGTTCAAAGTTTAAATGATTGATTAAAAAAAAGTTCACACAAAAGGTGTAAGAGGACTCAATGGAAATGGAACATTATTGAAGATAGGACATTTGTTTTCAGTATGAGGTGGTCTATAATTAATATTAATGAAACTTAATTTTTTCTACAGAATAAAAATTGGACAATAGCTGGTGGTGCTGAAGATCATCAACTTAAAAACAAACAAAATACAAAACGGTGATTAATTACAATTGATCAGAATAGTGCACCTGAAAATTGATGTCAGATTGAAAAGTCTAGGTCCACAACTAAATACAATCATACAGAAAGTGAAGGAGCATTGCCAAAAGAAGTGTGTGCATGTATATGTGCATATACATGTGTGGTATACTTACATACACATGCATGTTCAAGCAGAAGAACATGTGCAGTAAATCATGAGGCAGAATGAATGTCCTTTCATAATAGAAAACTGCTGAGACAATGCTAACCAAAGGCAAGCACCAGCTATGCAATTTCATTAATTTATTAGTTAGTAATTAAATAATTAAATAAATAAATTAATTATAATTAATTTCATTAATTATAACTTTTCTTCTGAGAGGAGGCAAGCTGATTATATGTTTCTCAAGTCAAATGGATTAAATATCCACATTTATACTTTCTCATCTCCACTCAATCTCTAACCTGTCTCTCCCAGACATCTCAAAGCTGGGTTTCAATTTAATCCATTCAGTTGTCTTAGGGATAGGGATCATGTGTTTTCCATGAGATAAAGTATGGTGGGCTCCTTCACTAAGGAACTTCAGCCTGAAAATACTACTGACATTAAGACATCAGAATGAATATAAAATAGCATTCATAAATTTCCAGTTTCATCTCTATGTAAATTTAGCCAACATATTTCAAAGAACAGTAATTTATGAATATTTATATTTCTAATACTTGCCTATGAAAGCTTTTTAAAATTGCATTTTAAATAATGCTTTAAAAGAACATTGTGTTATAAAACCTATGGTTGTACGTGGAACTACTAAATAGAGATTTATCAATGTAAAGAAATGATGCCCACTGAAACATTTCTAAGGTAAAATAATGGAAGCAACGGTGACACTGCGTAGAGAGATGTGTATGTTGAAAATGTGTGTTAGGTACTAAAATGAGTCTACAAAATGCACATTTTAATATTCCTGCATGCTAGGCCACTATGAAATATAAATCCAAAGAGAAGCTTGGGCACTGACATTTACTCAGCACCCATCCTATTCTAAATTCAGAACAAAGGATGATCCTACTCTCTTCCTACCTCGGGATCAGGCACATTCCCAAGTACAGTATGTAAGGTATAGAAGGTGTTCCTGACGGGAACAACATACATATCTTTAGATTCAGGTTCTGTGTCAGTAAGCATTCTTAAAGTGACAAAAGTGTGTCTGTGTAGTGGCTATGAGCTGAAACCAGATGGGGACCAACAAAGAGAAATAGTCAGGTTTGTATGTTGTACCCTTGGGAAAAACAAATACCTGTGTCAAACCTCAGTTGTGCCTTAAGATCTCCACTCAGTTAAGTGAAGTGTCCCCACAGCAACCAGTGTCTCCCTTGCTTAATATCACCTTACCATGAATACTGATCAAATCAACAAAATAGTTGACAATGATATTGAACAAATATCTAAGTACCAAAACCAGGCTAAGTTTCCATAGAAAATTAAGGCCTCATAAACTTGAAGGGAGGATGTCTTAAGTGAAATCCTATTAAAGGTATAGTAAACTCTGGAACAAGTGTGTCCTCAGTACTGTATGATTTCACAGAAGAGTAAATATTGAAAGTGTTTAGCCATTTCTATGATTGCTGCCCTTAGAACAGTTTTAGCCCTTAAACTTCATAAGAAGAACAATTCCAAGCAATGAGGTTTGCCAAATCATTGATATAAATAGCCACACATTTTATTTGTTGTATAGTCCAACCAAATAAAGAAATCTCAAAATGGCATGTAATTGTTCACAAAAGAGACTGAGTCAACCTCAATAAATATCTTATTTACTTTTATTCTGTGTGTATGTTTGTGTTCACAAGTGTTCATGTGTGTGCAGGTATGCATAGAGCCTAGAGTCTGATCTTGGGTGTTATCTAGAGAACACATATCTTTCATCTGAAACATGCTGTCTCTTTGGGAATGAGCTCATCAATTAGGCCAGTATGGCTGGCCAGAGAAGCCTAGACTTCCTCAGCCATAGGATGGCTACAGGAGTGTCCCATTGTACCAAGTTTTAAAATGTGAGTGTTGTGGACTAAGGTATTCACCCTTGCAATGAGGCATTTACTGACAGTCTGCTCAGCCCACTCAAAGCATCTCATTTTAAAACATATACCCTTGGATTACAGACCATGATTTAGAAAAAGACCCAGTATAGTCCAAGAATAAATTATATTTAAAAATAAAAGAAATATTTAAGTGTGATGTTGCACTCCTTTAATCCAAGCACTTGAGAGGCATAAGCAGGTAGATCTGTAAATTCAAGGCCACCCTATAATACAAAGCCAGTTTCAGGCCAGTCAAGGATAGACAGAACTCAGTTTGAAAAACCAAAAGTAAATAAATGGATGAGTAAATAAATGAACAGAAAGATAAAATACAAAGTTATTTTGATTTAGCCTAATCAGGTTACATAATCCAAGTCAAAATCTATTTTAAATCAGGATGCAGACAGAGTAAGTCTTAAGTAGAAACCTATTTTGAGTCATCAAAGTTCTCAAACTCAGTGCACTTATAAACGCAACTTTTGATGAAGTCTCTGGATAATAATATTTCTTAGAGTTTGTGAACCAAAGAAGATGTGTTTTGTATTGTTTTAAGTATAATATGTATTATTTAAATTATCTTATTTAAAAATCTGTTAGTTATTATTAATCTGATTTTAAAGATGTGCGAATCAGTGCAAAAGAAATTAAATCAAGAGATAAAGTTATACAAACAAGTGACAGAGATAGGAATTTAATCCAGATATTATGATTTCAAAGATAGCATCTTTTCCATATCGCATACCCAGATTACACTAATGTACTTTAATATTCAAAACACATTGAATTATGGATAAATATGAAGAACATTCTTATTAAAAATCTATAGGGATTTTTGTTGATAATTAAGGCAGTAAATAAGCCTCCCTTACTTTTATTCTCACTCAAATACATCTAAATATATTTATTTAAAAAATGTTATGCATATTTAATATATAATCTAAAGAAAACCTATGCATTGGTGTTCTTGTAACAAATCTCAATAAATGCTGACAAGTACTCAAGTACTGCAATCTGGGAACCACGCTAGGCATATTCTTTACCATCCTTCTCCATCCAATGATGATTTATCCCTATCTATAATATCCCAAAATCATGCACTTTCCATTTCTACAATCAGTCTCTGATCTGTATCACAGTCATGATATTTGCTAACGACAATATCTTTCCAACAGGAGACCGATGTTTGGAACCCCAGTGCAGACCCAAACCTTTCTCAGGTTGAAATTCCAAGTGTTATCATATCTTAGTTTAACACATCTCAACAAAAGAGTTAGCCAGAATTGGAATTACAAAAGCCTAAAGGTAATGATAGTATACTTAGGGGCTTTTCCAGAATTAGATTTTTGTCCCTGTTTGTCAGGTTTTGCTAAATATATGATGAGTTCCAGGGCTTGTTGATCGGTTCTTCCACCACAGTGTCAGATGTGATAAGTTCAGGGATATTGTTAAATAATCACTTCTTATGCCCTACACTCTTCTTTTATACTGTTTAGGGTTGTGTTTTTAAGAAAAGAATGTAAGCTATAGCATGACATACTAAAACTGAAATTCTTAACATTTTCGTTAAAACATTCCACAGACCAGTCACACCGAGTGGAGGAGATACCACTCAGATCTTCCTCTTCACAGCTATCTCTTTATATGCTTGAGAACTTAGTGCAGATGGGCTTCTCTGCCTCCCTCTATTTTTACCCTGATTCTGTCTGATAGATGTCTCTCAAATTCATATGTTACTGCTTAATGACATTAGGAGGCTACAAAGGAAGTCGACACAGTGATCAAGTCATATGTTCTCATAAATAGAGTTAGTGCACATTTAACAGAGGCCCCAGGAAGCTAGCTGCCTTGTCTTATTTACCGTGTAGACATGGATTATGCCATCTGTGAACCTGGAAGTGGTTTCACTGACCTTCATATGCTCATGTCTTGTGTTTGAAATACTCAAAACTCTAGAAATGTAGGAAAGAAAAGTCTTCAATCCACAAAGAACTTAGTATATATTATAGAACTCAGTATATAGTATACTTTCATAATCATTTCAAATGTCTTCCCTTCTATAAAATCAAACTTAAATGACACCCATTAAGAGCTATGAAATGAAGTGAATCAAGAGATTAGCAGATAAAAAGTTATAGTAGTTTTTTCCCAATATGTTTCAGCTTTGAAATTTTATCTAGCATTCCATAAAGGGGAGCTTTCTCATTCCTTTGATACTGATTTTATAAAATGTCTAGGTTGAAAAGGCCCTTGATGTGTTTATTTATCTTGGCTAAAAATTATTAAACTTTCAATATACCATTATGTACAGGATTATTGAAACACTTTTAAATTATAGTTCAGTTAATATTATGTTAGGAGTTGCAACTTTGACAATTAAAGTTGTTGATATGCAGTAACTTTCAAAACTGTTGCTAGGTTTACAGTCAATAAAAATGCATATTCTTACTGAGGCCCTAACATTTAAAAAGACAAGGTTTTAGCTAAATATTATGTATTTTCTACTTTAAATAAGCCAACTGTATTATCCACTCCATTGGGGGAAAAAAGCCTTTTATTTCCTCTCCCAGCAGCTATCAATTACAAAAGCTTCTCAGGGGTAGGGCTTTGTGTCTACTTGCCCTCTTTTGTGCTTGGAATTTGCCTGGCTTAAACTTGTACATGTCTTATGCATGATGTCACAGATACTGTAAATTAATATGTTCAGACTTACTGTTATGTTGAAAACCTCTGCTTACATGAAGTCAGCCATCAACTCCAATTTTTAAAAATTTTCCACCTCCTCTACACGTACATCAATGAGCCTTGGAATAGAGTGTCACAATGATATCCCATTTAATGCTAAGTACTCCATAGCCTCTCATTCTTGTACATTGTCTAATGAGACAAGAAGTCTCCAGGTGAGCTACCATCTACTGCAAGAAGTTTCTCTGCTACCAGAGTTGTTGAGTGATGAATTGATTTTGGGGTATAGAAATATTCCACTAGGAGTCATTTTATTGCTATGTCATTTAATAGAATAATAGTGAGTTCCTCCCAGGGCCCATGACCCATTTACTCTCAGGTGTTTGGCCTTCCTGGCAGTATCAAGTATTGATTGGTTTCCTCTCATGGACTGGGCCTTTAATCAAAACATGGTGGTTAGTCTCACAACATTCATACAGTTCGTAAATTAGTGGGATATTGAGCAGACATGCAGTTATTGCAACTTCCAGGTTTTGTAGCTGGGAAAGAATGATGACCTCTTTCCTTCTCCAGTATCATATATAATACTTCTCAAAGTATGAATGCTAATCAGTAGGTGTGAGCTTTCAGTTGAGTTTCAGCTTGATTTGCTTATGTTCTATGATATAAGTATGGATCTTACTATAAGTTGTGGAAGTTAACCAAAAGAATTAGCATTAGTATGAAATCTTTGGAGTGGCTTATGAATTCTCTTGACATATAGCTAAAAAAATATATAACACATTCCTTGTATTGGGGGACTAATTTGGTAGCAGTATAATGTCGAGGTGGGGTATTCTCTTTCCCATTATAGGTAACTCCATTAAATTCTTTTTACACACACACACACACACACACACACACATACACACACACACACACACACACACAATCTTCTAGAGTAGTAAGTTTCCATATGGCTTTTCCAAAGACCTGCAATGTTATTTATTCCTCACTGTGTACTTTACTCTACCCTGTCCTCCCATTCTCCATCCTGTTTAATTCTCCTGTCTCCATTTCTCCTTTTAATTCATTATAACTCCATAAACTCAGATGTTAGAAGGACAGTGCTATGTCCACATACATTTGTATTCTTTCTACATGTTTTGCACACATATGATTGACAAACTTATGTTTTGAAATACTGAATCAGAATTAGTCGAGAAGCTAAGTGCTGAGCATTGGACTAGTATGTTACTTTCAAAGATTTAAAATTGAACATGCCACCCAGCAGGATGTCAAGTAAGGCTGAGAGGAGGAAGAAAATGAGTGCTATGAACATCAGCAAGACATCCATTTTCTACAGGCCCCCGCTGAGATAATATGGTGTGCTCAAGTTTCAGCTCTAGTCTTTGTCTTTTGATTGCTTTACTCATCACCATTGAATGTCAGCTTTTCACAGAAGCTCTTATATGTGGAATCAATGCAATTTAGCCCAGATGAGCTGACCCCTGCTCTATAATGAAGGCTGACTTTCCAACTTACCTAGGGATAAATCTATAGTTCATAAGTCAATCTCTCTCTCTCTCTCTCTTTTCACTAATTTGAAAAAAAAAGATAAAGGCAGTCAACATTTGGGCATAGAAAGGAGCCGTGTGTATCAGCTCCTACTGCTAAATGAGGAGGTATTGAAAGTTGTTGGCTACCTGGGAAGGGGAGTCAGTTTTCTTTAAGGATGTGGACTCCAATACATTAACCATTGTTAAAAGATGCCCAGTGGATGCCCCATAGGCATGTATATATTGGGAGCACAGATGGAACTCAATAGATTGTTTTAAAAAGTGGACATGAAGTTACAGGTAACTGGGGAGGCTGGAAATAGGAGGGGTTGTTGGAGAAGTGGTGTGTGAATACGATCAATGGACTTTTTATTCATTTGTGTCATTCTCAAAGAATTAACAAAAGTATTATCATTTAAAAAGTACTGTCCTTAAATTACACTTGGATATGAAGAAAAATTGCATTTGAAACATAATAAGCATTGTGGTTTTATAAGATTCTCAGATAAAAAATAAATTAAAAATATATTTTATTTAAAAATAAAAAAATTTTCTATTTGCAGCTATACCCTTACTATGTAGCCTGGTTTTAACACCTGAAAACATATACTATAAATAGTTTTTCAACTTAGTGAATGCATTTCTAAAAACATTATTTACATCACATACTTTTCATAAGTAAAATGATTCATCAATTTTTTTTTAATAATCCATATGTTACTAGTAGACTGGTTTTGCTGTTGAATCTAGCATGTGACAGCGAAGTTTCAGTGAAGCATGCAAACATTTACATGAAGAGAAATAGCTTAGGTCACACCTGAGAATTGTTTGATACCGAACCCACAGTGAGAGGTTTTAAAGGCAGAGGTGGGTAATATACAGTACAGCGTCTCTCGGATATCATCCTGTAAAATGACTTTTAGCCATGGGAGACAAAAGAACAGCCTGGCACTTAATTACATTGAGCTTCGGTTTCTCCCTGTGTACTATAGAGATGCTAATACGCTGACAACTTACTTTATAACACGGTACTGAAGAAAAGTAGAAACGGTTCTAATAAATAAAGGTAGAGTGAAATACAGAATAATCTAAAAGAGAGGGCAGTTATAAAGTTTTGTATTACTGTGATGCAAAACAAACAAACAAACACACTCTCACAGTGAAATTAGCTTACTCTTTTCTACTCTGAATATTGTTTCTAGGAGCCTCCTGTAGTCTCAAACAGAGAAAGGTGAAGGTTGATGAAGCTATGGATATATTGCTGGAAAGAAAGAAGGATGATGGGGAGGAAAGAGGGAGATGCAAGCAGAAATAGAGAAACTGTTCCACGGGTCATCACTGAAACGCCTGTGTTCCTTCTTGTCATGTCCACTTAACATGTGTCGGTGTGTCCTTAGGGATTTTAATTTTTGAAGCAATGAAATGACCTAAGGCAACAGGATGAAATAGTCTAAACAGGTGAGAAAATTTAATCTCTATCTTTATTCAAAGAAATTAATGGAAAACTACCCTCTTGCCAAACCTATTAGCACCTGACAATGAAGCTGTTTGCAGAGGGCCAATCGTTGATTATTCTCCTGTGAGGGAAACAACCTGCTGACATTTCACTTTCAGGCCGGGTATGATTAGCCTTTCACTTAAAGTTTGACTTTGCAAGGGTGAGCTATTCAAAGCTACCTGAAAGATTAGACAGTTGGATATACAGCTCTAGAATCATGGACAGTAAATTACAAAACAGAAGTCTGTCTAGACACGGACACCTGAAGCTAGGCCAGTCAAGAAGATAATTGCTGTAAGTTGGATAATAACCTAGTGAAGGAATCAGTCAGCACTGAGGGTGATTTAAAAAAAAAATGGATACATAAAGCTGGAGAAGCCAGTCAAGATATGAGCTATACACATTCTTTCCAGACAGCAAATTTTGAGGTTATAATAACAAAATTTATGCCTTTTCTTTCCTCCTTCAACACAACCCTTCCCATTCTGCTTCAAATTATAGCTTCTTCTTTCTATTTGTTATTTTAAACATGTATGTATAACACACACTGGACAATCCCTTGGCATACTCTTTTCTGAAGATCACCTGCCTTAACCCCAGCATCCCTCAGCTCCTAAAGTTCTCAGTGTAAATTTGAAGCCTCACGAAGCCATCCAGTTTGCAATGTCCTTTGGTGTCATCATTGTTCAGCTCACACTTGGAAAGTCATGTTGGTGACACATTATGGTTGAAGTTCCTGAAATATAAGAGTCAGAGGATCAAGGGAGTTCCTCTGAGGTTGTATCTTCAAGCAGTATTTTTGGTTTTGGAGGATATAAATGTTTGTTGAAGTTTTTTTTACTTTTCTTTTTTTTGATATTTTATCTATTTACATTTCAAATGTTATCCCCCTTGTTGGTTTCCCCTCCAGAAACCCCTATCTCATCCTCCCTCCCCCCTGGCTTCTATGAGGGTGCTCCCCCATTCATCCACCACTCCCACCTCCCTGCCATGGCATTCCTTTGCTCTGGGGCATCAAGCCTTCCCAGGATCAAGGGCCTCACCTCCCACTGATGTCCAACAAGGGCCATCCTCTGCTTCATATGCAGCTGGAGCCATGGGTCTCTCCATGTGTACTCTTTGGTTGGTGGTTTAGTTTCTGGGAGCTCTGGGGGTAGGAGGGTCTGGTTGGTTGATATTGTTCTTCTTCTTATGAGGTTGCAAACCTCTTCAGCTCCTTTCTCTAACTCTTCCTTTGGGGACCCCATGCTCAGTCCAGTGAGTAGCTGTGAATATCTGGCTCTGTATTTGTCAGGCTCTTAAAGAGCCTCTCAGGAAACAGCTATAGTAGACTCCTGTCAGCAAGCACTTCTTGGCATCAGTAGTAGTGTCTGGGTTTGGTGTCTGTATAAGGGATGGCTCCCTAGGTAGTAATCTCTGGATGGCCTTTCCTTCAGTCTCTGTTCCACATTTTGTCTCCGTATTTCCTCCAGTGGGTATTTTCTTCCTCTTTCTAAGAAGGACTGAAACATCCACACTTTGGTCTTCCTTCTTCTTGAACTTCATGTGGTCTATGCATTGTATCTTGGGTATACTGAGATTTGGGGCTAATATCTACTTTTCAGTGAGTTTCATGCAGCAGTTTTAAAGAAGAGTGAGCCCTGTGTTCTGTGAAAGTCAAAGACCTGAACCTGAAAATATTCATCTCAAAATAAAGATAGATTATTTGCATATAGAAACTGCTGAGTGAGTGAGTGTGTGTCAACACAACAGTGGACTTTAATGTACAAAGGTAGATTAATGATGCACACATAGACTAATGATGTGCACATACACTAATGATGAGCACAGATAAGAGTCATTCACTCAGCCAAGTGTGATCCTAGTTCACATAGGAAGAAAGCAGTTCACTGAAAAAAAAGAAAGGGTTTGAGCCATAGCTTGGGATTAGATTAAACTCCAAATCTAAAGTGCAATTATTGCAATTGAAATCTAAAAGTGGCTTATATGGTCTCACTGTTATTTCTTCCTTGGTACAAGGCTCTTTCTAAAGAATTTGGAATAATGGAAATAACAAATATCTCATAAATCCATAGCCTATAGACAAATTTAAAGATTATGTCTTTTTTTTTTTGTCCCTGAATTTTAGTTCATGCATACAATCATATACACATTATTATCTACTTTCATGGGCTAATCCTTTGTTAAATAATTGACACTCTGATTTTTTATTATAAATGTTGTACTTTTACAGATAAAAAGGTAATTTAAATTCACAGTTTCAAAGGGTCTATAATGATCTATTATATAGATTGTCATTGTTTATAATATTCAAATCTCAATTTATTATCATTAACAATATTTACAGTTGAGTCTTACAGGTAATACCTCAGCAGTCAAATTTAGGAAAAGTACATTTCCTTGAGAGAAAGGAACTGACAGTTCTCTCTGAGGATTGTAACAATTTTCACAGCAAATCTAATCAATACTATTCCCCACTAAAATGTGGCAACGAGACAATAAACTACTCCTTGCTATGTCCATATTCTCAGATCTTTCTCCATATTCTTCACCTCTTGAACTGGTTTTGTTTAGTTATTGTAGCTCTTCCCACACATCGAAGGACTTTCCTTTCCCAGAAGATGCAGAACATTTCAGACATCCACAGCTGGTCAAACTGCAAACAAATAACTATGGGAATCTCAGATCCCACTGATACATCTACAATATAACCCAAAACCTAAGGCCTAGGTAACATCACACAAGAACAGGAAAAAAAATTCAGAGAAAATGAATGTCTTCTTTGAGATACGGTCTTTTGGAGACAACAAGAAAGCTATATCCATGAAATTTTAGCAACATGATGGAATAAATAGTATCTAAACCATGACACCACCAGTCACCATCACAATGTGAATGGAGGATATCTCACAAGGCTTACATCCTAGATGAAGACCTACAAGCAATTAATGGCTGCTGAGAGGATCTTCCTAAGAAGCAAGTCCCCGAGTTAATTTCTCAGTAGGAAGTTGTCAGCCCTAAACACATAACATATAAACAACACTAAGTGTACTCAAAACAATTGTGTTTATGTATTTAAAAAAATAAATATATATGTAACAAAAATAATCAAAGAATAAGAGGTCATGATTTTGAGAGGGACTAAAGGGACGAGAAGTTGTAGTGGAGACAAGAAAAATTTATGAAAATGTATTACTGTTATATGAAGTTCTCAAAAAAAAAACTAAAGAAAAAACATCAGTTTTTAATAAAAAGGTGGAGACTAAAATCTTCTCTCCTTAGGACACATCCATTGTGACTACATTGAGTCTTAGAACGAGCTGAGGGTGGTGTTGCGAACCTCTCAAGGTAGTTTGTCAACATCAAGAAACTTCTTCCAGTGTCTACACTGGTGCTTCTTGAAGAGGTATATTTGACATTTTTCCTATGGGATTACCTTATGGAGATGACAAATGTGGCTGGAGAGAGAAAAGAGGCCAGTGGATCCTCAGCTGTGTGAGCCCCAGAACAAGTTTCAGACATGTGTTGAAGTAGGCTCCATGTTGAAATGCTACAGGAATAGTACATATGCACTCAGAACTGCATGTACTCAGACCTTCGAAAAGTTGGTGTTGTTCTTCAAATCTATTGATTAGTCTGGTTTTCTCCACTTAATAGTAGATAGCTTAAAGAGATTTGTGAGGAGGATACATAAAACCAATATACATTGATAAGGGCTTTATAATTGTATAGTATAAAGAACGTTGAAGAGACAATGATTAAAAGCCTTATTGCCCTAATCTCTAAAGATTCTGAGCAATGAGGGCCCAAACAGGGTAAATACATTGAGGGTAGATATAAAGATGTATATTTATATAACATATGTAAAATAAGAAACACTATTACCTACTTCATATGAAAGAATACAAAGCATAGCTTCTGCTACAGTTTATCTAGAAAACAGAATATTAAAGTATTTGTTGATCAACTAAATTAATTAATTGTGGTGTGTGTGTGTGTGTGTGTGTGTGTGTGTGTGTGTGTGTGTGTGTATTTATATAAGGAGATGTGGAGGCCAGATATTGTATTGTTTGCTTGTCATTTGTTTTTTGATGTAGGGCCTCTCACTGAACCTGAAATTCTCAAGCTCATCCTACCTCAACAGCAGCACTGGGGTTATAGTGCACTATTTTAAATGTAACTGCTTTTCTGATTTATTTCTCAGCATGCTCACAATTGTAGTGTATGAAGGCTACTGGATTTTGTACTGGAGTCTGTATTCTGCTATAAACAACTTTCTGCTAAACATTTTCTGGGACTGATCTGCAAATTGGTATACTCTGGATTCTTCCCTTCCCAGGGAGATTAATTTTGTGATATTCTCTTTTCTTGTTTCACTAGCTGAGATTTCATGGAGTACATTGAATTAGTGGGGAGATAAAGATTCTGTCTTATTTCTGATTTTTAAACAAAACACTACAGAGACAAAAACAAAATAGTTATGTGAAACTAAAGACTTCGAAAACAAGAAGACAAACTGGAATAACAGTAAAATAAGTAATTTTCCTCCTTTGCCATTCTTTGTCAGGAGTTCTAATATACTACTGAGAGACAAGAATCAGCAGGAATCAACCTTTTTCCTGGAGCTGTTCTTCACTTACCATACAGTATCATTTCAGAATACTTTCAATGTAGCCAGCTGCTCCAGCCCACATGTGCTGGATGGCATACCCTTGATCATGTGAGTAACCATATCCAACTGTGACTTGGCCATGCTCACATTTGTCTTTGCAACTGAATCTTCTGGTATTACCAGGGTTAGATCACCATTCTGCCAGCTTACATAGACTTAGCTTGAGTATACCTGCTCTACATAGTCTAAGTCCTAATCAACTCCTGTTGGCTCTGTGCTTCTCCAAACCTTAAGATTTTTCAATATTTATTTGTTTCTTTTATATTCACTTTATTAAAAATAGATCTCAGGCTAGAGAGATGATTTAGAGATTAAGAGCACTGATTGCTCTTCCCGAGGTCTAAGTTCAATTCCCAGCAACCACATGGTAGCTCACAACCATCTCTAATGGGCAACTAATGCTGTCCTCTTGTGCGTCTGAAAACAGCCACAGTGTACCCACATACATGAAAAAAGTAAATCTTTAAAAAAGTAGATTTTAATAAAGTGTTTTCCCCACCCCATCTCCTTATCCTTTTAAGGTGAGGAGGTCTTTAATTTAGATTCGCGATTGTTTAGAGAGCAGTATGTTCCATTTCTCCTGGCAGAATAGTTTAATATCCCAATTGTAGTTTGTGGTAGGACAGACTACTGAGTGGTTTGACAGTAAGCCATGTAGCTTACGGCAAGGTTATGCAAACTTCCGTTCTAGTTTTCACTGTCTCTGATAATTTTCTTTTTCTTTTTCCTTGATTTCAGACACAACAGGAAGCAGAGATCTCTCCTTCCACTATACTTTTTTTCAGTGCTCCCAATTCCAATGTTTCTGCATTTTACCTACTTTCCCAGAATTTGCTGTTTGCTCTAATCATCTCTTGCCTTTCCAATGTGTGCTACTTTTTGAAGCTACAGATTATATTTTTCTAGGTTCATGTGAAGTAGGAGAATTATCATCGTCCTTTCTCAGTTCTCTTCCTTTCACTAATATTGTCAAATGCAAGGACATTCTGGCTGTATTATGTTCTAGTACCAAAGTATATCCCATATGTCTCCACTTATTGGCACCTTATTAAACCTCTCTCTTGGAAAAGGGTAGAATTTCCTGAAAGTTAGACTTCTCCTTCTGAATCCCAAAATATCATCGAGAATACAAATAAAAATGTTTTCTAAATTTGTTTTAGCCCAAAACACTTTTTTTCCCACACCAGCCTTCTCTATTATTTAAACATCCATATTAAATTAAGCCTGATAATCCTATCAATGCAAAATGGGGTAATTGTAAACATATAAAAACTAATATCACTTTGTTTTTACAAGTTTATATTATTTTTAAGAATACCACACAGTATATTTTACTCACATTATTTTCTTTCCCTCAACTCTTGTCAGATTCTTCCATTTCAAACCACTCAACCTCATGTTCTTTCTTACTTTCCCAAAAACATACAAACAAAAATGAAAATTAAGACAAGCAAAACTCTAATAAGAAAAACAAATAACAACAACAGATAAAAAAACAGAACAAAACAAAAAGCTCACAAATAAATATAAAGTCTATTATTTTGGGCAACTATGCCTGCACATGAGGCGTGCACTAGAGTGTGGTTGATATTCTCAATGATACTCCATTGAGGACAACAGATTTTTTTTTCTCAGCAAGTATCAACTGTAGATACTTTTTCCTGGTGGTAGATGCTAAAGAACACAAAAACCCAGAAATGGATATTATGAAGACAGGGACTACTATCATTTTTTTAAATCTCTATCACAACTTTAAGGAAATATTGAATATTAATTTATGACTTGTCAGGTATTAATAAAATATTCTCTGAGGCACTGTTAACACAGTTGTGTTATTTGGATTTACAGGTGGAGTGGAAAGTATAAGGTTAGATAGATAAATAGATAGATAGATAGATAGATAGATAGATAGATAGATAGATAGATGATTGATAGATAGATAGATAGATAGATAGATAGATAGATAGATAGATAGATAGATAGATGGATAGATAGATAGCATTAAAATGAGTGAGAAAAGATGACTGTCATTTTTGCTTTTATGGAAGATAAACTTCTTGAGTTAAAAATAAATTGTATTTAGACTGATTAAAATATATTCTTTCCTTGGTTTCTTCAAAGACTTCTATAGCAAAGACATGTGGACACTGTCTCAGATGAAAAATTTCACTCATTCTTCATTCATCTATCATTAGATGTGTTATAGAAAATGGTTGATAGTGAGAAGCTGGTGCAAATTTGGTGGTTTTTCTATGTTTCCATAAGAAACTTTTTCAATTTAATAATTTGTGGGACTGATCAGAGAGAGAAACATCATATCACATGTTACAGTACAATCTACAACAAGGCCTCGGTCAGTGGTTATAAAGCTACAGATAAGTAGCTGAGCATACCAAAAGAAGAAGAACACCCTGGAATAATGGAAGTGTGCACAAAGAAATGATTTTAAGGATAGCGGATAAATAAGATGTGTTCAAAATGACTAAACTTTTGATTTATAAAATAGAGGAAATGGGCTGAAGAGATGGTTCAGTAGTTAAGAACCCTGATTTCTGTTTCAGAGGACCTGAGTTAATTTCTTAGAACCCATGACACGATCTCCTGCAACTCCAGCTACTGGAGAACCAGGCACCTCTGACATTTGCAGGTATATGAACTCAATATATGTACTCATATTTAGAAACATATGTATGATTAAAACTTAAAAACCAGAGTGCATTTCATGAAGGAAAAAACAATCAGCATGGAACTTCCTTCTATGGTAGAGACTAGAGAAATAGTACACAGACAGAACACACTACTCAGAACCTAAACCAGTTAGGTCATTCCATATGAAATAAAATAGAGATACCCTTGTGAGTGATGGTTGCAAGTCTATATACAATTCAGCTGGGTCATCTCATCTCAAAAGTTCTTTTCTAAATGAAGGTATATCTGCTCCATTCTTTAGTGTCCTATCTTACTCACATGATAAATGTAGTGATTACATTTGTAATTGTACTATTGTGTGCCATCCTACTGGTATGAGAATAGGCTGTGGTAAGCACTCATCTGCCCCCCCCCCCCATATTCTCATCTGCTCAAAAACAAAATTTAACAACATAGGCTCTCAGCCAACATCTGTGAGTGACCAAGCAGCAAGACAGACTGGGTCTAGATGTTAAAGTGAGAAGAATCTGGACCTTAATCAAAATCCAAGACAAAACTTGATATAAATAATCAGTTTTGTTATTTCAGAAATGTATCTGTTTTGAAAAAGGCAAATGTCAGAAAGGGCTACCTCTTAGAACCAAGAGTCTAAATAATAGATAACATTTATCGACCTATCACACCATTTTTGAATATCTGTTCTAGCTCTGTAGGTGAAACTTCTGAGCAACAAGAATAAAATGTGATGGATATGCTTCATTATTAGTTAGTTTTCTTCTCATTGTAACTAAATACCTGACATGAAACAAATTAAGAGAGGAAGTTTTATCTTAACAATTCAAGAAGGCTTTGTCCATCACAGCTGAGGAGGCATGGCCATGGAAGCTATCTGTGAAGAAGCAGAGTGAGTAAAGAGGTAGTGATGCAAGTTGTTAATACCATAGGGCCTATCCCTAGAGTTTCACTTCATCCAGAAAGGATCCACTTTATTTGAACTAAAGTTTTACTACTTTACTTCAATAATTTAAAACACAAACAGCCCTGGCTAGCTAGGAATGACCACATTACACAGCGACTCTCTGAGGAGAAAGTTATTTTTAATTTTTTACATTTAATAGTGTTAACAGACAAGCAGGAATGGGTTTAACCTCAGACTACAATACAATTGCTCAGTTGTGACATTTACTTTTCATAACTGATGGTGAATTTCATTTCTTCCCTTAGATCATAGAGTGATACCTTTCTGGGAGTAGTTTCCTCATCAGTGAAATAGGTCTAAGGTCAATTTTGTGGGGTGGACTCCTTGATCTATCCTAGGCTTCACTTCTTATAGATGTTACAGCCTAATACCAAATACCACCACCAGTTAAGGACCAGCAGTTCTAACAACTGAGTCTATGTAGAAAGTTTCACATTCAAAGCACAACTTCTTTTCTCAGAGGGGTTTTTTTGTTCAGATACTCTTTTGTAACCACACATAAACCATACATTAAACACAGTCCTGTAGCAGCTATCTCTCTCCCAGGTAGCCTTTTGACTAAAGGATATTAGCAGTTGTTGCTTGATCAAAAAAGGAAAGACAAAAGACGTTGAGTACCACTCTGTGTTTTAGTTCATGTTTCAGCAGGTACTCAGAGCAAAACAAGAAAATCTCTCCAGCCACAAAAATATATTTCTATTCTATAATAATTTCTTCCCTGCAGATTATCTGCCTCTAGCATTTTATTAATTTGTAAATCCTCACATATCATATTGGTAATATATATCTATATGTTCATAATATATTTATATTTTATCGGCTCTATTACTCTTGATTCTAATTTAGTTAAATTAAAATGTTATAAAAGTCCATTAATTTTCAATTTCTGTATGGTTTTCCCATAAGTGTATATGCTAGCAATTACTTAGCAACCATCTTCCCAGAGAACATTTATATTAATTGTAATTATTTTGAGTTTACATTTAATGCTACATTGACTATTCTTTCAAATAATTCCTAGTTCAAGTATTAACTAATTTCTCTAAGATACAAAAAGTTAAATAAAATTATAAACACACAATTAGATATATATAAGACACATGTTTTTCTTTGTTTTATGAGGAAAATATGTTTGAGTCTATTTGCATATGTGTCCTAAAGTAATTGTGCCTACACATAAATACATATGAACAAACATATAGAATATATATGTGTATATATATGTATATATATTATGTACATGAGAAATAATCTATAAGCACATACCTGTATGTAAATATGCATACTATAAGTGAAATAATTAGCCACAGAAATGTAATGAATATTCATCATTACACAACATTACCAACTTATCATCAAAATGGTTTTCATACATTGGCAGAAATGTTTTAAGAACCAGAAGCAGTAGATGACTATTTGGAAACATTTTTTTTTCTGAAAACAGTGGAACAGTTGCACATATGGACTCACAGAAGTTGTGTCAGCAAAAGACCTACATAAGCTAAGGATAAACCAAACCTAGAATGAATCAGGGTGGAGGCACAATGTCCTGAGGCTGAGAGGCTATGTCAGTTGATGGTTTCTAAAAGAGTAAGTCAGTCTAGCAGCATCAACTATACTTGATGGGTTAATAATAAAAGACTTGTAATAATAATAATAGTAAAAGTATTGGATTAGGGATGAATAGGAAGAGAAAGAAATATAATCAAAATGTATAATTATTAGCTAATAAAAATGAGAAAAAAGTTAAAATTTATATGCTACTTTTAAAAAACATAATTTCTTGGAATTTAATTTAAATTAGTTCTTTTCTATTGTTCTCAGGAATGTTATAGTCATGTTCTTTATTATTTCTCCTTTTTTTCTGAATTCCCATTTCATTCATGAGAACTTAGCTCATGGCATACATTTTTCTTCTCCCTTGACTGCTTTTTCCTTTATTGCATTTTGGTGTTAAAAGTGACCTAATCAGATTAAAATCCAGTAGACCTCCAATGCCAGGAATGTAACTCAAGTGCATAAAATTAAACTGAATTAGGACACAAAGTATAGAATGAGACAGATCACTAACTATCTTAGACAATTAGTAATATGGGCCCAGAGTTGTTCAGTATCTGAGATTTTGAGTGTGGGTCCCTGCAAACACCACATGTGGCAGAGTAAGAATCCACTTGAAGCAAAATAAAAATACATAGCTCAAAACAATTTTATTAGTCAGCATTGGTATTAACGTCTAGAATCTGACACCAGGCACTTTACATTTTAGGCAATGAAGCACATTACAATATTGAAAAAAAGTTTTCTGATCACAATGATCTCAGTCCTATAAACACAGTAAAGCTTGAAGCAAAATTATAGCAAAACTCTTTTGCAAAATACTTGTGACCTCTTCCTTAAGGATGAGTTCTATAACTTAAGGACTTTGATATCAATTATACACATACAGATATCACACAGGTGTCACAAGGCTACAAATTATATGAACAACTTTTGTAAAAATGGGTTTTATTGACCTAGAAACAATGCTCAAGGTAAAGGTCTAGGGAGGAAGAGGCTGGCATAAACACGATCGTCTGAAGGACTCAGGTGTGGCTTGGGCCTACAAATAGCACAGGTAATCAGGTTATTGATCACATTCTCTCCAAGCCTACTGAGCAGAAAACAGGTATAACTCACTTTCATACAGGAAACAGAGAAATAGTTGACAGAATGAGTGAGAGATAGGATATACTCAACTACCATGAGATAAGAAAGAGAGAAGATAAGAAAACTTAAGAGAATGGGAGGGGGGGGTGAAACTGAAAAGCTCTACAGAGACAGGTTGCAAGTAGAACAGAATGAACCAGAGAGTGAGAAGGAGACAAACGTTTAGAACAGATTGCCAGAGTTAGTTTTAGGCCTAGCAGAGTAATTCAGTCAAAAGCCAGGAGAAGCCAGTTTGAAACAGTCAGCTTAAAAAGGAGTTTGGGTCAGAACAGCTGAGTTGAACCAGCCAAGCAGAGCTCAGAAAGAATTAATAATGGTGAGTTTATTCACCAGTAAGCCTTGAAAACAAAAATTATATCTGGAGAATAGAAGTTACTATTATACTAATGTCCAGATCATCTCAACAATCCACAGACTGAGATGCAGTATCCACTGGGCCCTATTATAATGATATTTTCTTGTAGAATAAAGTGTGACACATATCTTCATTCCTTGTGCTAATTATCATCTGTGAACATTTGAAGATTTATTCAAGTCAAGAAAAAAGCTACTTAATTTTAATAGCTGGGTACTTGATATCCAATTTAGATGTCTCTCTATGCTTAGTCGTGTTTTTCTGCAACCCATCATTGAATTAAAGTTAACTGTGAACTAGAAATTGGATTTGCCCTATACTACCCTTGAATTGTTAATCTCTTTCAACATCTGATTTTTAGGTATAAAGTGAGAATAATAATAATAACAATTTCAATCCCCTAAAGATGATAAATTTATCCATCTAATAGAATTTCACAAGTGATCGAATGAAAATAAGAACCTATCTGAATTGCTCACTTTAATGTAAGCAGAATAAGTTGTGATTGAAAGTATGGTCTATTTCACTGCCAGAGGCCATGTTGGTGTCCATGGTCTATGCTACCACCTGAAGCCATACTGATGTTTGTGGTCTATACTACCACCAGAATACACTGGATGTCTGTGGCCTGGTCTGATGCCTGAGCCCATGTTGATATCTGAGGTCATTGCAGCCACTGGAGGTCATAATGAGGTGTGTGACCCATGCTGACACCAGATACTACATTGAAGTCTATCTTCTACAGTGAAACAGGAGGTTGTACGGATGTTCCTTTGTCCTTGCTGCCACCAGAAATCATTGTGATGTTCATGATCTATGCTGGGACAATGTTAATGTCTGTGGTCCATGCTGAGACTGTAGGCCATAATGAGGTTTGTGGTTTATGATGCCTCAAGCATCCATGTGTATGTATGTGGCCTGTGCATCTGTGGGAAATCATGTACAAGTCCATGGTCCATGCTGTTGCTGGATTTTATGGGCAAGAAAGCATCTGTTGCCATGGTATCCATGACTTCAGACTCATAATTGAGAAACAGAGATATTGAAGACTTCTGTAACAACACTCTTCACCCCCTACTACCAAAGGAATAGTAAGAGGATAGAGAGGAAGCAACTGAGGAGAGTCCTTAAATGTTGTGATAAAGAGACTGAAGAGTTTTCTTTCATTGCTGGCTTCTAGGTGGGAGAAGCAATGAATGGGAAAGGAAGGATTCAGTTATCTTTAGGGACATGGCCACTGAGAGTTTGACCATTCTCCAATGAGTATATGAGCAACATAAATTGTACTTGGAGTACTTTATTTATGGGTCACAGGATAGTAAGGTAGACCTGAGAGTAATGAGAAGCAAGTGTGATTGGGAAACATTGTATATAATACTCAAATAGTAGATGAAAATGTTATGTTGAAAAAATATAAAAGAAAGTATGGAGGTCTTTGAAAAACATATAATGGTGCCCTTCAACTATTTATTATTATAGCAGTGGTGGTGGTGGTGGTGGTGGTGGTGGTGGTGGTGGTGGTGGTGACAGTGGTAGTGCTGATGGTAGTAATAATAATGAAACAGGGTATCATTATGTAGCCTTGACTGACTTAGAACTTACTATGAAGACCAGGCTAGCCTTAAACCCACAGAGCTCTGTCTGCTTCTGCTTTCTGAGCACTGAGATTAAAGGTATGTGCCATCATATCTGGCTTAAATATTACTCATTAATTACAATTTTATGACTTTTTTCACATGTTAATTGGTTGTCTGTCAGTACCTCATACCAGGTCCAACAGTGATATTGATTTTGTCATTGATGTTTTGAGTGTTTTCTTGCTCTGAGGCTACTACCAATATCTTGCTTTTTCACCTTTTGTTTCTGAGAAATCAGGGAGCTTGCACTACATTGAATCAACTGTATCCTGTTGCTGCTCCACATTAGGCACCAAAAATGTCTCCGCCAGAGCTAGCCCACACTTGGGAGGCCAAAATGTCGGACTGCTCTGTCAGTGTTGGAACCCGCACTGCCAAAAACCTTGGGGACTAACTTGTTAAAGCCCTTACTTCTCCAAGCTGCTCCAGTTCACGAGTTGGGGTTCAGCAAGAGAGAGAGTGAGGACGAACTCTCGAAGAATGAAGACCAGACAGAGTGTGATTCAATCCAATTTATTCTTCAGTCTCTCTTCTTAGTCTAAGTCCCAAGTCTTGAGTTCCTAGTCCCTAGTTCCTAGGCTCTAGTGCCTCCAAGTTCCAAATTCTTTCTCCAAGTGCCAAGTGCTTAATTCTCTGTTTGCAAGTGTCTAACCTAATTCCTAGTTCCAAAGTGTACTGTTTAATGTCTAATAACTAACTCCAAGCTGTACTCTCTAAAATTCCAAGTTCTTCCTCCAAGTGCCAAGTGCCTAATACCTAATTCTCTGTTCCAAGTTGTACTGTCAAGTAATCTGTTGTCTGGTTTTTTTCTTCTGTCTGCCTCTCACCTTTTATATGTCTCACTTCTAAGCCACACCTCTAAGTCACGCCCTTAAGTCATGCCCTTAGGTCATGCCCTTAGGTCTTATCTCTAAACTACACCTTAAATCACGCCCTTAAGTCTCAGCTCTAAATCACACCTTTAAGTCTCACACACCCAAGTGAAGATCCTGGGTATCTAAAACAAGATGTTATCAGCATGTGCTCAGTTGTTGTAGGCTATTGTAATCAACTCTCTTGTCATGGTATATGGCTCAAGATGGCTGCAAGGATGATAGCCACCTTCTGTTGGATCCCCACAGTATCCACAGAAAAATGTCAGATAATTTCAAGTCACATCCCATCACCATTCACAAAACAGAACTAGACATCTCTAATGTTAAGATTTAAAAGGTGCTATAGGTTCACTATATCCATGGATTAATGTCTTGTCCTACATATATGTGTGACTCTTTCTCTGTGTGAAAAATTACATGTCCTTATTGTGGACAAGTCTTTATTCTTATACTCTGTCCACACATATCTGTAATTTTGTGTATCTCTTTATACTTACCTCTGTCTGTGTATACCTGTGAAAATATATGTTTATGCATATGTGTGATTACGAATCAAAGTTATGAATATATGTATCTATTCCTTGTGTTTCGCCAATTACCATTCTGGAAGATGTCTTTATATTTGTATTTTTTTTCTGGAGCCATATAAAGAGGTTTATTAAGTTGCTCATATAAACAGACCCATCAAAACAAAGAATAATTTAATAACCAGTTGTTCAAGACATGAATACCAAACACAATCACCCTCATGGTTTTAAAATCATACGGATAAGGTCCTAGTGCAATCAATTTCCAATTACTTGGTCACTTCTAAGCTGACACTTAGACATAAGTAATTTTCAAAAGTCACCCTATTAACATTTATATACACCAGGTTTGGACTGTGGAGATGGCTCAGACCATAAATGGCTTGCTACACAAACATGGGGTCATGAGCTTGAATCTCCAACGCCAATATAAAAGATGGGTGTGGTGGCACATGCCTGTAATCCTTGTTCTATGAAGGCAGAGACAGGAGAACCCAAGAGGCTGCTGTCCATGGGTTCAGTCAGATACCATGTTTCAGAAACTAAGATTTGGAGAGCAGTACAAGACATCCAGTATCAGACTGTGGCCTCCAATTTCATATGCACAACTGTGTATGTGCACAATAATGTACAAATTCAGAAACAGTAGTCATTTCCTACATGCACACACCTTTACACAAATCAATATAGTTAATTGTTGCCTGTGCCCTGGACTACTCACCACCTGTCCCTATCTGCTCTTGGGGGTTGTAGGTGATGTAACGAGGACAAAAACAAAGACTCCATGAGCAGGTGAGAAATGCCTTCTGAACAGCAAGCTCATCTGAATGCTGCTGCAAGCTCCTTTAATACCCTCTACTAGTGCCACTCTAGTATGAAGAAAGCATCTCTTCTACACAGCAGTTCCCTATTGGCTGGCATTGTCTGCATCAGTAATCCTTGGTCTCTCAGGCAGTCTTCAATTAAGTTCTCCTGCAGGAGATTACCTTTGTGGCTCCGTGGCCCCAGCATTTATGTAGAGGTGGCCACTGCCATTCCTCCTTTAGTTAATTAATCAAGTAAGACAAAGGTAAAGATTTCTTTCACAACGAAATATCTGAAACTGCAGAAAGTGTCAATGTGGTTAGATTATATCTCTTTATTTACAACACAGTGAGGAAAGAAAGACTTGCAGCTATTCCCTGTTATGGATGGAGTTCTCCTTGTTTGTTTTTATTGGTTCAATAGAAAAAGGAATTATTAGCACAGTAAAATAAGTATTAAATAAAAATCTAAGGGACAGAGGCATTCATGACAAAAACACAAAAATAGAAAAGACACTAGGTGCACCAGTCTTTGAAGAATAAGGATGCACATAGAGATGAAAAAGACAGATGAATATTTGTGAAGAAAGCAAAGATTTATCTCTGAGAGAAGGGTTTGATTTGTTTTCAAACATACCTGTGCACATGTGACCCCGTTCCTCCTGTATTCAGCAGCATTTGCTTCCTTAGCAGTCCTTTTCATGGTGAATGTTCCAGAAACTGGAAACTTGCTCGTATCCTCATGGCCAACTTCTACCCCTGATGAGCTGTCCATAATATCAGTATTTGGGCTTTGCTAGCAAGCACGTGAGACCAAGTGAAGAGAAAGATGCTGAGCCAGTCCAGAGGAAAGCTAGGCTTTTAAGAACTTGGTTCCATTATTGCAATAGGTTATGGGAAACACAGGAAGTTGATGAATAAATACTTGTAGAATAGACCAGTGCTCAGTGACCTCAGTAATGAATTGGAAACTCAGAGCAAATCTCTATGTCAATGCAAAGTTAAAGAATAGCTTTGTCATAATGTCAGCCCAGCTACTTCACAAGGGATATATCCTGATAACAAAATATTCATGGAAATTCCTGTGGGATATGTAACTTCTATGAATATTTTGTAAGCAATAACTTTAGCAATCTATTGAAATAGAGGCATTTATCATCTCAGTTTTGCTGCTGATAAAACCAAAGTCAAGATGGTGCAGTCATGGTACTTGTCTTAAACCCAGAACTTGAGAAATGGAAGCAGAGAGATGAGGATTTCAAGGTCAGACAGTCTGAGTTACATGAAAACAATTCTATAACATAGGATCCATAATAAGTAAATGAGGACTCCTGAACAAAGACCCAGATTAGAAGATTGCTGTGATTATGTGTGTAATCAATATATGAATAGTACATCTTCTCTATACTCATCAAAAACAAGATGATAAAACTCTTGAGAAAAATGAATACATGACACCCCTTTTAAACTCCCTTGTAAGGAGGCATCTCCCTTTTTATCTTACACTCCTATGCTCTTGGGATTAATAAGATGCTTAATGACAATTTAGCTCCAAGCTAAGATCCGTGAATGTCTTAATGAAAAATGTGTGCAATTTCCTCCCTCTGGTATTTTTAATACAAGAACGATGACCACCGAATATTGAGCAGCCACAGTTCAGACCTCTGAAGTCATGTCTAAGAAACTGGTGTATAGTGGTTGGCCTGTTCGCAGCCAAGGTCAATAATGAAATGAAAATACAAGTTATTTCTTCTTGTTTTTAGCTTTACAAAACAGTCTGCTTCTTTATTAATCACTAGAATGTCTTGGCAAAACCTATCTAACAATAAAACACAGACCAATTAACTTATTAACCTTTGCCTGAACTATTTAGCCACAAATAATTCTGTTTTCCTAATGGATCAAACTTATCAATAAAAATGACAAAATAATATTCTTTTATTTCCTGTGAAAAGCAAAAAAGTGTCCATTTCTGCCTTTTATTGCAAGTGTACAATTTTTAACATGTAAAGTACGCACAGATAAAAGAAAATTTTTAACCTCTAAAAAGATTGGATTTATCTTAGAATATTTTGGCTTTTCCCTCAGAGTGATAGATTCTGGTGACTTGAAAGGGTTTGTGTGAATAAATAGAAGGTCCCCATATTCTATGATAATGTCAAATTTCTTCAAAGAAAATAAAACATATATAATATAAAACAAAGTTCATATAAGCAATATAAAAGAATCAAGGTAATATGAAGACATTTAATTAATGTCACTTTTGGAACTTTGATACATAAACTGATTAAATATCTATACTTGCATGTGGACTCAAGTGCCCCTCTCAATACATTTCCTCTTCATTTCCACTGTACCATGTATCACCATTGCCACAGAAATGTGGGGTTACCTGGAACCAAATCAACAATCAGAATCTTATGTTGGAAAACCAGCTTTGAGTAACAGATGTTCTGAGGTTCCAAGTTAGAAATGGAGGAGAACAAAGGTTATGAATCCCTTGGCAATGATCGAAGTCTATTGATAGAAAACTACTACTACTACTACTACTACTACTACTACTACTACTACACACACACACACACACACACACACACACACACACACACACACACAACCAGAGGAAGTCAATTTGGCCATTTCTGAAGCCCTTGACTACTTACAGTCAGGACTCAATACATATTTTAAGCAAGTGAATCAAATATTAATGTTTCCTACTATTTAGCCATTTCTGTGATTTCTACTTTTTTCCTAAAAAGAGAAAGAAATTTATGAATTACAAAATGTAAACAAGATAGATTTTCTAATGAAGGTAACATAATAAAAGTTTTTAATATCCCAAATGTTTGAAAACTACTACAATGAGTTTCAAACAGACATGTAATACCTAGAATTGTTTATTATTGGAGATTTTATTAATCTATTAAAGTCTATATTTATGGTTAATAATTCTCTGCTGCTTCATGTGGAGTGTTTAATAAGTTAAAGTAAGATTTTCTTTATTAAAGATGAGCAAAAGTATTTCACATCAAGTTGAACTATACAGTATTGAAAAACAAATATTTAAAATAAGTTGTAATATTAACATTCAATTTTAATACATTCAAATGTGCATGTATTTTCTTTTTCAAGAATATATCAACACGATTAAAAACATTGAACAATTCATTTTAAGGCTCATTCTATAAATATTTTCTATTTTAATTGTTGCTGCAATTATTGCACATGTGGACATTGATAAAATGAAAATCTTTGTGCTTTTGTGTGGGGGTTAGCAATATGGAATTAAACCAAGGAGATCATACTGTGAATGCATTCCATCATTGAACTACATGCCTATCCCTATTCTCAAGCATTATTTTAATCACTGATTTCACTTATTAATTTGTCACAGAGAAAAACAGCCTGTTTAAAATATGCTTCGCATTGCTTTCAATAGTATGAGTGCATCCCTAGACAGTGAGCAGATAGGCAGGTGAAATTCACTCATATTTGTTTGTTCATTCTCAGACCCTCAGACCATGGCCAAGCTATTTCCATGGGGAAAGGCTACACAGTACCACACTGAGGATTGGGAATGTGAATGCTACATAAGTTTGCTAGGAGATGGGGAAGAATACATGGGAACTGTGCACATTGATATCCATAAATTAGGAGATCTTGAATAGCCTGCAGTTGCTTTTCAATATATCTCAGTTTTGCATCCCCTAAATGCTAAGGATACGTCATTACATAATTATACTCCCAGGGTCTGGAGGAACTACAAACCAGTTCTGAAAGCCCTCTTGCCAACAAGATGCCCAGCTGTTCAGGAAGGCAGCAGAGCCAGGGGAATAACATGGAGACCTCAATCAACTAGATGAATGTCTTACTCAAAATTACAGGGCATGTTTATTCTTTACTATTGAGGTCCTATTCAAAATGCATGAGGAATGCCTCCAATTAAACTCAGTGGTAATTACAAATAGGAAATGAATGAAGGTTCTAGCCAATTTGCTGGATGTGTATACCATGTGCCAACATGTCTTTTTTATTTTGAAAGTTTCCTTTTTAAAAAATTTTCCCTTAATATATTTACTTACTCACTTTACATCCAACTCATAATTCCCCCTCTCCTCCAAGTCCCACCCTCATATCCTTTCCTTATTTCCCCTTCCCTTTCTCCTTTGAGAATGGAAGGACCCAGATGGTCCCATGTGTCGTGGGTAGCAACCCACTCTGATACATCAATTCACAAGACATGTCCTCTCCCATGGATGCCAACCAAGGCAGCCCAGCTAGGGGGAAAGGATTCCAAAGGGAGCCAATAAAATTAACTCAGTAATCATTAGCCCTCCTTTATCTAAACAAAAGCTTTCTTTTAAATGATTGAAAAAAAACATACACCACATGTCTTGGAGAATATGGGGAAAACCCTCCTATTTCAGTCTATAAAGACAACAAGCCAAACAAATTCACACTTCAGAAAAGATTTAGAAACTAGCCCTGTTTCCTTGAGGTACTTCTTATTTATATTTTAAGTTGAAAGAATAAATGATGGAGACACAGCAACAAATTTAAAAAAAAAAGGAATAAGGCACATGTCAACCAGATGTTTCCAAATTGCAAGTGATAGAAATATGGTCTGAAAGCTTCTTGACATGGACCGTTCATAATGTACATACCAGTCACCTAAAAGAATGGTGAGCCAACTTAGGACAGTAACTCAGAAACATATAGCTCAAAATTTCTTGTTGTCATTACCTTATCTTCTCAAATTGACACTCTGAAAAACCATAGAGATCCAATACCAAAAGTGGGACAATAAAAGAAAAGGATCGTTTTTACACTTCTTTGGGAACCTTATACTTTGTGGCAGGGATAAGGCATATAAGAAGTCTCTATTTTGGGGGATGGAAACCATTACTCAGTAGTTAAAAGCCCATTCTGCCCTTCCAGACTGCCTCAGTCCAGTTCCCAGGAGCTTATAGCTGTCTATTACCCGGCGTGAAAGAGGATGTCGTGCCCCTGGAACACCTTCACACACATGCACATACCCATGAACATAATTAGAATAATTACAATGAATACTTAAAAACAAGTCTCTTTATACTATTGTAGATGTCATACACTTCATGGAATCTTCAATAAAGATTTTCCATTTTCGATTTCAAAAATTTGAAACACACAACTTTAAATGAGATATCGCCATCAAATCCCTCCCCTCAGATCTCACAGACCCTAGAGTAAAGCGGTAGAAAGAATGTAAGAGCCAGAGCAGAGAGAGAACATCAGGAGAACAGAGCCCACTAAATCAACTGAGCAACGCTCATAAAAACCCACAGAAAATGGGAGAGACAGCACAGGGTCTGCATGGGTTCGTCCCACGCTTCGCTTTCAGTTTAATCTTCCTGTAAAGCTCTTGAGAGGGTATAGAAGTTGATCTCTGATTCTTGTGCCTTCTCTTGGGATCACTTTTTTCTATTGAGTCACCTTGTCCACATTCAATGTGATAGTTTTTGTTTTACCTTACTAAATCTAATTTTGTTATGATTTATTGTTAGCTCTTAGAAGCCTTTTGTTTCCTAGTGAGAGACAGAAAGGAGAATCCAGATGACAGGAAAGGTACGGGAGGAGTAGAGGGAGAGGAGGCTATAATCAAACCGTATTGTGTGAGAAGAGAATCTGTTGTTAATGAAAGGGGAAAAATTAAAAACAAATTGGTCATTTGGTGCCCCTAAACCTTCAAAGGAAGTTTGGAAAATAAACATGTGACAAAGGGGAACAGAGCTGACAATTATACAAGTGATATTGTACAAAAAAGTCAAATTTTATGTATTTAGAAGTGTGTGTGTGTGTGTGTGTGTGTGTGTGTGTGTGTGTGTGTGTGTGACACTTTAAAAAAGAGGTCATAAATTTGAGAAAGGTCAAGGAAGGGTATATGGAGACTCTGTAGGAAGAAAATCAAAGAGAAAAGTGTTGTAATTATATTACACTTAAAATATTAATGACACAATTTTTAAAAGGAAGCAAAATTATAGTCATATCCCTTGAAACCTGAGCCCATTAGCAAAGAAATTGAAAAAACTAGTAATACATGACCGTTGGTAGCCAACTACATATGCTACTTTCCCCTCTGATGTGTTATTTCAATTTATAAATACCTAGTAAGAGAATATCTCAGGGAGGCAAGGCTGTTATTTCAATGTCTTGCTTCCTGCAAAACAGAAAGTTTTCAATTTCTAAATTTATTTTTAAATACGTTTTACTGACTCTTTGACAATTTTGTACCATTTAAATTTTTCATTAGTTTTACAAATTTGACATGTATATACTTAAATATGATTATATCTACCTTCCATTTCTATTTCTAAGTCCCTCAGTATTTTTCTAACCCAGCCCAGATTTATGTATTTCTTATTACTATTAAGACCAGCTAATGTTTCCAAATGTACATGGGTCTGTGCTGCCCACAAGATCACAGGAAAAATTTCTAGTGACTACATTCTCAAAAAGAATAACTTTCCTTCCTCAAGCAATGGTCCACTGCCAGTGACTTTTTATTAAAGAAAAAAAACAAAGAGATTCTCTTTTGCAGCTATTCTGAGATTTTGGCTGGCTTGATTTTGTGTAGGTCTTGTATAAATAAGAAGTGCCATTACTTTTTCATTGTGATACCCATGTCATATGCAGAATTCCACACTGCTCCTCCCCATGCTACAATACTTACATCCCATCTTCATCCTTTTCCCAAATATTCTAGCATTCTTTATGGTGGAGGATTCAGAATGGATGTCCCTTAAATGCTGAGTACCAAATCTTTTATTCTAAGCTCTTTGACTGGTTTTCCAGTTAGGCATCTCTCTTCTGTCTACTGTCCAATAAAGAAGAAAAGCAAAACTTTCTCTGACAAATGTTGAAGATAGCCTATATGTTATTATATATTACATATTAGTTATTAGTTATATTAAATATTATTCATTACACATTATAAACATAAATACTTATAAGTCAATTTCACAGCATGGCTATTTAGCAAAATGACAATAGCAAGTTTTAGCTTAGGCCCTATAACCTCTATAACCATGGAATTTTGACTAGGATTACAGTGCCAGACATGCAATTCCTTCCTGTAGAACATGTCTCAAATAACCAAATTAATTAACTAATTAATTAATAAGGTTAATCACCACATAACATTCATGCCACTGTTGCACTAAATAATAAGCCATATTGTCACTAGTGCTGGCTTTATACTGTAGAGATCTTGCACAGAAGCTAGAGATGCTATTAGATGACCTGTGCATATTTTATCCAGAAATCATAACTTTTGATAAGAATATTTTTTTTTCCTAATGAAAATACTGGGAATAACAGTGGATACGGCAATCTGGAAGTCACACAACCATGCCCACATTGTTTCATCGTGTTTTTCTGTGACACTAATTTCTCTGTGAGTAGTTATAAATGGCTATATGAAGCATTTAAAATTTTTCCTCAGAAATAACAAAAGGGACTTTGGTAGTATCATTGCTGACTGAACTACAGCACAGATGTCTGATCAAACAATCAGTTCTTGAAGACAACCCAGTCTCCCTTTTTCTTCCAGAATCACCTCAGATCACCTTTGCCCTGCATTGTAATCAAAGTGCACAAATTTCATTTTTTTTCAAGATACTACTTACGATAAAATACAACCTCCAAAGGCAGTATTTCTCAAAATTTTCCTGTACAGTCTTGTCAATCAAACTCACATTCCTCACAACTGACCTTTAGCATCCCCTGTGGAAGATGCTTCTCATTGCTCTGAATACATAGATTTTTGTATATTATTTACTTTGGCACTTACAATTTGTCTCACTACAGAAATTTATGTGCCTTCTTTTGTCCACCTGAGTGTTTTTTCTTTGAACAAATACTGGGAATTATGTATCTTCTAAGGTTCCATAATATTTAAAACAAAGTCTGACAAATAGAGCTATAGTATGTATTTTTACTCAAACAGAATTTTCAGATTCAATGGTTTCATGATCAACTATATGCTCATGATTAATCTTGCCATATCTAAATAATTTGAACTATAAAAAGTATATAGTTCCACAATTAAAATCAAACTTTTCCAACAGCCTTAGTTTTTAGCTCCTGTATAAATACTTAATGATAGACATGAATTGAATTACACAGTCACATCATGTGTCAGCTTAATCTATTCAAAAATGAAATATTACAGAGATATAATAAATTGCTGCTCATAAAAATTATTATAACTATTTTTCTGGTTCTTTCCCAGTAGTATCCATTTAAAGCTAGTACTTTTATTTCTTGTTTAAAAGAAACAACCAGTTCTAAAGGACAATGAAGAACAGTGGTTCCTTTCTGAACACCTTGTTTAATTCCCAGTGTCCATATAAAGGGACTTAAAGTCACCTAAAACTCCAGTTCCAAGGAGTATCACATCCTTTTTAAGCCTCCATAGTACCAGATGTGCATGTAATGAACATTTATACAGGCAATCATCCATATCCATAAAATAAAAATAAATAAAGTATTTAGAAAACAAACAAAAACTGATAAAGCCCATGAATATATATGACCAATAGACCACTTGACAGGGATTCAAAAGTCCTGGATCTGATTCCCAACATCAAAAAAGCAAAGCCACTCCCGGGAGTGGGGAGGTCTGGTGGGGTGGGGTGTGTGTGGGGAAATCCTTTTAGAAACAGGCAGGCAGAGCTATAGAATGTGGAACAGTCAGAGGGCAGACTTGGAGAGGAATAAAGACTGGACTATCAAATATGATGAAAGAATTAAAAAACAATAAAAGAAAAGAATTATACCTAGCATCATAAAATAACAAAAGCATGAATGGATAAAAACAAATACAAATATGAACAAAACAAAATAAGACTTCTGTAAATTAAAAAAAAAATCTGAATCTCTCAAAAATGTCTGGTTTATATCTTGAGTTCATTTTCTGATGTCTTGCTCAGAATTATTCTCAGGATAAGAGTAGTCTTTGTCTCTGTCTGCTAGGAGAGAAGCAGCATTGGGCTTCAGGTTGAGTGGGAAAAGGAAGGTATGGTGGGACCATTGCCACTATGACAGGAAGAAGCAGCGATGGAGGTGTAAGACAATGTTCAGCAACCCCCTTTATTTAATAATTCCCAGAACCACAAATGACTCAGTGAAGGCTGAGACGGTGACAGAAGAGATCGATTCTCCTTTCAGTCTTCCCTTCAGTTCCTGGAGATATTCTGCCTAGCCCGAGAAAAGAAATAGAACTGAATCTACATCTGCACCCAGCTAGCTAACCTATAACCAAGTAGGTAATTCCAGAGATTAGGTCATTATTTGGGGCTACACTGAGGTCAGCTATGTCATCTTTATAACTTGATCTTATCAATTACTATGTGTTACTTTCAAAATCGATATAACTCACTATGCCTTAGTTTCATCTTCTGTGAAACACAAAATAAAATGCTATCAGCTTTGGAGATTTTTTTTTTCATATGAGAATTTTAAAAGACAACTCAATATCTGACCCCTAGATACCCAAAACATTCTACCATATCTTAATGTATTAGCTGATGGTGAGCACAAGCAAATTCTCTCTTAGCAGAACATTGTCTTCAGATAAGAACGGAACCCATGTCGTTCTTACAAAGAATAAGCAGGATGGTAATCCATAGCAAGACTGTATCTAGAATGCAATAAATCTGCATTTATTTATAAAAAAAGTTTGTCTTTCTATGTTCTTTGTGCAGTTTAGAGTAAAGGCCAGAGAACTAGAGAGCAAGATGTTCACTGTTCAATTTCTGTGCTGACTTCTAGTTATACCGTCCCAGGGTAATCTACCTCTGTTTTCTGAGCATTTGCCTTCATGTAAATTCTTGTGTGATCTCAAAGATATTTCAAAGCTTTTATGACTCAAAAATCGTTACTTCTTTCAAGAAAGAAAAGTGTCAATTGTCAATATTCTGCCTATTTTGTTTTTAAATATTCATGCTATTCTGCATAAAGTAGTAAAGCATAGTTCTAAATGTCATTATGTGATAATTTTATTGTACATGTGTGTGAAATATCTTATATTTATGTATTTAATATACTATTATTGTTTAATTACAGAATGTTGCTTTTAATATTCACTTTCTGAGGAAAGACAGCCCTTATCAAAACCAATAAATTCCTAACAATTTGGGTTTGAAGACACTTTTACACACAATCTATCTAATCTTGAGCCAGCACATCCAACTGGATCTGATTATAACACTGATTCCAAAGATTCCCCAGGTAATGCTAGAAATAGCCCTTATAATAGCTTAGAGATATCTGAACTATTTGGTCAGTCTCTGAACTCAGTTTGTTTCTCTCCCTTGTGTTGGCTTCATCACTATAATATAGTACAGACTGTGGTCCAAATGTGCCTCTTTTCTGTCTCCTACCTCCTGATTTCCTTAGTGATTTTTCATGTACTCTTCTTAACATACAGCATAAACCTCTCTGGAACCTGTACACACACACACACACACACACACACACACACACACACACACACACACACACAAATAATACTTTCAAGACTCATTGTCTCTTCCTAAAGGTCTCCTAATTTTCTATATAATACTTACCATGAACATTTTATAAAATTATTTCTTTTATTTTTTGAGATAATAATTATATCATTTCCCCTTTCCCTCCTTTCTTTCTTCCTTCTCCCCTTCCCTCCTTCCAAACTTTACCATATGTACCTCCTTGCTCTCTTTTAAATGCATAACTACCTCCTTCAATATGGTTTATTTACCTAAACAGAGGTTCATATGTGAAGCCAGTAAAAAATTAATGATAATAGAACATGAATAAGCATCCCTGATATCAAATGGCAGAATTTAGCATGACTGCTCCTTATATAACCAGATTCTCAATAATCTTCTATTAATTAATAAAGGATAAATAATAGAGCAAACAAATAGCCTGCCTGCCTCATTGCATTTGTAGTGGGCACCACACTCTGCCTAAATGATCAAACAGAACAATGCTTCTCTTGCTGCCGAATGTCTTATTTTCATCTTTTACAGTCATAGGGATGAGTACACTACAAATTGAAAGTGGGAAACATAAGGGTGGTTTCCATGAACATCAAGCTACAAGAATTTAAAGTGTCTCAAAGCACAATATAAGGCTAAGATTGGAAAAATAAAGAAGTTTCCTTTGGGCCTCTTTGTCCTTACAGTTTCATCCCTCATGCCTTCTCTTTGTCTTCTTTTCTCAAAAAATCACAATTAAGCATAATAAATACTTATAATACTTTTTGGTTTGTTGTTGTTGTTGTTGTTGTTGTTGTTGTTGTTGTTGTTTTTCGAGTCAGGGTTTCTCTGTATAGCTCTGGCTGTCCTGAAACTCATTCTGTAGACCAGGCTTGCCTCAAACTAAGAAATCCGCCTGCCTCTGCCTCCCACATGCTGGGATTAAAGCCACCACTGCCCAGCAATACTTACAATACTTAAAGAGGATTCCTGAGCTATACTCAAGTATCTAGGAAACCAGGTTCCAAAAGAGAATTCTATTAGACACATCCCTCATAGCATGCACTGCTCTTAAGTGCTTTGTGTGTTCATTTCTAGTGGTATAAAATGGATTTTCCTCTGTCCAGTATTTCTGATATTTCTACACATCAACATGACATTCTTCCTCAATAATAATTAGCCAGAAAACAGAGCCTCTACAAGCTTTTTGGTGATTAGGAGATTAATTTAAAGAATGTATATACCTGAGGATAGCAGAAGAAAACATGACCTGAAAAAGCAGAATGAGTAGAAAGAACAGAGAAAGATATTGCAACGTGAAGCAAGGTCTATGCACACAGGTCCTAGAAACATATCAGAAAAAAAATGTATGAATGACCACAGCTAGACAGGATGTTAGGCATGCACTTGTCTAGTAGGAGATCACTGTTGAACAGTGAGCTCAGTGATCAAGAAAAGCACCACAGCCTGCCCACCACCACTGCCATGCACCCATTTGACTAGCACAGTCTTCTGAATTTAAACATGTTTCTCTTTGTGGGAAATATTGTCCTCAGTCTTTTCAATATGATACAATCTAATCCAGATCCCATTTCTACATTTACTATTTTATTAGATACCAATAAAATGATCCTCCAAAGCCAGCATGGACATTCACTAAATTTCATACTGGAGAAAATTCAATTGGACCAGCTGTGTATACATCACAGTGAAGAATTACTGAATCTGGACTCCACAGAACATAAATCACACTCAAGGGCTGGAAGTGACACAACCCCCTTCCACTATTGACTTCCTTGATTCACAGTGAAAAAGAGCAGGGCGAGGACTGCAAATTACCTTATCTAAGAGAAAACAGCCAGCCAGTGTTGCCTTTAAAAGTGATGGATGTAAGTAAACACACAGGATTTTGTTTCCTTACACAACCAAAGAAAATAAAACTAGTTTTGAATTTATGCAAGAGTTTGCCTAGGCTGCTGAGGTCACAGTCTGAGGCTCACCTTTGCCTACGAGATTATGGAGAAAAGAAAACAGTAACATGTGTTGGAAAAAATGCTCAGAGACCAGTCCCCATGCGTTGGGGACACTCAGAGGAAAGCGCACAGAACACAGACAGACTGTAGACACACAGAGGCTCTCTGGAAGCCATGCAGCACAGGCAGAGGAAGACACCCAGAGATCTGCCAGCTCCATGGCCAACCTACATTAGGTGAACGAGCCAGGGTAGTACTGGAGAGCTTGCCCTGGTTGTGCGGGTACAGGAGAGCTGGCAGGTTGACCAGCTCAGCTATCACCTAGGCCCGGATCCGGGGCTTTTACTTGACTCACCCAAACATCTACGTCATCTATGAACTGCAGAGCATGTGAAAGAGCAGGTCCTGCAGATCCAAAGCTGCAGGATCTCCATGACACAGGACAACAACGGGATAACTGAGAGGAGTCCCAGTGAGGATCCAATGTTGATGACATAGCAGAAGCCAGAGACCTTGAACCAGACCAATGACTCATTGCAATGAGATTTTACAAGTAAAGAATTATGGATGAAAGGGTATTCTTTGGGACACACCGTGAGACACTGCAGCTTCCACGATGATATATTTTCTATGCTTTGTGTTGTTTATTTTTGTTTTGTTTTTTTTTTTTTTAATTTTCTTTCGCAAGAGTTACAAGGATGGATATGAAGGAATGAGGAGATGAGTGAGATTGGAGTTCATGATGTGAAATTAACAACGAATCGATAATTTTTTTTAAAAAAATTAATGAGTTTCCTAAACAAATTATTTAAGTTCGTCCTTGCTATTCAACACCACAGAATAATGAAGAGGCAAAGAAGATGCAGGAAAAGATGGAACAACAACCACTCTGTCCCGCCCCTAGCCTTCTCCCACCCCACGCCAGCAATTAGCAGACTTTAAAATGCTTTGCCATCTGATTTTCAAAAATGAGAAGATTCCTCTGGAGTTGTTAAGCATGTCAGGCTCAAAGGAAATTCGGTGTATGTCATGGGATGGTATCAATGGCCAGATAAAGACTCTGATCTGTTGACTCAAACTCCACATTAGTGGCCATTGTGAAAGCCAGTTATTTCTAAGGTTTGCTTCAATCTTCATTTCTTTTGCGTGTATAGTAAAACATGTTTTCAGCAACTTGACACATAAAGCATTTATCATACTGAGATAAAAATACAAAACAGCCACTATATAAGAAAGCAAAATCAAGATTCATAACAAGAATTAAGTGAACACTATAGCATTATATAAGAAAACTTAAGGGCATAGGAATGTGTATAACTTACTTTGGTGACATGAATATAGCATCTCATCCCAAAGGAAATACTTAAAAAAAAAAAGCCACCATAACTAAGACCCTCATTATAGCTTTACATTAAATAGCAAGTGATCAAATTTATATGTACAAGAGTATAAAATTAGTTCTGATAATACTCATTAATAAAAGTAATTTAAAGCAAAAATATGTTGACATTATAAAACTATCATGATATTTTGATAAGCAAGGGTCAAGAGAAATCTATAAATCAGTATTACACTAGGATGACATTTTTGTTAAAATATGCATTGGTTAACTGATTAATTAGGCATAATCAGAAAGGAAGTGGCTCATGATCTCATTGATTTTTTTATAAGTTAAAATCTGATTAATTTAGCCACTGGGAACTCTCTGTACCCAGGTGGAGAAGGGCATACTGTTGGCAAAAAGCCATAATGTCCTAATTAAATGGAATCCTAAAAATAAAGAAGAGAAAAAAATAGGTTAATCCAGAAATCAACATCTAGAAATAAAATAAAGAGCATTCTGAGGAAAACATAAACATTGGGCTGGGTAGCTGGCTCAGTTAGTAAAGACCTGCCACACATACATGCGGATCTGGATTTGAATGTCATGAACAAGCAGAAACCTCGACCCTTTACCCAGTGCTACTAATGCAAGAGGAAAGGCCAACAAGAGAATTCCCAAAGCCTCAGAGACAGCTAGCTAGACATATACAGTGGACAACCACAAGGACAGCTTGTCTTAAACAATGTGAACGGTAGAGACTGGCACCAGGGTTTGTCCTCTGATCTCCACACATTTGTGTAATGAAATCACACAAATAAGCATGCTCACACAGACATATATGGGTAAACATCATATACACACAACAGTAATAAAAATAAATAATAACATAAATGAAAATACAAATTCACGAAGCTTAATGAAAGTGTCCAGGAGAGAACCAGAAATCCATTGGCTAGAGCTTGAATCCATTCACACTTAAGACAGACTCCTTCAATTATGCTTTAGAAGTCACAATCTTAGAGACTTTTGAATACAAACTTAAAACTCACCAATAAATACATTCACCATAGACATGAGAAGTGAGGTGGGTTTTAACTTTGCATCCTGCTTTTTTTGATCTATTTCATTTATCAAATAGAATGCCATCCATCAGTAAATGGCTTAAGGCCTAAACTAGTAAACATCAGGCTTCTCCCAGGATCACAAGATGGACAAGATTGTAGCAGGAAAGTCCATTTCCTTTCCCCATGTTTCCCCCCAAAAAATACAGCAACAGAGTAAAGTTCTGGCACCAGGAAGCACTGACCCTTCTAAGACAGTTTCCACATGCCTCTTCCTGAAGGAGATGGCCCTTTTACTAACAGGGAAGGTGCTAGAGTGGAAGGCAGGGGGATGGAAGAATCTGCTTTATGCCTTGTCCCACAAGGCCGAAGAATAGACCCCTAACTGCTCCCTAAGGGAAAAAGAAGCGGTAATCAAGAGCAAACTGTGGCCTTCAAAAAGCTTTCCTGTTAACTATTATTTTCCTCACCTTCATCTCTACACATGGGGCTTAACCAACCTGTGCTGGCAGCTGCAATCACAGCATGCAGAATGCCTGCTGTTGTCATCCAAAAATACAGACAGGAAAGGAAAATGCTCTATGGTCATGGCAGTTCTCAAATGCATAGAGAGGTCTGTGTGCTGTCTAGAGGCCTCTCATGGAGAGTAGACCCTGCATCTCAAGCCAACCTGGGAAACAAAGACAAGAAAGAGACCTTACAAGAGCAGAGAGGCTGTGAGAGGGAGCTGTTCATCTGATTACAGGGTGCGTCTGGAACTAGAAAGCAATTTCTTCTTTTCACTGTGAAATCTTATGCTTTCGACTCAAAAGCCCAGCAGTAAAATAATATCTCCTTGGGATTTTAAGTTGCTCTGAAAATTCCCCCCAGCTAATTTTAAAAGCTGTCATGCCATATTTGACCACAGTCTCAGCATATGAAGAAAATCTCAATAATTTTACCTGAAGAAACAATGCTTAAAGATACACAATGCACTCAGCCCAAGGTTATTTCTCAGTATGTCTCACTGTAAAGCTGTGGTTCACACCTCTGTTGCCTGTGTGCTTCTCCCAGATTGGAGTTCTTCCCACTACAGCAAGGTCTGGCAAAGTGTAGCTATGAGCCAAGTCTTAACAATAAATAACATTTGTAAAGAGAGGTTCTATCTTTATTAGAAAGCAGCTATACCATGACTTCAGAACTCTGAAAGGAAGAGTCAAAAAATTGCAGTGAAACACATTTTATACTACAAAGTGCTTAAGCATGCACTTACCAGCCCGGGTTATATTCGAAACCTTCAGGGTCTTTGTTGTATTCCTATTTATTCTCTAGTATCACCGCTTAACATTTGACAATGTCTCGGGTTGACTTCAGGCATAATAAAGGACTGTTACATAAATTTTGAAGTTTATCATGACCCACATTCTCTGTAGAGTAATTTTTGTTACTAGTTTAAGGTTCTTTAATCTCAGTTCATGAACTGAACCCAAACCTCATATCTAAGGGATAGGTTTTTCTACTCATATCTTATTTTTTAATTTAAAAAAAAAGTGGATAAAAACTATACTTTTTGCTTAGCCAAGTATATAGGACTAATAATTCTACATATTTAGAGTTAGTCTTTTTTTCTACTATCCATCTTTCTAAAGCATCTTCAGCGTCTTGGTCTACTCTACCCCATGACTGGAATGCTGGCTTTATTCTGGGCAGGTTTACAGTTCCCCTTTAAGAGACTATGGGACTCCCTAACTCAGATGAGCAAATGGTACACATCGCCCTTGCCAGCAGACTCCGAAGACTTCTCTCAAAGGGCCTCATCAGGAGGAGAGAGAAGAGGAGTAGGAAATTGAAAAAGGCTTCAAGAGGTAAAGAAGTAGACTTAGAATGATAAACACAGGCTGTGCTTTCCCTGAGTTATAATCCAGTTGCATGGCTGTCGTCCATCCCGCTTGCACACACCCAACTTTCTGCAAGAGGAAGTCACATCTGGATTGTTTATCGGCACTTTGCCCTGGGATACTGGCACATAGCAGCCACTTGTATCCAAACTGAAATGTTAAGCAAAGTCGAGCTCTCCCGAAAATACACATTTTGCCAGCAATTACAGCCATTATATCTGCTGGTATGGATTTTTTTCTTTGCTTGAAATAAATTTTAAGTAGAATTTGAAACCAATCTCAAGAGAAGAAAGTTCCTGAGCTCAGCAGAGAAAAAAAATTCAAAGAACACTGTGAAGTACTTTCTTTCTTCAGTAGTATATTTATTTTAAAATAAATTCTCATTCATAGGAATCAGACACTTTTAGAAATCAGAAGTCCAGATGAAATTTAATTTCTTTATATTTAAACCTAATCTCTTACCTTGCATTTCTTTCAGAGTTTAAAAGATAGAAAGAAAGAAAGAAAGAAAAAGTATCCTCTGAGCTTTATGTTTTAAATGTAAATGTTAAAAGCACAACAATTTTGAGAAAAAAATGCACATTTTAGGCACATTTGAATCTAGTTTTTGGTGAGACTGGACACTTAAATTCAGAATTTTCTCTTTCTTTATATTCAGTGACATAGGGAAGAATTTCACTCCATCTTACACTTACCTACCTTGGAGTCTTTCTAAGGTGTCTTAACAGAAAGGCTTATTAGAAATCAGCAAATATATAATCTGTAAAGGAGGAAAGCTAAACATTTTTTCATGTGCTCACAGCAGATGTCCAATGGCCAATGGAGTTTGGGTAGCAGGTCCTACAGTAACAGGCCTTGTGAGCAGAAATCATAAGAGAGTGTCATAAATTAACCTGAAGTTTGACCCTGACATGACACTTTGCCTCTGGTGGTCACCTGCTTCTTTTCTGAGGAAAAGAAAATACTACTGATTACAAAAACAATTTGTGGCCAAAGCACACTAGCTAGGCGGGTCTGAGTGCCCCTCTAACTCCAAGGGCTGCTTAATGACTCAGAGTAGGACTGCATGCTGGGAGGAAGAGGTTCACAATGCCATGTGCTCTTCAAGGACCCTAGCCTAACTCTCAGTCACCAAGCCTTTGGAGAATAAACTATTGCTCATGCAACAGCAGAGTTTATACAAACAAACAAAACCATGAAGACACATTGGTAGCACAACTCCGAGTCTTCATTATACGCTTCAGGAGACTTTTCAGCTTTCCCAGATGAACAGACACAGAATTTCTACAAAAGGTTATAATGTATGCCTTAACCTAAGACACACTATTCTGTGCATGATGTCTTGAAGTATGTCTGGGACCAGATAACTAGGACATTTCAGTAACCTGGTAAAAACAGGGGAAAAAATAAGATCAGATGTCAAAAAGGGTCATCTTCTTCAGGAAGAGGCATGTGGAAACTGTCTGAGAAGGGTCAGTGCTTCCTGGTGCCAGAACTTTACTCTGTCGCTGTAGTTTTGGGGGGAAATATGGGGAAAGGAAATGGACTTTCCTGCTACAATCCTGTGATCCCGGGAGAAGCCTGATGTTTACTAGTTTAGGCCTTAAGCCATTTACCTGTTCAGACCTTTGTTTTTTTAAAGTAGTTTAAAATTATAAGGTTGCTTTCAAGTCTTCATATTTCTTTGACCTTTTTTCTGGCTTTAATGAAGGTAAAACTAAAATCTTATTATATCTTTATGCTCTGTGCCATGGGTCCACCCTGTTTCAAGGCCCAATTGTAAATGAAGAGAAAAGGAGTGTCAATGTATCTATTCACCACTACCAGGACAGGACGTCTGATGAATTGAAAATCTGACATTCTGATCTCTGGGCTGGAGGGCTGAAAGCAAACCAGGTTGTCACAGGTAACCACACTCTTGCTGTCATTCTGGTTCAACCAGACATAGCCAGAATCCTACAGGGAAATAGTACATTCAAGCTAGTACCTGCCACTCTATGGCTCTGAATGTACTGTTAGGAAAAGAAAGATTATGCCTCTTCCCTTAACTCTGAAGATACTGTCTATTGAAATTCATGGCAGGAAGACTACAGAACATGATCCTGGTTTGAAGGAGTCCATAGTTACTCGGTAATCGTATCTATCTACAGTACAGTCACATGAATATTTTCTCCTTCGATCCCTCTCTTCCATGTCTACTATCTCCTGTGACTCTGTGATTCAATAGAACCTATCAGCTGTAGTTATCACTGACTTACTTTGCATTTGTGTTCCAATAAACTATCATCATAAACAGCAGCTCAACTACCATGGAGTCTCCTAATATTAATAAATCCTGTTCATACTGGCTCTTGCCAAAGGATTTCACCCACGCTTCTAGAGTATGCCTTTTAAAAAATAGGCCTAATACAGCAAGTGACATTTTCTTTTTATAAAAAACATAGAATAAACCCTAACTCACATACCCTAACAGAGGACTGACGGATGGAATTCTATTTGATAATTGAAATATATCCAAAAAAAAGCAGGATGCAAAGTTAAACCCACCTCACTTCTCATGAGGCCGGGCAGTGGTGGCACACGCCTTTAATCCCAGCACTTGGGAGGCAGAGGCAGGTGGACTTCTGAGTTTGAGGCCAGCCTGGTCTACAGAGTGAGTTCCAGGACAGCCAGGACTACACAGAGAAAAGGAAATGGACTTTCCTGCTACAATCCTATGATCCTGGGAGGAGTCTGCTGTTTACTAGTTTAGGCCTTAAGCCATTTACCTGTTCAGACCTGTTTTTAAAGTAGTTTGAAATTATAAGTTTGCTCTCAGGTCTTCATATTTCTTTGACTGTTTTTCTGGCTTTAATGAAGGTAAAACTAAAATCCTATATCTTTATGCTCTGTGTCATGGGTCCACCCTTTTTCGAGGCCCAGTTGTAAATGGAAAGAAAAGGAGTATCGATGTGTCTATTTACCAGTACCAGGACATGATGTCTAATGTCAAAAAATATGCATAATAAATTATTTACCAATTCTTATTAAATAAACAAGAAAAACCCTTTTCTTTTTTGTTAAACATAATTAGGGTATATGAATGCTCTGATCCAGTGGGAATAGTCCTATAAAGTAGCTCAGCTTTTAGCATAACATCACATGACAAGGGCTATCCTCAGCATCTACTCCTTTTGATGACATGTGATACAGTCAAGTTCCACACAAATGATAACCCATGGCATTTCCTTAGAGTCACTTTTTGAGCAAGGTTGGGTACAGTCCACAAATGTAAGCACTTGGAATAACTACTAGATGTTCGTGAATTCTTTTTTCTGATTTTCTCTTTAGATATCAGCCTGTGGCAATTCTTGCTTTAATTGAGCAATGGCAAGCACGGAAACAATATGCTTGCTGATTCTTTGAAATCCAGATGGACTGGTGAACTGGAAAGAAAGGGCTAAATCTCACAGACTGGCAAAGACATAATGTCAAAATGCAACACACCATCTTGTATTGACTCCTTGAAGGACCAAAAAATTAATGAAAAAGTTATAAATACCCAGTATATAAGACAGCACTAATGTCAACCTCTTACTTTTAACTAAATTTATTGTTATTTTGTAGAATGAGAACATTCTGACAATCTGACCGAATGGTCTTCACAAACTCCAGGGTTTGGTGCTCGTCTGGAAATCTAAAAACATTTCAAAATAGGAAAGGCATCATGAACACACTACAGAATAGTCATAGGCTACAGTTTTTTACATGTACAATAAAATAAATCCCACTCTTTTATATCAAGGATCATAGAATATGTCTCATTTTTTGTTGTTGTTGAATAAAACATCATTTGATATAACCAAAAGTAAGGAACCTTCATAGTGGCCTTGACTTTGCTGATATGCTTCGCCTTCACACTTGGTTTCTGTACTTTCAATTGTTGCAGAGATATTTGACCAGTATCTCCTTTACAGAAAAGACATAGTCACTGTCTCCAATTTTTACCTCAAAAATAAGAGTAACCAAGATGACAGAGGTACAGAAAGTATGTTTCATATCAGTAAGAGCAACAAATTATCTGCTCTTTCTCATGAAATGTGTAGAGACTGAAAAGTGCACCTATGTATATCTGGAGAGGATTCAAGAATGGAAAAGAGCAATCTAGCCAATAAACATAGTTCGATAGTTTTTATATTTAAGAAATTACCTCCCTTATCATTGATTATTTATTTTATGAATCTCATCCTTCATCCTATTCTGTGCCTGGATTCCTATTAGCCCTTCTGTGGTTTAGAGCACATAGGATCAAAGCCTAGTGGTCTTTCATGACATTTCTGACCAGCCTTTACAGATCTGCCAAAAGTGTGCCTCCTTCTCCTCTGCCTTTTCAGGATGTTTCTTTCAAAATACAAACAAATACATGTGTGAAACCCAGAGCTATGACACTCACTTCTAACTCGAGTGGCATTAAAAAGAAAATGTAATTCAAATCCAGATTTTGGAAGTTCTAAAACTTGTCTCTTTAAGTTTTACCCATTTCATAAATTTCAATTTCCCACTTAAATACGGAACTTTGATTAATTACTAAAGTAGCCAGAGAGTTATTCAATTAGTATGAAATGATTCAGGTTTAAATTACAAGATTACATTTCATAGTGATAACAGAAAAGATGGGAGCTTGAGTTAGGGAGTGAAGACAATAATCCTTCAAATTTAAATGGGAAGAATGTCTGATTCAATTATTTGATTAGACTACTCCGAGAATGGTATAAAAGCATAACCTTTGACATAAAGGCAGAACTGCCTGGCAACTGTAGATGATCTCATCCTAAGCGCTGTTATCATGATTAGCATTTATAATGTTTGCCTATTTCCCCTAAGAAGTTTAAAAATGAACAGCAGATGGTAATGTTGAAATGTGTGCAACTTTGACTTAAAGCAGAAGAGAAGTACAACTAAGTAAAGCACTATCTTTATGAAAAGAGTTCTGGCAGTTGCCATTGGAAACAGGAACAGATACCAGCCTGGTGGACCTGTACGTTTTCTAAAAAGCAAACTGGAATTAAGTGTGTGTGTGTGTGTGTGTGTGTGTGTGTGTGTGTGTGTGTGTGTGTGTG
>JANHMN010000003.1:177574353-177602169 GCA_030674055.1 Rhabdomys pumilio
ATACACATACACATACACATACACATACACATACACATACACATACATTACACATACACATACACATACACACACACACACACACACAAATACACACATGCATGCATGAATGCACAATGCACTCACACATATATGTATATATGTATATGTGTGAATATATATACATATTTGTATATATACATATATGTATGCACATATGAGTGTATGTATATGTGTGGATTTGTAAAGCAGAGTTTTGAACCATCATGGGCACATGTTGAAAGGCAATAGTGAGAACTAATTTTTGAACTTGTGAATCTTATAATGGGATAAAGATAAAGGAGACCATTGCCAAGCAGAAAGAAGAACAGATGAAAAGATTTTTAAGGATACTCAAGTGAATTTTTGTTGTTGTTATTGTTGTTGTTGATTTTCCTTTGACAAAGGACTTTGGTGGCATTTGGCTCCCCTGCTACTTTGAAGATCAGCTCAACATGTAGTAACTACTTCTTTTCTTTCCTGCTAAGAATTATCACTATTAACCTCCATGTCTTCTCATTGGTGATTACGATTCTAAGGAAAGAAAGAACGCCCATAATGTAGCTTTGTGATAGCTCCAAGAAGGGCTTCTTCCCATCTAAAAGTCTTCATACCTCCATCATTTGTGTTGAAACTAAATACAAAAAGCAATAGTATTAGGAAGTGAGACAAGGCAGAACCAGGTCATCACAATGTCTCCCTTATGAATGGGACTGATGCCTCTAACCTGGTGACTGCCAGAAATCTTCATACGTATTTAAATTTATGTGTGGGCCTATATGTGGGCGTGTGCACACGTGAGTTCAAGTGCTCAGAATCTAGAAGATGGCATCATATTCTATGAAGCTAGCATTAAAGGCAGTTGAGATGGACACAACATGAATCCTTGGAACTGAATTTGGGACTTTTGCCTGAGAGCAAGTAAATTTTTTTTTCTAGAAATCTATTTTAAAATCATGTATTTGTAATTTTCCTTATTTAATTATTGTATTGATGTGTGCATGTGTGTGCATGTGTGCATATTTGTGCATATGTGTGAGTGGGTGTGTGCATGCGTGTGCGTGTGAATTTGTGTGTGTGTGCCTGTGCGTGTTCCACTGTGCATCTGTAGACTTCAGAGTGTTATTCTCAGCGGCAGATTCTTCACTGTAACCTTGAGATACCAAGGCTTAAGCTCAGGTGGGCAAGCTTCACCCACATGCATCTGGACCAGCTAAGCCATTTTTGCCATTCCTGCTTCTCCATTTGAGAATCTCAGACTAGAAAGCTCATCTCAGACAAAAAAAGAAGTAACAATTTATAAATTTCTGTAAAATACTATGAAGCAATACAGAGAAACATCATACACTCATGATTCTTTAAAAATATTTTTTATTCCTTCTGAATAGAGGAACTTACAAAAGATTATTGTGAGCCACTATTTCTTACCAAAATTTGCCTTTTTCACAGACCTGGGTGTTAATGGGCTAAAATTTTTTTATTGGATATTTTATTTACATTTCAGATGACAACCCCTTTCCCCATTTCCGCTCCCTAGAAAACCCCTATCCCGTGGCCCCTTTTCCATTTTGCTTTTATACAATTTTTTTAAATGTTAATCAAAGGCTTTATAAGTATGGTAATGCTCAATCAGAAGTGTAACCTAATACCCAACCTAGCTACATAAACTATCTTTGACTGGTGGAGACACGTGAACTTCTGCCTCCATGCCCCCTCTCTCTTTCTCTCTCTTTTTCTCTTTCATTACCTAGCTTCTCATCTACTTCATCTTCTCCTCTCCTGATTTATATACTTACTGATTTATTTACTTACTGGGTTGGATTTTACCTATTTTTTGCTTGTTGTTTTATGTTTTCCTTGCTTATTGACTAAGACAGTCCCATGGATGCCTTTAATCATGCAAGCGACCCCTAACTGAATATCTAGCATCCTTAGTACCCTGACAATGATTCTTCAAGTACATATTTACAGTTATGTTTTCTCTGCTCAGATTTTACCTCTTTTCTTAAACAGCATAGGATGAATAAATATGGCAATGGAAACAGACAAAGCCTCTTAGCAAATGGATTCCAACATATTCATGTAGGAATTAATTCCAAAAACCAGATACTCTACACCCAAGGGAAGACCTATCCTAAAGTGAGTACCACGTACAAACGAGAACAGAAAATTTGAGAATTTGGTGCTGTGTCAAGAATGGAAACTTAAAATTTGTGCCTAAAATTTATACAATAACAAAAATATACTTGTTTCCAATTTATTGGTAAGAATTCCTTAAAGCATTTGTTGGTCTTCATCCTAGGGAGCAGTAGTAAGACACATGGATCTTTCCTAGATTATGAAATCTTAAAGGAGAAAATATTATATTTACTTCTAAAACCCATGATTACCAACTAGCATTCTGTACATAGTCACTGTTCAGTAAAGCAAAAACACCACCACACTCCTCAGTGTGTTTCCTCTTCAGTCTTCCTACCCACTTCTGAATCTGTGTTGCTTTATTAAAGAGATGAAGAGCCACAGTAAGACTCATCACATAGTCCTCCATTGATGGATTTTCCAAGTTGGCCAAAGGAAGATACAATTCCATTGCTTAGACATGGTTAACCCTTCATTTATTTTTTCTCAAAAAGTCTTAATATAAAACTTGGTCCCTCCTGTTATATTTAGGCTTCCTTTTACCTCTGAATCCCATTTATACAGTTTCCCAAGACTCTCAAACTGCCAATGCCCATGATAACTTCCATTCTGTCTTCTGTCTCCAGGAATGTAACTACTCTAAGTATTTGTATCTTACTTAGCACTGTAGCTCCAAGATTTAGCCATTTAGCATGAACTAGAAAAATATTCCATTCAGTATACATAATTACTTTGGATTGTGTAGCTACTAAAATATGTGTAACCCTTTCTCCACAGGCTCAATATAGTCCACTCTACCATTTTTCATGTTGGCAAAATGGTCTCCATTTTATTATTTGAATTGGTTGCATTCTTTATTTTTCCTCTCCTTCTCACTTTTCCCCTATATTCTAAGGCTATCATAAGAAAATATTAGTCACTTTAACTTTTTTATTAACAGGAGATCAGCATCAGAGTTCTTGGTGTCATTTTTTTTGTGGTACCCTACATTGTGGTTTTCTGATTTTTTTTCTCTTTGAAAATATGTACAATCATTGCAAGGTATCACAGAAGATTGCACCAACCTGTGAAAATCTGATTTTAATTGTCTGAAGACATGGCAGGATTCTATTCTTCTCTGTATTTGCATTTTAGGATATGGGAGGCTGACCACTCCAAATTTAAGGATAGGCAAAAGCTTCCAGTGGCATGGTTAAGTAGATGTTGAAATGTTAATATTACCTTTGCCAACATGAGAGCTATAAACTGTTTCCATTATTTATGCTTCAAATAATTTGATTTATTTTTAACATTGTAAAATTTATACTAATTAGTTTTCACTTATCAATGTTTGCCTTTAAATTTTTGGTTTGTTTGATTTCACTAAGTTATGCTAGCAAAGACAAAATTACTAAGGTCAGTCTGTATTTAATACTGCTGCTTAAAGATAGTCTTTCCTTCGTTCTCTGCTTTACTTTGTCCTTGCATTTCCTTCTACTTCCCAGAGATTATTTTTCCTCTTCTGAGTAGGACTAGGGAATGATATTTAAGGCCAGTAGAATAGTTAAACTTTGCCACTTTGCAAATTCAGTCATTTGCTATATAATGCACATTAGCAAATAATATAAACAAAAGTATTAAAACTTACTTTTTGTTTAAAATTACAACTGACATTTCCATAAACTTTGTAAGTCTGTACAGATATGTACCATTACTTTTACCAAAGTCTTTACAGTACATCTTACCAGGTATCAACTCAGGTTTCAGAGAATGAGTATCATCTATTTCTTAAGTGTTATCTCTGTCCATAAGTTTCTGTACAGGCAATATACTGAGGCTAGTTCTTCAGCCACTTTAAACAGAGTAGTGAATCTTCAAATGTCAAAGGCTATTTATTGAGTAGTCAAGGAAGGTACGGCTTGATAGGGTGATTGCTAGAGCTTTACTTTGCATGCACAGTGCCTTAGGTTTGATCCTCAACATCACAAAGACTGGGTGATGACATAAATCTGTAGTTTTAGTACTTAAGAGTGTCAGGTAACCTTGCTATTATGGTAAGAGTCCTCTGTGACCAGAAAACTTCCCGAGCCTTTCTCAGAGGGGCTTCCATGTCTCTGCTTCTGTCTGCTGAATGACTTTTTCTGGAGAGTGTCCCTGAACACAGGTGCCTGACCTTGTCCGTAAAATCACCTTGCATAGAGCTCTCTGCAAGGCTGTATAACTCAGCACACACAACCCACTCTGGCTTCCTGCCCACATAATAATTAGGTGCTATGTTATAAATACCATATGATAATTAGGGACTCTATTATAACCAATCAGCCCTTCCCACTCGCTTGATGCTGTGACCAATTATCCCTTTCCAAATATCCCTAAAGAAGCCCTTACATACCCTATCCCTGAAATAATAGAGCAGATTCTTCTCTGTTCAATGGTCTGCAGAGGTTATCCCACCATACTTACGGCCATCATAACCCTGCTTTCTACCTCAGTGGGACAGGGCAGGATGGGGGGACACTAGGGATGGAGGCAAGAGGACCATAAATTCAAGACAATGTGTAGCCACATCACATGTTTGAGGCCAACCTGAGATATATGAGACCCTGACTCAAAAATAAGTAAACAAATAAAATAATTCAAGGTAAAAAAACAAAATCACTTGTCTTAATATTAATTGGCTGTTGGTTTTGATTTTAATATCTATAAATGTTCCATTAAAGATTTTCACAAATACATGAATAACTTTAAGCTATTATTTATTACCTCTAGAAACACAATTCTATGAGTGTTACAATTACTTATATTTTAGACAATCATTGGTAACCATTTTTTTTTGTTGTTGGGAACAGGGCTTGGTTAGCATGAGCCTTGCAGACACTTTAACTATATTCTCGTTTTTATTTTGTGACAATATTCTATTGCCAAGGATTTCCAGTTTTATTTTGTAATTTTTCTAATCACTGTTTTCTGTTCTGGAGACATTATGATAAGGATTTAGTTTATTAATACCAATGTACTGTATATATCTTAGGATAGCTATAATATAATTATATACTAAGGACTTTAGTACTCAATTTAACAAAAATAACCTACACTCTACTGTATTTTAAATTCACAATGTCAAATGTACATACTTTTTTTTCTTTTGGTTTTGACATTAGGCATACACACTGCTATAAACACAAAAACTATTTGATTTATAGAAATACAGAGAGAATTAAAATATACTGCACATAAAATATTGTTGCAATGTAACTGTCTATGGGAGGGTTTCATGCAGAAAGAAGCCATGCACATTCATGAGATCACTAGACTTTAATGTAAATATCCATCTATTGCATTGTAGCAGGAAAATAAACAATTCCCTTATAGATGTTAATTTGGGGATTTAAAGTCAATTTCATGGGTCATTAAATATTTGATTTTTAAGTCATTTGAAAAGAGTTCCAGGCTAAAAAAAAGCAAGTGATAGGCATGTTTAGCCCTTTCTCTATACTTTGTAGATGCTATGATTTGCATGTTCAAACTCTTATTACCATTAGTACCTCTGGCAATCAATGTCCTGAGTGAAGTGTATATGGTTTAATTTTATCTGCTTAACTAGAATAATAATAAGTATCTCATAATGTCGTTAAGAAAAGTTCATTACCAACAGTACTCAGATTATGGTTCAGTGCCAGGTAAAGAGTGTCCTATGTGTGAGAATTCTGTTCTTAAATGGCTGGATTCTTGCCATTTACAGCAATGCAGATAGAACTGGAGATCACCATGTCAAGGGAAACAAAACAAACAAGTATAGCAGGAAAATATTATATGACTTCAGTTACATAGAGAACCAAACAGAACGAGGTTATGGATGCAGTGAGCAGAATGCTTATCACTGCAGGCTCCAGAGTGTTGAGATGGAAGAGATAAGGAATGGTTGCTAAGGCCCACAGAGTTGCAGCTGGCTGTATTCTAAGTTGAGATGTTTTGTTTCACGGATGCTGACTACATTTCACAATATTGCACGATGGAGTGCAAAGAAAAAAAAATACTTACAAAGAGATTTTAATATTCTCATTACAAATAAATACATACTTACCATAATTGACAAGTGATATACACTGATTTGGCCAAAATACAGAGAGTAAAAGGATGAAAACATTACCCTACAACTGATTAAGCTGAAAAAAGAACTACCAATAAAACTTAATTTTAAAATAAGTGTGATTAAGAAGTAAACATTGTTTTGATTTCTACCTGTTTGATAGTGGACCTCCGAATTAATTCTTCCAGAGAAATGAAATAGCTAATGTGTAATCCTTGATTGTTAATTTATCACTACTAGTTGATAAAGGAACACTTGCCTCTGATTCATTAAAGTCATATCTGCGGACCTAGTGAAGAAAATTTGAAGTAAGTTTCAGCCTTGTGATTTATCTCCAGAGCACATGGTATGGAATACAGAGAGCCTTTCTTTCTTTTACCCAGAAAAACAGAAATTTCAATCAAGGAATACATCCTTTCAGAAACCAGTATCTTTGGATTTCTTGGTGAAGAACATCTCAGAATGCTGAATAAATTGTGTTTAGATCAGTAAGCAACTTCGTTTTCAGAACTGTTAATCAAATAGCCCTGAGAATTTCCTAGCTGTTTAAAATGAAAATGAGTTATTTCAGGGCACTTGTTTGGAAATGTCAAGTCAAACAGGTCTTGATTGGAAATGAATGTTAAAAAGTTCTGTCTCAATTTTTCTAAGTCAGAAATGTGAAGTCTGTGGTATAATGAGTTCACATTTATGGTTGGTATGTATCACAGAAATGAATGTTACGCCTGGTTTGATCATGTAGAATATATCTATACATTCATATAAATTACAGTTGAAAGGAAGGTAATGTGATCCCCCAAACTGGTGACTTTCTTCATATGACCTCTGATCCCTGTAAATATCTGCCACCTGAGCTGAGCTCTCCATTTTCAGACTATGTGAAGTAAGTCCCCAGTGGAGATAAAAGCGACTTCCTTGCAGGCAAAGGTGATTCAGGCTCTGGCCATTTCAATCTCTAAGCTAACTGTTCTTTTACTGCACAGAATTTTTTGAAAATTTCAGCAGATAAATTTTATAGAGTGACCAAAATTGAAGTATGTGCTTTGCAATCAACGATTCTATTCAGCAAGAGTTAAGGAAGTTTACAAATGTACATCTTTGCATCCCCTGCCCTTCACTGGCCCTGGGCAGACTTGCTTTGCTGTCTCCCTTTTAGAGGGAATCTCCTAGCTATGGGAGTGTAGCACAGGCCCATCAGTGAGAGTAGTTTGCATGCTATTATCATCATTCACCTTTAATTACCTGAGCCCAGTATGGTTAGTTATAATCAGGTTACATGAAGTAGGTTGTTCTTTCTTCATTTCAGATATAATGGCACAGACAATAGGTTACAGCAAATTACCAATAAAACGAAATTGCAGAAGTCAGTCAGTCCATCATAGCATACGGGCAAAAATTAAAGGCTGTAAGCGTAAGTGCACATAACAGCAGCTCGAGTCCAGCTTAAATTGGAGCATTTTCTCTTCAATTGCATTTGATTATGCGAGTGACATTATTGCCACGATTATCACAGTTCTAATCTAGCAGCATGAATCCAAGGCTTCCCTTGGGAGAGGAGCTCTGGCTCCAAATGGAAAATTCAGACAGCATTTTCTCTGAGCACCCGTTTGGAGGGATAGTGATCAGGCAGTAGGCTATGCGCTGAGCATACAGTACCTCTCCACATAACCCTGGACACTTACAACTAGGAGGGCAGTTGTGGAAAGCACAGTGAGATTGACAAGCACCACCTCTGGTGCCTAACAAGAGTCTCTGGGACTAGCTGCTTTGCATCTAGCTAGCTTGCATAAGCTGTGCCTCTGTTTATTGTTACCATGACCCCTTTGTCTATTTCCTCCAGGGAGCATGCTCTTCTTTTCCATTAAGATTGACTTAGCAAATCATGATTTAACTTAAACACCACTTTTATTCACGTCACCCTGATCTCTTCCGGTAGGTGTACCTACCTTTAAAAGGTATTCCGGATACAAAGGTCTCTCTCTTAGCAGTCATCTAAATCTCCTTATAGTACAATAATTGAGTCATTCTGGTGGATTCCAGAGTTTGATGAGATAGTTCTTAATAGAATTGAGAGAGAAGAGAATGAAAGCAAGGATGATATAAATACAGTGTATGCATGTTGTGTTAAATCTCTGACCCAAAGTAAAACCGGTCAATGAAAACACAACTCAATAATTATGAATATATAAGCTGCACGCCTAGATTGGGCAGATTCACCACAACACTACTCTGTTCCCCAGCTATGAGACCCTTAGAACTTGTGGGTTTTCTATCCAAGCGTGGCCTTCCACCTCCTGCTCCTTCATTGTCTTCTTCCTCCATTGTCTTCCTCCTCCATCTTCCTCTCTCTTCCCACCAACCTTTATTTCTCCACTTCACCTTCTCTGCCCAATCCCTGGCTCCAGCCTTTATTTTACAAATTAAGGTGGGCAGAAGGTTCACTAGAAGTCACCTGTGTACTGACTCACTCCTCCTCTGCAGCCCCTCCCAGGAAAGTGGAATTAGCTTCAAAATACAAGGCCGGGACTATCCACAACATATGCACACACATATATATAGATGTGTGTGTGTGTGTGTGTGTGTGTGTGTGTGTGTGTGTATGTATGGGTATATGTATGAGTATATGTATGTGTATATGTGTATGCATATGTGTATATGTATATAATGTATGTTATATGTAATTTTATTTCATATTTATATTAAAGATAATTTATATAAAATATAGATATAAAATACAATTTGTATGAGATATAGATTGAAATAAAATAATTAAAGACTACTTTTTAGTCTTTGACAGTTTCATGCACATATATAGTAATTTTTAGTCATTTCCCACCCAACCTCTTTCTTCTCTCCTCTTCCCTCTGCTGTTGTCACCATCTTCCCACAAAGGTCTTGTCATATTTCCATGTCTTTGTTGTGTATGGGGCTCACTGAGCTTACCTGGGATTGTTTGCATGCTATGGACCTCTGTGTTAGTCAGTTTTTATTTCTATGTTTAAAACTTTTTCTTCATTGTTATCATTAAAAGGTTGATTGAGACATTGATTTCTTAATTCATGTTCAATTATTTATTTGTTCCACTCTGACACAACAGAAGTTCGCAAATTCCAGAGATAATATTTTAGATGGAATTTCATAAATATTAATAACAATCTGTATTTTTATCACTGAGTTTCCCCCTCACAGTCTTCCTTGAATTCCAGTTTCATGACTGTCAGAACGTTGAACATTGCCCCCAAAAGTTTCAGTGCTGTGCTGACTTTCTGTTTTAACTCTGCTGTCTTATTCTACGGTTTATTTTGTTTAATCTTTATATTTACTATTCACCATGACTATTGTTCTATTTAATCCCAATTAAATTTGATTCTTCATGTTTTACTGTATCCACTAAAGCTCTTAATCTCTTTACCCTGAAAATCCATCATTTCTAATGTGCCTTCCAGTTATCTTAAAGTCATTTTTTAAATTGTTGCTAATTTTAACATCTGGGTCATTTGGGATGCTTTTACTGAAAATTAAAATTTGTCCTTACTTATGGTAATATTTTTTGTTTTCTACCTAACATTCTTTGATTTTTTTTCTGGTCAATGTGAGTGATGAAAGTACTGTTTGTTATCTGTGTATCCTCTTATGGCAAATGGTAATGCATTTTATCAGAATGAAATTGTGTATACCTCAGATTGATCACATACACCTGATGTCAGAGCTGTACATAGATTTCTGTTGCTGTGGTTAGAAACACTGACCAAAATCAAGTAGACAAGCAAATGGTTTATTTGGCTTACATTTGCATGTTATAGTCCATCAGTGATGGAACTCAAGGGAGGAACTGAAACAGAACCTGGAGGCAGGAACAGAAATAGTTCAGGCGGGAGTGCTGATTACTGCTTTGCTTCCCATGCCTTCCTCATCCTGCTTTCTTACACCACCTAGGACCCCCTGTCAAAAAGTGACCATTCATTTAGTAGGTTGGCTTTCCATCTATTAATTATCAGACAAGAAAATGTCCCCGAAAGATTTGTCTGCAGGTTGTCTGATGAAGATATTTTTCTCAATTGAGGTTCCTCTTCCTATTTGACTCTGGCCTATGTCAAGCTGACAAACAAGACAGTCAATTAACTACATTCCCAGACCAAAGGTAAACCACTGTTTTTTGAAGTTCTTCAGGAGCAGAGCCATGCCTACTTTTCAGGTATCAAGGATGGTATTTTGGGTTCGATTGCAAAAAAAAAAAAAAAAAAAAAGGAACCTTTGTTACACAAGAGATGAGCTAAGTAACCCATCATATCAGATAGCTAGGATATTATAGAGAATGTTCGTCAACCCCTATTCTAACATATATTTAATACATATTTGGGGAAAAATAAATATGCATACAAGAATCTAATGCTGGCTAACTATGGGTAGTCATATATCCTGTGATCACTTAAATTTGTAGGATTCCTTCATGTTAGTAATGCTACAAACGTAAGGAGACAACTCGATGAAAATAGAGCATGCAACTTGCATCTTAAAACAATGATACACAACCAATACTCTCCTACCAGTATGGTTAAAATAATTGATACTATCTCCGTCATTTAAATATGAATAAAAATCAGTAAGGAAACCAGTAGTCCAAAACAAAGAATACAAAAAGATTTGAAACTATTTTAAAGAGCTGTAGTCTGTAATTCAATGTATCCTTACACTATTTTTGGCTTTTGTTCGAATTACTTTGCCTTGGTTGCTTCTATTCTTTTTGTTTCTTCTTCACACTGGCTGGTGTCTGCACTGTCAAAAACATACTTGAACACTGAAGCCAAAGAGACATCACAACCAGATAAGGCACTCAACATAATTTACTTGGAACAATGTACACGGATTTTCAGATGTCAATTGCAGAAATTTTGGACATAAATGAGGTGGGAAATGCTCATTAATCAAGCTCGCACTACCTATTTCTCAAAGGACATAAAATCAATATAGGTCAAATTTTCTATTTCGCAGAAGCCTATCTCAGTAAGCACCATGCAAGCAACTTTATAGGCAGTTTTCTTGTAGATTTACTGCTTAGCATGCAAGAGCGCCAGCTTCTTTAAATGCTGGAAGGAGAGAACCTAAATTGTGAAACAGTTTGCCTGATTGAAAAAATAAGAACAATCAAACGGCAGTTCTACTCAATGGGAATTCTCCCTGTGAGAAGACAATGGGTACAGGCAGGTGAATTTCTCCTGCGATAAGACAAGGGTACAGACAGGTGGACTTCAAAATTTCATGATGTAGCTGCTGACTTCGGAAAGGATAATTCTATGACTGCCACTCTTAAAATAAACACATCCCCAAATAGAAGTACTTCCTTGGATCAACAACAATAATCAGGAAATTCAAAATAAATATGTGAAATGTGATTAAGAGAATGGTTCTACCAAATATAAAAGAGCTTCCACTATTAAAATTAAATATATTAATGTCCAGAAACACTTGCACAAGCAAATATACAGTTTTTACTGTTAGTATTTCACTAGTATCATTTTGTAAAATTGTTAAATATATCACTCATATATGAACCTGATATGAATATGTTATTTAGTATATTTTTTTCTGGATGAGGTACACACACGAGTAAATTATAATGAATCATTGTTTACATGCAACCAAACTAATCAGTAGAATAATAATAACATTTTAAGTTATGGATTTTCTTCCTTGAGAAATCCATTTATATAGCTAGAAAATCAATGTGTTATTATACCTCACTATATATCATTATCTATTGGGTGTTATTCATAGATACAGAACCAGAATTATTACACTATGATGTTATAGCAACTTTGTATATTCACAGTAATTTTTAAGAGAGTAAGTAACTTTTTAAAAATTACAGAAAAGCATATCCCAGAGGTACAGTAGTGACACTTATGTCTTGACATTAAACAACAACTGTCCATTCTGACTTAAGACAATCAATAGAAACAAAGGCATCTTTGACATCGTAATCTTAGCCAACTCCAAAACTGGCTGGGGAAACCATGGATATCAGAGGAGAATCTATTACTGTCACTTTGCTAAATCAGTACCATTTCTAACTATATTTAAAATACTTGAATCTCATAATAGAATACTGTTTTTCCAATAGACAGAGAACTTTAAAGTAATCCACAGTTGATGAAAATGCAGAGAACAGCTGACCATGGTATCCTCAGCCTCATTTGATACATCTGCAGCAGAATAGCAATACCAAAGGTTCAGAAACATCATGATAGAAGGAGCAGAAAGACTGTAAGTACCAGAGGAGGTCTGCTGTAAGATAGTATCTTTATAAGCCCTCTTTCATGGCAGCGAGTTTGCTGTATCAATAGTAATAATATAATCACTTAAACAAGACCAGCACAATGGCAATACTAGTCGATGTGCACATATCAGTGAGAAACATATCACAAGGCTTCACCCCTATGTTGAGGCAATTATTGACAGTTGAAATAGGATGACTCAGTCCTCTCCAGGAAAATATTAATAATAATTAAAGAAGACATTGGCATGAATTTGAGGGGTAGGAGAGTGTAGAAATAACATGGACATGGCACTCATGTATGAAATACTAAAAGCATTTCACCATTCTTTAAAAATTATTTTTAAATTATAATGATATCATTTACCCATTTTCTTTCCTACCCCAAACCTTCCTGTATACACCTCCACCTATCTGCTCTATTTCAAATTAATGTCTTGTTTTTCATTAATTGCTCTTACACACACAGAGAAAGAGAGAGAGAAAAAAAGAGAGAAAGAGAGAGAGAGAGAGAGAGAGAGAGAGAGAGAGAGAATACAAAGTACTACCTGCTCAGTTTATGTGATGGCGTTTGTAAGGAAATGTCAGCTGAAGAGAGACAGCAATGATAGGTATGCTGATATTAAAGGGATAAAGCCTCAGCCTTACAATAAGAACTACAGGCAACTATGGAATCCTGAATGTGAAAGAAAGGCTTTGTTTTAGTTAAAAACAAAAGACAGTGTGTACATGTCCAGCACAATGGCTCAGTGAGTAAGGCACTTGAGACCAACCTTGATGTCCAGAGCCCAGTTCCCTAGTGGCCACATAGAGGAGAAACAAATACTGAAAGTGGTTCAGTGACCTCCACATATGTGTGCCCACATACATAAACACAAAAATAATAAAAAATAAATAAATAAATAAATAAATAAATAAATAAATAAATAAATAAATTTGTTAATGTAAAAGTATTCAGAAATTAGTGCCTATGGTATTTAGGAATTAGAGATTTATGGAATAATTTCTTATCCACAGTTATAGATGAATAAATGCACATCAGCATGTGCAACTACACATATGTGCACACACATACACACAATTACATTAAAACATCTGGCTCAAACATTGAAAAGTTGTAAGGGTCTGTAACTAGTTACAAGCATGATCTACTAACAACAGTATGGTAGTAGTTGCGATAGTGTCATTGGCAATAAAGTAACTCACTACTGCTCTGTGCATCCTGCATTTGTGACTTTTTAAGTAATCAGAGGATGCCTGTCTACAAGCTCCTTGCTGAGAATCCAAATCTTTAGTAAGAATGTGTCTCTGGATTTGCCCAGATTTGCAGAAATGTACAAAGACCAGGCGGCCTTTGATGGCCACTCCCATGTCCCATTTTATTCTTAAGGAAAAAAAAAACCCACCTGAAAGACAAATAATGGACCAAATGCAAAATGCTACATTTTGGCTTCTTTTTTATTATTGTATATTTTATTTATTAACATTTCAGATGTTATCATCTTTCCACATCTCCCACCCACATATATTCCTATCTTATCTCTCCTCCTCCTTTTTGCTTTTATATCATTTTAATTACATGCAAGTATTAAGGTCAGTTCCAGGTTGAGGAACTAGCAATACAATAGATGCAAATAGTCAAGGAACAAGCAAAACAATAAACACAAATAGTCAACAAATAGTCAAATATTGCAAGGCAATAAACAAAGTCCCGTGATCCCCCCCCCCCCCCCTTGATCATTGTTTCTAAGGTCTTATCAGGATGACCAAAATATCTGAGCCTACTTCCTTGTCCTAGCCCAAATTCATTTTCATGTCTAAAGCCTACTTCTTTGTTCTAGCCTAATGTCAGATTTCTGCCTGAAGTCTATTTTCTTGTCCTTGGCCAATGTCAGATTCCTGCTAAGCCACCCCAAAAGCTTTCCACATCTCCCCCTTTTTTTATTTCATAAACAAGACTGAGCCTGTCTTAGGTCATTCTGAGAAGAATGCCTTTCTTAGCCATCATGAAATATGCATTAGCAAAGCAATGCACTTCTGTCTTAGATTGGTAAGGCTCTGTACATATTGTTACCCATCCTTGGCTTGCCAGTTTTTAAATTTAATAACTCTGTCTGGGGGTCTATTTTTAGTTTCAAGTCATGTAATTTGACTGCAAGCATATTGATGTTGTTAAAGACAAGCTTTCATATGATGGGCAGGAATAAAAGTATTCTGAGGACAACAAGGGCTAGTGTGATCAAGCTATATATGCCATAATTGACACTTGACCAAACTGGAACCACTGATGTCAAGCCACAGATAATTTTATCAGCATTATCTGCAATATCACAGCTTCTTAAATACCAGGAACTTTCTGGTTACCAGAAAACAAAACAAAACAAAAACAAGCAAACAAAAGTTCTCAGCACAGCCTACTGTGAATGAGATAGGTGACAAGTCTCTTTTCTGTCAGGAACCATGAACCCTGTACTCGTCATCTCTCTTTTTCCGTGTCCTTTCAAGGAAAATTTAACCACTGTCTCTTTTCCATGGTTTCTTTAGGTAAGCACACAGTTTTGCAACCTAAGCTACAACTGTGTGATGTGTACAGATGGTTAGCTTTCTGCATTTTCGTTATTCTGCCCTTTCTAACAAGACACTTCTGCTAACACCAACTGGTTGACTTTGGAATGCCAGTCACATGGCTGATATAGAACATTCTGTGACTCTTAGGCTTATGAGAGTTCAAGGGAAAGATTGCAAGGGAAAGATACTTTGGCAAACGCAAGCAATGCTGACCCTGAAGAGCACCATGAAATCGGAGTGCGTAGGTTCACAGCGTGTAAGACGATCATCTAACTAGCTATATTATGATGCGATTTAACCTCTATTTAGTGTTTAATGTCTTGTACATCTGTTCCTTATGTTCATTCACTTCATAACTAGACCTTTCAGATAAATTATTGTAGAATATTAAGTAAAGAAATAATGTCAAAAGAGTTCAATACGTAGAAAAAAAATATGTGGCAAAAGATATAATGATTATGGGATATATTTTTAGTAAGGAAGGTTAAAATTCAAAGACATTATTTTGGAATAGAGAGTGGCTTTTACATGACGGAAGCACATGTTTTTTTTTTCATCCCAAGATAAGACGTCTAGATGTATCTAAAAGGAAAACAGAACAGAAGCAAAAGCAGAAACATTAACATCAGAAAATGTTTGTAAATGATGAAACTCAAAGACAATATGTGTATGATATTGAAAAGTTATTCATAGTTCCCAGGTTAAAACTCAGTCTACTAACACAAAATTAGTTCATGCTCTTCTGTTTAAAAAAAATGAGATTTTTCAAAGTTGCTCAAGTTTATTAATAGTTGGATGCTTATTTCCCTTGCTGTATTTCATCCTTAGTGCTAAACCATAAAGATTCCTCAAATAATAATTATCTATTTCAGTAAGAGTACATACACCTCGCAGTGTGATCAGAATATCAATACAATGACTCTTCTTAACACAGTGATAGGTGGCTTTTTATCATCAAAGGTGCCATTCAGAGAATAAAATGTCAACAAGAAGAGGGAAGACAGGGAACAAAGAAGGGGAGAACTATATATTTATACATGTACAAAAGAATCTATCTATCCTCCATATCTCTACAAATGAAATGAAAACCATACAATTTGGTCAAAAGCCTGAGTAAAATCCAGCAAAGTCAAAATAAAAATCAAAAACATAGTTTATAAAGGATTTCATATAAGAATGTATTTAAATTGATAGATATAGAAAAAATGTCCCCAGTCACACACTAATTCAGGTAAATGTATATAAAATGGAAATTTTAAAGAAAGTACAGTCTTAACATATTCATATTCCAAAAAGAAGAAGAAGAAAGTGTGGGACCGTGAAAGGATAACTTGGTTTCTGGTTGAACACTGGCTAAAGATGGCCGGCGCCCAACAGGTATCCCTACAAGGGACAGCATGCATTTTGCCATGTTCCCAGACTCCAGATCTCCATTAATCCTTGCCTTTCAGTCACATAGGGCAATGAGCCTACCAGCCCCTCCACAGGTAGAGGGCATGACTACAGGCCGCAGAGCCTCAAGAGATCTCCATATTAATGAAATATTTAAAGTCCAGAGGGGGTAGCCAATTAAACATTTCTTCCCAGACCCTACTCCTTACAAATGGTATTTAACTTCAGACCTGCCCTGAGGACACAGGGTACAGCTACATCCACTTTCTGCCATGATAATAAACCTTTTAAAATAATGGACTTCTTCCTGTCTTTGGGGCCCCGCTGTGAAGAACCATTGAGGGGGCCTTTGACTACTGAGTCATCTAATCTCACCCGGGAGAACCTTTCCAGCCATGGGGAACCCACCAACTCAAGCGAGCTAGCAGAGTCAGCCATGACCCAGCCAAGAGAGTCGCAGTAACCAAGAGTCCCCACCCCATGGGACTTTGCCAGAGCTTCTCCCACTCACCACTTTCAGCTGCAGGCCAGTCCAACCCATATGTCCAGTCTGTCTCAGTCCCTCTGTGGTCCTAGTGGCATCTGGGGGCACTAGGGCTGAGACCACCGGTCTCCAGTCAGCTGCTCAGCCCAGAGACCCCAAACCTAGGAGCTCTGCCCCCAAGGGGTCCCAGGCTGAGATCTCCCCACACCTGGAGCAGAGTTTGGTGGCTTCTCATAGCCCAGCGTCCACCAGGCATCGCGTGGAGTGAACTCAGTCAAATTCTTGGGTGCTTCTGCTCCCCGAGTGGAGGTTCCAGCCGCCTGGGGAAACAGACATACAGGATCCACAACTCAGCCCAACAGAACCCATGCCCATGCGTGATCTACAGCCCCTCAGGAAAGGATAAATGGGAAGCACTGTTTGTGGTACTGAGAGCACACCCAGAGTCTCAGGCGTTGTAGCATGCACTCTTTCACAGAGCTATGGCCTCCAACCCCACAAACAGTCATTTTAAATGGCAAAATAAACAAAAGACATTGGTTAACATTTGGAGTAAGGGTAACTCTTAACTAGTACTGAGTGTTGGTTGTTAAATCTACTTCTGGAAAATTACAGACCAGTAGCATTGCTTGTGTCATTCTTTCATTCCCCAGATGCTAATATATGGCAGTTTATAAAGTAGTACTAGTTTTATATGTCCTTCCATTATTTTCTGAGCTATTAGGAAACAATTTATACTCTCCTGCATTTCCACAAATGGTTTATCTTTCTGAATGACTTTTCAACTACAATTGTGATTGTTTGTTACACAATTAAAATGATATGAAAACCATTTTTGTATCCACTTGTGCCCTCATATCTCTGCTGTGTAATAAGAACTTGCCTTGATTGTGTTGCTGAAAAAGGCAGTAGATATTGAGTGATGTAGATTATTTCTGTCCAAGCAAGACCAGCTTAGATCAGTCACCAGTTAATGCCAGCCCATACCTGAGCCACTCAGTGAATAAGAGAAACACCATATTCAACCAGTTGATCAAAAACAGGTAAGCCATAAGTTATTTTTTTTTATATTTTATAATTGGTTATTACACAAACACATTGTAAAAATAGAAAATGGGTTAAAAGTGCTGTTTCATAATTTTGATATTTGGACTTTTCTGTTCTCTAAATGTCCATGTGTACAAGGCAGACTCCAAGGAGAACAATTCTGGGAATGGGTGGAATCACTGAGAGTTGGGGCCCAGTATGAAGTCTTCAGATCCCTCAGGTAATTCACTGAAAGGGGTTATGGAATCTCATCACAACTTCCCCTTCCTCTCTTTCACTTTGGGACTATGGAGTTATTGGCTTTGCTCCATGACAAACTCTGTCATAACGCATTTGCCCAACTCAAGACTGGATGAAGATCGGTAAATCCACCCAAGACTAGAAGTGATTACATAGGATGTTTGCTGTAGGCATGAAACTCTAACACTCTGAGTAGATTTGTATACCTTATAACTTCACACAGACACACATGTATGTATATGTGTATATGTATACATATATATATATTATACATGTATACATATATGCAAGCATACATATATACATATATACATGCATACAGGTATACATTGCTACATATTTACATACCTCCATATCTACATCATATCCATATATCTATATATCTGCATATCTAAATATTTTCATATATTCATACAGACATATATACATGCATAATCATCCTGGTAGCAATTTTCCCAAAAGCAAACAAAATAAGAGAAAACAAAATAAAACAAGAAAGATCTCAAGTGCCAAGCACTAGCTGGGTGTATGAATAATTTGTGGTATGTTCTCCTGCTGGGTTATCATGCAACAACAAAAATGATAAATTAGCAACTGCATTGAAGCATATGAAGCCAGGCACAAAGGAAACCATTAATGCTGTTATAAGTAGGTTATCAGATATCTGCAGTGAGGAGTGCAGCTTGGTGAGAGAAGAAATAAATGAGAAGTTTCTCTGTTGTGGAGTAATAGTCTATACTATTTTCTGTGGCTTCAATTTGTAAGAGCATTCTCAATTTCTGAAAGCGCAATTGGATGAGACCCACATTTCCTAAAACATGTTTTTCAACTCTCAACATGATAAACACAAAAAGGAATGTTATAGTCAAACGTGTTTGAGGCATGGTGTATGTTCTATATCCTTACAAAATTTTACCTTTCTTATCTCTGAGCATTAATAAATCTAGCAGAACTATCACATGTTTCCTTCTGAGAAGCATCAATTACTAATGAGCCCAGAGGAGCAATATTCTACAGATTTAGAGTAGAAATCTTCAAACTGAATAATCCCCAAAGCCTCTTTTAGGTTGAACAGTTTATAAATTCCAGTAGTAAATGCTTTATATGACTTGAGAATATTGTGAAGTCTCTGGGTGGTAACTTTATACTTTACGAAAATCTTGACAAGCATGTAGGGGAGAGCTAGGAACAGGGATGAGCATTACACTAGGAGCCAATTTCTCTTCCAACTTAGTTTCCCTCTGGCCATCAGCATACCAGTCTATGCCTGCACCCTGATCTTCATATGTAAAAAATTGAGTCCATATCTGCCCACTCTGCATTACTAGATGCTATGTAAGTTAAGTTTCAAAATATATAGGTAAAATGTAGCTTAAATTGTATTTCCCCTCTACAGAAATCAAGACAGAACAAGTTGCTTAATTTTAGGACTACAAAAGCAAAAGACAGACTAGATATAATGTTGATAAAATATTTGTGCCATTTTTCAGACACCTGTAACTCCAAAACAGAACATTTTTGGAACAGTTGAAAATGATTTTCCCTCAACCTAAAAATAGGAATGATAAGAGTTATTTTGTTCTGTTTGAGATTATTCAGTTCAGTAGCTAAACATGCACACAAAAAATATACATACCAAAAACAGTTGCCAACAGGTAAATTAACACCAGTTTATTTACAGGGAAAAGCCTTGTTTTGTTACCTGAGCTACCAGAGTCCAGTGACCTTCGGGTTCTTACAGGTGGTCCAGCCTTGATATTCACTCTTTTCCCTGAATCCCACACAGAGTGAGATAGACAAGGCCCCTGCCTTCTTGAGATCTCCTGTAGATATATAGATATGTTGTAGATATGTATGTAGTTATGGAGGTATGTAAATATGTAGCTATGTATACATGTATGCATGTATATATGTCAATATATGTCAATATGTATGCTTGCATACATGTATACCTTTATGAATGTAATATAGATATAGATATAGATATAGATATAGATATAGATATAGATATAGATATAGATATAGATATAGATATAGATATAGATATAGATATAGATATATAGATATAGATCCATGTAATATGTATATATACACACATATACATGTATATGTACATATGTGTCTGTGTCTGTGTGAAGTTATAAGGTATACAAATTTATTTGAGTTCTATGCCTACAGCAAACATTTGAGGTAATCATCTCTAGCCTTGGGTGGATTTTCTGATCTTCTTTCCGGTCTTGAGATGGGCAAATATATTATGACAGAGAGTTTGTCAGAGATATATCCTGCTGTGGGCTTGACCCAATGTTCATAAGTGAAATACTTGGTAAGAAAATAGTCATGAAGTTGTCTCTGATGAATAATGCATGTTTGACTTATGCAGTGCCCATCACTATTGAAACACTATTAGGAGTGTCATGATTCTGAGAATGACACAGCATGATAAAATTATACTATAATTTCAAAATTATAAGTTTATTTATAAAAGTTCATTATTTGGCCATAACTTTAAATTATTATTTTTAATAAATTACTTAAAATAGGTAGCCTTAATAAGAACCTAAGTCTAGCTGGAGGAGATCATTAAATCCTGAAGTAGCAAGAAAATGAAGAGTAATAAATTCACTATGTTTATTTTAGTTCAACTTTAGTAAGGCTCATCACATAACTCACCAAGGTTCTTTGCCAATTTGTACTCCTGTGAATCCTTATGCCTAGGAACACCACTTTTCCAAGATTAGTTTCTGACTCTGGAAACTAGCTCAAGTGGTCACCCTTGTATTGAATTTAGTGTTTAGTCAAATACAGGAACCCAGAACCACAAAGATCAAAATTACCCCTGCATGGCTGCTTCATATACTGGAACTTTCTTGCTTCTTCAAACCCCAGGTATTTTCCAGAAATCGTCATCAGATTACAGACTACTCAGAAGGAGGGTCCAGTATGATGGAAAGGAGAACTTGACTGACAAGTGTGTGAGCTGACCTTATAGTATTTGTGTCCAGTTGCTATAACTCTGGTGTCCTGTGTCTTGACACATGTGCATAGAATAACAGCATCTCAAAGTGGCACCTCAGTTGACAAGATGTTGAAACTAGTTTCCAAATGAGTATCTATCTGAAACTAATTAATTCCTGTAATGTCTCATAGCAGTCAATTGTCACCAATAAAATAGAAACTAGCTCAACTTCATTTCAAAAGAAACTACTTGCAAGGTGATTGATTGTTCAAATCCGTATTTGATCAGATTAGACCAACATGATGTTTGTTGAGGTCACCCCTCACTTGGTTTCCCTTCCTTGGTTTCCCTTTCTATTGTTATTCTTGGGGCAGAATTCTTTGGAAATTGACCATACCTTAAATTAAGGTAGAGATTTATGGGTAGATTATATAACTTTTTATTCCTATTTTGGGTCTAAAATGAGGTGGGATAATTGTAAGATATATCTATATTTATCTATATATATATAACTCAAGCATTTTGGTAAATCTTAGCTTAGAAAAATGTATAGAATACAAGTGTGCATTTTCTAAGTAAATACATTCATGAGGTCAAATCAGAAATAAAAAATAGAACATTGCCAGAATCCAAGAGCTGTATTTTCCTCATTATATTCGTTAACCTGTGCCAGCTTTAAGGACAAGTTTTTAACCCATGATTTAATACACAAGATGGATTATGTAAATAAAATTATGACTTTTAGAGATAAGTCCAGAGAGAAAAAATTATTTGCTTTAGGTCACAAAACAATTTAACATAGGAATTAAGGTAGTTTTCAAACCTTCTATGACCCATCCAGTATTCATCCTATCTTGCCACTGATTTTATTTTAATTAAAATATGGCAAGAAACTGACAAAATTTTTGAATGTTACCTCCCTATTTCTCCAGTATAGATTCAAGACTCTCAAATATGAAGGTTTAGTCTATGCACCATGTCACTATCTTCCACAGAACCTATTTCAGAAACCTTGTGCTTCTCATATTGTAGCAGACAACAGGGACAATTAGATACTCAGAGATGTGTCTCAAAATATGTTTGAGTAAAAACAAAGAATGAATAGAAAATGTAACTATCCCTTTATCAGAAGCTTTCTTCTGGCAAATGTTCAATTATGCAGTGTTTCGCGTTGGATCAACTCAATATGGGAAAAGAGTGACAACGGAAGTGTGGTGTGGTAAATATCATTTGTGCTCTTCAAGTCACAAGACATTTCATGCTACAGGCTGAATTTCGTATATATTCAAAACTCCCAGATATCCCAGTTTCCCAAACACGATACTCTTTTCTCTATATCTGTCCCTAAGTGTGTGACACAGAATAAGCAGTAGATATCCACTTTCTCTATGAGAGCATCTACATGAGCTAGCCCCATATTTTTGTTAGACTGATAAGTCCTGATACATTATCTCTTTCAACATAATTTTTTTCTAATTCCATCCACTTCCATCCACTTCCCTGTGAGAAATAAAGGTATGTTTAAAAGGCACACCTGACCAGGCATGATGGTACCTACCTTCAAAGTTAGGAGAAACAGAAAAAACTTTGAGAATTTGAGACTAGATTGTCTCTATAGTGAGTCTAGGCTAGGTAGGGATGCACTGTTAGACACTGTCTCACATTAAAAAAAAATAAGAAAGAATAAAAACAACAAGTTACGTTTCATCTCACTGACATATTTCTTCAGCATAAAATGTCTTAACGGAAAATAGACCATCAGTGTGTCACCCCCCACTGCTTCTTATCCTTTCCTGGCTTTGTGTTTAGCACCTACCAGTACCTCCCCAGTAGAGTGATCAAGAACCTTCTACCAGTGGCAGTAAGAATGACCAGGATGCCTTCTCTGCATGAAGTGAATGCTGTACCCATGGGCTCTCAATAATATGGAGAGTTCCCTGCATAAGAACCTCTCAAGATCACACAACTCAGCATGGAACCTTAGATAAGGGACTATTTCACAAGGGAACACCAATTCATGGAGGACTATCAGTGGTCAGTGACTGTTGAGGGAGGAAAATCAGCTTTTTCTAGAATGAGTCAGCTGATAGTTTTCCCAGTCCTTAGTGGTCAACCTTAATACCTATGAAAAGGACACTAATTCAACTCAGTTTACGTGTGTGTGTTGAATTTGAAAGGACATGGTAGAGATATGAGTATACTGAGAGTGGGATTAAAGTGATGCAAATACAGTGTATTTCTTTATGAAATTATCATAAAACTAAATGCTGAGTTTTTTACAGAACTCATTGTTGAACCATAAGACAAATGGCTAATATGCACACCTGACCATGCTGTATTACTGATGAAATCAATTCATCCTCTCTTTATTGATTTTTAAGTAAAACCCATATTCTGGTGCATATTGGGACAATAACCACTGACTGGCAAAACTTCTTCTATATTTAACAGTTGGTTCTTGAGTCAACTGTAAAAGGAGTTGGTGGATTGCTTAAAAAAAGAAGCCTAGTGGGAAGTCTGCAGGTCACTGAGGTGTGCTCTTAAAGGGAGGTTCATCAAACTCGATCCCCATCTTCTCCTCTCCCTGTAGCTTCCTAGTAACATTATATAAATGGTTTTGCACCTCCATCTGTTTCTACCATGATTTGAAATTTCACTCACAGTGCCAGAGCAGTAGAAGCAACAGATTAAGACTGGAATCTCCCAAGCTGTGAAACCAAAGAACTATATTTTTAAATTTTCTTTTAATATTCATCATTATACAATTAAAATTTGGATGTCTTTATTATAGAAGTGGGAAGCTATTATACTACCTTTTGAATATTGTTATATCATTATTAATCTTCTTTTCTCTTATATTAGATATCGTTTCTCTACTTTATAATATACAAGTGTGAAAAATAATCATTTAGCATCATTGTCTAGTTCATTTTCTTTCATTCTTGTATGTGAGCCTTTGCTAAATACAAGATTCAGTGGAAATAGGATGGGTTTTGGACATTGTGTCTATCACTTGTCATCCTCCAATGTCACATGTGTAAAATAGAGACAATATTAGCAGTTAGTGTGCAGGGTTGATTGACAGTAGCAAATGTGATAATAAGTACTTGGCAAACACTCCATAAATGTTAGCTATAGTTAATATTCTCATGTCTTGTGTTCTTCTCACAGATCTTTTGCGGTTTTTCAACATGCAGACTGTACTTCTTTAAAGACTTCCTACTGACTGCCAGTTCCTACTTATGCCCACCACATGCTCAGCCCTCTGTTCTCATAGTACCAGGGACATGCCAAAACAATTGTTCTTCCTTCAGAGGTGTGTGAACATTTGAGGATAGATTTTAGTGTTATTCACATTTGCATCTTTAGTACAAGGACACAAGATTTAAAGAAAAAAGTTCCTTTTATGTAATTTAGATAAAAATCCTTATACAACAGAAGCCAGGAAGCACAGCCACTGAAGAAAGGTCATCAAAAATAAGATTTCCTGGCTGGTTGAGAATTTTTCCCTCTATTGCCTTCCAAGCCAATGGACAGAAGGAATATTTCATTACCCAGATGAGCTTTGATAAATATGATGAGCTGATAAACCAGGGATCCCACTGACACCCTGGATATAAACAACAATCCAGTCAAGCCTTGGCTCACATTAAGAACAGCTGGGTTTGATTTGTCTTTCCATGCATTTGCACAAGCGTGTGCTCCCTTGGATTTTTACTTAAAACTTTTCTTCAAAAGTGCCAGTAGATTATTTATTGTCAAAATAAATTACACCCAAGGAGACTTATATTTGTGGTGAATACCAAGATTTACTATTCCCAGACTCAAGACAGAAGAATAAAGGCTTTTTGTAATGATCTGACAATTCCCAGCGCCACAAATCTGAACATAGAAAGTATATTTTTACCCATAATATTTAAAAACACTGATCTCTAGTTGGACACGTTTTCCTCTCAAGAAAGATTTTACAAACAGAACTAAAATTATAATGACAATCCCTGAGGCAATGTTATTAGGTTTCATTAAATTTCTAATAGTAGGCATTTGCTTATTTTCTCTTATTAAGTGTTTTCTCAAAAAACATGTAAATCAGTCATGAGATACAAAATAGTATATATGAAGAGTATAAATTAGCCAAAACTTTAGTATGAGTTTATGGAATATATATATATACAGTATATACTGTGTGTGTGTGTGTGTGTATATATATATATATATATACAGAGAGAGAGAGAAATTGTCCTAATACCTGGTTTATTGTTATATAAAAGTTATTCTTATTCTCTGAAGCTCTTTAAATTTGGATAGCATTCTTGTTTGGTCTGATCAGACTTATCTGGCTATTATTAGCATATTTTTTGTTGGTGCAAGGAAATAAACAAAACAAAGACTGATGCTACCATCTTGCAGATTGACTCTCATTTCTTAACTCTTCCTCATAGTTTTCTTACTTGTGCCTTATGTTAAACCACCTCCAAGAGAGATTTCAGCTTTCATGATATCTGTTTTTCAGAGTATGTGAAAATATTTAACCTCTTGTATAGGAATAAGTGAGCCAAAATGTGTGTGTGTGTGTGTGTGTGTGTGTGTGTGTGTGTGTGTGTACATATATAGATATATACAGAGAGAGGAAGAGAGGGAGGAAGGGTGGGAGGGAGAGATGATTCTATATACATAGATTATGAGACATATACCATTTCACATGAATTTTTTAATGATGTCTCACTTAATGAATTAAATGACTCAATCAACAAATTCAAACTTGCTCTATCCATTGACAGATGAATAAATTGGAGGGTTTGTTATTTAAATTCCAAACATTATCTTAGTACAAATTATTTAATTGCTTAGAAAAGGACAAAGGATACTAACTCATGCTGACAGGCTGAAATAGACATGTGATCCTCAGACATGATGTTTGTAACTGAGTTATCATTGTGCTTATGTGTTTCAAACACTGAAATAATTATTTAGTATATAAAGCTATTTAAATTAAGATAAAGAAGTGTTGAGTTTCTGGTGAAGACGTATTCTCACTCTGCTGAAACTTATCATGATTCACAGTCAAACTGACATCTGACTTCATACCTATGAGCTGTCTTCAACTTTAATGTCTGAAACTTTCTTCTTTACCACAGAAAAACATTTTATTCAACTAGTTGACCTTAGAATTGGTCATGAAGGTACTTGTACACAGTGAGAAAACTGTTTCTGTGAGCTTGGTACCACTTCTTTTGTCTAAGCGCTAACTGAAAAACCAAATATATGAAGATATATATGTATATATGAATGTATGTATGTATGTATGTATGTATGTATGTATATATGTATATAGCAAATATATGTGTTTAAATATGTATATATTTCTTCCATGTGGAGATTATAATTTTGTTGCACTGTTTATATCTAGTAATTTATTAGTTAATTAATTTTGTGTCTTATTTCTCTGTGTGACTTGTCCCAGCAGTTATTTTTTTTTATAAAGTCAAATAGAATAAAAACCACTAGTTTCTAGCCACTGGCAAGTCTCCATTTTTCTGGGCTCTATATGGTCACCATGACTGATATCTCTCCATAAAGCACCAGCACTTTCTGTCACACCCCTTGCAATACATTTGTTAAATGGAATTTATTTGTATAAACATTGCCCTGATGTTTACTATGTGTCTGTTTTGTTGACAGGCAGAAGTCCTGTCCCCAATTTGAGTTTTTAAGCTATATATCCTTTTACCAATTACTATTTCTGTATGAAAATAATGACTTTCTTCATTAACCTTCCTTTCTTTCTCCCATTGTACATTAATTTTAACCAATCTAATTGGGAAGCTAACACATATTATTCACCACCAGATGATATCAAGGTGTCACAAAACCATGATAAAAATATAATGTATTTTAGAAGGTATCTGAACTTCTTGTTGACATTTTTGTAACTTCAAGACCCTGAAACAGCCAAGTGTGCAGAATTACAAACCAGTGTCCCATTATATTTTATACAGTGATCTCTAACTGTAGTAGCGAATTAGTAAGGTACAATATACACCTATGGGGATTTTAGTCACATGACTGTGTGATAACATATACATGGATTGAGCTATTAAACTTGTCTGTGCTATTTGCAAATAAATTGCATACCCTTTGCCTTACTTTCCCTCTCTTCTAGCAACTTCAAGCATTTCTGCTTCAAAAAAAAAATGCTGTTAGCAACAAGTGAGCACTGAGTTACATAGAAAAAATAGAGATAAAGAGATAATGCCAGGACAGTTCTTTAGAATCTGGAGACAGCTTTAATTTCACAAAATGTGTTCTCTTTTATATGAGTAGAAAAATCTTTCTCATTTGCATTGTCCTATTCTGGAGAAAAGAGTAAATAAAGGCAGTGAAAATCCTTTGCTCTTTCTTGCTACATCTGTACAGACACTGAAAATTAAAATGTTCAACACAGCCAACACTGCTCTACTTTTCCCTGGAACAGGTCATCTTGCTTGTGTTTGCATTACTTATTTCATTTTTTTCAAATCTATTACAGAGTTCTGTGTGACTCTAAAAACTGAATTCATTAAATGTAGGCAAGCATCCCAGGGCATTAATCAGGTGGATTTCTGCATAGAAATACATTTTTTTTT
>JANHMN010000003.1:177602269-177619326 GCA_030674055.1 Rhabdomys pumilio
TGTGTGTGTGTGTGTGTGTGTGTGTGTGTGTGTGTGTGTTCAAAAAGAGTGGCACTTTAAAGTCTAATGCTTGAAGTCTTCATCAGAGTTCTGTCCTACATAGGATCTGGCCAGAGTCACACATGGCCATGAGTTCCCATAGCCTATAATAACACATTTGCTTAATGACATTAATTATAATCTTTCCTGTTATTTTTGACATATGAAGTTTATGGAAACTCATTCCACTTTCTCTGAAGAGTGGATGCCTAAAAATCATCTGTAGGCGCTTGATGAGTAAGGGATGTTTTCTGTGCTTTTCCCTCTACATAGTGGACTAGATGTTATGTTTATTAAATGTTTAAATTAACATCATTTTTTATAATTGCTACATGCTTAACATCATTTCCATGGATTTCAGATGAGTAGAAAAATGTATAAATTACCATCTTCATCTCATCCAAAAACACATTGCTCACCTGAAAATTGTCTCCTAAAGGGATAGTAGATGATTCAGTGGTAAAAACATTTTCTGATCCTGGGAACTGAGTTTAAACTGTGGTAAATATACAAGGAGTGATCCAACTCCTCAAAGTTATCCTTTGTCCATCACACATGTGCCATGGCATATATCTTTTAAAAATAATAAATATGACTTGAAAACCTGTTGTCAAGTATTGTGTAAATGCTTTATAAATATTTAGATAACTTGAGCTCAAAATGCCTCCTGAAAATCCTGCCCACAAAACAGCTTTGACAAATCATTTCCTTCTCCTATGCTAACTTTCTCTATTTCCTTCACTTGATGACAGTAACTAAAGCTGCCAAGGCTGTGCAGAAGCAAATATTGAGTCTCTTGTTTCTCAGTTATGTGTTCTGTCTTCTTGACTGATGTATTGTGAATTTAGTTGCCAGTCTCCAAACCTTCAATTCATGTTTATTAAACTCTTGAAAAACACATTCCTACTGCTAACCATGTTGATATCTAAACGTTTTCTGAGTTTTGATCTGTGTACCACTTTTGGAATTTTATATTGACCTAATCTAATATCTCTTCAGCTTGACAAGAACAAACCAAAGAGATACACTATATGGGCACCTGTTTTAATATATTTGTCATCTGCTACAAAGGAACATTTATGCCTTTAAAAGATCTGTATTTTTTATCAGTAATTTTGTGAACTGCTCAAACTTGACATCCTAGATTATCTAAGAACTCTGAGATTTTAGACTGAGGGAAAGATGCTGTGTAGGTCACATAGGGACAAGTATAGACTTGAAGCTGTTGAGACTCCAGAAAGTCACACATCTCTCTTACTTGAGTTTATATTTCTATTGTGTATTAAATCTAGGGAGGCCTGTTTGCTGCTTCTAAAATAGTGTCTACCAAACACTTCCTCTTAAAGGAAGACAGCTGTCTCACAATACTAGTGGGCTGACCACAGCCTCTTTGTAAGGCATTAATCATTCATGAGGGCAGAACATTCATGGCCTAATCAAAGCCCTCTTCTCCCTCTCTAAGTCTCTCCTTTTCTCTTTCAGTAGAGGGTTAGAATCAGAGGATGATGAGTATATGTATATACTAGGCAAACATTAGAACACTAGATCTATATTCCCAGACCTGTAACATATTCATTTTAACATGAGTTTTGAAAGGACACAAAAATTCAACTCATACTAGCACAAGTGTCATGACCAAACCTCAGCATCTAGACTGAGTTTATACAAAGAGCCCCAATGGACATTCAAAATCTCTAAATGCCCAAAAGTCTTACATGCTTTAAAACAGTTCTAAATCTGTTTTTAATATATAACGGATTTTTAATGATATTTAAATAATTGTTCTGTATTGCTTAGGGATAATGAAAAGAATAATATCTGTTTAGTACAGATGCATTTTAAAACTTAAATTTCATTTTAATTATATGTGTTTGAATGTTTTACTTAAATATCTCCATGTGTATTGTGTGTGTATGTGTAATTCCCACACAGATCTGCAAGGGGAGTATTGTCTTGATCATTACTCCAGTCCCTCTTGCCAGTTTTTAAATCTTTTGAATTTGTGCTGAATATGTAGATATAGGATCTGTCATCGTAGAAGGGCAAATTCCGTTAAACTCTTGTTTTTACCATCAATCTTTTTTTTTTTTTTTTTTCAATTTTGGGCAATATTTATCATATATATATATTTTTTTCTTTAACTCTTCTTTTCTTTTAAAAATTATAATGTAGAATCCACATTTTGTTTTCCTTCTTCTTAAGCTTCATGTGGTCTGTAAGTTGCAGCATACATATTCTAATCTGAGGGAAAGATGGGAGCCAGGATCAGGGAGAGAAAAGCACAGAGGGTCCGGAAAATGGATAGAAATATATAGCAGTGGGGAGTGGGGAACTGTGGGCAGCCACTAGAAAGTCCCAGGCGCCAGGGAAGCAAGAGGTTCCCAGGACCCAACAAGGATGACATTAGACAAAATGCTCAGCAAATGGGAGACAGAATCTGTAGAGACCACCTCCAGTAGATAGGCACGGCCCCCAGTGGAGGGATGGGGCCACCCACTCATCTCCTAAATTGTAATCCAGAATTGTTCTTTTGAGCTTTCCAATGTCTTATATGTCTATTGTTGTTTTCCTATTAAGTTACCATTTAGGCAGTTATGTAATGTTCATTAATTTTAATGTACTATTTTCATTATACCTTAAAAATATAGATTAGTCCTTATCTTTCATTTTGTTTTCTACTTCCATTAGATTTTCATCACTATTATCTCAAGTATAATTTTATACTTTATTTTAATTGTCACATGATCTCACCTTCTGCTCGACATGCTTATACCAAATATGTGTTCGTTAAGTGATATAATAAAATATGATCGTTCACCAGTACTATGTTACAGAAAGAATAAAACAACTACGTTGGTCTGATGAAACAGATAAAGGAGTGCACCATTTTATTTTATTAAGAAAAGCAGTGTTTCTTCTATAGGATTCCATATTGTCTCATTCCCCAACACTGCGCCAATGTTGAATATTGATGTACATCTTTCTCCCTTTTCCTCACTGAATTTTCAGAACACATCATTTGCTCAGGCTTCAAAGAAAAACAAAATAAACCAAGGTCAAAAACTTGTTTTATTATATAGAATAAGAAAACTTAATTCATGTCTTAGAATAACTCAAATACTGATGAACAGTGCTAATTTTAAAACTTAGCTACTATAAAGCAATGAGGAAATACTTTTCCTGCCTTTTCCCCACAGAGATGTACTTGAACCAACCACCTAAGGTTGGAGTTATGGTTGGTTTAATGCTACCATTTATGTTCGGAAAACTGAATCCAAGCCATAGTAAGAAACTTTCTGATGATGAAATTAACTCAAAATTATTTCCAAGACATAGAAAGCGTATTAATGATATTACTTACTTGAAAGATCAGAAAATGATGGAAACCAATTTTATACTGGCTTCTCTATGTTCTAGTCTATGGTTTCAACTGTTCTTGTAATGTATAACTTGCTTGAGGGGGTTATTGAGTCAATATATTAAAATTGATTAGCTGGTATATCAGGAGTCAAGAGCATTTATATATTTTGATGTATATGAACAATTTATAAAATACTTCATTTTTTAAGTTTCCTTTGCAAACGTGTTTTTGTTCACTTGCATCAATGTGTTGGTGACCTGCCTTGAGTCTCCTTGACAGTAGACTATAAACAAACACAACTTTTTAAATCATCACTTAGAGCGCTTCCTGGTTTCTTGCAAATCTGAAAATCTTGAAAAGTATTGATCATTCACCAACTTAGAAGCTGTGCACCTACCTCTGCTATCTATTTGCTGTTCCTTAAGCTGGGGACCTCTAATAACATCTGCATCCCCAAATTTTGGGTGTTGATTCCCTGAGAAAATCATCCTTTATTTAAGCTTCTAAACTTAAGCAAACTTATTACCTAAACATTCAGTGTAACGCTATCATGATAAGAACATTACACTCCTACGCTCTCTGTCTTGCCCTTTGATGAACAGGCCTGGGATCTTAGTTTGGGTTTTACTGCTGTGAACAGACACCATAACCAAGGCAAGTCTTATAAAGGACAACATTTAATTGGGACTGGCTTACAGGATAAGAGGTTCAACCCATTATCATCCAGGCAAGAACATGGTAACATCCAGGCAGGCATGGTACAGGAGGATTTAGGAGTTCTACATCTTCATCTGAAGGCTTCTAGCAGAATACTGACTTCCAGGCAGCTAGGATGAGTGTCTTAATCCCACACCTACAGTAACACACCTACTTCAACAAGGCCATACCTCATAATAGTGCCATTCCCTAGGCTAAGCATATATAAACCATCATACCTGGAAGAAACTTCTCAACAACTAGTCTCACTTTGGTTTCCCCATGTTAGGAAACTTGGTGTCAGCTCATCAGTTAAGGATTATGGTGCTCTACTCAAGAAGGCTTCTTTATACAGTTTTAATCTACCCTCCATTATGTTGCAGATTTAGAGTAATTGAAGGAGAATGTTCCCCATGCATTGTTCTTTGCACTGAATCAATTCCTACCTTGTTCTTTGGATCAACATCTACCTCAATGCATACCTTTAGTAGGATTTTTCATGTCCTTATAAAACTCCCTCTAATTGCAGTGAACCATTTCCTTTTGGAAAAGATTAGCCTCTGTTATCTACAGCTGTCCCCATTTTCACCGAAGTTTCCTTCTTTTATCTCCTAATTAACTGGTGCCTTCTTAATGAGCTTCTTAAGAGTTTTGAGGGAAAATAATAATTTTATTTCTTTGGAACACACACTTCAAGATAAACTGAACATCACCAAGTATTCATGGCACATTGCTTCAAATCTATCACCAGCAAAGGCTGTATAGACATATTAACTTAAAAACAAGCCTGAAGTACCATAGGCTGCTCAACTCTAACATGGCCTTTAGTGGATCTGCTTCCTTTCTTGTAAACTTAGAGAGAAATCAGACCCTTCACTCAGAAGGTTTGGCTGTCTCTGTCACCTTTAGACACTGTTGAGCTCTTCTGTGACTTCTGTAGAGCCTCATAAGTACAAAGCTCAGAATAAGGCTGTTGAGATTTGGAGGTAACACAGAAGCAAATGGTAACAGAATGAATTAGAAAAGCCCAGTTCAATGATTTAACATGAGGAGTAAACTCATGGCCTAATTTCCCTTTGAGTGTTATTTTTTATAAACTGTCTCTATCTGCCTCTATTAAGTATTTATCTATCTGCTTATTATTAATAATATATCTACCTACCTACTTAACCATCATCTATCATCTATATCTATTTATCTCTCTTTCTATCTGTCATCTATCTTACCTATCTAACCATCTATCATCTATCTACACATCTAACTACCTACATACATACCTAATTCTTTCTCTCTCTGTCTCTGTCTCTGTCTCTGTCTCTGTCTGTCTATCTCTGTCTGTCTCTTTCTCTCTCTGAAGAGTAGCAGGAAAAAGGTGGTCAGAATACAGGTGAGCAAAAAGGGACAATGTCTTCACATAGCATCTTGTATGCCTAGATCTATAACACCCTATCTTGTAACAGAAATAGCACTTCACCCACCTTTGCTATTTCTCTGGACTACAAGTTTGAAAAGATGAAATAATGGTTAGGGAGGGAATTGAAGAAAAATGAGTTAAAAAGAAGGGAGAGCCAAGAAGTCCTATGAAAGACCAACCTGAAGTCAACTTGAGGATGAAGCAGCCGTAGAGAACAATTCCTTAATAATAGGATGATTCCTGTTCTTTTCCCTCTGCCTTTTTTGTTTCAATAAACACATATTTTCACCTTTACTGAATCTTCGGATTTTTGCCCCTAGGTATTAAATTCTTTCTTCAATCTTGGAAGAGTCTGAACTCCTGGAGCATCTCACACATGTCCATCTATGTATCATCTTCCAAAGTACTATGTAGCTTTATGTGAATAGTGCAGTGAAATTTTGCCTACACTTATGATTATTCAAATGAAGAAGGTAGCTTGATTTAGAATCTGATTTGAATTTGAAGTAAAAAACCTAAGACTGTTGAAAACATACTACTTCACAAAGTAAAATTAGAAAGCCACACAATCCATTGCCCCAGTTTTTTTGTTTTGTTTTTTTTTTACTGTGGTTATTAAAATAGTATCAGATTAGATGTGATCTGAATGTAAAATCATTCTATCTTCTTATACCCAAGTGTTTGAACACATGGTCCTAGTCAATGCTGCTGTTTTTAAAGCCTTAGAAGGTAAAGAGTCACAGGAGTTCAGATTCGAGGTTGAAAGTCTAGTCCTATCTCTCATGCTTTCACTGTTTCATGGCTACAGAAGCAGCACAGCCCACTTCCTGATACCCCTGCCACCATGCCCTCCCCATCCTGATTGACTATAATCCCTGACTATCACACACCACACTCCCCACCTCAAACACTTTTTGCCAGGTATTTTGTCAAAGCAAAGAGACAAATATCTAATACATTAAATAAATCAAATTCTGAAAATTTATATAGACTACTTTTTCTACTCAAGGCCTGAGACACTGTTGGCTGTACATGCTGTTTCTTTTGAAAGTTCATGAGAAAGGATCTGAGCTTTTCAGCCAGTGCTGTAATGTTCTTAATAAAGGCATCAGTGATGTGGCCAGAAGTTCATGGGGAATTAGCTTTGTCACAAGGCAGATTCTATCCTCCCCAGTCTACAGCATCAAGGTACCACTTGTTATCTTGTCAGTTGACTGGCAGCTGATATAGCTGCCACTCCACTGTCTACTCCTGACGTTACACTGTGTAAGGCATTCCTTCATTAATGTATAGGCATCAAAACTACTCATGTCAGGCTGGGTTATGATGATGAGATTGGTGTATGTGCTAGGCAGTGATGAGGAAGTAGACTCAACTTCTCACCATCAAAGTGTATCTCCTATCACTCTCCCAAGCACTTCCTGGCATCACAATTTTACAGATACATTAATAATATAAAGTATTCACATGACAAAGATGGCTTGTCAATCCCTTTAAAGTGTATAAAATGCTCTGACCACACAACTGAAGTGAGTTATTTCTGTGCCTATGATAGTATGCTGTCTATAAATATTACTAATATGTCTCTTCTTAACATGCAAGATTAGAGGAATGTTTTAAAGGGAGTTTGAGACATGTAGGCATTGTGTTCTTTGGTAGTGATGGAAGTGACCACAGAGCCGTTTATCTGTAATCCACTTATTGCATCTAAACTCAGGCTAGAATTTAGAAATTTAAGTTTTAACTCAGAAATTAACTAAAAGCCAAGCTAGTTTTTTTGTTTGTTTGTTTTTGTTGGTTGGGGTTTTTTGTTGTTGTTATTGTTGTTGTTGTTGTTGGTGGTGGTGGTGGTGGTGGTGGTGGTGGTGGTGGTGGTGGTGGTGATGGTGGTGGTGGTGGTTTGGTTTGGTTTTGGAGTTTAGAAATAAAAAGAATAAGTCACAAAATGCTAATGAACTCTCCAAGGAGTCTACTTTACTGACACTTCTTCCTCTGTTAAGTCACAAAATGTTTTTAGTTTAAATGTTTTAACTATCATTCTTCATCATGTAACCTTGAGACCACTCTCATTTTAGCAAATCCCCATTGTAATGAAAGGTTGTTGAGAAACCTGTAGAAAGACACTACCCTTATTAGCATAAGCTCCACCCACAAAGCTTGCAGAGGGCCATCCTATTCTCATCTCTGTTTTCTTAGTAATAAATTAGTTATTATCAACCAAAATGTGACCATTAGAAGAATTTACCTCTGGTCAGATTCACTTGGCCAAAGATAAATTGTAGGGAAGAAAAGTTAGGTGATTAAGAATCTTAGTACAAAAACAACCCAACCCTTGAAGACGTTTCTCTGACTCAAAGCTAAAAACCCACATTCCTGTGATTGTCTCATACAGACATGCCTGTGATTGTCTCATACAGATGTGCTTATGACTGTCCCATACAAACATGTTTATGATTGTCCCAGATAGACATGCCTGTGATTGTCCCATACAGACAGACCTGCCTATGATTGTCCCAGATATACAAACATGCCTATGATTGTCCCATACAGACATGCTTGTGATTGTCCCATAAAGACATGCCTGTGATTGTCCCAGATAGACAGACCTGCCTGTGATTGTCCCATACAGACATGCCTGTGATTGTCTTGTACAGACCTGCCTGTGATTGTCTTGTACAGACATGCCTGTGATTGTCCCATACAGACATGCCTGTGATTGTCCCATACAAATATTCCTAGGATTGTGCTGTACAGAGCTTACAGAGCTGTAGCTATGAGATGCCACTGACACTAATATTATCTTGGGCTTCATAAAATCAGTAAATGTGGGACTTTGTCGTTGAAGCTGTTTATCACAGAATATATGAGGCCATTTTTCAAGTAATCAGTTTCACTTGCTGATCTCATAAAACATTTTAATAACAAAATCAGATGTAAATGAAGACACACTGGAATCTTAAAGAGGAATACAAACTCCAAAGAAATGCTTCAGTCACAAATAAGTATTTTATGTGGCCACATTAGGTCACCCAATCTACTTCCATAGAAAGACCATAGGGATTCTTTAAAGCTAGAGTGCCTATAAAACTAGATGTATAGAAAGGTTTTATTCAGTGTAGGATACCTCTAACCCTGCTATGGTTTGACCATGAAGATTTTGTTAACAGGCTCACTGTAACACTTAGTTCCCAGTTGTAGGTCCCATTTGGGCCTTTAAGAGGCAGATTTGGATGGAGAGAGTAGGTGACTTGAGATAGGCCTATGAGTTATAACCTGTTATCTAACTGGTTTTAGTTTGGACCTAAATTTCTTTCTGCTTCCTATTTGCCAGCTCTGATGCCAGGAGCATAGAACCAGTGTGAAAACAGTCATTCTGCCTGTGACATGCATCTTATCAGTTGACTCAAATAGATCTAATATACACCCTGTGAGATCCAAATGTTAGGGTTACAGTGTTAGGATTCCCCCATGCTGTCTTTCAAAGACTGATTAATTCAGAAGACTCTTCGAGGTTTTAAAACCAATGTTTCCTGCCTCTATTTCTTAAATATAATTTTATAACCATGTGACAAAGACAGACTTCCCATTACTTGATTCTAATGTGTGCATGCCAAAATCTTCCCATTCCTTATATGCAATCTCAAATTCTACTTTCTAGATGTACACACACATATGCAAACATGTGTGTGTGCACATACATACACACACACACACACACACACACACACACACACATGTGCACGCATTATTTCCTCAACAACTCTAACTTCCTACCACTATAAAATAGGATAATACATTCAGCAAATGTGTATTAAATCTCAATTCTGTGAAGGAAGGATGACAGATACCAAAACTGAGGCTTTGACATCAAAAAGCATCAGTGTAGGGCATGTGTGACCATGCTACCAAACAGACAGACATAGGAGCTGACAAACTTGAGTGAGTTCAGACCTGGGGAATCTCTGAGATCTGAGACCAGAAGGAGTGGAGCAGCTCCTTACCAGTCTGTGTGCCTGCTCAGGACATATAACCATGACACCCTACTGAGAAAAATGGACACTGAGTCACATGGGCACAAAATCAGGAGTAATACCTGGTGTTCTTCTCCATGCTAATGAGTCATCTAAATAGCCCCAGCCTTCAGCCAATAAACTTCTCTTCCTGGGTATTCCTTCCTACAATGGGTGTTTAATCCCTGATTCACCTGAAATAAAGTGTACAAATTTACATCCACCATCAAATAAAATAGTATAAACAAGCAAGGATCTCAGAGAGCTGCTTCTCTAAGGATCCTCTCTGGAAAGCCCTTCCACTAAAAACCCATGCCTAAGACTCCCAAGGAAGACTTTCTCCCCTCTAGTCTCTCCATTACTCTGGGCACTCCCTCCCAATCAGACCAGGCTCTGCTCCTCAGAGGTTCTGCTTCTCCTCTTCACCTGGTGTATGGATGCTCTGAGAGGAAGCAGAGTCAGTAGATGCATTCTTGACCTCAGCAGTACTTCGGCCTTGCTCAGGTACCCAGACAGGTGACCGGAAACCACAGTATTTATCCCAGACTCCATTGTTTCCCCTTCTGATCAAGCAAATGAAGGCAGGAGCTCTGGACCCTCATTCCATTCTGCCTTCCTGAGCAGAATGGAGCCCCTTGCACCCCCAGCAGAGAAGCAGAACACCATATGGCAAATTAGGTTTAATCTTTTCTGTTGTTTCTATTCCCTATTATAATACTTTGTAATAGTCACTGCAGTTCATTTTAATAGCATGTTATAATGTCTTATAAATATGACATAGTGGAAAGAGGATGAGTTTTCTAGTCAGCAGATGAGCAGCTAACATACAGCTGAACCACAGCAAACCTGTGAGCTTTAAAATGCCATTAATGTCACCAAATCTAGTCTCTGTTTTCTAAAATATAGCTCATTCTAAGTTTAAAAACTGTACACACACACACACACACACACAGTCTGCATCTGTTAATTAGACACAGATACTATTATTCTGCTTCTACTAGCCTCTAATAGTTTTAAAGGCAAAAAAAGTTTCATAGCATTTAACAAAAGAAGCAGTTATTAGGAACAAAACAAACACCAAAAGAATGCATATGCTCTAGGGAGAAGTAACATAGATGCAGAAGCACTTCCATGCACAGGGAAGCTTAGGGAGCAAACTGGAAGAGAAAGAGCAAGCAGCATCCTATCTTATGTGGAATGGCCCTGACTCAATGCAGAAAATCTGGGATTCAGACTGAAAGTGGTATCATAGTTTATCAAAAGCTGTCTCTTCCTACAGTACTCCTAATCTTGCTCTGTCCTGCCTTTCCCTTTCAGGGTGATGGGGAAGAAATATTTCAGAACCAATGACAATGCCAGACTGGCTTCCATAACCCAAGTGCGTCAGGGCACAGCTTTCTCTGCTTTGAGTCTATCTTTGTAAGAATCTAAAATGCTGACTATGTCTTCTTTGGGGGGTCAAAAAAGAAAGATAAAATGTGCTAGGACATTTATTTGCCAATCAAATTTATAAAATTGGAATACATTTGTGATCATTTAGTAGCAATGGTCATGTAGTCAGTTTATGGAAAGTAGGTCTGGAAATGTCAAGCTTAATGAAAACTTTAATCAGATCATGTTTTTCCTCTAGTATGTTTATTTTTTTGAATTGCATTTATTTATGTGTTGATATGGATTGTACGCTATCAAATACATGTGACAGGCGAAGAGTCTCAGAAAGTCAGGCTTGATAACAAATGCATTTACCTGCCAAACCATTTGACTAGCGCCAGCCAAAGAAAGTTGTAGGATGGCAAACTTCTAAAGTAAGCAAGTGAGTAAGCTATTAAACAAAATATATGCTCCTCAAAGACAGAAGGCAGGGTTATGAGAAAAGCACTATTCCATATATATATGTGTGTGTGTGTGTGTGTGTGTGTGTGTGTGTGTTTGTATGTGTATGTATATATGTATGTGTATGTGTGTGTATGTATGTATATATACAGTCAGATATATTTTGTCATATATATTATGACATAATATTATATATATATACATATATATATATATCTCCCAGGCTCTTTAGTCTTTAGGTAAGAATCCTTTCCATAGTCATTGGAGAAAGCCAAAGTTCACAGACAAACTGTTGAAGAACCAAAGGTACCTATTAATCACAGTTATGTCTTCTGTCTCATGTTTCCTCAACCTGACCAAATGGGTGAGCTCCATTTGGTTAAATGTGTCCATGCATGTTTCCTCAGCAGAAGGCTGAATAGAACACTGACAGACCATTAAAAAGAACAAAAGTAGCAACTATTGAACAGAAAACCTGGTCATGGAGAAGAGCTGAGCTCAGAAGTTCACAGCATGTGGGACTAACCATCAGAAGCATACCTGGCACATAAATAACACCACTTTTTCATAAATTAAGTCATCAATGATTTGATCAATCAATCAATTTAAATGCTCTCATGAATACGTTTTCTGTTTAATTTTATTTTTAATTTTTTTGTCCTTTCAAGAAAGCCAATTTTTTTAGTCACCCATTGTGGAGCAAAGTCTTATAGAACACATTAAATATGAGACTACTCTTCCCCTCAAAGGCAATGGGATCTAACAAAGAAAAAAAAGCAATGAAAAGGATACTATCCATGTCAAGAAATAAACAAGAAAAGATCTGGTCATGGAATGTTACAGAACAGGGATATCACCTGACAGGATGTTCATGCTCACTTAAAAGTTATCAGAGGAGTGTTCTCCATTGCTGGTGGGATTGCAAACTGGTACAACCACTCTGGAAATCAATCTGGAGTTCTCGGAAAATTAGAAATAGATCTACCTGAAGACCCAGCTATACTGTTCTCAGGCATATACCCAGAAGATGTCCCACTATACCACAGGGAAACATGCTTCACTATGTTCATAGTGGCTTTATCTGTGATATCCAGAATCTGGAAACAACCCAGATACCCCACAATGGAAGAATGAATACAGAAAATGTGGCTCATGTATGCAATGCAATACTGTTCAGCTATTAAGGACACAAGTTTTTCAGACAAATGGATGGAACTAGAAAATATCCTGAGTTAGATAATTCAGACTCAAAAGGACAAGCATGGTATATACTCACTAATAAGTAGATATTAGCAAAAAAAAAAAAAAAAAAAAAAAAAAAGCACAGAATTCCTAGGATTAGGATACAATCCACAGTATCCAAGAAGGTTAACAAGCTGAAGGGTCCAAGTATGCAGAGGGAGGGAGGGACTTGGGTAGGAAAGGAAAGGTAAAGGGGAAAAGGGAAAGAAACATAATTAGGTATTGGAGGTGGGTGAACAGGAGAGAACCCCTGAGCTCCAGCAAAATTAATAGAAATATGCAACCTTGAGGTATGGGAGGTGGGGAAACCATCTAGAATGTACCAGAGACCTGGAAAGTGAGAGACTCTCAGGACTCAACAAGAGGGACCTTAGATGAAATGGCCACCAGTGGGGAGAGGGAATGTGTAGAGTCCACCTCCAGTAGAAAAACAGAAGGGATGGGGCTGCTATTCCACTGTCAAAAATCCTAACCCAGAATTTTTCTTGCCTAAAAGAACTGCAGGGACAAAAATGGAGAAGAGACTGAGAGAAAGAAAGTCCAGTGACTGGCCCAAAATAGAATCCAGCTCAAGGGGAGGCTCCAAGGCCTGACACTATTACCGATGATATGTTGTTCTTACAGACAGGAGCCTAGCATTGCTGCCCTCTGAGAGATCCAACAAGCAGCTGACTGAGACAGATGCAGATACTTAACACCCAACCGATGAACTGAAATTGGGGACACCTGTGGTTGAATTAGGGAAAGGGTGGAAGAAGCTGAGGAGGAGGGCTACACCATAGGAAGACCAGCAGTCTCAACTAACACGAACACCTGAGATCTCTCAGACACTGAACCACCAACCAGGCAGCATACAGGAGCTAGTTCATGACCTCAGACACATATACAACAGATGACTTCCTGGTCTGGCCTAAGCAGAAGAAGATGCATCTAACTCTCTGTAGACTTGAGGCCCCATAGAGTGTGGAGGTCTAGTGGGGATTGGGGATGGAGAGCTGAGAGGTAGGAGTGGTAGTGGTAGGGGGTAAGGGATGGGGACACCCTTTTGGGAAAGAGGGCAATAGGAAGAAAGATTAGAATGAGAACTGTGGGGGGGCTGACCAGGAGGGGGTTAATGACTGGACTGTAAAACAATAAAAGTAATTTTAAAAGTTGAAACATTTTTAAAAATTTAAAAACAAAATAAAAGTTCTCAAATTGATAAACAACCCATATAGCCTCTAGGAAAATAGTTCAGAGACTACACCCATTCAATCAGCTTTCCTTCCATAATTCTGTATACTTCACATACACACACACACACACACACACACACTTTAAGTCTAATTTTAAGTTTATTATAATAGAAAAACATGTTTTGCTGGTTTTCATCTATTTAAAAGACACAGGGTTCATCCATTTGTGAGTTTCAAATAAGGGAAGTGTACAGACTCACATCTGATCTTGGAATTTACCATAAAATATTAATATTCTGGGATGCGATCCTCCTTCTTCTTATGAAAATCCAATATTATTGCTTGTTGCTGCCAGAGAAACAATTAGCTCTTCCATAGAGAGATCAATGCTTGCCCATTCTTTGGATGGAGAGATCCAATTTCCAATGTCCCATCTGTACATTGGCACCAAGCCTTCCTCCAAAGAGCAGCTGTGAGCGTTGCTTTAATTCCCTATTTCAAAGGTGAGGAAGTAGCCTCAGCAATATTAATCACACACAAGCAGAGAAGTGAATATCAAAGTGACCATCTGAATCCCTGGTTCCTTGCTCTGTGTTGATTCATTACATATTCATATTCTATCTGCAGTTACAGCTATGGCTAGAAACACTGGGCCCTTTCTGTATGGGAACTCGGACATCCCTTACATATAAAACATTCCTGGTTAAAAAAGAAACATCTCTCAAAAATGGGTCCTGGTTAAAAAAGAAACATCTCTCAAAAATGGGTTCTATTTTCTGTTCTCTGATGCTTTATCCCCAAAGCTTGCCCTCTTTTAGATGCTGCAATGTTGTAGCTATGGTTGAGCACAGCCATGGGATTTGGACAGAACTTTCTTGCCTTTCCCACAGGACTCATGTGAAGAACTACAGAAGCAGCCAGCAACTGCTCACATTGTGGCTTTATTTCTAAGAGAGTCTCTCTACAGTACCGTCTATGTTTGAAGATTTGTTTACGTGACTTGAGCGTACTTGTGTGAACCATTGACCATCTGTATCTGATGGTCACGTTTCTAAATGACTGAAAGTGAACATAATTTTACCATAATGTCAGAATAAAGAAAGAGCACTTGCAAAGTAGAAATTTATTAAAAAATAAATCAGTGTGACCCACACAATTGGGATATTATCTCCCTGGTGATGGCAAGAAGTGATACTCAGGATATCATTTTTAATTTTCATGTATATTTCTAAATAAAGAGGTTTTATTTTTAAATCCAAAATAAAATCGCATCCTCCTCCTATCTTCTCCTTCACTCCTACACATTCCCATAATCTACCTCCAAGTTCAGGACCTCACATTTTAATCATTGTTGTTGCATATACAGTGTTGCATATATATGTTAATGCTGACTATTTGGTATTGGTTAACCAATCAAGAGGAAAATAAGGTCTGGCTCTGTAAACCTCGCCAAATACATGCAGCTAGTGAGGTCATCAATTTTAGAAGAGCGTGTACTATCACTGTTTCCAAACTAATGTAAGTCCTCACTGTATTCTAAATATTTATACTTATAGTCACAATACGTATAGATCTCACCCTTAATGTTCTATTTTTATGCCTAAAATAAACTATGAAAATATCATCTGCAAAGTGTGATTCATAAAATACAAACAACAATGGATTCCATAAAACACCATTAAATTTTACCTGCAGTGAAGTGGTTTTTGATGTTATTTAAACTTTAATAACAGAACAATTCACCACATGTATATTTTCTATAATATGGTCCACCCTTTTAAATTTTGATTTCAAAGTCCAACCATGGCTAGTGAAAAAGAATGTTAAGAGACCCACATCATTTTCTTCTGAGAAAAGGAGGAGGATAGGAAGAAAAGGCGAAGAAAAAGAAAAAAAAAACTAGTAAAGAAAATCTCTTGACATTTACCGTGACAAAATTTTTTAAAGAATTTTGCATTCATAGTTCTAGAAATTTACTAGTGACAAGGAAGATTTAAAAAAAAGTTTAGTGTGTGTGTGTGTTGTGTGTTTTTTGTTTTGTTTTTAATTTTATTTAATCTACTTTTTATTATGCTCCAGATTTTCCCCCTCCAGGTCCACCCTCTGACTGTTCCCCATCCCATACCTCATTCCCCTCCATCTTCACTAGAATGTCCTGACCCCCCACCTTCCACCCCACCAGACCTTCCCACTCCCTGGGGCCTCCAATCTCTTGAGGGCTATGTGCATCTTCTCTGACTGAAACCAGACCTGGCAGTCCACTGCTGTATATGTGTTGGGGGCCTCATATCAGCTGGTGTATGCTGCCTGGTTGGTGGTCCAGTGTCTAAGCGGTCTCAGGGGTCCAGGTTAATTGATACTGCTGGTCCTCCTACAAGGTCGCCCTCCTCCTCTCTTTCTGCCAGCTTTTTCCTAAATCAACCACAGGAGTCAGTAGCTTCTGTCCATTGGATGGGTGTAAATATCTCCATCTGACTCTTTCAGCTGTTTGTTGGGTTTTTTGGAGGGCAGTCATGATAGCCTCCCTCCTTTCTTTTTTTTTTTTAAATTTATTACTTTAATTATTTACATTTTGAAAGTTCTCCTCCTTCCCATTTATTTATTTATTTATTTGCAAATGGTTTTGCTCTGCATGTATTGAACAACATAGAACGTAACACATGAAGAAATAATGGGATACTTTACAGAAGTCTTTAACAGAGTCTTACAAGGGGTTTAGATACTTATGCTAACTCAACCCAAATGACCCAGACAACAAACAGTACAATAAACATTATTGTTTATTAACTCATATCCATAAGTGGTTATTTTCAAACTTTATAGTGTATATTAGGAAGCTGTTTTCAATTTCTGTGTTTGCTGCATGCACTTAATGATACACACATACATGGCTTTGTGTCAAAGGCATGGAAGAGTACATAATCTAAGACTGAAAATATGTATTATCTTAGGTTGTGAAAGTTTATTACATGGAAACATAAGCCAAGTAAGGCTGCCTGTCAAGTTGTTATCTTAAAAGCAAGCTAAACAGTGGGCAAGAAGTCTTAAGTCTTGAGTGGCCACAAGGCATGTTATGTACTTTGGCTATGAGGTCAAACAAAGACTCCAAACTCTTAGAAGAGGTGTTTTCAGAATTTTGCATTGACAGAGGAATCAAACACTGGTAGTTTCAAACAGCAAGAACTTTTATCTATGGAGCATTTCATTGAACCCTATACACACACACACACACACACACACAGAGAGAGAGAGAGAGAGAGAGAGAGAGAGAGAGAGAGAGAGAGAGA
>JANHMN010000003.1:177619336-177657514 GCA_030674055.1 Rhabdomys pumilio
GAGAGAGAGAGAGAGAGAGAGAGAGAGAGAGAGAGAGAGAGAGAGAGTTTATTTTTAGGAATTATCATAATTAAGTTGGAAAAACAGATTATTGGAAATATAAATAAGCCAGGAAACAGAACATCTAAACAATATCTTTGTGAAGATTTGGTGGGAAGGGGGGTGCTTGGGAAGTTATCAAGATGTTAGGAAACATGAAATACAGAGATTTGCTCCATGGTTGATTATTTACATTGGTATGTAAAACTATCAATCACATTCTGCATAATTTAATGCTGGTACCTTAGGATCATATGCGATTTTCAGTCTCTAGTACTTCTAGTATCTGATGTTTACCACGGCTTTGGAATCCTGTGTGTATCTCTGTCTGGTTTTAGATACCTATTTAGAAAATGTTATGCCTTGTCTAATCACATGCTTCTCTCCTCCATCCCTGCTGATCAGCATTAACCAAAACAAGCTTCTGAATCTATACAAGGTCTCAAGAACTCCAGCATATCCTGTAAAGAAACTCTGGTTAAATTATTTTAGTCAGCACAAAAATTGCAATGACTACATTTGCTATTTCCCTTCTAATTGCACAGTCTAATGGTATAATCTGAAATGCAGTTTGAGCAGTGAATTAACTTTCAGAACAGGACAAGAGTCAAGAGGGAGACAAACAATGACTGATGTTGCTGTTATCATCTGCTCAAGTCATTTCTCATCATAAACACTCATTCCCCATTACCTCACCATGGTGATGTACAATATCATAAATTACGACTTCTTGGAAATTTGTCAATATGATGCTCTAATAATAAAATATTCAGATTCACGCAGTGCTTCTATAAACACAATAGAAGGATTTATCCTTCAGATATCTGAAATGAAAGAATATGAAGGGTGACAGATGACAGCTCCTTGTAAGAGGCAGAGAAATATGACTTCATCTCTTCTCTCATTTATGGGAAAGTTAATTAACCATCAGTGCAGAAATTTCAGAGGGAAAAAAGGTGGATCAATGCAAAACTTATACAAGAGTAGCAGATAATCTGGCCATATTCCATTGGTTGGTGCAGACATTGATAGAAACATCCATGACTCTATATTTTTGGTTTAGGACTCATAAATACACTCAAATTTTACAATAACCCAGAGTAGTAATCGACTGTGCAAAGGTCTCTCAGAGATAATTGTTATAGAATTAGCATCCTGAGGATACAGTAGAGACAATATAGATAAGGAATATAGGGAGAGATTATTCAAACAGTCTACTCAATTTTGTGCCTGGTCTAAATAATAAGGTCTCTGTACTGCTGTCCCACAGAGAAGTTTTATGTGGTTGTTGTTAACATTCCATACATTTCATGAAACATTGATATCAATGACAATATCAACATTACCAGAATTTTCCCCATTTCCCTTATATAAAGGAAATATCAGCTTATTTAATGATAGTAGCTAGAATGGTCATTTCTACTTTCACTAACACAAAAGTTAAATGAAACAAGAGTTAGCTGAAGATAGCAGGAATGTTGGTTAAAATTATGAGAGGAAAGGTAGTGGTTCTTTTGTAGCATACCACACATGTTTTATTCTATAATCCTTGTGGTGATGGAAATACAAGTTACAAGAATGGAGATATAAAGTCACGACTTAGGCTGTCCTTGAATTTAAATTCCTCAGGTAGTCTCAGAACCATGTGCCAGACATGACAGCAATGTATTCAATGGCAGCTTTGAGAGAATTTTGCCATTGCTATGACTTGGACCTGAGGAGAAATGATCAGACCAGTCAAGGTTATTCTGAAGCTGTTGGTGCTTCAGAGCCATCGTAGTAGAATGAATGCTGATACAGCCTTTGTCTGAGACCCACATAGAATGATGGGGAGTTCTTCGGCCTCAGATCAAGGTAATTGTGAGGCTAAGCTGTTCTAGAGTGATAAAATCAACTGCCTAACCAACATATATCCAACATGTCTAGTCCTCACTGAAGCATGTCCAGTATTATCTAATAGCTCTGTCTTCTTATTCCATGATAATAAAAGCCACATACCCCTGCTCCTCTGCCTCTCATGAATTTCTCCAGTACTTGACAGACCCAGCAAGAGCCTGTTCTCCTCCATGAGCCTCCCCACCTTTGCTTCAATGCACACCCACAAATACAAACAGTGTTAATGGATATGGACAAAGTGAGATATTTCCAAGAATGTTGACTCAGGCAGAAAGCAGAAATAGGGCATAGTAAGCAACTAGGAAATGCCATAGACTTCAGAAAAACCCTTCAAACATCAAAACTAATAGACTGTTGGTAAAGAGATGTATGCTTGCCTGGAAAGGAGAATAGGAATTGGAGTGAGAAACAAAGCATGGAGCTGGGTGATTATTCAGAAGCTGATATGATGAAAGAGCAGACTTATAAACGGCCAGTCTACAAACAGCTGGTTAGCAAGCTAAAGACTGAGGGGATGTGTGCTGCTGTTGTCTGGCCTGAACTCATTTTTCTCATTTAATTACAGTCCGTCATTTTCCACTCCTGTGTTGTCTTTTTTGGTGTGGTGATGTGTTTATTCCACCTTTATTAGGCAGAACCATGTCACTCAAGAATGCCCACTAAAGAACGTCCCAAACTCCTAGATGGAGTGTTTGACTTAGTTTTAAACATGTTGTCCAAGGCAAAGCAACCTGAATCATTGAGCAATTCTTTTAGTCTCCTATTGAACTTAAATCAACATACTTTTGGAAGTATAGACCAAGATAAAAATCACACATGCAAGTGAGATGATAATAGATGAGATAGATATATTGATGAATAGACAAATTAGATAGATTACAAACACACAGAGACAGACAGACAGACAGACAGACAGACAGACAGACAGACAGACAGACAGACAAAGCCAGCTAGTTGAAAGGCTAATAGACAAGGCCCTCTCTTCTTTGTACCAAGCTGCTATGTGATTATGGACTAATATTTTTAGAATAATTATAAATTCTTTGGTAAACTAAGAATCAGATGGTAATAACTTAATCCTTGCAAAGATTGTAATGAGGATTACTTATTTATTCATCAGTTAGTTATTATCAATGGTGTGTGTGTGTGTGTGTGTGTGTGTGTGTGTGTGTGTGTACGTGTGTGTGTTGGCATATTCGCAGAGTACAAGAATGAATGTCAGACAGCTCTTGAGACTATGTTCTCTCATTCTACTGTGGGTTCTTAGCATCATTTGCAGGTTGTTAAGTTTGTGCAATAAGCACAAGCTTACCACTGAGCTGTCTGTCTAGTCTGCCAGGAAGAGCTTCAGAGTTAACTTTTGATTTGCTCATTAGTCCAAGCCACATTTCACTTTAAAAATCTTTACTTTCTGAGAAGACTGAAGATAAACAATTTTATAGCCAGGTGAGTCCTACACCTGAGATAGTCTGTAAATCCTGTGTGCAAACTAAGCAGTTTCTTGTTCAGTTCAGCTCTTTGTCCCGCTAACTTTTACAGGCTGTAAAATGAAGCCAAGTGGAGCATAAAATATTCTGCATGGGAATCAACTTTCCAAGTTCACTTTCATTATGCAAAGTGTTATCTTCCGGATACCACGAGTGGCACTTTCCCTTCCAGAATTTAGGTTGTCATCTCTTTCTGGCATCATATCACCTATCCTCAAGGCTTTCCTACCATTGCTGTTCCGATTGTTCACCATTTATACAGACTTGTCTAAGGTGTTTTGCTGAGTGTTATTCTACTGTAGTTTTAATTTCTAAGCAGAGTATACCTTACCTCTAGCGGAGATCACAGAGGCTACAAAGAAGACAGTGTCAATGAAATAAAATTAATTTACTACATGTTAATCAAGCAGAATACTTCACTATGCCCATAAAAACATTTTCTTGACACATATTTATTGTCTTCCTGCATTTCCCGCGAGAGTCATACCAACAGTAATGAAGCAGGAAAATTATTCATGTTATGGAATTAATGTGCTCCATAATTGCTTATAAACTTGTGCTTCTTCATTGCTTGTGCACTTTTGATAAGCATGACAAATTTTAGACCTCTTCAATCGAAAACTGTGGAAGCGACTTCTCTATCATTAGACTGCCACGGTGTTCCCATTAATCTAAAAACAGTTTTACAAAAAGTAACTTTTTTTTATCTAGTTCAATCACTCTGCTGGTTCTAAAAAAGAAAGGGTGCTATTTTATAAGAACGCCAAAATCTAGACTTCAGGCAAATATCATTTTAAAAAAAAAATCATGATTATAGAGACAATTTAGATAGAAGGCTGAAGTTGTCAGCAACTTTTCTGTGGCTTCAAAGACATGATTTGCTATGGAGAGAAGCTGTATCTAAAGAAATCAGAAGCATCAGTGTTTGAGTATTTGGTGCTTCCTCTAGGGCACACATTTCCCACTTCCCAGTTTGTAGAATTGGTCCTGCCCCTCTTTCTCTCTCCTTGTCACCCTCAGCTACTTGCTGAGCAAATGTGTCATGCTTTAAAATGAGAAATGCCACAGGGGTTGTATACATTGTTTACAATCCCGATGAGCATCACCTGTGGTCTCATTTAAATGTAATCATTTACTAAAATTCTTTATTTCTCCAAAAAGAACATTTGGTTAGATTCAAAATGTACCAGAGTAAGTTAAGAGATTCCTTTAATGATTCAGTTTTAAAATTATTGACTTGCATTTTGTGTGTCTTATGGATTCTCAGGAATTTCTAGTAGTTATACATTACAAAGGGCAGAGTGGAACCCATTCAAAAAATACTAATAGACAATCAGAGTTCTTTACTCAGAGGATCATCGAAAATAAGGAGATCCCAGAGTGGCAGACACATGGAAATTTGGTCTCCATATTACCCTGTTGATCAGGGAATTTTTGACTCCAGCTGTCTTAGAACTTGAGTAAAGGGACCATAAATTTAGAATTGTAAGCTTGAATAAAATGGTAGGGGGAGTCAAATAATTGAAATTACTATTGTTGGAAACAGATATCAATCTTTCCTACTTTCGTAGCAAACATCATTCATGTAGTAGTTATTGCTGTGTAACAAAATAAACCAAATTTAAGGACTTAAACTGTGCTTAGACTATAGTTCTATAGTCTGCACGTGAGCTGGTCCGTGCTCACCTGTACCATGCAATGCTTGCTTACATGTTTTTCCAGGCAATACTTGTTCATCTGCAGTCAGCAACAGAGTTGCCTTATTGCTGAATCAGTTAAGATGGTTTTGCTGGAAAAGCTGATCTTTGTTCCTAGTCTCAATTTTCCTGAAGAACAGCATTGGTCCATTCAAATTGTAGACGTTCGTGAAAGTTCTAGAAATAGTTGCATAACATTCTCCTATAGGGCAGAAAAGATGTTTTAATTGTTAAGAACAATTGTTGTCTTGCAGTGGATTGGGGTTTTTATCTCAGCACCCATAGAGTGGCTTACAATCATCTGTAATTCAGTTCCAGGCAATTCTGAACTCTGTGGTACCAGGCCTGCACATAATACATATACATACCTACATAGAGGCAAAACACTCTTCAACATAAAAGACAACTAAAAATTTTTAACAATATAAAAACCTCTTGTGTCTATACGACGAGCTCTACATTACCATATTCAGTTATCAAAACCAATACATTATATAATCAAAGATGGGAGAACTTCTGCTTTGGATTTGAGAAGATTTTTTTAAGCCATTTATTCAAACTCTAATCTACTATAAATCACTGCCCTCTGATGTCAGTCCTCTGAGCTGTCACTTGGAATTTCTCGATACCAACAAAATTGAGTTGGTTACAGTATATGACAATTTTGAGTATTAACTTGTACAGTTACAACTAAGATAATCATGTTTGATATAACCTAATAAAATGATACATCTTAACTTGATATGTTCTAATCAGTCAGTCAGGGAAGTGATAAAAATTATTTTGAATTAAAACATCCAGAATCTTTTCTTTTCATTTTCAGAAACATTGCTTAAGCCACTTAGTATCAGTGTGTATTTCTCTTTAGCTATTGATAAATTCCTGTGTTTTATTATATGTAATTCATTAATTTAAAAGTATATATTACAGAAATTAAACTCTTTGACCTATGAAAGGATCAAGGCAGGAATTGTTCTTAATTCAAATTTTAAGTGTGACAACTTATAAAAATTTAGTTCTTTAGATATATCTCACGTATTTAGTAAAAGGAGAACTTAAAACAAAAAAAAAGTTTCTAGTGCTTAATCCAAACAGTTGAGGAGTTTTGTACCCAAAAGAGAATATTCTCTAGAGTAATTTGTTTAATTACCTGCTTAAACATGTTGAGAACTTGGGAAAATAAATGGAATGTAATATTTCCCCAAGTCCTAAATATCCTAGGGCCAAAGTTAGAGATTGGTTTTTTTGTGTTTTTATTTAGGCCTTCGTTGTGACCTATTTAGGATCAAAACCAACTCACTAAATCTAGAAATTCTACCACTAACATTAACAGTGCCTCAAAACTCTAAGAATGAGTTAACTGAGAAATAATATCATAATACACCATGGGGAAAAAGTTATTGTTTATCCTCCAGGCTTTTGTTACTGAACCACAGTATGCAAACAGTCTTTTAGCTCTCACAGGGTGAATTACCAAATATATTATTAGAAACCAGGACATTATCTGGCCCTGCTCAAGCTACAGGAGCAACAGTCTACTTAATCACATCCTGGGTTCATGTATCATCAACATGAATGATGCTGTTTGCAGTCACACCACCAATCCAGGTTCTCAGGAACAACCAAGTGTACAAATTAATGAGTTAGAGGCTGTGTCTACAGCTCACAGAGTAGAATTCCACTCTAAATACCAAGCAAGAGTAAGTTAGAACCTATAGATAGTATTTGCCCATTTTAAGTAAGTAAAGAAATAAATGAATATGAAACACAAGTCTATAGTGGAGATGTTTAAGGTTGGGAGGAACTTGAGAGAAAGGCTCGGGGTCCAAGTCATTACAGAATGATAATCCAAGCCCCAAACACTCAGATATTTCCAGTTTCACAACCGTCCTCATTATCTCTGAGGTGATATGACCTAAATAGCTGCCTGTGTATAGTAATATACTTGTCTGTTTTAGAGATAACCACACACACATATGCACACGCACACACAGAGACATACACACACACACACATGCACACACACGCGCACACACACACACACACACAAACATACACACACACACACACACACACACACACACACACAGAACCCTTCCTAAATAAGTGTGCAATCAGTGTTCTAACTTTAGGCTCAGATGGAATTCATGCTTCAAGCCTGATCTCATGTTGTCTACATCCTATTTCCTTCCAGGGAGTTCCCTCAGAAGAACATCTGTTCACCTGAGACCTTTCCATAGGGCTTAAGCTCAGGGAAGGAAATGATATTTGAAGTTTTGGTCCAGTGATGAACATGTGCTTTAGAATAGTCTACACCACCACCATCTGCAACAACAAAAATGATCTGGATAAAGAAGAGTTTCAGAAAAGAGTTTCTGAAATAAAAAAAAAAAAAAGACAGTAGTCTAAAGAAAATGAAATTAAATGTGGCTTTCTTTCATTTTTTTAAAGAGGATGACTTAGGATATATTTTAGAATTTACAGAGGTTACACTCAGCAATTATTTTGTTAGATGAGCCATTGTGCTATGTGTATGTCACTAGGGGCAGTGGAAGGGCAAATAAGTAGTAGCTACAGGGGAGAGATTATTAGATCACTCTAAGAAAGACTAGAGACATAAGTTTATATCTATATCTGTCTATCTCTCTATCCACAAAATAAACCAGATGTCAAAAATATTTCTATAAAACCATTTAAAATGGAAACTCCTAGCACTGAGATTTCCCAAATCAAAGCAATATGGTTTAATATCAGACATCTGAAATGACCACAGACCAAACAACGATACTAGGGGTGAAGTAACAGCTTCTAACAAAGGTAAATAAATTAGTTTTCAGTAGCATGTTGCTACATAACATTTAGATAGTTTTTTTTTTAATTTTCTCTTTATAGATATAAACAGGTTCTTAGCTTAAAGATTGTTGGACAAATCCCTGCTAAGACAGTGATAATCTTTTTGTACCGTGCACACAAGGATCTATAGCCAAGATTCACACAGTTTACTTCAGATCAATTCTAAGTAGATTCCCTCCTTAAAGAGTTGTCAAATATGCTCATTGTATTGGATTCTATAATCTCAGCATTTGGATGGTGGAAGCAGGAGGTCATCTTTGGGTACTCAATGAGTATGAGGCTAGTTTCAGATGCATGAAACACCATCTCAAAAACCAAATACAAAACTAATCAAAGAAGTAGGAAGTAGGGCTGTTTTATTTGAATAAAACAGTACTACGCATTAATTTTAAAAATATAAACAAGCATTTTAACAATCAATGCCAATACATTTCTTTCTAATTTTTTATTATATCAGTAAGCTCTAGTGGGCAATTCAAGAAGTGATTGCATTTCAAAATTCCAAATCCTCTGAGGAGCCAAAAGTGAAACTAAATGTCCCATACCTGACACATTTACTTCAATAATATGAGGGCACCAAAAATCAATATATCTGTTACAAAAGACATTTCCATTCCCTCCATTCATATTAACATAATTTACTCTCCTCTACTCGCTTTCTTTTCCAATGTATTACAGACTCATTAGACTCTGTGGTTTAGAAACACCGAGGTGGCCTTCAACCCTCTGCTTTCCTGCTTTTCCAATAAAGTAACTTAATCATTAAACAAAGTTGCTTTAGCCTCAAGGTGCCTCTCAGTTCAGGCATTCCATACTAGAAACTGCAACAGTTCCTAAACAGTCCTGGTCTCTTCCATCAGCCTTCCCACCGGTCCCTCTAATTCTGTCACTCACTCCCTGATCAGTGTAGCAAGTAGAGGGAACATTGTCTCTAGAAAATATTTTCTTCCAATTTGAAACCTAAGCTTTAGAAGCCATTATATTACAGTATCCTGGTTCCTTTACTCTTGATTAAATCCAACATCTTAAGGTATCATTCAGCCATATGTTCGGTGTTCTCTGTTCTCAGCTCTCTGGATACCTCTCCTGGACTACCACACAGTGATTAGCTGAGCATCCATGAAGACACTAACCTCATTGGAATCACAAAATATATTTTGAATTAAAAAAAAAGGAGTGCCACATATGGTTCAAAGAAACATTTTGCTAATCTAATTAGAATGGAAGGTACAATTTCTAAAAGGCAAGCTAACGTGTATACATGGTGTCAGAACCTGTTTCTAAAAGTTCTCTTGTGCTGGGCTAAAACGGCACATTTGAGGTGGCAGCCAATGACTGAGAACAGGAAAAATTGAGCAGCCCTAGAAAAGTCCTCTTTTTGAACAAAGATTATCAGTGAATCCAGTTAAATAAGAAATAAGTTTACAGTGGTTGAGGGAAGCAACCAGGTATTTGCCACTTCCAACATCTCCAGCCCCAAACAGCTCCAGTCCAGCAGCAAAGATGATCCTACTTGCCCAACACAAGCTGGGACACTCACAATGCTGTGCTTCTGGCATGCTGCTTTTTGTCCCTCAAAGTATCTCATTCTCTATTTTCCTCTACTCTTACCCTTTAGAAAACTGTTAAATTGATATGTTTTTCATACCTATAATTGAACTAAGAAAAAGAGGTAGGAAAAAGCTTTAAAAGCTTTCATGAATGGCACTGGAGAAGTTAAATTTCTTGTTGTATAATCTATGGCTATTTTATACTGTAAGGACTTCACTAACTATTTTAATGTTAGTGGGTAGTACAAACCTACATCCTTTAATGGTTTTTGAATTACTTAAAGACAAGCAACATGTCTACTTTATTGTGGTCCCTACATTTGAACTCACTGTCCATCACCAGAGATTTGCTCAACAAATGCTTGTTGATTTCACTGAAGGCAGTAATTGACAGAAAGCCTGGATTGCATTTCCTCTCAACTTTTATAAACTAACTATCTGCCACAACTGACTCTGTTGGCAGGTATTTAAGCTAGGGCAACCACTGTGCTTCCAAGGCCTGATGCTTTGGAGAAAATAATTAGAATGAGGTAAAAGGTTCCACTTCATTAAAATGGTTGTTTCAAAAGAATAGAATTTGAGCATATATAAGAAAAATTCTATAATAACTATATAGAACTCTTATTATACATGCTCAAATTCTACTTGCTCGCCTTCAGGTGCACATCTTGGGTTATTAGATACTGCAGGAGAATGTACCACAGGGCTTCAGCCCATCTGACCCCTGAGTGGGCTATGGGTTTGTGAAAGGAGAGATAGAGGAGAAGGGACCATTAAGTGGCTTGCTGCCTGGGTTCTGCTTTCTTTCTCCCTCTGAGGGTGAGATGGGGTCTCAACTGAGCTTAAAATCCTGGCTATCAATGGGAACTGTGAAACAGTCCAAGGGACAAAGATATTAGGTCCCCAACAACTGCAGCTTCCTGGGGAATGAGGTGGAAAATGCTCAGCCAAGGACGAAGAAGGCCTCACCTGTTCTGGAACAATGTCCCCTGATGTGAACTGGTTCATCAGGCCATCTGGATCCTTATTAAGACTCTAATTACCCTAGGGCTAAGTAGACGTTTTGACGTCCAATGAGTGTTTTCTGCAGACCTGGCACCAGGTAAATGTTTGGAAACTGCAGCTTCAGCCTCTCTGACCATCTGCTGACCCACCCTACCTGGAACCTTTAATGGGCCAAACAGCAAAGTCCAGGGGGCAAAAAGGAGGTGCTTTGGGCTATAAAACTAGTGGGCATCCAGTAACCCCCTGCCCTAAGTGACCAGCTACAATCAGAGACCATCAGCGAGCAGGTATGTACTCTCCTTTTTGGTCCTGGCTTCCCAGCCAAGACTTTAGCGACTTGAGGGAGAATGTGGGCTCCTTTCTTACAGGGACCTTTCTCTAGCCTCAACTCTGCCTATCTTTCAGGTCATTATTCCAATATGGCCCTGTGGATGCGCTTCCTGCCCCTGCTGGCCCTGCTAGTCCTCTGGGAACCCCACCCAGTCCAGGCTTTTGTCAAACAGCACCTTTGTGGTCCCCACCTTGTGGAGGCTCTTTACCTGGTGTGTGGGGAACGTGGCTTCTTCTACACACCCAAGTCCCGCCGTGAAGTGGAGGAGCCACAAGTAGCACAACTGGAGCTGGATGGAGGCCCGGGAGCAGGTGACCTTCAGACCCTAGCACTGGAGGTGGCCCGGCAGAAGCGCGGCATTGTGGATCAGTGCTGCACCAGCATCTGCTCCCTCTACCAGCTGGAGAACTACTGCAACTAGGCCCACCGCAACCCAGCCCATCCCTCTGCAATGAATAAAACCTTGGAATGAGCAACAAAAAGAGTTCTGTAATGAATGAAATGGGATTGTGTATGTGGAAGTCTTTTTCTGTGGCATTTATTATTACGCTAGCATACTATCAATCAGTCGTTAAACTGAATGATTCTGTAATCAATCATGTATGAAGCTCGTGATAAAACCCCAGACATAATTCAAGTATCCAAACTTTCATCTCTTGCCCAAGAAGAGAGGCAACGGATAAATGCCACTGAATTTACTAGACTAAAAGTGATGTATCTTTGTCTCACCCCTGGTGCTAGGCTAAAACCCTGACAAAAGCAACTCATGAGAGGAAGGTTTTCTTTAGTTCACAATTCCAGGTGACACTCCATCCATAGCAGGGTAGTCACAGTAACAGGAACCTGAGGGAACTGGTCCTATTACCCCCACAATCAGCAGAGATCTCTATATATAAGTGAATCCATATATAAACCTATCTAGATAGTGCCTCATTAAGATTCCTCTTCCTAGATGATGCTAGGCTGTCAAGTAGACAATTAAAACATCACATTCACTTTGCACATACTAAAGTCATTCTGCAATAATCCATTCACTGTCTCATTACACATAATAGAGATAGCTCCTTAAAAAGTAACTACTAGTTCTACAGTGGCAGAGGTCAGTGGGAGTTAAGACGCATCTGTGGAGTGATACAGTCTGTGCCCTTAGATGCTTCAGTGTCCAATCAGAGGAGAGGATGAAGAAATAAACACTGGAACACAGGAACTGGGTTTGTAAACCAGTACAGTAATGGTCAGAGTTTTAAAAAGATTTTTGCGGGCCAACTAAGGAGTGAACGTTAGAGCCAGAAAATGTCTTTCCAACCTTTGTGTGAACTCCATGGATCCATCAACACTATAGAATACAGGGTTCTGTCTTCCAGGCTTTCTAAATCAGACCTTGTGTTGTCAGGGCTATAGCTATAAATCTTAACAAGGCTCTTCAGACATCTTACGCATAGGGACAACTGAGAAACACTATTCTAGATTGCTGGCTACTATGCTGAGGCAAACAGAATCGAATTTAAAATTTTTTCTTCTCATTGTATTTATAACTACAAATACAATCCATGGATGTGATCTATATCAATACATTTTAATTATCAATCCCCGGACATCTTGAGTAACATTTCTTAGCAGTATATCCAATTTATCACATAACCAATCACAAGCCAAAAGGGTAATCATTTCAAACCTTGCCTGGTTTTCAACCTTAACTTTGCAACTTGCCAGCTAAGTGGTTTTGAGCAAATCATATTCACATCTCATGAATAAGGTTCCTCATTTACAAGATGGAAATAGTAAATTACTGGGGCTTAACTCACAGGTAGAAGGAAGAAAATAACATAAATAATAAAAATAGCATCCAGCATAAAATATTTAGTGTTGGGTGTCATTGGATGCCATTACCAATACTGTTCTGTTTATCTGCTTCTTCTTAGAGTCATAATGCACACTCCATGTCAGCTTCTATTTAATCACATTCCTTTGCTTGCCATTATTTATCTTATTGCTTTTACAGTACTGCGCGTGTGCACGTGCACGTGCGCGCACACACACACACACACAAATTGAATAAGGTCTTACTAAAGCACATGAGAAAGAAACCTGATCTTCATTCAAGAAATACACAAGTACACAAGTGAACTGTTTGCTTTCCTCATAGAAATGAATTTAACTTTACTTGTACTATTCTTTGGAGAGAAACTGACAAAATGAATATTTATGTCACCAGACTCTTCATGTTGGAAAGTAAGCCCCAGGTCATTGCTTTCAAGAGTAGGTGAAGCCATGGAAGTTGAGCCTCCTTACATGAAAACCTCCAGTATAAAAGAAGCCCCAGGGAGCTCCCATGCTCCCCTGCCTTCAGGAAACTTCAAGAAGACAGCAATCTCTAAGACAAGAAATGAGTTTCACCAGGCACCAGATCAGCAGGTCCCTTTATTCTGGACTTCTCATCCTCCAAAATTATAATATATAAATATTTATTGTTTGTAACATCCCTAGCAGACAGATGCCACTTTGTTAAACACAGTCAGGCAAGAGATACTTTGTTTTCTAAGGTATGTTTGTCTAAGAATCTAAAATTTTATTTTATTACTTACCAGCAAAATAATTTCTACAACCCACCTAGTGGCATCCTCCAAACTGAGGATAATTTATATATGTTTAAAAATTAATGTTTTGTCATACCAAAGTATCCTCCAAGGTGGTGGGTACAAAGGCACATTTCTTCCTTATCCACACCACACATGCAATTACTGTTATGTGATGAAATTAACCTCTATTTTTAGATTTTATCCATTTATATCTCTTGGTTCTTAATTACAGCATTTATTGAAGTTCTCTCAATTTTAATAAATTCATTTATTTCCATAAATCTTCTGATAAAGGGCTTGAACATGAGACCTGGGTAATTTCCAATTACATCATATCTCCAAAAACTCTAATGCTCTCTAAAACTAAACTGCATTAAATGAGTTTAAAATTATATAAAAAGAATATCTAATGATCACCTCCAAGAAAATTTTGGATGTGTTTCTATAATATATATTAATCTAAAACTTAAAACATTTTAGGTATCTAGATGAAAGATATTTTAAAGCCATGCTGATGAGTATATTTATTTTAAAATGTATTTAAAAGTAAAATGGAATCACTGAGATTTTTCTCCTGGTCAAAGAGTCAAGTGAAAATAAGTGTCTTCTACACAGTTCTGTATGTTTGATGGCATCACACTGTACAAAAAGAATAAGAACAATACAGCAAAATGAGAGTGTTAAAATAGGCCAGAACTTTGTACCAAAGCCAACTAAATTCCAATAGCCTTGCCTTGAACAAGTGGAAACATAACTGTATATGATTCTTTTGAATCACAAAGGATACGTCTTTAGTTAAAAATGTTTACAAATCCTCCTCACGAAAAGGTGCAAGCAAGTGACATGTTTTTTTACTTCTATAGCACACTGCCACTAAGCCCTGAAGTAGAAAGAGTCCTGAAGAGGAGCCATTATCTGTCAAAGTGATATTGTAAGTAAAGCCATTTGATCACAGTGAATGCAAGATAATCAACACCAATTCATGCCATACTGATTACAGAGTTGAAAATGCTTTCTAGAAGAACAGCAAAAGACAGTTAGAGAGAGAAGAAAGACAAGGGAGAAGAAAACTACAAAAATATTAGGAATCTTCAAATACCCCAAATATTTTTGATATCATGCCAGGTACTAGAGGAATATAGGAGATCCTGTATACACAATTAAAATCATAAAACTAGCAATGCAGAAAAGGTGCATGCTACCCTGCCCTGGGGAGCTTGCAGTTATTCAGATGCTATGAGTAAGGGCAAAAAAAAAATACATATATCAGGAAAGGACAGACTTGTCACATGCTCTCCTCTAATATCATGTCCAAATTATGGTATGTTGGTCATGACAAGATATAAGCAACTCACAATGGCACTGCAATTTTTTATTGCAGAAGTAGAAAATGGCAAATGTCTTTTGTAAACATCATATAAAGAAATTAAAATATGTCTTTAAAATTTGCATTGAAAGGACTTTAAATTATCTAACATTTTTATGCATTGAGTTAAAACATGTGTTTAAAGTCAACTTTACCCAATTTTAAATTGTGACTACTGGAAAATTAAATTAAATGATTGGCTTGTATTCTGTTTCTCCTGGAAGAACTGATACAGAATTTCTTACTGCCATTCTTATAACAATGTAAACATGAATCCTTGACTTTAGAAATTCAGGAAAGATGAAAGAGATGAGACTCGAGATATATTTCTGCCTTCTAAGGACTTAAGACTAGAGAGAGGCTTTATTGACTAATAGGAATTTGATGAAAGAAAATGGAAAATTGAAAAGCAATGATCTAAGTCATAACGTTGGCAATGAGTTTGACAGAAGGAATTGGTTATTTGCTTATAATTACAATCATTTCAAACAGCATCTGCAAAAGATCACGCAAGGAAGATTGAACCTGGATGATTTTATTTTCAAGTTAACACCATACAATGAAAGAAATAATGTATGTTTCTAATTTGAAATGGTAATGAACAACAAGAGAAAAAAGCTAATCATACACTATTTGATAGTCCCAATGCCTGCCTCCAATTTGAAACACTCTTGGAGTGCTTAGCACAATTACTGGGATATGAAAATCAAAGCAATTCTGTGTGCGGTTAAAGAACCTCAGAAAGTTGAGGAAGCTTGAAACTTCCAGAGACCTAAATAGCAAGAAATCAGAGTGGTGCCAGGTTTCCCAGGCACAGTAGGCATAACTTTTTCCAACGTACTTTGATAAAGGTTCAACCTCTCCTTTAGCCCACCACCCAGCATAGGTAGCAGAAGGAAAAAGTTATTAGGACACGGTAGGGAAGTAGACCTGTTTCAAAATAGTTCTTTGGCGGTAAGTCCAATCTTCATTGTCAGGGTATCAGTAGTTTAGTCCAATAGCAAACACCAAAGTACAAATCACCAGCTTCAGTCCAGTCCTCTCGGCATCCCAGCCAGGACAGTTCAATCCAAAAGTGCGAGGTTCACCGACAGGCGGGGATCCACAGAAGCAGCAAGAACCCTGTACATACATTCCTTGGTTGATGGTCCAGTTTCTGGGAGAACTAGGTAGTCAGGCCAGCCTATGTTGTTCTTCCAATGGGGTTGAGATCACCCTCTGTTCCACCAGTCCTTCTGCCAGCTACCCCATCAAGTTCCCTGGGTTCAAACTGATGGTTAGCTCTAAGCAACCACCTCTGGCCGGACCTCCCCAGGAAATGCCACACTTGATTCCTGTACACAAGCACCTCTTGACCATGGCAACAGTGTTGGGTTTGGTGTCTGCAGACATGATATATCCTCATGTGGAGCCATTCCCTTGGTCCCTGGGAGGTTTGATGCCTCAGAGTAGGGGAATGCTGGAATGGTGGGGCAGGAGAGTGTGAGTGGGTAGGGGTGCACTCTCATACAGGCAAAAGGGAGGGTGAGGGCAGTTGTGGAACGTGGAGGTGGCAGAGGGGTGAGCAGAAAGTGGGATATCGTGGGATGGGGAGTTGGTGGAAGGAGTAACTGGGAAGTGGGATATAATCTGAGATGTAAATTAATGAAATGATTAATAAAGATTTTCTTTTAAAAAGGTGCAGTTTACTAGAACCCTATTTGATCCTCCCCCTCCAAAAAAAAAAAAAAAAAGAAGAAGAAGAAGAAGCACCAAGATGCCACATAAGTTCTTTGTTGAGTTTCCCTCTAAGGCATCACCACAAGCAGAGCTCAAGAACAAGGCAGTGTAATGTGCACCAATACAGGTGTGCCATTAGCAAAGAGAAGTGAGGTGGAGCAAACCAGTGCTCGAAATCCCACTGTTGGTGGGGTCAAATTTATATTCTTCCTGAACATCATATGTCCTTTCACATGTTTGTTATAGCAAAACATCCTTCCATCTGTATCTACTTCAGGAAAACATCCCGTGTGCCCCCCAGTGTAACAGCCCACTTCTGTTCCGCAGGTCAGGGTCTAGCAAGAGAGAGAGTGGGGGGAAGAAGGGTAAGAGACCCGAAGAATAGAGACAAGCCAGAGGGTCTGTAAGTCTCATTTACTGTCTGCCATAGACTATATTCACACCTCCTATTGACACCTATTGACTGTATTGACACTATTACAAGGAAATCTTGGGTATTTATAAGCACAAACAGGGGAAAACAGCTGAAGACATTTTACCCTGTGCACCATGCAGCTGGGGTCACTAAACAGCAAAACAAGCTATGTGGGATAAACAAGATGTTTGTCAGAGTGTGCTCAGCTATTGTAGGCTGCTGAAAAACAAGTCTCTCATCAGGGTATATGGCTCCAGATGGCTGCAAAGATGATAGGTGCTAAAGTCGGCTCCCAACACCCCAGCAAATCATCATTTGACATAACTGACTTTCTAAAGAAACAGGAAGTTTCCATTTTACAGTGTTAAGTAAGCAGAAGTCTGCAGAGGTAAACTTTCAATCAGTTGCCGAGTAACACCCCAAACCACAGCGGTTTAAACTCAATAATCATTGCAATGCACCCACCACTTTAAGTTAAGGTACAGTGAGGCTCATCTTTCCCAAGGTGTCACCCTGACAGAGACCTCAAACATCTGCAGTTAGCTGGGATAGGACGATACTAAGTCTGAAGTAGAGACTTCAGCCACTGCTGTTGATGGGTGTTCCACGCCCTGTCTCTTATTACACTCATGCTTCCTCAGCCAGATAAGAAAATTATTTCTTCACTCATGGATGGTGGTCTGTGCTAAGAAGGCTGGGATAGCTGTGGGTTTGAAAGCATGTATTGTTCATACCACACAATCTGTTCACATAATAGTGATGGAATTTTTATGATGTGATCCTGTTAAAATAAGTTTCCATGAAAAAGGCTTAGAGGCAATATGGACTCAGTATTTTAATGGCTTAGTTTCAGAATTTTCAGCATGCTTTTGAAACATTCTATTGGTTGGATGAGACTCTAGATCTAACGAGAAGGAAATTAGCTTAAGTGTCTTGATAGCAGTAATAAGAAAGAATGTGAAATACTTATTTTTAACATAAATGTATGTATTCAGCTTATTTCTCAACAAACCATAAAAAGTAAAAAGTCTCAAACATACAATACTTAGTATTTTTCAATGTGTAATTTCTCATGAATTCACTGAAGAGTTACTGCCTACCAAAAATTTTAAAAAGTATATTGCTTAAAAATATATACAATGAGAACAGCTGATTATGGGGTGCCCAGACACATTGGATACATTAAAATAAAATTCCTATACATAAAACTCATGGAAAATTGCAGAAAATGTGCAGAAAAACGGTAACAACCAGAGTACCAAAAATTACTATACAATTGCTTCTCTTAGAAATGACAGGGACATTACATTCATCACAATTTCTCAATATACACTGCTTACACAACAAATCTCTGTCCAACTTCATGGTTTTTTAAGGCTTATAATCCAGCAAGTATTATAAGTATTATATTTTGATAAGTATGGGGCTATCCACTGAAATATGGGAATTCTATCAATGGACACATCCTCAGAAAAGAAGGAGTCTCCCTCCCTGAGTAATAGCTGTGAATAGCTCCTCATTAATGGCTGGGGCCTGGAGATCTCATTGACATTGGGATCATCTGTGCAGAGATTTTGGTTGGCTTGATCTTCAGCAGGTCATTTGCAGCTGTTGGAAGTTCAGTAGCCAAGTCATGTCCAGAGACAGTTTTATAGCACTCTTCCTCATTCCTTAGCTCTTGCATTTTCTCTACCTCCTCTTTCGTCATGTTCTGAAGCCTTAGGGGGTGGGAGGTTGATATAGATGTATCCTTTAGGGTAAACACTCGAGTCTTTACTCTCTGCACTCTGTCTGGTTATGTATGTCTAAGTTGACTGCTACCCACTGCTAAAAGAAGCTTCTCTGACCAGGGTTGAGAATAGCTCAGGTTAGTGAATATAAATAATATAAATATGAATAATGTAAGTATAAATATGTAGAAAGCTTTTGGACATCTTTGACCATAGACCTAGTTGAAATTGGAGAGAACTCTCTCTTTGCCTCTGGTACAATTCAACTAGAACCAAAGATCATTGACTATTTAAGATTTTTGTAGAGCTGTCTAAATGTCAGCAGCATGAGAATCAGCATTTTTCATTAATCTCACTCATTCCACTGCCTTGTAGGAAGTCAAACTATTTTTTTCCTACCAAGAAAATTTATGATCCATTCATGAAGAGTGCAGTGGACCACAAGCTCACTCCAGAGAGGGAGTGACAAATAAATATACCACTTCCTTTTCCCATCCATAGTAGTCATTTGCACACAGGTGGGACACTGATCCATAACCAAAGTACAATCGTGACTCCTACTGAACACAATATTCAGTCTTATGGCAAATGAATCCTGCTTGTCATGGCTTCTTCTCAAATTTTGTCTCTTATTAGATTTTTCATCAATACACTGTCCATCCTTCCAACATTTCATCTTTTGGAATTTATTCACTCTAATGCTGATTACACAATGCTAATATCCATGTATACATTAACTATTAAGTATGACTTGTCTATTTTCATCACCTATGGAGGGTGTATACTGAATATATATGCAGATAGTCATCCACATTTGCAATCAGCATAGATACACATTTATTAAATTTAGAAGGATTTTATTTTTATTTATTTGCAAATAACTAGCAAAGGGATAGTTTAATAAGTGACTAAAGAACCAAACATTTTATTGGAACTTATTCAAAGTTAAAGCCATATAAATGTTTGAAAGTGTTAAATCCAAATCCTTGTTAACATACATAAAGCAAAGTTCCAACAGTGGTAAGGGATTTTATCTATAATACAACAGTGGATTGGACTTGATAAGGAAGGCAAACCTTGAATAGATTTCCATGACACTTCCAGTACCTAATGTTCTTGTAACAGACATCAGATCCTAGAAATAGCACATTTTATTTTTTATTCTTTATTTTTTTATTGCCAAGTGAGTTTTTGAAATTTGTCTTTAATATTTTTTTACAGTCCACTAAATTTTAAAACTTTTCTTTTATCTGTATTTAGAAATCCTGTATCTGAGATACTGTGTGTAGAGTTACATTGGATGACAAGAAGTCAGTATCTACAAATTCATCATCTCAAAAGTATGATTCCATAATACTTGTGAGTGTTGTAGGCTTCTGAGACAACAAGGCTTATGAACAGCTAAGTCATTAAGAGGATCTTTCTGCTGTATTAAGAAAATAAGAGAAGAAAGAAGGTAGAGAAAGAAGGAGGAAGACAGAGAGATAAAGAAAAGGAGGGAGGAAATAAATAGATATTCCAGGTAAGCTACAGTCTGTGTATATTTGTGGCTTCATTAGCTTTACACTGAGTAATATTCTTAATGGTTTGATGTGAGATAATTAATTCCAAAATACAGTAATTATTATGTGATTATAATTAAACTCAACAATTAAATTTATGGGCTAAAATGAGATAAAGGAAATAAGATGCATACTTCATCAATAAAAATATCAGTTAATGAAAAACTAATTAAACACTTCAAAACTGATGTCGTTTATAGACAGTTTTCACGCTGTTACTTCTCACAGCAGGAATAAGGATGCGTCTGCAGCATACATCCACCAAGTAACTGATTTCTCCCTTCATGCTGAGAAATCTTTATGAGAGTAAGTAAACACAGAAATGGAAATTGCACCTATCTTTCTAACCTCATAAGTGATTCAGTGTATGTGTATCATGAAGTTTCTTCACATATTGGGTATTATGTATTAATGTCTATCATAATGAAATCCTGTTCGCATGTAACTTGTCCACATATTCTTAAGCCCCTAAAATGTTCTGTAGTTTTGTTCCCATGATGTTTCTAGGAATATAAATAAATAAATAAATAAATAAATAAATAAATGGTATAATAAATTATACCACTTGCCTCAAGTCTCAGCACCATGAAGGAGGTGAAGAGATAAGAATCTAAAACTCCATCACTGTGACAGATCTTCTCAACATCTGCTTATGCTGCTCTGAGAGCTCTGGCCTCAGAGCTATTTGCAGTACTTTTATTAGTCACCTTTTAAAAACACTTTTTAAAAATTAACTTGGTCTAAATAAAGATTCACTAATTTACAGCTAGCTTCCAATTATTAACTAAAGACCACATCCTCAAGTCAGGGTGTTCCAAATGCCTGGCTTCTCTGAACATAGATGTAACAGAGGGTAAGTGTAGAAGGAATGTGGACAGAACAAGATAATGGGTCAGTGTGTGGCTAGAACAGGCAGTATTAGTTGCATCTTATTGATAAGGTTGATCATCAATTAGTCTGTCTCTTCTATTATGAATATAAAATAATGTTGGTGAAATCCCTCTTTAAGACGAGAACCAGCATGCACTTCCAGCCATCCACATCAGTGTCTAGCTTAGGTGACTGCACATGGGATGGATACCCAGATGGAATGGTCTCCAGATGGCCCCTCCTTCAGTTTTTGTCCCATGTTTTGTTTCCATATTTGCTCCTTTGAGTATTTTTGTTGCTCGTTCTAAGTAGAACTGAGGCGTCCCCACTTAGTCTTCCTTCTTCATGAGCTTCATGTGGTCTGTGAGTTGAGTCTTCGCTATTCCAAGCTTTTGGACTAACATTCGCTTATCAGTGAGTAAATACCATGTGTGTTCTTTTGTGATTGGGTTAACTCACTCAGGATGATCATTTCTAGTTCCATCCATTTAGCTATGAATTTCTCGAATTCATTATTTTTAATAGCTGAGTAATACTCCATTGTGTTAATGTACCACATTTTTTGTATCCATTCCTCTGTTGAGGGACATCTTTGTTCTTTCCAGCTTCTGGTTATTATAAATAAGGCTTCTATGAACATAGTAGAGCATATGTCCTTGCTATATGTTGGAGCATATTCTGGGTATATGCCCAGGGGTGGTATAGAAGTTAGAGAGAAGACTGAAGTAGCAGAAAAGGTTTGTGACCCCATGAAGAAAGCAACAATACCAACCAACCAGAGCTCCCCAGGATCTAAACCACCAGCCTGGGAGCACATAGGGAGGGACCCATGCCTCCAGCTGTATATGTAGGGGAGGATAGCCTTGTCGGGCATAGGTGGGAGAGGAGATTCTTGGTCACATGAAAAACGAACACAGAGTGGGGGGGAATGTGAGGGGGGAGAGGGGGTAGTGGGGGTGGGGGTAGGTGGGGGCACAGCCCCATAGAAGCATGAGGAGGGGGGATGGTATAGGAGGTTTCTGGGTGGTGGTAGGAAGTGGGGTAAGGGGATAAAATCTGAAATGTAAATATAATACCCAATTTAAAAAATTTTAAAAAAAGAGAACCGGAAGTCTATACATTTCTATTGAAAGTGAAGTGCACATCCCCATATTCTGTTGTTCTCCTTGGGCTTCCAATAGATTGGAAGACACCTATTCACACTAAGGACATCCTGACTTGCTCTGTCCTTGGACCCCAAGTCAAGCTTTATCCAAAAATGTTCTCACAGATGAACTCAACCTATGAATGTTTAGTTCCATGTCTGCATTCCCTACAACCTTATTAAATCAATACAAAATAAGCCCCAGTCTGGTGTCCACACCTTTATGGTTAACAGCCTATTAGAATGTAATTTGCCCTTCTGTAAGAGAGCTTTTGCCTAAGCTTCATTTGACCTCCACTTTGGTGTCTGAATTAATTCTCACCAAATGAATGTTTTAGCTTTTCATAAAATCTGAAATGTTAACTTTCTCTTTCTTAAGGAGAAGGAATTTGATTGATTGATTAATTGATTGAATGGTCAATAGAGTTTTGTTTTTATAGTTTCTAAGTTTGTTTCCAGAAAACATTTTTTATTTCATTTTTGCAACCAGAAAAAGAAATTTTTGTGATATTCTCCCAGAGCTGTCTTGTTTGCCCTGTTATTCATTGTTTAAAAAGGAGGAGGCTAGAGAGGTAGCTTAGTGCCTCGGAGTGTACACTGTTCTTAACAGAGGACAAGAGTGAATTTCCCAGTATCCAAGTTAACTCACAACAACCTAGAAAATGCAGCATTGGTGGAGACGGATGCCTCTGGTCTCTGCGGCCATTTATACCATGTACTCATGGCTACTCACAGACAAACACGTGCACACAATTTAAAACTACAAAAACAACAGCAAAATCAAGGAAGGAGAAGGCAGCAGCTGAAATCCCACTGAATCGAAGCCATACCTCGCAAGCAGGGAACACTGATGCTGGGAAAAGGATAGTTCAGGGTAAGAAACACACTAAGTATACATTTCTGTATGAAAGAGTAGGGGGACATTTTCATTAGACTAAGGAATGGATCTGATACTTCAGGGCATAGAATAAACAACTGACAATTATAACTTCAAACATCTTTCTCATGGGAGAGATCTGTACAGAAAGAGAATGTAGTGAGCCATGGAGATGCGTTTTGTGATGCAAACTTCTAAGTCAATCTTACTGAGGACTTTGCTACCCAGGATGAACACAGAGTGAAACAAGTAACCTTTGAATGTCCAGAATGAGAACTAGAGACAAGCATGTAGTAAGTCCCGCAGAGAAAAAAAGAGCATGAAACAATAAACCAAACAACTGAACTAGCTTTTGTATGATGTTACAGTACTAAGATGGTTTGTTGTCCTCAGAATCTTTAGAGACTTGACCTTCCTTCACCAATGTTGAAAGGTAGAAGAGATTTTAAGAATTTTTTAAGATCACAGAAGCACCACCCGTCAAGGGAAAAAAGCTGTCCCAGGAGAAATATTTAGGTCTTCCAGGAATAAATCAGTTACCAGAAGAGTGAGTTTCTAGGAAAGCTGGCTACACATATGTTGTTTGGTGTCCTTGCTTATATTATTATTGGTGGCCTTGCTTATTATTATTATTATTATTATTACTATTATTATTATTATTATTATTAATTTCCATACAACAAAGGAATTCCTAACCTGTATGCTTTTCAAGATATTATTTTCTTACTCTGCCACATTATGTAGTTCCCCCCCCCAAAAAAAGGGATCTGTTAATTGATATTAAAAAGTAACCTCTATACTCTATACTTTAAATTTAAGGCATGTCTTTTTTCCTCCATAGATCACTTTTCTCTCTGTTATTCTGTAGCTTGACTCATAGGTACTATATGGTTGTTTTCCATCAGAGAAACATGGTGTAGGGAATTTGATACTTCTGAACAATATAATTAAGGTAAATTTCAGGAGCTAGGCAGAAAGGGAGAATCCTCTTCTGAAGAGACGAGATATGAAAGTCCTCAAAGACTGATACAAACTTTTGTGCAGTATACATGGGTCACACTTAAGTGTCTATTTTATTACGCCTCTCTAAAATATCCTATCAGTAAGGAGCAGTGATTGTGTTCATAAAGAAGCAAAAGTCAAAACTCTCAATTAATTGGGTGGAGCACAAGAAACATATATGAACATTTAGAATGGGAAAACATTAAAATATCTACACACATATACACATGCACACAGAGCGCATGCATCATGTGTGCATGTGAACAAAGATGAGTACAAGGGATGGCTACTCTAGACAATGACTACTTCTTTTGTGACAGTTTTGGGTTTGTCTCAGCCCTCTGATTAGAGAGATCTCACTGGGATTCCTTAGAACAGAAAGTTTTTATTTTAAAAAAAATTACATCTCACCTAAAAACCAAATTTCAAAATGAAAAATAAATGTTTCATGTGCATGATCCCTGATATAATGCAAATAACTGCATTTCAAGATAAATGTATTCTTCAACCACACTGCTGAATATGGAATGCTCAAATATTAGCTTTTTGTAACAAATATTAACAGTTTCATAAAGGCCCTAGATTAATATTTTATAAAATATGAGGTGGATATTTTCTCCCACTGTTTTTTCCAATAGAGAAAAAAAATGCTGTCTGCGTTGAAAATCAATGTGAAATAGTTGCTTCCTTGTGTGCCTCTGATTTTCCAAAGCATGATTAATGTTATTTATTGTATAAGTCATTACTGGATAGTCACCACAGGAAAAAAATTGATTTATAATTTTTCTCAAAGAAATTCTTTTATCAGCATTAATAAGATGTCACTGCCTAGAATAATTCAATCACCAAATATTTTCCATCTGTAAATTTTCAGAAACGTTAAAAACATACTAATTTTAGAAAACATAATTATTGTTCCTTTGATCCAACTTTATATTATACTGTGCTTTTAAAAAACACACACTCTATAAAGGAGACTTACAGACAAGGAGGCACCACAGTTCCTTTGGAATTTAATTCAATTTGAAGAATTGGAAATTATGGATGTGTTTCCAGCATCTCTTAGAAATGGTAGACCCCGGGCCTTTCCCCCCACCTTGGCACTCCCTCCAATGGAACATCTCTGTGAAGCACATGTAATGTCGCTCCTCTCTCTGTGTCAGGGTGAGGAAGTACTTCACAGTGGAAGTGCCTGGAGAAACTGCTCTCCTCTCCTGCAGGATATGAAGGAGCAAGAGGAAGAGGCTAGGATGCCGATTTCCCCCTAAAGGGCAAGCTACCAAAGTTTTGTCCTTCTCTCACTGACTCTGACTTTAAAAGCCCTGTCCCCTCCTTGAGTCACAGGAAGCCAGTAAACTAGGCTTTGACATGTGAACATTTGAGACTTCCAAACTAGAGATTTTTATTATTTTATTTATCTGCAAATTCAGTGTGAGAGATTCATCATTTTAGTATATATCCGTGGAATGTAATGGATCAAGCACCTATGTAAAGAACCTGTCAGTCTGAGACTAGAAAATAAGTCTTATAATTCAATTCCTGAAATACCAAAAGATTGGGGCTTTAAGAAAATGCTCAAATAAAATGCCATATTCTGATCTTTTCAGGAAAGATATTCAATCTGCCAAATATTGCATTACTTGATTTTGATTTCCTCAAATCTCCTAATAAAAGAATAATATTATGTCATAGAGAAAAAAGCACATTAGATAGTAAATATCATGAAAATTTGTTTCAAATCACCTTATAAAATATTTATAAAAACATACGTATCTCATGTCAGTAAATAGTATTATTAAAAAGCTGTTTACAATAAAACATTTCATTTAATACTTAAATCAAAGAAATTTCTCATTAATTCTAGAAGAGACTAAAACAAGGTGTTTTGAAGTACACATGACATTAAAGATGGTTAATCACCCAAAAGAGCTTTAATCCAAAACATCAGCCCAGATAAGAATATAACATCAAACAATATAGAAGGTATGTTTCATGACTCCTATTATGTAACATGAATTATATAGTATCTACTTCATACCAGGAAATAGCAAAGTGTGTGTGTGTGTGTGTGTGTGTGTGTGTGTGTGTGTGTGTGTGTGTAAGTTTATATTAAGTTCAACAATATAATATAATAAAAATATATTTCTGAAATTATTGTCTATAACTATTAGGAAGCTGATGGAACTCAGAAAATGATATGAAAATGACACAAATTCTAAGTATAAGTTCATAGATTCTATCCTGCTGTTTCCATTGCTAGGATAAAACATCACAACCAAAACCACCTTGGCAAGGAAAGGATTCGTTTCAGCTTATCACAGTTCCTCACTGAAGAAATACTCCCCAGACTACTAATTCTTAATCACAATTAATTCTTCAGCCCCAGATGACTAGTGTCAATTAACCCTGTAAAGCAGAGGTTTCACTCTAGTTGTTCCTATTTCAAAATATCAATGTCCCCAATTGAGTCTTTAAGGAATTCTCAAAACTTCAAAGGGAAGTTCTGAGAAATCTAACAAACCCCACCACAATTATCTGAACTGTTTCCAACAATATCCTCTAAATTCCCACGTAGGGCTAGACTTTCTCAGACCTCCCTGACATGAAATTTTTATTATACATTGAAGCTTAGAGCTTTGACTAGTACCATCTCCCAGCCGGCTCATCTAACTTAAGCTATCTGGCCAATGAACTGCCACATGGCTAGTTCTTTACCGCTCTACTCTGCTGTGGTACGATCCACTCTGTGTCTTCTCCCTAATCTCCCACATTTGCCTTTGTCTCCCAGTATCTGTCTCTCTCTCTTGGAAGTTCTCCTCTCCACTTCCTGCCTCAGCCATTGGCCATCAACTCCTTATTACAACCAATCAGTAGTGAGACAAGCTCTGATACAATTCTAGATTGACTTTAGGCAGGTGAGAAAGGACAAATATTTACAAATATAAGGCACACGATGGACCATAGAAATGACAATACCAAGATCCTGCCAGCACTTAGTTTTTTGCCATTACAAAATTAAAAACTGAATATGCAGAGACTCTCCTTCATACAAAGTAAAGAAAGATCACCCCAACACCCACAGAACAATCTATTGACCTCTGAGCACTCAATGGTTTTACCAGCTCTAAGTGCTAAAGTCCTTCCACAATCCTACAATTTGATCAGGTCTTTCATAGCAATCACCTCTGACCTTGTACCAAATTCTATCTTACTGGGTCCTTTTTTTTTTTTTTTTGGTAATGAACCACTATGACCAAAACCAATTTGCTATGAAAAAACACCTTGATTAAATTAACTTGCTGGGATGACCTGCCTCTACAGAAATTATATCAAATGACTCTGTAGATGTGCCTCTGTATCTTCAATTATTAATCACTGTGCCTGGTGCTAGTGGGATATTTGATATTGTCATTTTTTATGGACCATTACCTGCTTTCTATATGTAAATATTTGTCACTATCTCATCTGATTCTCTGACATTATCATGTTAAAAAAGCATGCCCCCTTGGGGGAGATCAGAAAAGGTCACATTAGTTTCAATTGTCCAAAAGACAAAACTAAGATATGGACTGAGTGGAGGGATGTTGCTAATCACCTCAGAATGTGTAAACTGTAGAACCTCTCCCACTATGGTAACAGCTTTACTGTATGAGAAAGGAGTGTGGCTTTTGATAAATAGAGAGCTGGTAGTTGGAGCTGGAGCAGGACTAGCAGAAAAATACCAAGCAGAAAGATAGGCAGAGGGACAGAAACATGGATGAGAATGGAGCAGGGACATAGAGCAGTGAGACCCAGTTGGAAGGACACAATGGCAGAGATGTTGGGTTAAGTTAGAAGCCAGCGGAGAGATTGCCCCAGCAAACAGTCCAACAGCCTTAAACTATACACGTCTCCACATGTCTTATTAAACCACAAATGGCAGCCCAGTGCCCCACAATAGTAACTTGTGGGAGAAAGACTTTATTTTGAGTTAAGGGTTCCAGGAAGTTGGAGTCCAAAATGATGGGGAACCCGTGGCAACTGGCAACCAGCATAGCAGCTACAGCAGGAAGAACTCACATTCTATATTGCAAGCATAAAGCAAAGAGAACAAACTAGAAGTGGCCTTTGAATATCAAAGCCCACCCTAGTGCCAGAACTATTTCCTCAAAAAGAAAATCTCTCCAAACAGTGCCACCAACTGGGGACCAAATGCTCAAATACCTGGGGCTATGGGGATATCTCTCATTTAGTTCGTCAGACTTTTTAGGCCATAGACACAGAACTGAAACAGCAGTGGGTTGTTCGCACTGTCTCTCACCTTTGTCTGGGCATATTCCTTTTAATTTGGGTATCTTTTGTTCATGAAACCACTGTCTCTTTGATCTGGACATATTCCTTCAATTAGGGTATCCTTTGTTCATTAAACTTCAATGTGATTGGAGAGTTTACTGCTGAATATCTTCCTGTGTTCGAACTTTTGTTTGTTACCTTAATTAAGAATTGTTTTTCATATCTTAATTAAAAAGTGATTTTTTAACAGAGTCACAGGATAAATAACGCTGACACATTTTCACATTCCCATTGAAATTTTATGTACTTGTGACAGTTCAATACTAAAGCTAAATTCATTTCCCTCATCATTAATTATGAAGCATATATTGTCATCTGTTATCCTTCTGAAATGACAGGTCTGCCAAAACATGTTAAAAATCTCTTAGATCAAATGGGATTTAAGACAAGACTTTCATTAAGTAGATATTTTAACTTTCTATAGCCCATCAAAAGCATGTATCTTAAACTCACTAAATGAATATCTTAAAGTCTGTGTTTTCATCCTACTAAGAACATATGCAGAGTTCCAGATGGGTTACTTCTAAAGCAAAATGTTGTCATCTATGACCTAGTCCTTTGATCTTTCAGCTCAGCATATTAAGTCTATAAGTGTATGATACCATTTATGCTTCAAAAATTGCTGCCACTTCCCTATATGTCATCGGTTTGCCTCATACTAAGTCTCTATCTGTATGTGTCTACCAAAGATCTACTTCTTATCTGTGTGCCTTTGGTGAACAGAAATCAATACTGAAAAAAGTCTTGAGAGCAGTTTGGTTTGTATACCAGCTTGGTGCATGAAAGTTCTGAATTCTTTTGACCTAATACTGTGTTTGTCAAGTGTGGAGCACATATAAAGTGGGCTTCCAGCATGGCCATTCTGATGGTCTGGAAAAGTAAATTTAAACAAGTCATTTAATTTCTTTTCACCATAGGTCTACCAGATATCAAGTAAATAACATAAAAATCTCTGTGATTTGTCAGCAGCTAAGAGTGCATCTTGTTCTTCCAGAGGACTCAAGGTTGGTTTCCAGCAGCAACTCTAGGGAGCTTCCATTGGCCTGTAATTTTTGCTTCATTGGTTATATCGCCCTGTTCTGGCCTCTCTGGCCACCTACACGCATGTGCATACATTCAAACAAAAAAAATTATACACACATAAAAATAAATCTTAAATAATTGTTTATTCTATAGTTTGTTTCAGAGATTATATGAGTTAATTATATAAAAGTTTAAGACAGTGCTTTTCACATAGTAGATCTAATGTGGTATTTCTACTTCATGATTCATATAAAATAACCACTGACATCAGCTTAGTAGACATTGTAGCATCCATAACACATAAGCACAAACAGCCTTTTTTGTTGTTGTTGTTCTTTAAGTTTTCCTCATTCTTTGGGCTCCTAGTTCCTACAACGTGCAATATGTGATGAGAGAGATGAATCCAGCAGGACTGGACTGGGAGGTTCTGCCAACAACTCATCATGCTCTGACCAAAAGCTTTGTGGATCAAGGCTGAATCCAATGAACCCCTTTTTTGTCTCTCCTACTTATCCAGAAGCCCTAGACTGAAGAAGAATCCACAATACAGAAAACTTCGATACCACATGGAAAATTCAGAGCATTCTAAGATAACAAGAATGAGGTAAGCATCAAAATACGCATTTAAAATATAAAATAAAATTACATTGTATGGACACAGAAGATTGTGGTTAAGTATTTATATCAGCAATTAAAGAAACAGAGCTCATAGATTTGACAGAAAGCAAAGGAATGGTTTGTGGGAAGGGTTGAAATAAGAAGAGGGAGGTAGAAAACAGGATGTTTATATTTTTAATTTCAAAATATAGAGAAGTATTAAAACTAAAATTTGTCTTATAAAAATATGGAAACAGGCTTATAGTGAGGTTCTGAAGTAAAAAATTCTGGTTTCTTCAGAGAATCGGTTGTGTCATGTGATCATGTGATGTTTTTCTGGAAACTGTCCTATAAGTGGATGTTCTTGCTGAAGCAGACAGATGGGAGAATGTTCTGCTGAGAACAGACATGTGTTTCTCTAGGAGCTTCATTGAAAAAGTGCATGTGATGTTTTTCTAGAACAGATGCTTGAGAGAAAACCTGTCATTTGGAAAGTGTATACGTATACCCAACCGACAGTGGACAAGAATGTATGGTCTTGGTTTGCCTTGCCACTCTTTTTTTGACCATTATTTGTCATAACTTTATAGAGAGAAATGCACCAAAGAACTTCTTGTGGTAATCCTGCAGCTCCTTGCACACTTCCTCAGATTCAGACTGATTGGCGGGGCCTTGAGGTTTCTTCTGGATAGAATTACCGTTGTTGATTCATGAATCGTGTTTGTGAATGGATTGAGCTACCACTGCTGATTCACGTGAAATGAACTTCCATATCCTGACAACGCAGATTGTATCTTCCCCAAAGAACTATTTCTAAACAAGTCCATGTCCTCCTTTGCCCCACCAACCTTTCCTTTCTACTACCCCTAGTGGGTGGTGGGCTAGAAGAAAGGTTAAGACATTTACTTATTAAAATCGGGTTTGAAAAATGTAAATCTGCAAGGTTAAATCTTCAAGAAACAAGTAACCATGCCAGATGACATGGGCAATATCTCCTACGCTGTTGTTTTGTAAACCACCAGAAATACTTCATGTCTCTCACACTCTCTTTAAATCATCCATAAACTCACTACCAGCCGAAATAGGAAGTGAAATGTCACTACAATAAGTTTTCATAAGATAGGATTTGGGAGACTAGTGTTACTGAGCTTAAGGAAAGTGTTTTATATAAAGACAGAGTTTTGTCCTTGGAATGCAGTTGGGTTTATCCCAGTACAGTCATTGGATCACCATCGAGATATGGTGGCTATACATCTTGGATTTTTCAAGACACTCACAGCTCTAAATAAATTTCTTCTCAAATTATCTGACCCCAAAAAGCAAAATTACATGTACTTGTATGGATTAGTAAGCATTTTTGCATGTGTCCATAACTTACCACAGAATCTTCTGGCATTCTTGATCCTACTTATCTTTCAATGTTGTTTGACAATTAACTCATTCAAATAATTACTCAAATACTGGAAATATGGCAACCCAAGGGTATCTAAATTATTTATTTAAATCTTAACATTTTTTTCAATGTCCAAGTCTTTATAGAAACACAAATGTAACATGATACTTCTATGGCCTGTACCTTTTGACATGTTATGTAATACATTTGTATAGTTTCACAGTCTTTCTTCAACAGAGCGACTCCTTCTTGGCTTTGTATGATACCAATTTCTTATAACTGATTGCCTTAGAAAACTACCTCTCATGGTTCAAAAAGGAGATATAGTATATATCTGTAACTTACACTTACACAGAATATATCTATAATTTACACAGTGCCTTGGGTAGATTATTTAGCTTCCTTGTGCTTTCCATTCTCATTCATGAATGAGCTTTGTAGTAGTATAGGTCTGTTTCTTTAGAACCAAATGAGATAATACACAGACATATGGAAGGAATTCAATAACTATTGTTGTTGATGCTGATGACGTTATTATTTCATATCTGCTTGCAATGTCTTACATGTGCTGCCAAGTTTCATGACAGTGCTAAAGTTTGGAACTTGAAAATGACAACGACTGACAAAAGTAATCTATCCTTAATTAGGATACATTATAAAAGTTTGGTGTGCATCATCAAAAGGGCCAACTAATGGACAGCTATAACAGAGTACCAACTACATGTCCAGAATTATCTCAGATCCAACAGGAAAAGACAAAGCATCCTTGTCATTGATGAAAAACACTCAGTCTTGGTTGTTTTTTAATGCATTTTATTGATGTCCTGAATATCTAAAACACTAAAGACATAATACTTTAGTTCCAATATGGATGCAACATAAAAGCTATAAAGGTAGAATTCTTGGAAGTAGTGTGTGTGTGTGTGTGTGTGTGTGTGTGTGTGTGTGTGTGTGTGTATCTGTATGTGTAGTATTGATAAATATTGAAATCAAACATACACACACAGACATACACATGCACATACACAGATACAAAGATTTTAATCTAAAAACTAGAAGCAGCGATGGGTTTTCTTTCCTGTTTTTAAATTTTGGTGATATATTATGAAATTGTTCAGATATGCTGGTTGTATCAATACAACCAATAATACCAATATTCATACTATGCAACTTAAGAAGTAAAATGTCAACTGAAGCCCTTTGTGAATTCCTTCCCAATACTGAAGAGAAGCATGTATGGACATATCTGTCTACTTGCGCAATACTTTTTCATGTCTTCATAGATGAGAATAGTCAAGTATTGTTTAACAGTATTGATAGCGAACAGCTTGTTGTTGGCCTTTAAAGCAATTCTACAGTTCAAAGTGAAACGAAGGTTAACTGCCTGCCAGTACGCAATGTGTCAAGTGCATCTCCTAAATTTACATTATTTTACTGTCACGAAGATCTTATAAACTTCTTAATTTAACACATAAAGAAACCACACCTCAGCACTGGCCAAAGAAACTCTGTTGTATGAGTTGGGCCTGGACACAAGAGGATCTCTGTATGTAACAATTAAAGAAAGAGGGACCATGAATTTAAGAGAGAGAATGAGGGTTTGGAGAAAGAAAAGACCATTGGAAAATGACGTAATTATAATATCATTTCAAGTAATTGTTAAGTAAAACAAGAAATCACAGTTCAGTGAGTTTGCTTTAGATGCCTGACGAAAAATAGGAAAGTTGCTGTCTTTATTAAGCCCTCTCTGCCCAAGTCATTGGTGCCACCCCATGACAATGACACTATCTATGGACTCGTGAAATCTTAAACTCCAAGAGCATCCTTAATTAGCTTCCAGGGTATCATTTTATTGGATTATCTTTAACATTTAGTTCTTTTCATATACAAAATAGATACAATGAAATTAGCATGCTGTGCTTTTCTAAAATATTAAAAGTTCTTGTGAAATTCCCTGTTACTGTAGACATTGGAAAACAGATGTTCTATAGTGATTAAATACTGTTGGTTCTTTTATTTCTAATGAGGAAGAGAGAAGACTTGGAAATCTGTCTGATAATAATCTTTGCAAATAAGTGAGTAAATTTACCTATGAAGGATGAAATATGGATACTGGGAGATACTCAGGGAGCAATGGCTCAAGAAAAAAATCGTCCAAGGTCTTTGTTTATGGTTCTGATCCACAGAAGAACAATTTGGAGCGACAGTGAACCAACTTCATTGCACCTGGTGCTGCTTCCTCCAAAGTACAGATAGCACTAGGCTTCAAAAAGTGATGGTTAGAACGAGAGGGAGCCTCTACTCTCCAAGAGAAGTTTCTATGCACTATCTAGAGACTTTCATCAGGAGTTATGCCCAAGTTTCAGAGTAAATTAATCAAATTTAATAGGTCCTAAGTTTTCCCTTCTGAGAGGAAAAGGTGTAGCAGGATAGTTTCCTGCTGCTGCTACATTGTTTTCAGTGGAGCGATTGAGGAGGGGCTAATGTGGGAGGAATGAAGAGGGGAAGGAGAGGAAGAGGAGAAAAAAGAGGAGCAAGGGAAGAAGAAGGAGCAAGGGAGAGAAGATGGCTGAATACGTCTGCATGTCTTTAGTAGTCTCAGGTAGCTATTCATATCTAGGTTAGTTAATTGAGTTAACTATTCTAATTGTGTAGGCATCTTGTTAATTGAGCATTTCCAAATATATAAAGCCTTTGGATAATAATTAAGCTTTAGAGTCTAATTTCTACCAGGCACCGTGGGCATGGTGAGTATTCTGGGGTTCAGCCAAGCTTTGTGGAGACAGCATGGTAGATTGACAGAGCCATCATCCATGCTGACATCTTGTGGATGCCTGGGCCGGTGTTTCTGGCTGACTAGAGGCACAGTCTCGAGGATCTAGTTGTGGCACATGTGGCCTATGGCCGCTTCCAGCTGTGGTGTGCTTGGCTCTGGCCGCAGAACTTGGCTGCCTGAGATAAGCAGAGCCACTGCTGCTTAATAGTTGGCTCGCTCAGCAGCAGGATTTAAATATTAATACCAACAAAAAGGGACCCTTTACATTATTAAGATTAATTTATATAATTTTGTGTTACTTTCTAAAAGGAATCCTTTTAGTACCTTGGCTCAATTCATCTTTAAACAATAAACTAGCTCAAGGGTTCAGGTTGGTGATGTCTTTGATATCCTTCATGAAAGTGTTTCCATGGTAAAAACTCACAAAATCATCAGAAACTGATATTTTAAAGGTTAAAAAAAATGCAAGGAAAGAAATAAAATCAAGAAAAAATAGAAAATCCATATTTTACTAGCAAACTGGCGCAACCTTAGTCACCATCAGTTAGCTGTAAAATAATGTTTGCAAAGAGCTCTGGGAGTAAGGGCCATCACATACCAATTGGGCTCTGATGATTTTATTGTTTTCTGCTACAGATTGGGGTTGGTATGTTTTAAAGAATGAGCTTTTACAACATCCCTTGCAGACCTTGCCAGCTTAGGTACCAATAAAAATATTTTTTTTAATCAAGCCAGTGACATTTTTACAAGAGGTATGAAAAATTCTATATTGAAAATCCAACTTGCACAAAACCCATGGGTTTTTCCTTCAGCCAAGAACGTATTGAAGTGAACAAGAGCATCTGACAGGACAGGTTTGATGTATTCTCTCACGTGGGCAGTTTGAGGGCTTTATCAGCACATGGTGCCCTTTCCCTCAGAAATGTTTCCATTCGGTGACTCACATCCTTATTTTACAAGAGATTTCTTTGAATTTTCTACCAGGATGAGTAAACTACAACTTGTTTGCCCAGACCAAGGTCTCTATTACACTCTGGGTTATCACAAGAGAACTCAACACTTTGCCTGTACCCTACAGGTGAAGACCAGGTGAGGTTCTTTATCCCAAGGCACCAAGAAACTTAGCACCAACATCAAAGCTCAGAGCCCATTTACCTATAAGGATCTAGCTTGCGCCAATACCAACATCTTCCTCATAGTACAAGCATGCTACACTTTCTGGTTCTTGAGTGCTTCAACTCCACTCTTCATTGTGCCCTTGCACTTCTGAATGAGCGTGTCTTGTTTTCTTTGAATTCCTCCCCCCCTTTCACAAATCCTCTTCTGTTTCTATTAAACTGGTTCTTACTCTGCATTCTATCAAATTTTTATTTCAGTAGGGATGAATCCATACGTCAATTATTTTAGGGCATTTTACTGGTTTTTGATGGGAGCCAACTTTTAACAGAAAGCGCTAGAAAGCAGCTATCCATGCCTGTAAGGCTTAGGTCATATCCACGACCCTACAAGGGGCGTGGCAAAAAGTGTATAAATACCCCAGATTTCCCTTCAATAAAAGAGACTGGATCAGAACCTTGTCTTGTTTCCATTCCTAGCGTCTCTTCCCCTTATCTGGACTCTCTCTCTCTCTAGACCCTGACCCGAAGACCAGAGTGGCAGTTTGGGCCAGGCAGTGGTGGCATAAGCCTTTAATCCCAGCCCTTGAGAGGCAAAGCCAGGCAGAGCAGAGCTGGTTGCAACAGTTTTGGTTGTTAGAGCTTATCAAGGTGTTGTGTATTTTCTCCACTCACATTCAGGCTAATTCCCATTATCCTGAAAATATTCTAAAGGCAAGAAAAATCCTCCCTCACTCCTCCCTCTGAGCATGAGTGTCCCTGCCAAGTAGATTTTCCATAACTAACATGTATAGTTACGTAGCTTTTTACACATATGTTAAGTAATATGACCCAGGCTCATCGAAGTTAAACACATAAAAGATAATAATTAGAGTCTAACTAGAGCTACCTCAGAAACTGTCAGTTATTCTTGGTTTACAATGATTAGGAAATTGACTCTACTAATGGCCTACCTAAAAATGAATGGTATTAATTACTGTCTCATAAGAGTTATTATGAAATGTTCACCCATACAAATAAAACTATAAATTTGAGATTAAGAATGTATATAGGCACTGTTAATAGTTGGTTTTGACATATCATCTTATGCCTTTGGGGGTCTCTAAGTTTTATGTCAACTTGACACAGGCTAGAGTCATTTGGGAAGAAAATACCAACTTAGAAAATGCCTCTACCAGATTAGCTTCTTGGACAAGCTTGTGGAGGCATTTCTTGATTAATGATTAATGTTTAAGGATCTAGCCCATGAGGAGGTTGCACCCTTGGTGGCAGGTTAGTCCTGGAAAAGTAGGCAACCTAAGCAAACCCCAGGGAGCAAGCGAGTAGCTACACTCCTAAGTGCACTCTACATAAGCTGCTGTCTTCAGGATCCTGTTTGACATAAGTTCCTGTTCTGTCTTCTCTTAGTGATTGGCTGTATGTATGCCAGGACTGTATCCTAGAAGTGTAAGCATAAATATATTATTTAATCTACAAGTTGCTTTTGGTAATGAAGTTTAACACAACAATATAAACCCTAGTTAAGACAGTTTTTATGAAAGTCTAGATAATCATTCTGCTATGAGACAAAGAAAACACAAAATTAAAAAAAAACACACACACAGAAACATGGATGTTGAATGCACATCAAAATAATACAGCAGGACAGGACAAGGTATAGCATTTAGTACCTATATAAAATACACATGTAAAAATACCATATATACTATGGCAATTCCAGGCTATGTGGAACTGTATGGTGACACGATAGATAATTCTGAAAGAAATGAGGCAGAAAATAATGTGAGGTGTTCGACAGCATCAATCTAAAGGAAATATAAATGTAGAACAAAAGAATATTAATTGAGTGGGAGGCGGATCACTCTACTCATTTGTGGGACAAAGACTGCAGTAGAGTACGGATCTATAGGGTACTCAGGGTATGGTATCAAGGAAGATTTGCAGCCCCAACTTACATACAGTGATTGAGGACAGAGGATTGCTATGTTTATTCAATGACAAAAGTCCTCATCTTTAGACAAGTGCAATGTGAGTAATTTCATCATGAAACCTGACATTTAGCTACAAAACTGATCAAGTACAATAAGAAAACTCATCACTAACCTATGATGCAGATAGTTGGACAGATGAAGGGTAGAACTGGCTCCAAGAGTGCTTACTGTTTCATAGGCTCTTTGATCAAACCCATGCTTGCCCTGTAACTTCACGCAGCTTGTGACTCTTATTTATGTTGACCTTGTAGGGAACAATCTAAAGATTCTACTACCCCTCCTCTCTCAAGGGTGATTCTATTTGCTCTGAGCAGTGATGGGTTCTCTGAATCATTTTTGCATGCATGTCTGTCTCCTTGGAAGACTCAGTATCCAGTGATCTTCCTAAAGGGTCAGAAGAATCACAGAAGTGTAAATCAGAGCCAGAAACTGGAGCTCAGTAAGATTTTCTTAGTAGCTTTAATTAAAACGAGTAGTTTTCTCTAAATCCCTTCAGTAGCCCTTAACACATAACTAAAATCATTTGAGACCTCTCTAGTTCCCTGCTCTGTAATACAGATATATGGTTTGCTCTGTGTTGCTGTTTGCCTTGATTGGAAGTCCAAACTTTCATAGAATATCTATATACAAAAAAAGAAAGAAAAGAGAAAAAAGAAAAGAAAGAAAGGAAGCATGTAATACCCGTGGGGTCTTCTGCTTAGGGTAAACTTCCTTCCTGCAGTTGTTTCATTTGTCAATCACCCAACTGAAGCCCTGACTACAATGGATAAATGTGGGAAAGGGAGAGAGAGAGAGAGAGAGAGAGAGAGAGAGAGAGAGAGAGAGAGAG
>JANHMN010000003.1:177657524-177696615 GCA_030674055.1 Rhabdomys pumilio
AGAGAGAGAGAGAGAGAGAGAGAGAGAGAGAGAGAGAGAGAGAGAGAAAGAGAGAGAGACTTTAAAACAAAACAGTACATGAGATGGAAAATAGAGAACCTGTCCCCAGCACACTATCCTAGAAGAGTAACATGAAGAAGCCCTTGGCACGGAAAAGAAGAGTCTCAGAAAATGGGACAGAATAAATAAAAATGAGCATTAAAATCCAAGGATGAATATATTCTTGTGTTTTGTAAATAATGAAGCAAGAAAAATTTTATAGCATCTTATGTGATTATTAATGCATAGAGGGACTTATGTGAGAGAGTTATAAGCAGGAGAAAGTAAAATTGCTTGAAAGAAGATAAGTTTTCAAGCCAAAATGGTGAGAGTTCAGTGATGTCCAACTGCAGTAAGCAACTAGAACATCCCTCAGTAAACAGAATCAACATGAAATGTTCAAAAATGTCCAACTAACTCTCAGTGATGCTAGAACATAAAACAGAGATGTGAAGCAGAAAAAAACAGAGTAACAGAAAAAAACTAAAACAAGATGGAATTAAGCTAGAATAAATAAAAACATGATATAAAATGTATAGTTTCAAAATATATTACTTCAGCAGCAGACGTGTCCAAGTAGAAAAAAAAAAATACAGTTCAAATATGTGTTGTCTACAGAAATCTCAAGTCACATAAACCTGTGTTACGAGTTGAAGTGAAAAGATGAAAGAGGTAAATCGTGAACCACATAAAACAAAAGCCAAAGGCAGCAGTGGCAGCTGTGAGTAGTAAGACTTCAGGATGAAATTATCAAAGACTGAGAAGAAACCTTAAATGATTATACAAAACTTAAATGATTATAAACTGAAACACAGGACAAAGAATAGTAAATACTTACAGAACTGGATGAAGAAAGAGATCAATCCATCTTTATAGCTAGAGTTCAAAATCCTCCTCTCAATGGTCTACAATAACAAGATGAAAAATAAGCCTTTGTAAGAACAGACATGTGGCTCTGCCACTGGTTTTGCTCTGGAAATTGGGCTTGATGATAACAACATTTGCACTTTGTAGTTTCTTGATCATGGAATGTGTTCATACTTCTAAATGTAAACTATAAAGTAGAACCCATAGGTAACTAATCCTCAGCTGCTATCCAGTTAGCAGTAGAACTCAGAAAGAGTGGTGGACACCCATAATTCAGGCACCTAAAACACTGAGGTAGAACAACTACCAGTGTGAGGCCAAGACAGTCACATAGTGAAAGCTATCACAGACAAGAAAAAAGACCCATGACAACTCAATCATAAAATTAACAGAAATAAGAAGGTAGATCAAAATGGGAGAAATGTGATTCTCAGGATACAAAGCCCTGTGTTACTTAAATTCCTTTTTCTGTGACCAAGAATCAGACAGGATGGAGCCTATAGGAGAAAGTGCTTAGTTTGGCTTACAGTTTGAAGAGGTACAGGCCACAATGATGGGAAAGGGTGTGGAGAGGAGAGGAGGTGACTGTCACACTGTCTATAGTGAGGAATTTGTGGGGAGTGTGGTGCTAGGCTGTCAATCCTCAAGGCTGTTCCTAATGACTCACTTTGTCTAGAAAGGGTTCTACAACTTTCCACATTAGTAGCAGCAGCTGCTGTCCAAGTGTTCAGAAACATGAGTCTATTTCACACTGAAAACATAGCCGGTTTCAATTATTGTTCCTTCAAAAAAGAAGCCTGAAGAAAGAAATCACATTTTTTCAGGTTTTGATATTCTCTTTGCCCCAGTACAATTAATTATCATAACAATAGCTTAATTTTCAAATAAGCAGGGAAGTTGTATGATGATGTTAGAAAATTAACTTTGTTATTTATAAATAATAAATCCTTTGTATCAATTAAGAATTTCCCCACACGTAAGTGCTTAGAAAGCCTTCTAGTAGGAAAGAATTAATAGTTTACTCATGACAAAACAGAACAAAGATTGTACCATACCTGTGTCCTAAGAAGGCAATCTCATGGATTTATCTTCACTTCAATCGACAATGCTCATTATTCTTAAAAGCAATGCACTTTAGTATGAGAAAAATATCTTTACTTACACAATTATTGAAAATGAGACTACATTTTAAGCCCAAGGTAGGAGTGAAAATAATTGCTAACATGGTTCAGCATCTGTAATTAACTTTGACCCTTGATCTTTCCTCCATGCACATAACCTCCAATGTCTCTTTCTAGATTCATACTCCACTCACTCCTCATTTAAACCCTTTAAGTTTCAGGCCATCAGCTCTCTTATTCTGACTCCATCAAGGCAGAGGCATAGGACCAACCCCTTTCTGCAAGATTCTTTGGATGGAGGATAAGCATAATAATACAAGTTTGTATGTGAACTTGTCTAGAATTTATGCTGCCCTTAATATGATTTCAGATCCCTCTGGTATTCATTTTTTAATTCATTATTTTATTTTATTACATCGCAAATGTTGACCCCCCTCTTAATCCCCTTCTGGAGTTCTTCACCCCATTCCCCTTGCCTTTACCTATAAGAAGTTGCTCCCCATTCCATGCTTCCCCCTTCCCTGATGCATCAAGTCTCTGTAGGATTAGGCACATCTTCTCCCACGGAGATGTATGCTCTTTGTCTCTGGAAGCTCCAAAGCGTCCATGTTAGTTGACACTGTTGTTCCTCCTATGGAGTTGCCTACCCCTTCCGCTCCTCAATCCCTTCCCTAACTCTTCCATAGGTGTCCTCGATCTCATTTCACACTGCTGGTAGAAGCACAGAGGACAGACATGCTAGGCTTCTCTCTGCAACCACAATACAGCATCAGTAATAGTGTCAGGATTTGGTGCCTACTTATGAGATGGACCCCAAGTTGGGACAGTCACTGGATGGCTTTTGCCTCAGTCTCTGCTCCACTTTTGTCCCTGTATTTCTATTGGCAGTTCAATGACAAACCAACAAACAAAAAACAAAGTCTGGTAAAGTGAGACAACAGGACCTTTGTGTTGATGACTTTATGAAACTGAACTCTGAAGAGAAGAATATCATAATGGAATGAAACAAAGCAACAACAAAAATAACAGAGCTCTAGACATTTAGAAATATCTTCTCTGTGCACTAAGTTATAAGATGAGGTCCTGGAAGTTGGTAGAAAACACTTTGCCCAGAACAGTAAATGAAGGAAAAAACAGGACACACAATGATGGAAAAAAGTGGGAGGACCATGTGGGTTACTGAGTATCTGAGTGAATTCACCAGAAGAGCCTACTTGGAAACACAAAGAGGACTTCTCCAGACTGCACTAAGAAGTCTGAAAGAAAGCCACAGGGACACTACCTTATCCAGAAGTGATTATAAAATGGCTTACCAAAATATTTAAATTCTTTGAATGGTTATGTTAGCACTCTAAAAACAACTGTAATGATGGTTGTACATATTTATGGAAAACTATAAAGGTTGTTAACTTATACAACACTAATGAGTAAGTTAGATGATACATGAATGGAATCTCTATAAAGCTGTTAAAACTTTAAAAACAAAACAAATGCCTGATACTATTATTCCCAGATGTAAATTATCTCAATAAAATTAACTACTTACATACTACAGTATTATATATCAATTAAAATGTAATTAAAATGTTATCAGTGAATATCTAGTATATTCAATATGAAAGTCAGACTCTGTGTTATGTATTGAGATCCATATATGCACAATCTTGGAATACAATTGACCATTTATAGAGTCAGCTGCCCTACCTTCATATGCAGGTACAAAGCTTGTAGCTCCTTCCAAGTACAGGTTTTATATCTAGATGTTCTCCAATGTTTCAATAATTAGGTCACACTGTTCTCAGAAGTCCATTTTGGCACTGGACTGCTTTTCTAGTTTTAATCTTCTTTCAAGACAAACATGGCCCATGTCTTTCTACAAGCACCTCTTATCACTTACCAATCTTGCTAATTTTAGATGAAATGTTCCTTCATGCCATCCTCTGAACATTCTAGTAACAGGGTCTATCCATCTGCCTTGATGGGCTTCTCTTGCTGAAGCTGTATTCACTGATAAAAGGAAGTAGAAGTGTGACTTTGCTGCCTTATTCTGAACAATAAAGGATTCAGAATATCTCCTTGAGATCTTAGAAGAAACCACACACACACACACACACACACACACACACACATGGGGGGGGAAGAGAGAGAGACAGACAGACAGAGAGAGAGAGACAGAGAGAAACAGAGAGACACAGAGAGAGAAACAGAGAGAGAGACAGAGAGAGAGAGACAGAGAGAGATAGACAGACAGACATATACATACAGACACCACAATCACAGACACACACACACACACACACACACACACACACACACACACACACAGTAGAGGTGTGCAGAGAAAGGAACAGCTCATTTCAGTCCAAGGGAAGATTCAATCATAAATCCCTTTTATTCAACACCAGTGAGAAATACTGGTCAAGAGTTAAATTGGAACATTCTATATTTTTTGAGAGAAAAATATCTGTTATATTTACAAGAATGTAAAAGAAACTGCTGTTTCTCATCTCCAATTGTTCCCAGAACTATGATATCAGCTCTGGGTCTTCCTGACACATAGTCACTACATTGTCTTTGATGTGTAAGTCTATCTGTGTCTATGCTGGGATCTGGAGTGTAAGATCTGAGGACCTGAGAATCTCCTGAAGTGTCACACAGCTCCACTACAGCAAATGGGTTCTCTTCCATCCCTCAGTTCATCAGCGCTCACATGAGTATGTTATTCCTGCTGTCATTTACCAAATTAGCTGCAGAGTTCAGACTAGATCTGCTTCTGACTCTGTTACTTGTGGGAAAAATTGAAAACTGCTCAATCTATATAGTCATAATAGTGACTGGCCCTCACTTGACTTTCTCATGTTTTTCCTCAATTCATTTCATGAAACATCTATTTCAGTTAATTATATTTTTTCTTGCCGTGTGTGTGTGTGTGTGTGTGTGTGTGTGTGTGTGTGTGTGTGCATGGAGTAATTCAAAGGATACACACTCTAGGGCACACACTCTGTATCATAATCCCACCTCTCTTTGCTGTGTCCTCTCTGTCAAGTTGCTTCTTCTCTCTCTGCCTTCATCTGTTCATCTGTTCAGCTATTTTGCATAAATAATCATTGTAACAAACTCAAGAAGTAACAGTGACACTTTCGCAAAATTACTTATTTATTTAGTGTGTGTGTATGTGTCTGTGTGTGTGTATACACAGTATGTGTATAAATGTGTCCACACATTTACCTCAGTATGTGTAAGGAAGTCAGAGAAAAAATTCTGGAGAACAATTTTCTCTTTCTGATATTGTGGGTGGGTTTCAGGGATCAAACACATGTTGTCAGGTTTGCTAGAGAATATTTTTAGCCACTGAGCCATCTCACAAGCCCCACAGTGATTTTCTTTACCACAAAAATTCTATCTAGAATGGTAGTCCATCATATAGTCCATTCCTTAAACACCAGTTACTTTATAAATTCTCTTACCCTGGGCTATCCTCTACCCAAGGCTACCGTTGTGAACCCGTGTCACTATCTAAGCTTCTACTCAAGCTGTCCTCATTGGTTCCTGTCTTTGCATTTGTTTTCAGTCACACCTACAAATAAACAAATTTAATTCCCACAGGAGCAAAGAATTCCAGCAAGAAACAAGAGCTCCTTTTACTTCAGTTTTAACATATAAAAATTATTCAATAAATATTTCAATGTGATTTCAATTATATAGCAAAATGAAACTTAAAATATAAAGCACATTTAATTCGTTACAAATCCTAAGGGCTCAACCAATTCAATTCACAAGAGCCATAGAAACCGCCATTTAGAGCTGCATTTTATACCAAGGAAGTAAATCCTAATTTAAGATTATGGGATGTACGTAATAGTTCTTCCTCATCTGCTCATTTCCACTAGCTATCAGGATTGGTTGTCGTAAAAAGGTTCATTCATGCCATGTGGAAAACAGCATGGTAAAAGGAAAGACTTCGACAAGGTTTGCTGATACATTATCTATTTTACACAAACCCTTAAGCTGGAATTTCATCTCCAGTAGCCACTTAGGTTTATGATTCACATGGAACCCCTAAAGAGCTGAGACACTCCTAGGAAATCATTATCTTCATTCAAGCATATGTCCCTCCCAATCTCTCATCTGCTTCCTGAAATAAGCTTCTGTCCAAACAATCACTACATTAAAATGGTTATTTGGACACTAGTTATGTCGAAAAGCTTCTGCTCTATAATTAAAAGATGCTTTTTATTTATCTATCACATGAGTTCAGAGATAACTGGGAGAAAATGCCAATTGTGAGACACACAATTTCAGTACAAAATCTATTTTCTACAAAAAATATAGAACCAGAGATCAGGGTTTTATTTTCTGCTTTGTGCTATTATTAAAGGGAAATTGCATCAGTTAGCTCCAGCACTTCTCTGTGTAGTTTTTGTTTGGATGACCTGTTCATTGATGAGAATAGAGTATTGAAGTCTCCCATTGTGCGTGAGAGTCAATATATGATTTAAGTTTTAGTAGTATTGGTTTAACAAAGTTGGGTGCCCTTGTGTTTGGGGCATAGATGTTAAAAATTAAAATGTCATCTTGATGAATTTTTGATGAGTATGCAATATCCTTCCCTATCACCTCTGAATAGTTATGGCTTGAAGTCTATTTTGTCAGGAATTAAAATGGCTACACCAGATTGATTGTTAATTCCATTTGCTTAAAATATCTTTATTTTGAGGTGATATCCATCCTTGGTATTAATGTGTGTTTCTTGGAGGATGAATACTTTTTTCATATCCATGCTGTTTGTCTGTGTCTTTTCATTAGGGAGTTGAGATCATTGATATTGGGAGGTATCAGTGACCAATGATCATTGATTCCTGGTATGTTGTTGTTGTTGTTGTTGTTGCTGCTGCTGCTGCTGCTGTTGTTGCTGCATCTATTGCTGTTGCTGGTACTGTTGTTTTTCCTTCCTTTTGATTTTGCTGGTCTGGGATTATTATTTCCTTGTATTTTCTTGAATGCAGTTAGATTGGTTTTCTCTTTAGATTGGATTTCTCCTTCTAGTACCTTCTGCAATGCTGTATTTGTAGATAAATTTTGTTTAGATTTGGATTTACTATAGAATATTTTATTTTCTCTGTCTCTGGTGATTGGAAGTTTTTCTGGCTATTGTAGTCTTGTCCAACATTTATGGTCATTCAGAGTCTATGATATATCTTTCCATGCCCATCTAACTTTTATAGTCTCCACTGAGAAAATCAGATGTATTTCCAATAGGTCTATTTGAATATATTACTTGTTCTACTTTCTCTTGCATCTTTTAATATTTTTCTTTGCTCTGTATATTTAATGTTTTGATTGTTATGTGCTGAGGGAACTATTTTCTAGACCAGTATATTTGGTGTTTTATATTCTTCATCTCTTTTGACAGCCCTCTCCTTCTTTAGGTGAGGTGAATTTCCTCTATGATCTTGTTGAAAATATTTTCTGTGCTTTTGATCTTGGATTCTTCTCCTTCCTCTATTCCTATTAGTCTTAGATTTGGTCTTTTCATAGTGTCCCAGATTTCCTGGGTGTTTTGTGTCAGGAATATTTTTATATTTAATGTGTTCTTTGATTGATGTATCCATCTTTTTTATCCTATCTTAACACCTAAGGCTCTCTGTTCCATCTCTTCTATTTTATTGGTGAAGCTTGCCTCTGTGGTTTCTGTTCAAATTTCTAAATGTTAATATTGTTAAAACATTATGAATAACTGTCAGCATAATATTTTGATGCTGTCAAGAACATTGACTTTCAGTTTCACAAGCCACTAGGTACACTATTGTGGAAAACTGAAAATGTCAGCATGAAAACCCTACCACACTTTGTTACCTTAGCTACATGACATAGGAATCATAATTTTCACTCACCTTACTTCTATTGTGTCACAACAAATACTAAAAAATTTCAGGTTGTTGGGTAATTTGATCATGGTGTATTTCATTTACCAGAGTTCCCTATATGCTAAATACTATATTATGTGTACTATGCACATAGTTCGATCAGGCCTCCATCAAAGTATTTTAGGACGTACTTTATTTTCATCATGAGAAAATTGGGTTTATAAGTAGTAATTAATGTTCAATTTCTCATTGCATCACTCAACTTCAACAAAACTTGATTCCAAATTCCAGTTTCAGACATCATATTTTCTAGCAATCTTTGAGTTTACAGCAGGATTAAGGAACTGTTACTGAATAAGAACTATTGATTGACTTAATGGGGTCCTTGTCTTTTTGCTTTCCCTGGTGTGGAGACAACCACAACTTTGTGCATGCTATTGTGGTTTATTTGATATCAAGAAAAGTCCAGGATTATCACCAAGAACAGTTGATTGTGATGAAAAGATTAACCCCCTCCCTTTTTTTCTAGAGATTCAGTCAACAGGTACTGACTCTGAAATACGCTTCTTTCATTGGTTGTGGTTACATAAGAGAAAGATGATGTGAAGAGAGATGAACTATAACATTGAATTTTATAAGTAACTGAGGAATACTTTTTGTGGATAACACACTTTTTTTTCTTTCTTTTTTCTTTTTTATTTTGATTGGACATTTTATTTACATTTCAGATGCCATCCCTTTTCCCCATTTCCCCTCCCTAGAAAACCCCTATACTGTGCCCCCCCTTTTCCATTTGACTTTTATACAATTATTTTTAAATGTTAATCAAAGGCTTTATAAGTATGGTAATGCTCAATCAGAAGTGTAACCCAATACCCAACCTAGATATGTAAACTATCTTTGACTGGTGGAGACACATGAACTTCTGCCTCCATGCCCCCTCTCTCTTTCTCTCTCTCATTACCTAGCTTCTCATCTACTTCATCTTCTCCTCTCCTTACTCCATCTTTTCCTCTCGGTGCTCCTTCCCCCTTAGCTCCTCCTACATATTACCCTTCCTGTTAAAATAAAACTTTTCTCTCAAAATACAATTAGAGCATAATTATTCCCATTTGTACCAGTGAGGTACAAGACAGTCTTAATACCCAGTCCATCCTTTTGTTGACTAACCAGAACGTCTGTCATCTCTCTTGACTAAAACACTTAGTTTTGAACCTGGCTTTTTCTTGGCTTTAGAATGAATGTCTTATACAAAAGAAAAAAAAAACTTTATCTTCCAAGAATCAATGTGTTTATATGTGGTGTGGTGGGCTTATCAGGATGATAAAATTATATGAGCCTACTTCTCTGTCCTAGCCCAAGGTCATTTTCATGTCTGAAGCCTACTTCCGTATTCTAGCCTAAAATTTAGATTCCTGTCTGAAATTACTTCTTTGTTCTCACCTAATATTTAGGTTCCCGTCTGAGATTACTTCTTTTTTCTAGCCTAAGATTTAGACTCCTACCTGAAATTACTTCTTTGTTCTAGCCTAATGTCAGATTCCTGCCTGAAACCTACTTCCTTGTCCTTGGCCAATGTTATATTCCTGCCAAGCAGCCCATTTCCTTGTCCTTGGCCCATGTGAGATTCTTGCAAGCAGCCCCAAAGGCTCCCCGCCTCTCTCTTTTTCTTTTATTAACAAGTCTTAGCCTGTCTTGTTGTTTTGACAAGAATGCTTTCCTTACTTGTCATGGAATATGCATTATCAAGATAGGCATTTGGAAGAATGGATTGATGCTCTTTGTCCTATTCCAATTACTGGAAGGAGGTTCAGAATTTAAGGGGAAGGAGCCATCTTGAGTGTCATGCCAAATACCATTGGATTCATGTTAGATCTGCAATTTACAGTGGTAGTCATTATAATTAGGAAGAAGTTTAATGGCACGTGCAGTGTATTTGGCATAATTCTAACACCTCTTGGGATGTTTTAATGATACATATAGAGCTTATGAATTTCAAGAGTGCTGCTCTGATGAGCTTTGAAGTGGTAGATACTGCAGATAAAATTACACATGTTCTGAGGTCAGTATTTCTATTTTGGTCAAGCTTCAAAAATGGCATATATAGCTTGATCATGCTAGCCATTTTTGTTCTGGGAATACCTTTATGCCTGCCCATTGTGTTAAAGCTTTTCTTCAACAATATCAAGATGTTGGCAGCCAAGTACATGGCTTCAATCTGAAAATGGACTCCCAGACAGGGTTATTAAATTAACAGGCTGGCAAGCCAAGAATGGGTAAGATTCTGCACAGAGCCTTACCAACCTAAGACAGAAATACATTGTTTTTACTTATTTATTTTATGTATATGAGTACACCATTACTGTCTTTAGACACACCAGAAGAGGGCGTCAGACCCCATTTCAGATGGTTGTGAGACATCATGTGTTTGCTGGGAATTGAACTTAGGACCACTGGAAGAGCAGTCAATGCTCCTAACTACTGAGTCATCTCTCAAGCCTAGGGAGTCTTTCTTGTCATCTGTGCCTCACCTGATGAGTCTACTTTAAACTCCCAGAGGGCTTGATGTTTGACCAGAGTGTAAATAAAAAATTGATGAAGTACATTTTGATGCCAGAAATCTCAGCCCCATGTATATATAAACTTGGGATTTAGGCAGACGTGAACTCTGAGTTTCATAAGTCTAATGAAACCAAAATACCAAGTTCTGTCTCTGAGAATCACTTCAGGGGTGCAGAGCAAGACACAGTAAAGGGAAAGCACATGACGAGCATTAGCTGGAATCAGAGAGCAGAAAGGGACATCCATAAGTTATGTTGTGCTTAGCCTTTGGCAATAGAGACACACCCATCTGAGTGACCATCATTCTCCATATTTTCTCCCTTGGATTTAGACTACCATTTATTGATGGATATTGTGATTTATGAGAAGATTAATGATGTTTAGTGACTGACATAGTATCCCCTGTAATGATTGAGATCAGTAGTGAGATTAAATTGGTCCCCTCCATTAACAATTTGGAAATTAAGCTTCATTATCTTGTGTCTATTTCCCAGGAATATTATAAGTGTCATGGTGGAATTTACTACACAGATGGAATTTATTGAGAACCAATTCACCTCAGAAATGAGATAACAATGGATGGGGTGGCTCACAGGTTCACATGGCTTTGAACTTCTTACATCAAGTAGATTCTCTGTTAGGATTAAAAATATCCAGGATGGCCTCTTTATGTTTTTCTACATGCTCAAATTTAAGAGCATCTGGATGATATCTAGATCAAAGCTACAAAATATTTTGTGTAAGCACACATTTTTGTTTCCTAAAAATCTAATCTAATATGTACAAAATTCCTTAGTAATCCATGCTACCACAGGTAAACCAAGGCAGGCAGATGGTGGGGCTCAGAGCAGCTGATGGGCATCAGTGCTGATAGCAACTGACAAGGGTTGCTGCTTATAGCAGACAGTGATAAGAGAAAGAAAACAAGGCAGGGGAGATTTAAATACTCTCTCACACACAGAATGGTTGAAACAAAGGCAAATTCCAGCAACTTCCTACATACAAATATATAGATACATGCAGAAAGACAGATAGACAAACATATATATATTCACATATGTTCACATACTGAATGGCTGAAGCAAAACTCCAAGTGTTTCACACATACATATATGCACATATACACATATGGACCTAGTTTAGTTGATTCTGTAGGTTTTCATGTGGTGTCCTGGACCCCTCTGGCTCCTCCAAGCCTTCCTCCCCCTTCTCCTTGAACTCAGCCCAAGGTTTGGATGTGGGTCTTTGCATCTGTTTTCATTGGCTGCTAGGTGAAGCCTCTCAGAAAACAGTTATACTAGCTTCTGTCTGCAAGTATAGGAGACTATCATTAATTGTGTCAGGGTGGGCTTGTTCTCATGGCATGGGTCTCAAATTGGGCCAGGTGTTGGTTGGCTGTTCTCTCAATTTCTGTTCCATCCTTATACCTGCACATCTTATAGGCAGAACAAATTTTGGGTCAAATGTTTTGTGGGTGTATTGAAAACAGGATACACTAAATCTGATAGAAGAAAAAAGGAGGGTAGCCTTGAATGCATAGACACAAAAGACAACTTTTTGAACAGAATATCAATGGTTCAGGTACTAAGATCAAAAAATAGTAAGTGGGGAAAACTTCTGTATGGCAAAGGATACCAGGAATAGGAAAAAAAGCAACCTACCAACTGAGAAAATATTTTCACCAACCCTCCATCTAACAGAGGGATGATATCCAAATAAATATAAAGAATTCAAGAAACTAGAGACCAATGAACCAAACAAACTGATTAAAAATAGAATACAAACCTAAACAAAATTCTCAGAGAAATCTCTAATGGCCAAGAAGCACTTAAAGAAATGCTCAACATCCTTAGTCATCAGGAAAATATAAGTCAATAGTACCCTGAGATTCTATCTTATACACATCAAAATAGCTAAACACAAAAACTCAAGTGACATCACATGCTGGCAATGATGGGGAGCAAGTGGAACACTCTTCCAATTCTGGTAGGAGTGCAAAGTTGTAAAATCACTTTGAAAATCAACTTGGTGGTTTCTCAGAAAATTAGGAATTAGTTCTACCTCAAGATGCAGCTATTCCACTCCTGGGCATATACCCAAAAGATGATCCACCATACAACAAGGACACTTGCTAAATCAACTATGTTCATAGCAGCTTTACTCATAATAGCCAGACATTGGAAACAATCTAAGTGTTTCTCAAACAAAGAATAGATAAATATAATGTGGTATATTTACACAATCTAATATTACACCACTATCAAAAACAAGGACATCATGAAATTTGCAGATGTAACTAGAAATAAATGGATATAACTAGAAAATATCATTCTGAGAGGGGTAAAGCAAGTGTTATTTTTTAATGCTTAAGTTTTTTAGCTTTATGAATTATAATTAGCAAGAGATTTTTTAAGTCTAATAATGAGTTACATGAATATTTACAATAATATTTCTTAAAATTTTTCTGGATAATATTATTAGAAAAAGTTTATTTTATAAAAAGCTTTCTTCCAATATCTTGACTTTGTCCAGCAGTTTGGAAACTGTTTAGGAGGAAAGAAGCTAGCAAAAATAACTGTAATTATGACCAAACTTAAAATATCCTTTCAAAGCAGCAAATGGAAATCTGTCTCCTATCATGGTATAAATGGTATATGCTCTAAAGCATGCTGCAGAGTTTTCCTGTTATTGAAAATAGATTTTTTTTCTCACATAGTATGTATGCTCTTATTATGGTTTCCTCTCCCTCTATTCCCCCTAGTTCCTTCCCACTTCCTAAATCTTTTATGCCCCTCATTAGAAAACTAACAGGGTTCTAAGGGATGATAATATCACAATAAAATAAGATGGAACAAAAACTAATGACATATGAGCATAGAACAAAACAAACAGAAGAAAAAGACCCCCCAAAGGCAGAAGAAGTCAATGGAGATGCAGAGACCCACTCACTCATCTGCACTCTCAGAAATCCCATAAAAACACTTAATTGGAAGCTATAATATATACAAAAAGAAACTGTAGATGTAAAAAGAGAAAAGGAAAAACTAAGATAATATTTTTATTAGAGAGAGAAAATCCCTGACACCTTGTCAGACAAGGGACCTCTAAAGATGCCTATAAGTTCATTTGCTGTTGGCCATCTATTACTAGCCTTGTGGTCTACCTTTAAGAGTGGATTATTTCCCCAAGTGAGACTCAAAGTGTTCTTAACTGCTGAGACATATATCCAGCCCTTATTTCCTACTCTTAGTATTCTTCTTCAATCTACGTCACCCATAAACTATGCATTAAATAGACAGTCAGACTGCACATCAGTCTCTCTAAACCTGTACACTTATCTTTTATGAAAGTACTTTCGTAAACTTCAGTATAAACTCTTTTTACTCTGCTTACTATTAGTAAAAAGTAAGAAGAGAATCCTTTAATAGACAGAATATTTTCAAATATCAATGATAAATTGAAGTTTGTATCAATCTATAGGAAAAAAGATTTGGCATTCCAAAAACCTGAACTTGCCTTTTCCTCAAGTTACTCTAAGTAACAGGAAAACAAGTTAATTTACTATGTTGAGATCCATAGCCAGAGTTTCCTGTGAAACTGGATTAGTCACTTTTTAATGTTTTTCAATAAACATACATGTACTTTTGATTTTGTGCATGGCTCTGACTAAAATAGTTGGCAGAAACAACTCACAGGAGGAAAAGTTTGTTTAACACATTGTTTCAGAGGGTATATCACAAGGAGTGAGGGTGTCTCAAAGGATTCACAACTATTCTTGATAGTTAGAAATGACTCACTCCACTGCAATGTGAGCATATGCTAGAACCAGTTCCCATGTCAGCAAACCAAGAAACAAAGAATGCAAATAGAACCAGGGGTACCATTGCAATGGCCTTTTCTTCATTTATTTATCTATTCTCTACATCCTAATCTAGGTGCCCCTTCACCCAGTTCTCCCCTCACATAGCTCCTCCTCTACTCTTCCCTGAGAAAGGAAAGGTTCCCCTTACTATCACCCCACCCTTATACATCAAGTCACCGCAGAAATAAGCACACCTTCTCTCACTAAGGCCAGACAAGGTAGACCAGTTAGGGGAATGGGATTCACATGCAGGCAATAGACTCAGGGACAACTCCTTCTCCAGTTGTTGAGGGCCCTGTATAAAGACCAAGATGAACATTTGCTACATACGTACAAGGATAAGGGGCGGGTTCCAGTAGATGCTCACCTTTTGGTGGTTCAGTTGCTGAGAGTCACCAAGGGTCCAGGTTAGTTGACTCTGTTGGTCTTCCTGAGGAGTTCCTATCCCTTTCTGGTCTCCCTTGTCTTTCCCCAATTCTTCCACAAGGCTCTCTGATCTCTGATATTTGACTGTGTGTCTCTGCGTCTATTGCTATTGGCTGCTGAGTGGAGCTTCTCAAAGTAGTTATGTTAGGATCCTGTCTGCAAGCATAAAAGTATCCTGTAATAGTGTCAGGGGTTGTTTCTTGCCTATGGGATAAGTCTCAATTTGGGTCAGTTATTGGTTGGCCATTCCCTCCATCTCTGCCCCATCTTTGTTCCTGAACACCTTGTAGGCAGGACATATTTTGAGTCAAAAGTTTTTAAAAAGCTTACTTTTTCTAGCCAGGCCTTTGCCACTTTCTAAATATTCCACAAACTCCTAAGAAGTAGCACAAGCTAGAGAAAAACTGTTTAAAACATGAGCCTGTTGGACACACATTAGATCCTGCTATGACAGAAGCATAGGATTTTGTTGCTTTGGAAGCTAGCTGGAGAGAACAGACTTTGAGTAGGCTAAGACAATCCTACACCTGAGGACTGATGCAGACATTCGTGTTCTGGGTGTAATCAGCCAGAGTTCTCTAGAGAAACAGAACTTATAGAATGATAAGATTGATTAGATTTATTACATGGCTTATAGGTTGTTATCCAGTTACTCCATAATGATTATTTTCCAATGGAAGGTCTAAGGATCTAATAGTTGCTTTGTCTAAGAGACCAGATGTGTCAGCTGATCTACAGTATATGTTGGAATCCTGAAGCATCCTGGAATTCTTGCTGCAACCACTAAAGGAATGGACTTAAGAATGAGGCTGAAAACAAGCAGGTAAGGAGACAGAACTTCCTTCTCCACGTCCGTTACAGAGATATCCAGTAGAAAGTGTGGTCCAGACTGAAGACAGACGGATCTTTTTACCTTATAAGATACAGATTAGAAGTGGGTCTTCCCACTTCAAATGATTTAAGAAAAATCTTCTAACAGATGTGTTCAGTCATATGGTTTTTTTGTTTTTGTTTTTGTTTTTTTTTTGGTTAATTCCAAATGTAGTCATATTCACAATGAAGAGTAGCCATCGCCTGGGAAGGGCTGGTTTCCTCACAGAAGCAGGGAATGTGTGGAATAATATCACCTCTTTTTTGTCATGCCTGATAAGGAAAAACTTTGCTTCTTATACTAAGAAAAAAACTTCAGTTTTACTGAAACATAAACAGCAGAGACTTCCAAAACATACTGCTATCACTGTCTTTCACACTACCAAAATATTTTCATCCTAAATAGATAAATACCTCTCAGTCATACAGGGAAGCACCCTGACATCAAAAAGCCAATTAAGAAATCGCCTACAGTTAATTTACTATTAAACCCAGAACTGCTGGGTTCCAAAATTCAGCATTAAAACCAATGTATCAACCCATGCTGAGAAGAGGACGCTCCTGCCAGCTCTCATCTTCTTCCTCATACAGAGTGCATACTGAGGGGCCAGTTCAGGCTGCCCTCACTAATGAGGATTCCTAGACTGTATTGGGTATGCTCTGAGACAGTAGGATGCAACTATTCACTGCCTAGAGGACAGAGCACTCACAACATTGAAGCAATTTCTAGTCAGGCCTTGGATATTATTGGAGCAACCAACTCTTTCCTATGCCATTGAATAAGTAATTACAAAGATTTGTAAATATTTCTGCTTGTCACAGAAACAAAAAGAAGCAGGAGAATCCAAAAATAATGATTTCAAATTTGACATCCTATAGTGGAAGATAAGACATTCACCCCCACACCGTCCCATCTCACCCCACACAGGAGAATAGCTTAAATTTGAAAAGCTCAAATTTAAAGTGTCCTAATGATTGCAAATTAACTAACACTCTTCTAGTCAATCCACATCCTTCTACTCAAAGAAAGTCTATCTTATAAATTACAAGATATTTTTCTCTCCCTTATGGTTTCTTTTTAATCCTCCAACCTCCTAGGCCTCTCGTTCATGTAATATATATTTGGATATTCACAATTAGCTTGGCATAGATATGATAGCATCAACAATACTGATTATAATTTGGGAAACTGACATAAGGCTGTAAAATATTTTGTCATTTTAAATTCTCTGGTTTCTATTGACATTCTTTTCTGATATTAGCTAATAATTACAGATAACATAAAGTTTTCAGCCCTTTAAATCACATAAATTAGCATGAAAATCTTAAGTAATATTTTTATTTAATAATTACAGACAACATTGTTTTTGGTCTTTTCCATCTTTAAATTAGTATGAAATTCTTAACTACTATTATATTTTTATTTTTATAATATGTACTAAAACAAAGAGACCAATGCCCCAGTCTCACACCCAGACAGCGCCCCAAACAGTCTATCACCAGAACTTGATCTCAGAACCACAAAATGTGTTTACTAGGCCAAATATTTCCAAACTGAAATTGTATGATTCTATGTTCTTCTTTTCTATAATTTCTTCTCTCTCTCTCTCTCTCTCTCTCTCTCTCTCTCTCTCTCTCTCTCTCCCTCTGTGTGTGTGTGTGTGTGTGTGTGTGTGTGTGTGTATGTTTAATTATTTTCCTACAGTCTAGTTAAATATTGCCAAAACCCTGTCCTGACCTGCTAATTCTGACCCCATAAAAATCTCACTTGTGGAAGCTTTTTGTTTCTTGCCTTGATCCATTTGGTCTTTTTTAACAAAAATGCTATAATTTTGGTACCTTATCACAAACAAATAAACAAAACCAGAAACCTATCTAAGATCTAGAGGTTAAACACCCCAAGTTCAAACACTGACAGATTCAAGGTTTGGTTAGGACTCTATGGACTCTATTGTTTGTATGTACTTTCCTATAGCTATGTTCTTATGTGGTTCTCACAGGAATGTACTCTGATCTTTTTAGATCCTTTTAAAGATACTCACACTAATGTGAGGGCTCCATCCCAAGACCTGTTACCTATCTATCTATCTATCTATCTATCTATCTATCTATCTATCTCTCTGTCTCTCTGTCTCTCTTTGACTTTTCAAGACAGGGTTTCTCTGTGTAGCCCTGGCCGTCCTGGAACTCACTCTGTAGACCAGGCTCGCCTCGAACTCAGAAATCCACCTGCCTCTGCCTCCCAAGTGCTGGAATTAAAGGCGTGCGCCACCACTGCCCAGTAACCCATCACCTCTCAAAGATACATTCTACTACCACTATCACTTTTTTTCTGACAAGTTTTCTGCAAAGTAAAGATTGACTCATAGAGTCTCCACACCCGTTAGATGTTATCGTATTTCAATGGTTTCTCTTCTTGTGATATAGTTTGAAATTTAGCCATGAAGATTCTTTGGGGCACATTCCAAAATGTCAATTTGCACATTGCTTTGCATGATTTTCCTTTTTTGAAGATTCTTCACTGTCCAGTGAAAGTTGTTATTTTAATATTTGCTAATAACTCAAGTTATTTTAAAATTAAGAATAAGAAAAATGATGAATAAGCATTTATGACTGCCAACTTAGGAACAACGGAAGCTGAATTGCACTAGTAAACAGAAAGGAAGTAACATTGGTCCAGCGCTTTAACGCCTCAGCAGGTTCTTCTATTCAAGATCAGACCAGATTTTATGAAGAAAATGTCAGTATGGTACAATTGTACCAGAATTACACCTGATAATAACAGAATATTTCCAACTCTCTCCCTCTGTCTGTCTCTGTCTCTGTCTCTGTCTCTGTCTCTCTCTCTCTCTCACACACATACACACACACACACACACACACACACTTGCGTGCACGCACACACAGCACAAGTCTAGTCCATGCGATTTGCTCATAAAGAGTAAGTCACTAAGTAAACTGCCACATGTTTTCACCGTTCTGTTCATGAGAAGCAGCACATGTACACGTGTGAGCACACACGTATAAAAACAGACTCATCAGCCCGTCGAGACAATACCAATGTAAAAACATATAACTGTCAGTCCATAGAGACAATTCCAATGGGTCATGTGCTGACATGAGTCTCAGTGGCTCCAGTCTGTCCTCAGTTGCCTGTAGATGCTGCATAACCATAAACATTTAGGAAGTTGTATTGCAATACACTCATGGGGCCAGTTAGGGTGCCGGACTGGCCTGGTAATCAGGGTCCTCTAAAACTCAAGTAATAGATAAAGTTACGTGAAATGAACGAACTTGAAGAGATAAAGTAGAAGAACTTCGTCGCATTACATCCCATAAACACATTATTATGTCAATTAAAGGTTTTATAAGATGGTACCATTGAGAGAGATTGGAGATATTTTGCCTCTATGTCCTTAAGGGAGCATATAGTTCTCTTTTCTTTCTGTGAGAGCAAACCAGTCCAGCAGCCAACAATTATCCAGTGTGCACAACATAAAGAACTACCTGTCAAATACCCTAGTCACATATTTATTGGTTGGGGTCACGTCTACATGATCAGCGGCCTAGCTCACAGGGTGAAAGCCAGAGGTTTGCATTAGTAATTTTAAATATTTCTCATTTCATCAGTTTTCAAGTCACATTGTTCCATTTATATCATTTTTATAACAAAAGTTTACTTGGGTTACATGTCAATAATTAACTTCAACATCCAGAAAATGAAAATTCTTTCACAACAGAATCTAACACAAAACAATTCATTAACTTGAATAGTATGCTTTTGCTTAAAGCATAAAATTGTTGAATACTTTCCTAGTATGTGGATATCAGTCACATGTTTACCAACATTTACATTTCAATGCTCACCTTAATGATGAAGCTGAATAATCTGTCCTAGATTTAAAGTTGTTTTTGAAAGAAAATGAAAATTTCCATCCTTAGTTCAAAGTGCAACTTTTGAGAAAGATCTTGTATTTCAACTCCCTTTTCTACAAGGCTCAAGTGGAATTTTTAGACTACCAAGTAACTTGCAAAGAATGTTACTTTTATTCATATATCTTTAGAAATTAGTTTAGAATTCAAACTATTGGCTCCTTTGTTTTAGGTACATCCAATACCTTCTGTATAGCTCCTGCCATATCTCTGACTCAGTCTCTTTCTGTTTCACTCTCTCGACCTCTGACATTGTCTCCCCCGCCCTTTCTATCTCCCTTCTTCTCACTCATTTATCACTCACATCTTCAGGCATATGAGTGAAATAATGACGTACTAGTGTGTGTCTGTGTGTGAAAGAGAGTGCAAATATGCACGAGAGACCGAGAAATTGCAACAGAGTGTGAGAGAAAGATATATCTCCACTTTAATAGTTGTCAAAATTCAGGTTCATTGTGTGTATAAAATTAAGATTTTATCTTAATTGAATAAAATTCTTCGGTGTCCTTGTGCACCTGGAGGAAGTCTTAGTTGTGTTTTTTTTTAATGGCGTTGTTTTCATATTTTCTGAAAGGAAAGCTGTGATGTATATTTTGATTAGCATTGTAACAATTCTGCCTAAATATATCAGAAACTGACTGATCCTGACTGACAGACCAGCAGGAAGGACAGAATTCAATGAGGCTTGGCTATAAGCTAAAATTAACCATCAGCCACCTTTGGTGTTGCTGACGTTTAAGTCGTGTCATCTACTCTGGAGGAGTAGGTAAGAGAATTACTTAAATTAAGAGTTCTATATAACAGTTCTTAGAACAGCCAGGTAAATACAGTGACACCACATCCTTGCATTAAACACCAAACAAAGTAAACAGACAAAACCTCACCCATAAGCCTTCATTGCTGTAAGTATTCATATTATATAATGGTAGTCAGATAAAAACCAAAAACACACATAAAAGTTGCTGTTGGTTCTGTGACTTCTCCCTTTATCACATCAGCACAGATTCTTGTTATAGCTCAGCTTTTTCCTTTTATTACTTCAAGAATCTTGAGACATTTTAACTTCTGCTCGATTTAATGACAGATGGTCTTAGGCCTAGATGAACAGAGATCGGCATCTTTGGTGTGGGACACCCATGTTTTCCTCTTATTTTCCTTGTGACTAAAGCTCATTTTACTATTCATATCTCAGCATGCTCATTCTTCAAAACTCATTCCAGTGCTCAGCCATTATCCAGGGGACTTTTGACGCACAGTATAGTGCTGCAGACGCTGCAGCTGAATAAGCAAAAGAATCCAGGCATTGATCTGTGTTTAAGAGACTGTCCCCACGCCTCTAGCAGACAAGCCAGTTTTAGACATGAGAGGAACAAAGGATAGATGTATCTTTTTAATTGTTATTTACTTTTGAGATTGTAATTTAATAACAACATTGCTCCCTTCCCTTTCCTTCCTCCAAAGTGTTCCTTGCCTGCTTTTCTTTAAATTCATGTCCTTTTTTTAATCAGTAATTGTTATTGAATGTACATATGCTTTGTATACACACACACACACACACACACACACACACACACACACACACATATATATATATATCCTATTATTTTGTATAATGTTACTTGTACATATGTTTTCAGGGCTGATGGCTTGGGACAGTAGAGTCAGTTGGTTTACTCTTCCCTTGGTGGAAAAGATGGCTTCTTTTGCTTCCAGCTTCACTCAATTGCCTGTAGTTCTTTGTGTAGAGTTGAGGCCTCATGGTCCCCATCCTGTTCTGCAGGCTTATTACTGTCATCTTTTTTATTATTTTTTTAAATTTGTATTCATTGTTGTGAGTTTCACATGATGCACCCCAATCTCACTCATCTCCCAGTTCCTTTATACTCACCCTATACTCTTACAACCACCCTCACAAAAAAAAACTTGTGGAGGCTGTGGTGTGTCACAGTGTGTCCCACAGTGTACACTTCTGTTCACACGTCTTTGCTTGCAAATGTTCATTGCAATGTGTCACTGGTCTGGTTGGAGGACTCTGACTTCTGCTACACTAACAATATTGGATCTTTATGGAACTCCTCTCAGATACCCTGTTGTTGTCCTGTGTCATAAAGATCAGGCAGTGTTGGATCTATAGGACTTGCCCCTTGACATGCTCCAGCAGTTCATAGATAAAGTAGGTGTTAGGTTGGGGCAACTCAAAGCCCTGGATCTGAGCCTAGGTGATAGCTAGTCAGCCTGTCATCTTTCCTGCAACCACCACCAGGGAGCTCTCTCCAGCACAGCCCCACTAGTTCATCCAATGTTAGAACCAGCAAGGGGCAGAGACAGCAGAGACAGCTCTCTGTCTCACCCACACCCATGTCAGCAGGGTGTGCTGCCCAGGCAAGTTGTAGGGCCCTTCCTATCCCGAATATAGCAGCTGGTGAAGTATAGGGCCATCTCCCTGTCTCTTGACACTTGGGTCAGCTTTCCTGCCTGTTATAAGTATCAAGGGGCAAGTGAGGAAGGAAGACATCTCTCCTTTGCCCACACTAACACATGGCAGTCAAACTGCAGGGCCTTCTTTCCTTTTCTTATACCTTGAGGATTGGCTTTCCCACAACCCTGCCACTAGGGTCAGCTCTAACTGCTGCCCAGGCAAGCTCTCCTGAATGTCCCTGCATGTGAGGGGCAGGGTCATCTCTCCTGCTCTCATTGACTTCAGAGTCAGTTCTCCACACCTGCCACAGGTGGCAAGGACAGGTAGAAGGTGTTACTGCCATTCTTGTTCAGCTCACATTTGAGTGGTCTTACTGGTAAGACAGTATGCCTAAAGGATCTAATGTAAAAACCTATAAACATTTGTCCTTCTGCCCACAAGTAAGTATAGTCTTCAACCATTGTCAAGGAAACTTTTCTTTGCAACAAATGAAAATGACCACAGAAAAGCACAAAATCAAAATGCAGGGTTATATACCCCAGTTCCAACGGATACATCTACAAAACACTTCCATAGCTGAGGCTCAGGGATCACTGTGGAAAGATAGTTAGATGCATCTTTTATAGCAGAAAAAAAGTAACTAGAGCCTAAAGTCCCCCTGCCTACCATAATCCTCATGTCTCCATGATGGTGCTTGACTTTCAGCACTGACTTGGTCAGTATAGAAAAGGGCCATGCGGTAGAAAAATTCTGGCAAAAACTTTAAATAATGCACCTAAAATTTAACTTATGAGAGAAGAATGGCAGACTCGGGGTATTCATGTCTTCTAGGAGGCTCTCACTTCCTGTATATTTCAGAACTGTGGCTGAAAGCACAGTTGAAGTTATGTGAGCATGACTTCAACATTGTGAGCTGCTTCAGGAACAACACATTCAAGGTAAACAAAAGATTTAATTGCAGATATAGCTTGGTAAGTTCTGAGAGACCACAGGAACAAACAGCTGAAGGGGATGCAAGGAAGAATAATGTACACAGAGGACCCCTGTACGGACCAGTGCTCACCAGTGCATATTCACCAACCGATACAGTGGGGTGACACCAGTGATGAGTTGCAATTAGGTAGTCACCAAAGGGTGGGTACTACACCAAGGATTTACATTTACTAATTCTCTTACAGAGTTAAAATTATAGAACCAAAAGTGATGACTAACCCAAAAAGTCATAATTCAATATAAGAGACATCCTTGACTATTGTATAGGGCCATAGCTTTGCATTTATAATAATTTACAAGCTGTTACCTGTATGTAAGAAAGGAAGAATATCTTTGTGGAAGAGAAGTAGGGGGTGTGGAGAGAACATCTTCTAACCAGTCACTGAGAGCCACAGTTCTGAAATATACAGGAAGTGAGAGCCTCCTAGAAGACATGATGCCCTGACTCTGCCATCCTTCTCCTATAAACAAATCCTTATTTCTGTTCTCATGAGGATGTTTTAAAATTCCATACCATGTCTTAAACATAGGATTTACAGATGGGATGGCCGTCAAAGCAAGGCAACTACTTCACTAGATGCCCACTTCATCAACAATCCCTCAACATAAAAAAAAAACAAAACATAATTTATACTTATCAAGATGCCACTACAATTTCCAGAATAGAGTTTTTACAAGGTGTTTTGTTTTGTTTTTGAACTATTATACTATTGCCTCTGACCACCTCTAAAACATAAGGACAGAATGAGAGACAGTTCCTTCTTGCCCCTAATTATGCAAGCTGTGCTTCCTGAGAAGAATCAGCCTCATCCAATTAGTCATTTTATAAGCCTTGTTAATATTATGTGGTATAAAGTAATGTACAACAACTACTTATTTTAAAAATTTATTTTATTTATTTTATTTTATTTATTTATTTTATTTATTTCTCCCTAAATCCTCTAGGGAGAAACTATAGATTCTTTCCTAAGAACAGATTTTTTCCCCCAAGATGTTGATTACAATTATCACTTTGAAATGTCCAATGCAGGCTTTTCTTTTCATTTGAACCAGCATAATTTCTATTTGTGAGTAAGTGAGTAGATTGCAAAATTTACATTAAATAAATGATGAAACTGAGAGAAAGGGAGAGATAACATAAAGCTTGAAAAGAACTATATTTATGTAAACATACACTCAGTGTCAACAGTCTCCCACTGTGAGCTTCCTGCAATGACAGTCATAAAACCCTCAAAAACAAAAAAAAAATCTGATTAAATTCCTTCTATTCTCTATTAGCAATACACTCTTTTTAAAATATATCTGAGATCCTATAATCATAAGGCTATAGTAATAACTACTTCAAGAGTTTATTGTGGAGGTAAACAGAATTTCTAGAATGGTGGTGTTTCATTAAAATTGCTGCCTCCACAATTCTAACTCTATCTTATTTCAAGAAATAAACAATAGCACATAATAAATAATAGTACCTTTAAGCACATAATCAAATCTTAACTCCCTGAGAACCCAATCTGCTTGTGATGAGGTAGATCTTTTCACCTGCCATTCCTACATGGGAGTGTGCAGGGGTATTTGTTCACAGTCTGTGTCTGCTTCAATGACTTGATGTTTTCTTTCTGTGACTTCCTATCAGCATATCTGCTTTGTTGCCTGTGTAACAATATCACACTGTGAATCAGAGAATATGCGGAGGAAATGCAGTAACAACATCTATGTCATGTATCCAGCTTCGTCTTGGAAGAAGAGGAATAGGCTTCCCTTTGCTCACTTTATCAATTTAACTGCTTATGGAGCTCTGTTTCAGAAATTCTACAATAGTGCTGGACACACTTAAAATCAAATTTAGAAAGGAATAAGTTATACTAATTTATTTGCCAATAAAGTAAAGACCAGTCTACCTTCCCCAAATTCAACTTTCAGAAAGAACCAGGTTATTTCATTCAAATATTTAAAGCAGAAACATCATTTTATTATTTAAAATAAACCATATCAGGTGGTATTCACTCCATTCTGCAGTTCAGGAATGTGGTCAAGAATGGAGACAACAACTGCAGTTAATACAAGTTTATGTCACTGAGCAAATAGCAGACAAGAAAGCATCTGAATAGACAGCATTTAAAATAAAACAAAATATAAATGTACAATAACAGGCAATGACAAACGAGGCCACAAATTGGAAGGAAAGTAGGGAAATGCAGTGGGTGGGTTTGAGGAGGGAAAGGAGAGACTTTATAATTAAATTTCAGTCTCAACAATAAAATAGGAGGAACGTGTATTCTTATAGCCCTCTTTTAATCTCCACTCTACTGTCATTGTGTTTCTTCCTATAGCCCCAGACTTCCTCCATATTTTTCCTATATCTTTTCTCTTCCAAACCATTCCTGGTGTCTAACTTTTATACCAAGGCATCCATAAGCAGCATCACGCCCCAAGAAATGGTCTAGAGAATCCAAAGATGTGGGGGAAAGTAGAGTGGTGACAAATAGGGGAGTGTAAGAGCATGTTGAGCAACTCCTAATGCAGGGACAGCTTAACCTATGATTTAGAGTCACCGCAAAGGACATTATAAGCATTTGGGGTCTAACAGGTATGAAATGATGACTATTTAAAAATTTCCCATAATAAATCACTGTACCTTAAAAAGAATTAACAGGAATGCAATTATTAGAAGGTAGCAATAAGACAGATTGGTCAAAAATGTCCTTGGTTTCCTTCCCAACTCTGATACTGATTTGCTAATCTTGATCAAAAATAATATTTTCATGGATGCATTACTTCTATTTTTAGTTGTGCTGTCTCTCAAGGGCAGAATGGCATATTAATTCATTCCTTTGGCAAGTACTACAGCATTTGCATCAAAGGTGCTTTTAGGTGGTAGTTAAATGCAAAGAGTTTATGGCATGAGGCTCATTCCTGGGAAATAGTCAATGAAATCAATAACAGACAATGCAGCCCTGGCACTAATCCATTGTGATATCCTGTAAGTTACTTATCCTCACTAAAGATCATTTGGAAAATGAGAATATGAGGGTTACATTGTATAATTTTAAATGAATTAAGTGAAAAGGTTAATTTAAGGAAATTAGAACATTAGCTAAATTCTCTGATTTCAATGACTTTTGTGGCAATAGTGATAATGATTTCAAGAAATGTTGAAAAATATCAAGGCATTAGGAAGTCTTAGGATTTTGGTCAGTTCCATCAACCTGAGTTTTAATTAGGTAATTTATTCTAGCATTGCTATAGATAACTGGAGTATTGTACAATACAGGGTGAGTGTATTTCTCTGCCAGAAAATAGTTGCATCTGTCACCTGTACATTACAAAAATTAGATACTTTGGAAGGTCAATGGGAGTAAAGAGCTGAAACAAATATCCACCTCTGCTCCTTCTACATCACTGTAGGCTGCAGGTGGTGATAAGACTCTCCATAAAATCAGTTATTTGTGACTTCAGGTAGTGTCTCTGATACCCTGAGATACCAATAAAATGAAATTAACTTGAGGAAAATGACAGTACAAAAACAAGGATGTATATTTGCAGTAGCTTAAAAAATAATCTTCCAGTTGTACACAGGGGACATTATCAAATCAAACTGATTATTCAAGTAGATAAACACAAGCTTCAGATACTGATTAGCACTTTGCTCTGTTTGTCTCCAAGCTCCTGCCTCTTCCTCTAATGATGCTCTACAACTATAAGACATGAACAGAGTCACCTGCTGTGAGGGTCTGCTGGGTACCAATGGCACCTCAGCTGAGAGGGAAATCACAGCCAAGGGAGACTGATGCCACTTACCAAGAAGCAGTGCTTTCATGTTAGCCAAATAACAACCAGCTAATCCATCTAACCCCTCTGACAGGCATTCACAAAGTATACATCCTTCTCCTCAGTACTGAGGTTAAGCAATTTGACCTAACTTCTTTTTTATCTTTATTATCAGTGTATATTAGGTTGTCAGAAGCCATTTAGGAAAGCCTAAAGACATGCAAGTGGCTTTTCTGGGGATGGCCCATCATTTTGCATGGCCTGTAATGGGTCAGCTCAGAGGCAAGGTCCCAAAAGACTTCATTCCGGGATTGCTTCCTGCGACTAATATGTGTTTCCTGTCATTATTACATAGCCTAATGATTCCTGGGGACTAACTCACCCAAGACACAAGACAGATGATTTATTTCTTGACAAAACCATGCTGACTTGTGACAAAAAACATTACTTTAAACTTATAATAAACGTATGGGTATAAAAGATAAATAATGAATGTTTAGTCTGGTACTAGTCTTTATTTATTCATTTTAATTATATGAGTATATTATATCAGTCTTTAGACATGGAAGAGGGCACCAAATCTCATTAAAGATGGTTGTGAGCCACCAAGTAGTAGCTGGGAATTGAACTCAGGACCTCTGACAAAACAGTCAATATTCTTAACCACTGAGCCATCTTTCCAGCACCCCCTGTACTAATAGAAATGCATCCAAACATTTCTGCTGTAATTCTTTTTAATTTTATGACATTAATTATTGTCTTGAACTTGCCATAAACTTATGTAAAGATGTAAAGAATGTAAAGATGCTTGGAAAATCATCTGATCAATTGTCCTGATAGAATATAAGAACTAAGAACCAAATATAAATGATGGTACAGCTTTCTTCAGTTTCATCCAGAATAAAGGAGTATTTTCTGTATATGTAAATCTTTCTTTTACTTCTTTCATTCTTTCTTTCTCTTCTTTTCTTTTCTTTCTGGCTCATGAAGAGTTAACAAGTTCCAAAACTCAGGCTAGGGAGAGGTCTTTGAGACCAAGAGAAAAAAATCCTAGCAATTAAGCCTTTTTATTTCCTTTTTGTTTTTCAGATTTATTTATTTTATTTATATGAGTACACTATCACTGTCTTTAGACACACCAGAAGAGGGCATCAGATCCCATTACAGATATTGTGGGCCACCATGTAGTTGCTGAGAATTGAACTCACAACCTCTGTAAAAGCAGTCAGTTCCCTTAACCACTGAGCCAGCTCTCCAACCCCTTCTTTAATTATTTTTTTATTTTTATTTTATTGGATATTTTATTTAGGTTTCAGATGTTAACCCCTTACACCAATTCCCTCTACCCCACCCAGGAGCCCCCTATCTTATCCCCCCTCTTTCTCCTTCTATGAAGGTTGGGCCCCCTACCACCCATACCCACCTCCCCACCCTCGAATTCCCCTACACTGGGCATCCAGCCTTCATGTGACCAAGGATCTCCTCTCCCACCTATGCCCAACAATGCCATCCTCCCCTACATATACAGCTGGAGCCATGGGTTCCTCCCTATGTGCTCCCAGGATGGTGGTTTAGATTCTGGGATCTCTAGTTGGTTGGTATTGTTGCTCTCCTCATGGGGCCACAAACCTTTTCAGCTCCTTCAGTCTTCTCTCTAACTCCTCAGTTGGGAACTCCATGATCAGTTCAATGGTTAGCTGTGAGCATCTGCCTCTGAATATGTCAGACTCTGGCAGACTTCTAAGGAGACAGCTATATCAGGATCCTGTCAGCATGCACTTCCTGACATCCACATCAGTGTCTACCTTTGGTGACTGCACATGGGATAGATACCCAGGTAGAACAGTCTCCAGACAGTCCCTCTTTCAGTTTCTGTCCCACACTTTGTCTCCACATTTGCTCCCTTGAGTATTTTGTTACTCCTTCTAAGAAGGACCAAAGCACACACAGTTTGATCTTCCTTCTTTATGAGTTTCATGAGGTCTGTCAGTTGCATCTTGGGTATTGTGAGCTTCTGGGATAATATCTAATTATCAGTGAGTGAATACCATTTGTGTTCTTTTGTAATTGGGTTATGTTCTTTTGTGATTGAGTTATCTTACTGAGGATGATATTTTCTAGTTCCATCCATTTACCTAAGAATTTCTCCAATTCATTGTTTTTAATAGCTGAGTAATACTCCATTGTTTAAATGTACCACATTTTCTGTATCCATTCCTCTGTAAGGACATTTGGGTTCTTTCAAGCTCCTGACTATGATAAATAAGGCTGCTATAAACATAGTGGAGTTCTCAAATTCATTTGGAAAAAACCCAGGATAGTGAGAACTATTCTCAACAATAGAAGAACTTCTGGAGAAATCACCATCCCTGACCTCAAACTGTACTATAGAGCAGTAGTGATAAAAATTGCATGGTATTGGTACAGAGACAGACAAGAAGATCAATGGAATAGAATTGAAGACCCAGAAATGAGCCCACATACCTATGGTCACTTGATCTTTGACAAAGGAGCTAAAGCCATCCAGTGGAAAAAGGACAGCATTTTCAGCAAATGGTGCTGGTTCAACTGGAGGTCAACATGTAGAAAAATGCAAATCGATCCACTCATATCCCCTTGTACAAAGCTCAAATTTAAGTGGATAAAAAACCTTCACTTAAAACCAGATACATTGAAACTAATAAAAGAGAAGGTAGAGAAGATCCTTGAACACTCGAACACAGGGTAAAAGTTCCTGAACAGAACACCAGTGGCTTATGCTCTAAGATCAAGAATTGAAAAATGGGACCTCATAAAATTGCGAAGTTTCTGTAAGACAAAGGACACTGTCAATAGGCCAAAATGGCAACCAAAAGATTGGTAAAAGATCTTTACCAATTCCACATCAGATATAGGGATAATATTCAATATATACAAAGAACTCAAGAAATTAGACTCCAGACAATCAAATAACTCTATTTAAAAATGGGATACAAAGCTAAACAAAATTCTCAACTGAGGAAACTCGAATGGCAGAGAAGTACCTAAAGAAATATTCAGCATCCTTAGTCATCAGGGAAATGCAAATCAAAACAACCCTGAGATTCTACCTCACACCAGTGAGAATGGCTAAGATCAAAAACTCAGGTGATAGCAGATGCTGGTGAGGTTGTGGAGAAAGAGGAACACTCCTCCATTGCTGGTGGGATTGCAAGCTGGGACAACTACTCTGAAAATCAGTCTGACGGTTCCTCAGAAAATTGGAAATAGCACTACCTAAGGACCCAGCTTACACCACTCCTTGGCATATACCCAGAAGATGCTCCAATATATAACAAGGACACATGCTCCACTATGTTCCTAGCAGCCTTATTTTTTTCTTAATCCTCTCCTGCAGCCAACAAAGTTTATTACCAGAATCCAGAGGCATTTGACCACAGAACAGTAAGAAACTAGCCCGTATTATCACAAAATAATAGGAAGAGTTACAAGGCCAGTAATCATCAGTCTTTGACTTTTATTCAACAGTGTATCCCATCTCATCTGAACCTATAGACCGGGGCTAGGTAGTATAATAAAGCTGATATCTTTTTGGTGAAATGTCTATGAACTTGATTGGCCAGTTTTACATTAAACTACTTGAATTTTGACTACTAAATCATGAAACTTAAATTTTCTGCATACAAGTATTTAAGCAGACATAGGAATTTAATGGCTTCCTCTTATTTGAGACTGTTGCCTTTTCATGATCTTAAGGTGTTAATTGAGAATATAAGTCGATAATATTGATGTGTGCTTTTGTATGCCTTTGGTTTTGTAAAAAAAAAAAAAAAAAAAAAAAAAAAAAAAAAAAAAAAAAAAAAAAACATTACAAATCCAAAGTCCAAAAAAGTTAGACCAATGAAATCTACTAAAACTGATATAGTTTGAGCATTCTCATTTATGTACATAATTTATGCTGAAGTTGATTTCATACAGCCAGCTCTGCCTATCTGTACATTCCAAAAGCATGGATTCAACAAGTCGTAAGTCAAAAATATTAAAAAAAAAAAAAGGCATGTTCAACTCCCTATGCCTTATTACTCCTTAATCAAGTATTGAAACTGCATTTTCCTATGGTTTGAATGTGGGTGGGAGAATCAAAAGTCTTTCATAGCTAAAGATCCCCAGGGTGGCAACATAGTGAGATGCCTAGATACATTAAGAGGTGGGGCTGTTAGGCATTGTAATGCACAGCTGTAACCCGAGTTCTCAGGAGGTAGACACAGGAAGAGCCCGCGTTTGAGGGAAGCATCGCTGCAGGAGAGTTCTAGAGCAGCATGGACTACTTATGAAAGCCGTGTCTCCAAAAGTAATAACAACAAAAAAGAGGATTATGGAACCCTCTGCTGAGTAGGTTCTTTGGCCAGTGAGATTATGTCTCTTAGGGTTATAGGTCCACAAGTCTGTCCTCTCTGTCCTGCCTCCTAGCTCAATAGTTTGCTGTGGTTTTAACTCTCAGCATGATGAGCATCACCACCAGGGGCAGAATTTTATGGAGCCCCTTCTGCCTTGATTTGAACAACCCAAAGCTAAATCAAAAATCAGACTATTTCACATCTTGTGCAAGTTGGTTCTCTCCTTTCACTTCTTATGTAGTATGTGTTTATTATTTCATTGTAGTAACACTCATTTACATTTTGTATATATACATATATAACACATATATATACATATATGTTATTTTTATATATAAAAATATATAAACATTCATATGCTGTATTTAATTATATTATTCATATATGTTATATATGTATATTGTATATAGGATTTATATTATAAAATATACATAGTTTAATATAATATATAATGTGATGATAATATAATGTATTAAATTATACATATACTTAAAATATATAAATATATATAACATGATATTTGACTGACATATATTTGTGTGTGTGTGTGTTGTGCATGAGTATATAAACAGACCTAAAAGAAAAATTCCATTTAATTAATTAATTACATATATATGCATAAACATATATGTGTGTATATATATATGTGTGTGTGTGTGTGTGTGTGTGTGTGTGTGTGTATAATTTGGTTATGATTTTTTTGATGAACCTTCTCTCTACCCCATCTTCCTATTCCCTTACCACCTCCCTGCTTAAGCTTCTACTCCCACAGTCCACCTCTCTACTTTCATATTAACTACTTTTTTCATCCCGAGCAAATCAACGTTTTCAATATGGAATTATATCAATAAACCTGGTCTGGAGGCTGGACAGTGCACAGTCAGTAAAGTGTTGATTCTAAGTTCAGGCCTCAGCACTCGTGTAAAACTGTAGAACTTTCCTAAAAATGAATGTTCTTACCACTATAATTTCATCACACATAGCATTTATTTTATATTAATATAACTGCTCCACATGCCATTAAGTTTCTCAGTCATTCACTGAGTCTAAAAATTTGCATCCAGTTAATTGGAATCTGTTTATGTCTTTAAAGTGCATGTGTGTCGTGCTTTTGTTTGCTTTTTTCCGCTAAACTCTACTTCTGTATGTGAATCCTACTCCATTTACATGAAATGGAGAATTTCTACCTGTCATTTAGTCATTTTCTTCGTATCGTTTGAGTTGTTATACTGTTTTGGGTTCTGCACCTATGTTAGTGCCGTCTGTTACGGTAAAAGCGCTCAATCCTTGTACCTGCTTCCTGTGCAGCTTCCCTGGGATGAGAAAACCCAAACTAAGTTGATCTCTTTTCCATTTCTTTCAGAATGTTCTATAAGTTCTCTGTGTGCTGTCATTTTATTCATTTCTGCCTTCAAGTTTAATGTGTTTTTCTGTAATTCTAACAACTGTGCAGCCCTACCTTCGCTGTTGACTTGAAATAACTGAAAGTCCCCTTGCACGAGTGTATAGCCATGATTATTAGTTGTTTTAAAATTTCTTCTTGAATTTGTGCAGAAAAGTGACACTCATTTAATCACCCCACGCTTTTATAACAAAAACAAAACTGTTTTTATGGGCAAAATACTGAATCTGACATGTATTTTATGACTTCCTCAAAGACAGGAGACTGTAGATAACAAACCTAGAAGCCAATATAATCAATTTCTTTCTAGGAACTCAGGTTAACTTAACCTCAATTTAAAGTCTACAACTCTGGAATTTGAAGAACTGAGGCTATTTTATTAAAAAAAAAAAGACTGCAAAGAAAAAGCACTTTCTTTTTTGTTAATTCATGAAGATTCTATTTATTATTATTATTATCAATTATCATTATTATTGCTTTTATTTTTTTACAGTTCAGCCATTGCCACCCCCCAGTCCTCCCTCCCACAGTTCCTTATCCCATTTCTCCTTATTCCATGTTTCTAAGAGGATACCCACCCCTGCTAGTCTCCCCAACCCCTAGGGCCTCAAGTGTCTCTAGGGTTAAGCACATCTCCCACAGAGGACAGAGCAGTCAGTCCTCAGCTATATATGTATTGAAGGCCTCGGATCTGCTCCTGTACACTGCCTGCTTTGTGGCTCTGTATTAGAGATCTCAGAGGTCCAGGTTAGATGAGACTGTTGGTCTTCCTATGGGGTCACTGACTTCAGTCCAATGACTGGGTATAAGCATCTGAATCTATCTCAGTCAGCTGCTTATTGGGTCTCTCAGAGAACCACCATGCTAGGCTCCTGTTTGTAAGCACACCACAGTATCAGAAGAGTGTCAGACCTTGAAGCCTCCCCTAGAGATGGATCCCAAGTTGGACTGGTAAAATTCTATAGGTCTGACACACACACCCAAAAAATTACAAAGCAGAAAACTATAGCCATCACTAATTTGGTCACAGATGAACTACACTATGAAAACTATTTTTTCGTGTGCTCCAACTTGAAAACACACACACACACACACACACACACACACACACACACACACACACTAATCTTTTATGTCTGCCTACCAAGAGCAGAGATGCAGAGCCACAAGGTCTCTTTGAAAAACATTGAGTATTCTTTTTGCTTGACCTTGTGTCTGTATCACTCTTGTGTGAGAAGATGTTTAAAGGAGAAAAGAGTCACTCCTGTGTAAGCCAATATATTTTCTGATAGCTGCGTAAGTCCAATTAACTTCTCTGACAAGGTGGTAAGATGAGGATATTGGATTATGTTTGTAGCCAATTATAAATGTTATGGATGAATACTCCTGTAACACCATTTGAGGTTATGAAACTCTAGGCCTGAAAAGAGATGCATAAACCTCTTTTATGGAACTCATAAGTAGTTGGAGGCCTTTTTCGGTAAATACAAGAAGCATATAGGGTGCAAAGTGGCATAGTAATCCTGTTATTATCACCAATATTATTACCACATTGTAAAAATTAACATTATTGATGGCAGAAAATATGGTGCCACAGATGTAGTATTAGTTGAAAATTCCACAGACCTAGATAAAAGTTTTCTTTCTACAGCCTTGTGCACAGTTATAAATTTCTTTTGAAAAATAGAAATAAAATTCCCAATGAAATGAACACTAAATGCACAAAGTAACCCTTGAGAAACATACATCCTAATGTATAAATGGCATGATAAAGTAGAAGGAAGTCCAAAGTGTGGGTGCTTCAGTCCTACTTAGAAGGGGAAACAAAATACTCATGTAGAAAATACAGAGATAAAGCATGGAGCAGAGATTGAAGGAAAGGCCATCCAGAGACTGCCCCACTTGTGGATCCGTCTCATATAGTCACCAAACCCAGATACAATAATGAATGCCAAGAAGTGCTTGCTGACAGGAGCTTGATATAGCTGTCAGCTGAGAGGCTCTACCAGAACCTGACTAATACAAATACAGATGCTTGCAGCCAACCATTGGACTGAGCACAGGATCCCCAATGGAAGAGTTGGAGAAAGGACTGGAAGAACAACAATAACAATTAACCAGAACCCCAGATCTCCCAGAGACTAAACCACCAACCAAAGAATTCACATGGAGAGAAGCGTGGCTCCAACAGCATATGTAGCAGAAGATGGCTTTGTCAGGCATCAATGGGAGGAGAGGCCCTAGGTCCTGGGAAGGCTCATTGCCCCAGAGTAGGGAAATGCCAGAATGGGGAGATAGGAGTGGGTAGGTGGGTAAGGGAACTCCCTCATAGAAGCAGGGGAGTGAGGGGACATAGGGGGTTTCTTGGGTGGCAGGTCCAGGAAAGGGGATAACATTTGAAATATAAATAAAGAAAATATACAAATTTATTTAAATCCTCTTGTGTACTCAACACATTAGTAACTTTTTTTTTTTTTTTTTTTTTTGCTAAATGATTAACAAAAGTAGCTGTCTTAACTTCTTGTGTCAAGGCAATTGCAGAAGCAGTGGTGCTAGCACTTAATGTAATTAAAGCTGTTATACCAGCAATAATAAATTCCACTACCCTCCTGCTTCTGCTTAAAGCAAGCCTAACTCTTCTTCCAGTACTTTGAAGATTTTTTCAGAAAAACAAGGTTCTGTGACACTCAGGGCAATAAGACAAAAGCTGGTTGATAGACTCCCATAACAGACGTGCCAGGTTTCAACACATTAACACAATTAGAATGTCTACAATCAATGTAACTTACAATAAATACTGTAGAAGAAACAAAAATAATTTTAACTTGACAATTAAAAGATCCTTAACACACGCACTAACACTTGTTTGAAATCCAGATCCTGTCCCAACTTTATCTCTTGCTAACATAACATCATAGAGAACTGCAGCTAACTTCTAAATATGTTTCTGAAAATGTTCAGATCCAGCCTTCCAAATGAAGACTGTTATTTCCAGTATTGGATTGATTTCCAGACCAGTACATGATTGAGTCCAAATGACTGGTCATCTTTAAGAAAAATATGAGTCATTATAACTTCTCTTTTTGATTCTCTGTTCCACAAGGTCTAAAAACTTGAGGTAAGGCAGCTTGTCCCATCTGGGATATAGGAAAGCAAAGGTGGGTCAGGAACATAAGTCTAATACAGCTTCCCAGTCACCATTGTCAAGGCACTCAGGAAGCTCACAGGTCAGCATCATTCTTTGTCCCTGCATCAGCATGTCTCACCAATCACTCTGGCAGCCACCATGCTCCTTCAAAATCCTGCAGAAAAAAACCAAGCATATCATCTTCCCCATATTAGATACTGATCAGGATTATGCCATGCCAGTAAGTGGCTCCTTCCTTTTCAGCTAGGCCTAAGTATGCCTAGTTGTAGGGTGCCATGGACACTCAGCAGAACGTTCCTTGGCATCCAAATTTAAAAAATAAATAAATAAAAAGAGCATGATGTAAATAAATTTGTGATATACAGGGATATACCTACCCCTTTTTTATTTTATGAAAATATTATTTTAAAGATTCATGGGCCCCTTCCACAATATCTTGTCCTTGAGGATTATAAGAAATTTCAGTAATATGAGTAATATTAAATTGTTGACAAAAAGGCTCAAATGCAATAGCCAGTTCCATTATCTGTTTCTTTGTTTGCTTTTTTATTATTATTGGATATTTTATTTATATAACTGTCAGCTGTTATTCCCTTTTCCTATTTCCCCCCAAACCTCTTATCCCATCCTCCCTCCTACTTCTATGAGGATGTTTCCCTCACCCATCCACCCATTCCTGCCTCCTTGCCCTCGATTTCTCATTTAGAAAAAAAAAATGTTACTAATGTGTTGGGTATACAGGAGGATTTAGATAAGCATCTGGAACATAAGATTGATGCTTTTTATTCTATTCAAATTATTGAAAGGAGGTTCAGAGTTTAAGAGTAAGGAGCCATCTCAAGTGTCATGCCAAATACCAATGGAGTTGTGTTACGTCTAAAATTTACAATGATAATCATTATAATTAGGAAAAAGTTTAAAGACATTTGCAGGGTAATTGGCATAATTCTAACACCTCTCTGAAAGTTTTAACTCTGCATAGTGATATTATAAATTTAAGGAATGCTGCTCTGCTGAGCTTTGATCCTGCAGATAATGCTGATAAAATTATCCATGGCTTGAGATCAGTATTTCCGTTTTGGTTAAGCATCAAGAATGGCATATATAGCTTGATCATGCTAACCCTTGTTGTCCTGGGAATACTTGTATTCCTGCCCATTGTGTTAAAGCTTGTTGTCTTTAAAAAGATCAACATGTTGGCAGCCAAAGTACATAGCTTGAAACTGAAAATGGACCCCCAGACAGAGTTATTAAATTAAAAGGCTGGCAACCCAAGGATGGGTAAGATTCTGCACAGAGCCTTACCAACCTAAGACAGAAATGCATTGCTTTTGATAATGCGTATTCCACGGTGAGTAAGGAAGGCATTTTTGTCAGAATAACCTAAGACAGGCTCAGTCTTCTTTATGAAATAAAAACAGGGGAGATGTGGAGAGCTTTGGGGGCTATTGGCAGGTATCTGACATTAGCAAAGAACAAGGAAATGGATTGCTTGGTAGGAATCTAACATTGACCAAGGACAAGGAAATGGGCTTCAGGCAAAATCTGACATTGGGCTAGAACAGAGAAGTAATTTCAGGCAGGAATATAAATGTTAGGTTAGAACAAAGAAATAGGCTTCAGGCATGAAAATGACTTTGGGCTAGGACAGGCAAGTAGGCTCAGATATTTTGGTGATCCTGATAAGCCCTTAGAAGCAGTGATCACCTGAGTGATCATAGGACTTTGTTTATTGCCTTGTTTGTTTGTTGACTATTTGTATTTATTGTCTTGCTTGTTCCTTGACTATTTGCACCTATTGTATTGCTAGTTCCTCAACATAGAACTGTCCTTAATACTTGCATGTAATTAAAATGGTATAAAAGCAAAAAGGAGGAGGAATGGGATAGGACTTTATTTGAAGGTGGGGGAATGGGAAAAGGAGATAACATTTGAAATGTAAATAAATAAAATATCCAATAAAAAAGAAAATATCCAAGAAATAAAGAAAATAATCCCAACAAAATGACCACTAAATGCACAAAATGACCCTTGAGAAGCAAAAATCCTAAAGTATAAATGGTATGATAGAGTTAGAATTTGATTTTTCTCTTAGAAAATAGTTTAGATTCTACTGTGTAAATTAAAACTGTACCAGAGGAATTGCTTTAAGTTTTTCTCCATTTAATTTGATATTGGCTATTGGCTTGCTATATATTGCTTTTATTATGTTTAGTTATATACCTTGTTTCCCTGATCCCTCTAATAGTTTTAACATGAAGCAGTGGTTAATTTTGTCAGTGAGATGATCATGTTATTTTTCTTTTTACCTTTCAGTGTGTTTATGTAGTCAATTACATTGACAGACTTTTATACATTGAACCATCCCTGCATCCCGAGAGTGAAGCTTACTTGGTCATTTTTGATGATCCTTTTGATGTGTTCTTGAATTCCATTTGTGAATATTATATTGAATATTTTGTATCATATCTGAGCTTTTATATTACATATTGATATTAAAATCAGGGCTATGTAAGAAACCTAGAACTTAGTGTGACTATACTAAGAGTATAGTGGTAGGTCCCAGGAATTCTTTACACAAGTAGTTTAGTGTCAGGCCTGACATGAGGTCTAATCTCCATTCCACCTTTACCCTTCAGTCACATACATAGGTGGAGGGCTTGACAAACAGCCCCCAGGCCCTAGAGAGATTTACATACTAATGAGGTACCTGAAGGCCAGAGGGTGGAGTCGATTAAGCATTCCTCCCCAGTCCCTCCCCGTCTTCCCCTTCCTATTTAACTGAGGTCCGTCCTGGGTTTTGTGGGGTGTGCATCCAGATCCATCCACCATCTGCCATGCCAATAAACCGGTTTTGGAAACCCAAAGACTTCCTCTTGTGTTGGGGCTGCACCGTGAGGAACCCTGGTGAACAGCTGGGCCTAACTTCCAGCTGGAGGAACCCAAGGCATTCTCAGCTGACTACACACAGTGTAGAATGAGAGACCCTGCTGTCCCCCCCCCCCACTGTTTTTTTTTCCTCCTACAGTCTAGTGGTAGCAGCCCAATTACCTGGCAGTGACCAAGTATGCCTGACTCAATATGAAAGGGGCTTCTTGCCCCCTCTGCTCTCTCTTCCTCTTGCCTTCTTGCTCCCACTCTGTTCTCCCTCACCCACCCCCCTCTCTGCATGTTCATGGCTGGCCTCTACCCTTCTATTCATCTACTTCTCTTCTCTCTCTCTCTCTCTCTCTCTCTCTCTCTCTTCCCCCTCTTTCTCTGCCTTCCTCTGTCTCTCTACCTTCTGAACTCCCAACTCCAAGGCCCTGAATAAATTCTTTTCTATACTGTTGTGTGGCTTTTTCATCAGAGGGAAGGGATGCCTGACTATGAGCCCACAAAAGCATCCCTTTCCCCTAAACCTTACCACACATTCACCAAAACATATCCCCTCTCCCC
>JANHMN010000003.1:177696625-177725354 GCA_030674055.1 Rhabdomys pumilio
ACATATCCCCTCTCCCCTGATCTTTTTATAAACACAACAATGGGGAGTGATACAGGAAGACACATTGAAGATTGATATATGGCAACCAAATGCACACATTGAGAAGCACACTACCATGCACATGGGCACATTTATGAATACAGTACACACATGTACACACAACACACACACACACACACACACACACACATGTTTGCAAACTGAATTCAAGCAAATTGTGCTAAGAATAGGCAAATGTCCTTTTCCCTTGGGATAAATATTTTGTGGCAACAGATTTAATAATGTCGTGGGAGATTAGAAGAATTTATGCCAGGAAAAGCAAATGCTCAAAATAATTAGGCAAATGAATTTAAGTAGGTGTTTTTTGTTAGTTTGTTTTTCTTTGTTATTGTTGGTTAATTCTTTTCTTTTCTCTCTTTCTTTTTCTTCCTTTCCTTCTTTCTTTCTTATTGAAAATAGATTCTCTTCATATGCAAAATATCCAGACCAGTTTTCCCTCCCTCCTCTCTTCCCAGCTCCACCACCATCACACCACTCCCCCATGAGGAAAGAGAGTCTAAGTTGGAAGTCTCCATTAGGTCCCTCCCATTGCAACTTGGGGAAAACCACAGAAGAGGGAAGGAAAGATCATAGGAGTCAGAGAAGATGAAGAAATAAAGGACACCAGAAGAACACTGCCCATTGAATCAACTAAGTAGATTTTTGTGGTGGTTGTTGTTGTTGTTGTCTTTTTGGGTTTTGTTGTTGTTGTTGTTGTTGTTGTTGTTTACTTTAATGCCACATGTCAGAAAACAAGCCAGTAAACAATTATAAGCACCAAGAACAAACAACAGAATTGAATCTCAGTTTCCCATAATCAGCTTACCCACAAATCACTGTACTCAAACTCTGATTCACTAAAGTTAATCTTCCTAACACCTCTTTGGCAATTTTCATCCACAATTTTTGAACCTGAAGACCCAGAATCAGCAATATTATATATTGAAGTAGTATAGCAAATTGAACCTCTGTTTGCTGCACTTTTTGCCTCCAACACCTGTGTCCCTCTCCTCTCTTTATCCAAAGAAGTCAAACATTTCTTTTAAAGATTTATTTCAAATGATAGCTTGTATAACTAACTCAACTTTTCTCCCTGAATTTTCATCACAGGAAAATAATCACCTGGCTTTGTCATGCAATTGCAAGAGGAAAACCAAAACCAACACCAAAACCAACAAACAAGACAACAACAGTGTTCCTTGAATAATTAAGGCAGGTGACTGGCAAGTCACAGGCAGGCTTCTGTTTCCCACTGGGTGGGAAGGCAGAATGGCTTAGAAGGGTCATGTCTGCAGGGTTGTTGTGTAATAGGAGAGCAGAGAGAGAGAGAGAGAGAGAGAGAGAGAGAGAGAGAGAGAGAGAGGAGATGGAGATGAGAACTGTTTCATCTAGTCTGGTGGGAGGAATTGCCAATATTTTGATTTTGGCCCAAGGAGTATATTTTAGATTCTGAACTCCAAAATTATAAAAAATATGCATATTACTTTAAATTACTGTTTGTGGTAATTGTAACAGTGTAAGTCAGAAACTAATATACTGTATTAATTCATGTGCATCAAGTGTTCTTTATTGTAGACAACTGTGTTCTCTAGGGCGAAGTGACAAGTCTGAAGAACACCATTTATTGTCAGTAGAAGTAGGAGGGGTAAGAATCATGCTAATTTCAGCACCATAGTGTTAGTTACAGTCCAGAAGTGCTGTCTAGTGGGTCCCAGCAGATAACCCCTAACAACACAAAGATAACAACCCTGTTCAAAAGGAGAGTATTGCTTAAATTGAGTGCCCTGCTATCTAGTTTATAGTTTTACAAGCCTTCTTTAATTTTTCCAACTTTGCACTTTATGCTATTGTTTTATGTGATTCATTTATCCAAAAGTTATAAACTCTAGAACACAGTGTTGGTGTATATTTAAACACTCAGTGAGATTTCAACAGTTTTATTGAGCTATAACTCATATACTATGCAGTTTACTCATTTAAAGATTGAAATTTGTTAAGCTCTAATATGCTCACAGTGTTCTACTACCACAGTTAAAATCAATATTAAAATGTTTTGCACCACTTTTCGTCTTAGGAAACTCACAGTAGCAATCACTCACCAATGTCTTGCATCTTTAGGGACTGATTCACCATAATTCCATCTTCCATCTTACAGATGTTGAACATTTATATAAATGGAATCATATGCCATGTTAGACTGGCAGACTGGTTTTTTGCACTTAACGTACATCTTCAAGATCATAACTAATATATTTTGTTTTAACTTTTTAATTACCAGATTATAACCCATTGAACAGATAAACACATTGATACATCACCCATCAGCTGGCAAACATTTGGGCCTTTTCTACTTTATATTATAAATAATTGAGCTAAAAAAATGTTACATTCTATTAGCAATGGAGATATTAATTTGTATTTCTTGTAGACATATACAGAAGAATAGATCGGCTGTGTCAAATGGCAATGACCTTTAACATTTTGAAAAATTTTAATTTTCTAAATGTATATTTGTAGTACCAATATATATTTTCACCAAAAATGTACACAAGCATCTATGCTTTTCTGATCTAACAAGCATATGTTCCTTTCTCATCAAGATCATAGATAAAGTTCTGAGTGTGACACAGCACTTGATAGGGGCTTTAACTTGCATTTCCTAAGTGGCTGAGTTTGAGTTGTTTTTAATGCACCTGTTCACTATATTTATGGGTTTTTTGAGAAGTGTTTAAGTATTATTTCTGGGTAATAAAGATTTTAGAGGGGGTAAAATATTTGCTGTGAAAACCTGATGATCTGAGTTTGAGTACTGGAACTCATATAAAGGGAAGAGAATCAATAAGCTTCACAAAGTGATCCTCTGACATCTACATGTGTGCTGTAGCAGATAAGCTCCCACACAGCCGTCATGCACACACACATAATAATATATTTTAATAACTGTTGAATTTGGTGGTTATCAGAGTAAATCACATGAAGTTGGGGGTGGGATATGTTAGGGTTATAAAAGAGAGAAGAAAAATGGGTGGGATATATAATCATATTTTATTGTATATGTGTTCTCAAGAAAAAATGTAATTAAAAAACATAATATTTCTATTAAATAGAGTTATGTTTCATGTATTGCAAAAATATAATAGTTCTTTATGTATTTGGAAATAAGAACCTTATGTATGGTGAATTATACATGTTTTCTCAATACGTTCATGACTCTGTTCTGGATGATTTTCTTGAAACAAAAATGGTTCTAGCACCATTATGATAGAAATCACATTCCTTTCCCACTGCCTTTCATCTCCCCTGTAAGAAACTAATGTCTTACCAAAGAATCATTTCTGGGTTTCTGTTTAGAACAATGGTTCTCAACCTTCCTAATGCTGCAGCCCTTTAATACAATTCCTCAAGTTGTGGTGATGACCAACCATAAATTTTTCTGCTGCTACTTCATAACTGTAATTTTGCATCTGTTATTAACCTTAATGCATATATCTGATATTCAGAATATCGGATATGCAACCCTAAAGAGGTTGAGACCTATAGGGTAAGAACCACTGGTTTAGAATTTCATAACTTTAGCGGTTATATTTAATTATATAATTTATTCTCACTTAATTTTTGCAATGTTATTTTTAAAAAGTCTGATACAACAACCCTGCTTCACGCAGTTATTAAATTGTTACCACCCATGAGTTTTACACAGAGCTACAATTCTCTCCTATTCAAGGAAATTTCTAAGCAAATGTTGAAACTTTTTTATCTTTTCGATTGGTGCTTTGAAAGCAGATAAATGGTTAAAAAAAAACTTTTAAAGGTTTTCTTAAATAAATTATTTATTTTCTCTGCCTCAAACATGCAATTTCAATTTCTTTAGTAATATACAAAGTTATGTCTAGTTAAATTGATCAAATTGAGAGAAGAAAAAGTAAAAATTGTACTGTACCATTGACAAAAATATGTAAAAAAAAGTTTTATTCAGATAGTATAGCTTTTACTTCTCAAGACCAGGAGTGCCAACAAAAACTCATTTCTGGCTTCTGTGTGTCTCAATACCCCTGTGCATTTCTCTGTAATGTAGTACACTTTCCTGTGCAGTATATTACATAAAGCATTCTCATCGATTCCATGCAACAATATAATGAATGAATATGGACATGTAGATTCAAAAATGAGGAGAATTTTGTTGTTCAGAAACATCAGTTCCCAGGATGAGCCAAAAGCCGCCTCTTTACTCTAATGGCCTTGGATGTTTCCTCATTGCTCATACCTCACTTCTGTACAAAAGTCTACCAACAATGCGGTAAATACAGGACTAAGCCGACTAAAAGAAAATTGAAGAATTGACCCTCAGAAACAGTAACTCTTGGGGAACTTTATGGAATGGTTTTTAAAGAACAAATGGAGTATGAGGGACTTGAGGAGCTCTGAAGCCCAAGAGAGCAGGTCTGAACCTCAGCACAGCTGTCTCTTAATGGCTTAATCTTGAACAAGTCACTTTAAACTTCACTATCTCTGGGTGCTAAATGAACTTGGCAATCATACCTAGCTTTGCAGAGGTAGGAAAATGGACTGAGATATCAAAAAAATTGTCTGGCTCAACAGTTTCCAGCATACTGACAGGAACTCAGTATTAACTCTCTCATACATATCCCGTCCTAGGATATGTTGTTAACTTGCTGATCTGCCTGTAGAAAATGGGTTTGGGACTATTCATCTCACAAATGTGAGCACAACTTACACCAGTGAGTAAGTGTGCAAATCCACTCTGTCAGTTGAAGGGGTTTGTCTAGAAGAAGCTTCCAACCCAGACTTCCCTTCTGGACTCCATTGTCCACGCCAACCATAATCAGATCAATGAACCAGTGACCTGAGAGATCACTAAAGTTGAGAGGGGTGTTAGTTTTGAAAACAGAAATCATGTTTTATTGACGTCTACCTACAGCACACTTTACTGTGTTCTAAATTCTCTCTGTAAAGAAAGCCAATGGTCTTGTGCTGGGAAAAGTTCAGGAATCGTTTAAACTAAGGAAGAGACACAGATAAAGAAGTTTGAATTTATATGACCCAGTTCTATAAGATGAGCCAATTATTGACAGCACTGATTATGCATCCTTAACTGGCAGCAATCAGTCTGTCGTGAATCACAGTGAAGCTGAATGCTAACAGGTAAATACCTGTTCAGAATTTTATTCTAAACGGAAAAGCAAGATTTTCTATGATAATAAAAGCACAGGTTAAAATGAGCTTGTACTTCACAATATAATGATACGCATAATTCTAAGATGAAATTAGATATGTTATAGAATGTAAATGCATGCATTAAGAGTTTATAAATAAATTACATTAAAACTGGTTTCAATTTAATTGTCTTCTTTTAATATGATGTTGTAATTATGATATGAATGGCTGTTGCCTGGTACTTGTCTGATTTGGAACCAAGTGAAAATATTTTCCCCAGCTACAATAGTTGTGAATAAACATGCATTTTTTATATGAACATAGTTATTTTTAGATGTGCAACTATGAAAAAGAACAGGTTATTACAAATTGAATAATTCTTTGCCCTGTTATACTAGAAACACCATAAGTTTTTATTCATTATTCTCCTCATAAATTGTTTCCAAATATAGAAACTCAAATATTTTAATCTCTTAGAAAATTTATACCTACTTATAATGGATATTTTTATTACCTACCCCTCATGATCTCTATGGAGCAGTCACTAGGACCCGTTAACCTCTCCCCCACCCCTTCATGTCCTCTTTTTAAAGCGTTGTTGTTATTACTATTGTCTCCTGAGTTTAATTAGTGCGTGGGTATGGTATCATACACTGGCCTGTGGGTAACCTCAAAGAAAAGTGATGTCATGTCCAGGAGACATTGTTTCACAGCTCTCCTACCCGTGCCCTGGGTCTTACAGGCTTTCCCCCTTACTTTTTCTCAATGTTCCCCAAGCTTCGGATGAGGAGAAATTGACATAGAAGGTCTATCTTTGGCTGAAACTCACAGACTACGTTTTTCAACACCTTGACCGGTTGTGAATCTTCTCATTTACACACTGAGGAAAGAAGTTTCTTAGACCAAGGCTCTAAGATAGCAACACAACTCTATAAATAGAAACAATTATTAAGAGGTAGTTTGACAATATGACCATTTAGTAAAATAACACCAGTCAATTTTCCTATAAAGTCTATAATCTCACTAGTCATGGACATCTGACCAGGTTTACATTGTCAGACATAAAGTTGTAGTAGGCCTGTATTATACATGCACAGTGCAGCATTGGGTCAGACCACTGGTGTTTGTTCTCCCCATGCAGCCTACACAATACCTTTCCGCACTATAAAAGCCAGGCAGCAATGACATAGCTTGTGTTGCTTTAAAAGCCTTGATGCCAAGTTGACCAAAACTATTAGGGAGATATTCCATCCTTGGCGTGTTTGCATTAAATAGCTCAGATCTTCCGGGAGCAGTGTTACCCACATTCTATTTAGTTTACAGACTAGTAGATTCCCATAAACCATCCTCCTGTGTACTTAGTTTTAGTTAATCTACCTCCACTTAGTGAAATGAAGGATGTTTATAAAAGTTATACAGAAACATGATTTTGCAACCCCAGTAAAAAGTATAATTGGAGGAGAAAGTAGGACACAGTTAAAGGTGACATCAAAGAACAAGATGGATCCTCTAAAGTACAGAAACATTTAGGTCACATGATTTTTTCCTATCACATATTCTATAATACTGTATAGATAACACTGCAGTCAAAAATGCTTACTGAGCATCAGCTCAGCCCTGTTAATGTTTCATCTTCTCTGTTCAGTCTGGACCAAGTGTGCTGTATAATTTCTTCCTAGACTAATCACCATGGAGAAAGACATGTTCTAAAGGTAGATGAAACACTCCATCTTTAGGGGAATCTTGGTAACCACTAAAAAGTAAGCAAAGGCTTTGGGCAGCCCTGGGAACCAAACAGATTCACTAAGCCCATTCCTTGTTTAAGAACAAGGCCCTGAAACCACCCACACTCCTGAATCCTGGCCGTCCCAAGCATTCCCGAGCAGTGAACTGCTGCAAGGCACTCTGGCTAGCAAAGCTGCCTGGAAAAGGGCTCAGACCAGCTAAGGTCATTGGAAAAGGCACTCCTCTCCAATCTGCTGAGCCGCCCACAGCTTAAACAGTGTGCCCAAGTTTTCAGCTTTCACAAGTTGTCACCCATGCTGGGTCAGCATTTTTTTAATGCAACTCTCTTTGAAGCATTCTTGCTTACACATATTGTAAGTCACCCAGTAAGACTCATAAGTTCAGCAAGCTGGAGGCTGGCGGTATATTTAGTTTGATCTGGTGATGATCACATTTCTATACACAGTAGACAATGGCTTACTCCTCTAGAGGAATAGTGTCACACACAAGGTGTCATCACCTTGGACTGATGATATCATACCCCAGAACCATGCATATCAAATTCTAAAAATGCATACATAGGCCTATTTATGTTCAACCTAAGAATATGTGTGACTATTATGGTACGCTCAGATCACATACCCCTTGTGTATTTGAAAAGGACCGTTGGTGTTGGACAGCATGAAGTACAGAGAATGTAAAGCTCACAATGCCTGTCCTAAAGGGACTTCAATTCAGAGAATGAAATTACGGTACACAGACTGCTTTTATAAGACACAATTATATTAACTTTCAATAATATTAAAAGTCGCTACTTGTAGAAAGGAAATAGAATGAGTAACCAATAGGTTAGCAAATGAGAGGAAAGTTCATGAGAGTGACATTTCTTGGCTTGAGAATTAAAAGAGGCATCATTTGCCAGGAATTTCTCCTGTATTTCCCTGTGAGCATAATAAGCATTAATTCAAAGCACCACTGTATGAATAAAGGCAATCTATCATGCTTCAATAATAAACAGATACCGCTCTTTAGGAAAACAAAGGTAAGCAAAGAAATCATAATTCTAGTTTGTGGGAAAATTTAAGCTGTGAGAAGAATGTCTAAAGGAAGGGAGGATTTCAAGATAAAAGCAAATTTAACAGTCCTAGCAAGTGGGTTATCACTAAAAGAGAATCTTTTTTTTTTAACTCTTTTTTCAACTTTATTGTGACCTAGGTCTGACATCGTACATGTCTTTTAGCCATATTTCTTAGTGGAAGCCATACCTTCAACCTCCATAAATGTTTTCTCTCATCAATGAAATGGTCAATTACCCGAAAGGATCATTTACCCATGACCCCCTTATTCTATAGGATATTCTAGTGGCTGTGACAAACACATGACTAAAGCAGTAAAAGAAAATCTTTTTCCAATGAAATTGTTGACTCTCCAAAGAGTTAGTAACGTTGCAACAAATAGATTGGAGAAAGTATATACGTGTTGGTATACAAATTAGTGGACAGGATGCCATCAGACTTTCACAGACAACTAAATGGGTTGAGTGCTTAAAGAACTTGCGAATAAAGGCCCTATATTTCACCTTAAGTCTAAAATAAAAATTTTAGGCCCATAGAGTTTAGAAGTTTGTTGTTGCTCTGATAAAATGACACAGCTTACTATGACACCAAATTAAGTCTGAACAAAGCAGATATATCAATAAATTACAATGACAAAAGTTTAACAATGCATCCAGAGTCATTGTTCCAGAGAAGGTCACTAGAGTTGGAAGCAGAGGAGTGATTTACCCCTGAAAACTGAAGAAAAGACATCATCACCCTCACTGGGTTGCATCTCTAGAGGAAAATCCAAGAGGGTCAAACACAGGATTTTCAATTTTTCCATTCCAATAAATCATTCTGAAGTGAGGCTGGTGAGTGTGTGTGTGTGTGTGTGTGTGTGTGTGTGTGTGTGTGTGTGTGTGTTTGTGTGTGTTTGTATACATGTTATGTCCACTCTTATTGTATGTAATAGCCAATACCAGAGGTTGAAGTCAGTAATCTTCCTCTGTTGTTTTTCCACATTACTTTAGGGAACAAAGTCTTTCCCTGAACACAGAGATCATGGTGTTTGGTGAGCATGTCTGGCCAGTGAGCCTGAGGGATTTGCTTGTCTCCATCTCTCAGATCCAGGCTTATAGGATCTGGCAGCCATACTAGGCTTTTACAGGGGTACAGAGGGTCTGAACTCAAGTTAGTTTACTTATGTTTACATAGCAAGCATACTGTATGCACTGAGCCATCTTCCCATCTCCATATCTTTCATTAGATCAGAAGCACCCAGTTCTCTTCCATGCTCCATCTCCTCACTTCAGTCTCCAACAGAAGTAATTTTCTTGTAATATGTGTGTGCATTCTCTTTTGGAGTGCATCCCACTACCTAACCCTTGTGCTTATAATCAATGTTACACTGTGAAGCCTATTAAGGTACAAGAATTGAACTATACCCAGTTTTATCAAACCGTCTTCTGTTGCTAATCTTTTCTTATTACTCATTGTTGTTATCCTGTTTTCATTTTATTTTTCAAATTAAGCATATATTTAGGGAAGAAATTTTCTTGATGGAAGAAGTCCAAAGAAAGTATAAAGCTCATGTTCAGTGAAGCAGGTACTGAATTTCTCATTTGTACTGAAGAGAACTTTAATAAATAGATACCCAATGTGCACCTGTGAGAAACACCTCCATAGTGATCTTTTCTCAAGAACTTTCTACCACAATAGAAACAATAGAAAGAGATCTGAGGTACCCGGCATTAAGTCAAGTTGCATCCCAGTTTTCCTACATATGTAACTATTGGTTTTTCAAATAATCTTTCAAAAAAAAAAACAGTAGCTGAATAAGTATATAACTTTCCCTTTCTAGGTAAAACTCAAGATGTTATGTCCACACAGAGATTGAGTCATGGGTGCTAGAAAGAAGACATCAGACTTGGTAGCTGCCCATTTTCTCTTGTAAATGCTTCATGGAGAGTATTTTTGCTATTTGTATATGCTTAAAAATGCCAGGATCTGGCTTATTTCACTAACTGTATGAGTACACTACATCTACAATAGCATCCTATAGACTCAATACATGTTTCAGAAGTGACTGGTTTCCTTAACAAGATATTTTACTTATCATGTTAGATTAGTGCAAGATAGAGATGTAATTGGGTCTTATCCATTATGAATTAGTTGTTCTTTGAAAAAAATTAGAAATATCTTATTTTATATTCCTTGCTAGAGTTCAGCCAGCTTGCTTTCTCTATGGCAGGAAGAAAGCCTTTATGAGTTAGGGTTTCTGTGGTTCAGATGCCTGCTTAAATCAATATCAATTATCAGTGTTCATTCTGAATAAGAGCAAAAAATATCTCTCCAGAGAACACATCCCAACTTCACAAAGCTCATGGAGAAATTATTTGAGTCCTGTGGTTCCATTTAGAGACCTGGGTGTAACCATAGTAGCACAAAGATCATATAGAAGTGAATAGAAGCTGAGAACTATTTGGGTGTTCCAAATTAATATTTTATTAATTTCCGATCACTTTTGTGTGAACTAATTTCTTCAGTAGGAAGAGCGAGCAGAGCACATGTGCACAAGACATTTTGATAGGTACTCTACACCATGGGACACAACTACCTTATGAAACAGGTTAGAAAATAAAGTTCCAAAATCAAGACTTTTACCCAAAGTTACATAGCTCATTTTAGTGGCATTAAACTTAAGATCCAAGTTTATAAAATACAAACAGTTGTGACATACTTATTATAACTTGGTCTGCAGAACTCTTGTCAATAAAGATATATTATTTGGGGACAGGGACCATGATGATTTTATTCTTTGATCAATACAAGCAAAATGAGATCTTATCTGTTAGCAAAATTGGGAATATCAAATTTCAATTATTATAAGATTTCTGTTGTTCTGCAACTTACTGGCTTTTTTGTCATGGTACAAATCTTTTGTGTTATCAGTAAAAGCAGCTTTTAAATCAGATAATTATATACATGGGAGATGTGGATAATAAAGTAATCTATCTGTGGAGATAAAGCTATTCTTTAAATTATTTCAGGCATTGATTTGGATGGAGAAAGAAAAAATACAATGAAGGATACAGAAATAGAAGAAACCTGGATTCATGCTCATAAATGTGTCAAAAAATGATGGAAGAACTAATCTGATTTTGAGATTTGTTTCCAGGATAAATGTGGTTTCTTTAGAAAAAACATATGCAAAGGTCAACAAAGAAGAAAGTATTTCTGACTACTGAAGTAACTCAGTATCCAGAAGAGTAGACTGGTGCATTAAATACGACTTGTATTTTTATACAGGGAGAGAATTCTATCTTCATGTAGCTATGTATAAAAGTTGGATGGGAATGTTTAAGTCTATGTGACAGGTTAAAATTTACAGGTCAAGTTTTATATGCATAACCTTATATATAATATGTAAAATATTAATATTATATTAATAAACTATATGTGTATATTTTATATTTTCTTTCAAGGAAATAGATAATATATTATATTAAAATTATAATATAATATAATTATATATGTCATATAATATGTCATATATAATCATGATATATTAATTTTAGGTTACGGTGGTACCTAGCTATCTTCTTAGCACTTAAGAAGCGGCAAAAGGAGAACTGAGAATTCAGGGCCACCATGAGCATCATTACAAAACACTGTCTCAAAATGGACAAAAGCAAACTTAAATTTGAGTGGAGAATGTGCTAGGGAATAACTGTGAGGGAAAGTGGGACATGGGAGGGAGTGAGAAGCAGATGTGGTAATATTCCATCATACATGTGCAGACTAAAAAGCCCAGTAATTACCCTAAGGTCACATATTCAGTATTTTCTGTTAATACTGACCATTGGTATTGTGTATCTCGTGTGTCTTCTGCTAAAATTCAGGAATAATTTCAAGGCAGAGTGCGGGGCCCAGGGGACATGTTAGTACAGAATAGTGTGCAAAGGTTTCCTCTAATCTCGTACTTGAGAACAAGAGCAATTCACATATAAACACTGTTTCTCAGACAGAGATCATGACTAATTAGGCTGTGAACACCCCTGTTTGTACTCAAAGCTATTTTTGTGTTGTCTTGCTATTATCTTGTTAGAGACAGACCAGAGAGATAAAAAGCATGCCAAACTCACTATGTTGGGAAATGGCAGAGTTGGACACAGAGATGAGCACAAGAGTTTATCTTTGTTTCTAGTGATAACAATTTATAGCCTATTTGTAACCTTCCTTTAATTTAAAAGGTTAACAGGCCAGGGTTTGCGTATATTGAGAATCAGGTGGTACTTTTCTCACTCTTCTGTGAAGTGAGGCTAATGGTATGTGTTCCGCACTTTAGTTTAGTTGGTTTTAAATCTTTACAATTCCTTTAAGCAAGTTGCTTAGTTGCTTATGAAAACACCCTGGGGCATGCATGTAACTATATTTCTTGTTTCTGTCATTCCAAGTTCATAATAAATATGTTAGGTGAATGATAGTAAATTTCCTTTACAGTAGAAAGTCAAAATTTCAATTGAACAGAAGAAAAATGAATAAAATTTAGTGGAATAACTCATTGTTGATGGGACTGAAAGTTGAAAGAAATGTTTAAGTGGACAGAACACATGCTTCCATCTGGAATGTGCAATAGCAAACTCCAAAACATATAATTTATGATTGCAGCTTATAGAATATCCAAAGTTTGCTTGAAGAGACTGATAGAGATGTACGTGTGCGTGCGTGTGTGAGTGTGTGTGTGTGTGTGTGTGTGTGTGTGTGTGTGTGTGTATGTTTGTGTGTCTCATAGAGAAACAGGAAAGCAGTTCTTGAGCAGAGCAGTCCAACATTGAGTCACTTGCAAATGCAATGTAGTGTATCCAGACTCAGACATATGTAATTTAGGCTGTGACACTGTGGGTACCACGTGAATTTGAGGAACCTTCTCATTACCCGAAAAATGGGAATAATATTAGCTACTATATATTTTCATCAAGACTAAATATAATGATGTAGGCAGATAGCAGCACTGTGCCCCCATTTTATAAATATGTCTACCTTGAATGAATTTTGTCACCACTGTAAGGCTTGCCTTCTGCATGTGCAAAGTGGGGGTCATGCTGTCTAACATGTGAGCTCCGCAGAAATTAAATGTACTAGTACATTTAGCCTTCAGCATGTGAGCAAGCGGTGTCAGGCTACACTGACATTCCGGTCTTATGGGAACATTAAAAACTATGTATTCTTTTATTCTGGCAAAGCAAATGACAAGAAGGAGCAGAGAGAGGCCCACCAAGTAGGAATGTCAATACTTCTTAATAGTTATCAGGTGTCAGTTACTGAGTTGTTGTCAATAACATGTATACTTCTTTCAGAAAAGTACCACAGCTCCATATAAAATCTTGAATTTATGATTTCTCCTTAGTCAAATACTTCAAGTGTAAGAAAAATGTCATCAAGATTTCAGCCTGATAGGAAAATCAAACTTTCAGTCGATGCAGTGTCAAGGGCTGTCAATAGTACCAATTACATCTCATTGGTCATGATAGAACACAGTTTGCATTTACTTAATATAGTTTTTTTTTTATCTGATGCCTGAGTATATGTCATCTTAAATAGTGAATCAGACCGGGTTGACAGGAAAATAAAACATGCCCCTGTCTTCCACTGGCTCGGTTAGCTGCCTAAGAAAGGTTGATCTATCTATAACACAGAGTGCATAATTCAACATGACAGGAAAGAAAAAAAAGCATGCATAATTTCACACACATGGAAGGTAAAGATGGAGACAGATTTATGGGTTGTAACCTGCTGAAGACTGTGCAGAAATGTTTCACTGCTTCAGACAAGTGAATTCTTTCATCTTCAGGCCCTTTGGATAAATTTTCCTCAGGAGTTGATGGACTTTAAATCTGTCAAATAGGGACCTATAAAACCTGATTCGTTGCTATAAAGGGTAGCAGCCTGAGGCTCTGAGGTGTGGTAGCACTGAGGATGACACACAGACATGTCTGCTTGTGAAATTTTACTACAGAGGACAGCAAAGCTATTACCACTTTCTGAGGTAGAAATGGGAAGAGACACTTGAAATCCATTCCCCCTTTGGACACAAACTCCACGCAGCTGCAACAGGTGCCTAAATAAACTGATTCATTTCATTTGTATGGAGTGTGGGCAAAAGCATTCAAAATGATTCCTACATTTCCAAAGTAAAAGGACAGTCAGCAACACAAGGACACAATAATAATTGCTTAAGGAATACCACCCAATAGACTAGGAAAGCACGGTGCTTTATCCCCCAAATTCCAACTTTCAGAAGGATACTGATATTATGTAAAAATATTACATGTGGGTCTGTTTTGAGCTAATACAGTCTCTTGTACAACAAGCCTTAACAATCCAAGCACTTATTAAACCTTTGAAATATCTTCTGTCTGCATGCAAGAAGCATTGAATAGGAACCAGAAACACAACAAGAAAATGCAGTTGGTGATGGGACAGTGGTACCCATCACTGCTTCTGCAGGACACAGGCATTCAGTCAAATTTTCTTTCTCTCCTGATCATCCAGGGCTTCAATCATCTAACTTGGAAGTATCTTCTCAGCTTGAAGGTTGGAAGAACAGTAATTCTTGTCAATGAAAGCTTAGCCTGAGTATAATCAGCATTTATTGGAGATTGCTTTATTATAATGTAGGCAGTAGGATGCAATTTGGTGTTTCATGTCTATTAGGTAGCACTACCTGAGGAAGTGGTGCATAAAGCAGGATTGGTCAGAGTGAGATGTTTTACTGTAGCAGGCCCTACAATGTCTTAGCTTGCCCTGGAATGGCTGCTGGAGTAAATATGGCCTGAGATATCTCACGTTGTTGAACTTACCTATCAAGACTATTATAGAGTACCTTTGATTGGTCCCTGAATGTGGAACCCCCCCCATATTACTGGTTAAGAAGGGGCATTCCAAATTGAAACAATTCCTGAAGTTTCTGATAGTTAACAGCTGGTTAGTAGCTAGGATAAGATTTACTTTGAAAAGATTCTTTTCTTTTCCTGTTAGGCTTCATCAAAACAAGCTAATATTGCTTGAGCTCTGTTTTTTTTTTTTTTTATTGTTTTGAGATTATAATTACAACCTTTCCCTCCCTCAGAACCCTTCTATACACTCTTTTGTGTGCCCTCCTATGTACTCCTTTCAATTTCATGACCATATTTTCAGTAATTCAAGTTTCTAAATATAGTCTGGTCAGTCTATGAAATGTTATCCATATGCATAGTTTCAGGGCTGACCAATTAGCAATGGATAACCGACTGTTGTGCTCTTTCCTGAAGGAGACTGTTTCTGCCAGTCTCGGAGTCTCCCAGTCATTCCTTAGTTGTATGCAATTCTTTCTGTAGGGTTGAGATCCCCAGGCCTTTCTCCTGTCCACATGGTTTCAGCATACATGCAAGCAGTCATATTAGTGCGACTTCATGAAGGTATTTGACTTTTAATCTTCTTTGGAACACACCTACTCTGGCACAGGACTTTGCCCTCAGCATTCTGCTCCTTCTTGCTGCCATAGAATGGGGTCTCTGTAAGCCACCAAGAATGCCTTCCCTGCCAACTTTCATACTCTCCTTTCAGTTGCCAATGATTCTCCTAGGACTTCCTGATAGAAGTAAGTGTCAGGATTTATCAAGTTGTTTGTCTCACTTAGATGTTTTTCTGATGAAGTCTTAGCTCCACATTATAGAAAATAGGAACTATATCAGAACTAAAGGCTCATGGGAGTTGTAGAATTTTACTTGTATCATTGCTTTGCTAAATTATTTCTTCCAGTTTCCTGGTCCTGACCTTGAATATGAAAAAATTCACTTTAGACACACATCACAACACTTTATCAAAGATTCCCAGTCAGACGGCTAGCACATAATAAAGAATAAGGACTAACTATGAATCAACCCAGTCTCTGGTAAAGCATTTATATTTCATTAAGTCAGCTAGATTAAAATTCTACATTCCAAAGAAACAGAGGAGAGAGGAAAAGTGTCCAGTAATCTCTCCCATAAAACTCTATGATGTTTTTCATTTGGATTGTTTTTCTTTTTAAGAGAACAAGAGGAGTAGCATAAGGTAAATGGTGGACTTCATGATGGTGCACAGCAGAGTAAATCCAGCTCAGCTGGTCCTTCAGTACACTATGGGAAGATGATTTAACATCTTTGATCTAATGGTCTCCTACCAACCAACAAGAAATAATGGCAGTAACTATTGTTACGTTCATCAAAAAGATTAGTTATAAGAAAGGTGAAATGGAAGAGAGAAGAGATGAAATGGAGGAAGGAGAGATAAAAAACAAAGAAAGATTTTGTGAAGTCAACTATTTATATAAATAATTTGCAACAAAACAGGCAGAGCCTTCCTTGAGCATCGTACCATGATCTTTTCTTCTTCTCTCAGTTGCATAGATAGTTCTTAAGGAACAGGATCTGAGCAAGGAAGCATCATCAGTTATCTCTGGCATGAATCCAGAGGCTTTGAAGAATCAAGCACATTTACTAAAGGTAGTAGTGGTTAGAAAAGATGATGTTGAGTCTTCTCAAGGCCACATGGCCCAGAAAATTCATCACAAGAATGATTTTCCTATTATTATAAAATTTCAGGCTCCATCAGAAAGACAGGTTGAATGTTCCATCAAATGCTTGTCCTTAATCACTTTGCTTCCTCATACCATTAGATTCAGTAAGAAAGGAGCTTGGACTTCACCCCAGACTACTGAAACTGCTTCTTATTGTCATCTCACAGGATCAACTTTCTGTTGCCAGCTTGTACCAGGCTTTGGAGAAATGAAGTGTCCATATGTTGTCCCCAGTGAAACTCTGGCCCATAGAGCATGGTGATTTTTATAAACCTAAGGTCTGGCTTTGAGGACATATCCAGTAGTCTATAAAGAATAAATTTTCACAGATGCCTAAAATACCTGATAGCAGATATATTAACAACTCAATAGGCAAGGACCTGCTACAAGCCTAGAAACCTGAGTATGACTGAACAGTCCAACATGGTAGAAAGAGAGAACAGAATCACACAATTGTTCTCTGACTTTGTAGCGTGTGTGTATGCACATGTGAGCACACACAATTAATTAATTAATTAATTAAAATTCAACATACAATGGAATTGAGCTAAGAATAAAAATATAGATACTGATACTGAATCAGATTTACACTGTAGGAATACAGTTAAAAATGCAACTGGAGGTCTTTCTTTGTCACACTTCTCTCTTTGAAACGACTTACTGTGCTTATATAATACTCAAAAAATATCAGATTATAAGGGTTGGGCTTTTACCTCATGTGACTCTATACATAAGATATTAAGGAAAGAAACTGCCTCAGAGTATCTTAGAGAGTCTTAAATGTAACCTGCTTATGGAAATGAAGACAGAGAGAACACAGCTATTTACACAGATAGAGACAGTAGTACATGATGTGCCCATAAATCCAGGAATACCAGAAGTCATGAGTGCTGCAGGACATAGGCCACAAATCATCCAGGGACATTGAAACTCTGACAATTTTCATCTGGTTCCCTCATTTCAGGCTTCTGGCTTTCAGAAATTCAAGAAAATGAATTACGATTGTTTTAAGCCACTAAATTTCAGGTAATCTGCCACAACAACTGCAGTAAACTAATATGGTACTTTAATTCTTTTATCCTTTGGGAATCATTTCTGGAATTAAAACATTTTTAAATGTTTAACCAGAAAGTACTATAGGTGTGTATAAAAAAATAAGTTCAGAAGAAATATTTTAAGTTTTGTAGTGGGAGATATTTAAATCTCCAACCCGAATATGACTTGTCATGAAAACACAACTCAGTAACTATGATTATATTCTGTAAGCCTAGATTGGGCAGATACCCCTGCACTACTCTGTTCCCCAGCTATGAGACCCTTATAACTTGAGGGTTTTTCAGACCCTGCGTCTGTCCTTCTACCTCCTGCTTCTCAGTCTTCTCTCTTTTCTCCCCAGCCTTTATTTCTCCACCTCCCCTTCTTCTGCCCAATCACTGGCTCCAGCCTTTATTTTACAAATTAAGATGGGCAGAAGGTTCACTAGAAATCACCTGTGTAATGACTCACTCCTCCTCTGCAGTCCTTCACAGGAAAGGGGAATTAGTATCAAAATACAAGGCTGGGGTTATCCACAACAAAGTTTCACATTCCAAGCACAGGCAAAATAATATGGCAGTGTGCTAAACAACACCCCAGTGTTTTAATCCAGGAATAAATGGATTGTGGGAGACAGGCCATGGCTATAGAAGAGGAGGACTTGGGGTATATGTGAGTGAATTAGCTCTTCAGAGACTGTAAAGAAAATAAAGTTTTATTTTGTACACTGCAGAAAATAGAGAGGTTAAGACCTAAATGCTAGGCAGTAACAAAAGTCTCACCTGCAGTAAGGCAATAATGGTGACTAAAATTGTCAAAGCCCATGACATTTATAATCTAAGGATGCAGATCTGCATAGCACACAGCTTCACTGATCCCTAGACTAAGGACAAGCATGAAGAAAGTTCTTTCTAGGTGTTTGGTGACTTCCCCTCTGGCTAACTCAGGTATTTGTAAGAATTCTTGTTGGTATCCATATCTAAATTTGGGAAGTTAAATTCTGTAACCTTGAAGCCCTATTAGCATTCATGAATATGTAGAATATCACGTTATGAATGTGACAGCATCTAAAAGACAACCTAAACAGCTGTCGCACAGCAAGTCATTTGATGCTAAATCCTACCTCAGACCAACTCTGAACTAAAAAGACCAGACCAGAGCAGAGAAGAATCTATCATTCTCAAGGATATATGCAGAGTCAGTCCAGGTCTCTGAAGATGCTGTTGGTATTTTAAGAAGTGGGCAATGGGACTTACATTATTATACATATTATTATGGAGAAGTTGAAACTCAGGAATGCAAAGTAATTGGATCAAAATCATAAAGCCAAGGTAGGCAGAGGTAAATTTTGAAATCTAATCTCCTTGACTCCAAACCCAGGGCACATTCTACCCTATCATAGAACCTTGGAAGATGGATATCCTGGTATTGCCTCTGATATTAACTTGTAGCACATATGGACAGATTTTCCACTTCCTACTGGACTCTATGTTTGTGACTACAGAAGTGGCTCAGAACAAGATTTTTGAGGGCTGTTCCATAATTATTAGTTTGGACATGACAAGGAATACTTTTTAAAAGCAGGACATACGTAAAACAATATGAACTATTTGTAAAAGTGTCTCACTGGATATATTCTCATGGTGAGTCTTGTAAGAGAAATGAAGTTATATGACGTCTCCACTAACTATACACTAACTAGACACTAACTAGACACTAACTAGACACTAACTAGACACTAACTAGACACTAACTAGACAAGGTAGTATTGATGTTCTCCAACATGAGGATGTGGCAGCTGTTGTGTAGATCTCTGCCTATGGAGTCTCTGCATGTTTCAGACTATTACTTAGGCACAAAACAAGTCGGTCATCTAATTTGACTTAGCCTCAGTGTCCTTGACTATAAAATAAAGTGCATATGTAATTTTCTTGATTTTTAAATAGTAAAACTGAGTTCATAAAAATACTTTAAAAACAGAATTGTCACAGTACGAAAAAGTCAGAAGTTCATATCTCAAAGAGTGTGTTTCTCAGATTTCAGAAAAGGAATTGACACATTTTTTTTAAAATTAACTCTTTATATTTTTTATTGGATTGTTTATTTACATTTCAGATGCCATTCCCTTTCCCCATTTCCCCTCCCTAGAAAACCCCTATCCTGTGCCCCCTTTTCCATTTTACTTTTATACAATTTTTTTTAAATGTTAATCAAAGACTTTATAAGTATGGTAATGCTCAATCAGAAGTGTAACCCAATAACCAACCTAGATATATAAACTATCTTTGACTGGTGGAGACACGTGAACTTCTGCCTTCATGCCCCCTCTCTCTTTCTCTCTCTCAGAATGGATATATTTAAACCTAAAAATTTAACATAATATTAAATTTAATAATTCCTACTCACAATAATTTTTAATTCATAAATCTTAATAGCTTTAATTTTAAGGTCAGAGACCTTAAAATTAAATTTTCTAGGTTTAACCTTAAATTTTCTGGATATATATATATATCTGTATTTTTTATTATAATACACAGACATAAATAATTAACAGTGCAAATTTTTCTTGTAAAAATAAAAAACGAAAACAAAAAAGCAGTTGTCTTTAACACCTACAAGAAAATTAGTTAAAAATTTTCATTATTAAAGGCTAAAATCCATGTTGTAATTAATAGTGCATTTTCCTACTGATTTGCATACAGGTGTCTCACAGGATATTACATACCTCTTTGAGAATACATACCCAACCTTGTGTGGATTTACACTGTGATCATCATGGCTGAGAGGTAGGGTGGATGGCAGTTAGCCTTTCCTAGAATTTTAATAAATGTAGTCTTATACTTAGGGTACCACAAGGGCATTTATGTTAGTTCAGTTCTGAAGAACTAAGAGTCCCAGAGAGTGAATACTCAGGCCAGAATCAATGATGCTAAGGCCTTAAGAACCTCAGAACATCAAAAACAGTTCAGCAGCTAGAAAAATGGCCTCTGCAATATGATTAACTGGAACTATTCATAAATCCAGACTTTTGCCATGAGTAGTTGTGCATCTGGGGAGGCGAGCCCTGTGGCATGTAATTTTAAAAGAAGAACACACGCTTGTTCTGGCTAGGTGCTGGCAAAGGTAGACTCATTCATCCCCAATGGCTAGCTCCAAGCAGCCATCTGGCCCTCCCATGGCTGATCTACAGTAGCCAACAACCACTCTGGTCTCACTCAGCTCCCTTTAGCCCCATGAAAGGAAAACACTAGAGACTTATATTTATACTAGCCAGATTTATATTGGAAAATCTCTAACCCCAATATGCTTGTGCAAAAACCACACAACTCAGTTAATATATTTAAAAGCCGCATGCCTAGATTGGGCAAAATATACCACTACCTTACTCTATTGCTCAGCTATGAAATTCCTAGCTAGTTGTGGCTCCTCCAGGCCATGTGAGTCTGCTCCACCTTCCACCTCTTCTTCCTCCTTCTTCTTCTCCCATCCTCCATCTTGTCTTTTCTTTCCTTCCTCTCTCTCACTCTCTAAAACTTCCAGCCATGCCTTTCCCTTCTACTTCCCCATCACAGGTTCTAGTCTTAATTTTCAGTTAAATTGGGAAGCAGATTCACATGGAATCACCTGAGTACATGATCTGCTCCTCATCCGTGGCAGGATTAACATCAAAATACAAACAGTACCAAGGCAGTCCACATTTTCCCTTTTGTCCAATTAAAAGGCTCTTTTCTCTCAGATATAAATTGAGCACAACAATTACCATTACGTAGTTTATAAAGTATAATATACACTTAACAACCAATCCATTAATTTTGTCAATTTAGAAAAAACACTCTTCCGTCAGTCTTAACTTAGAAGGCTTACAATTCTACACCTGTTGTGTCCAGGTTCTAGTTTGTATTGCATCTGAAAATTATCTTTTCAATCTTGAACAGCTTGGGTTGGTTGTGAGACTATGGCCAGTCTTCAACACCACCAGAAATTTGAGACTGACTTAAATATTACCTGACAAAAAAACACTTATACCATCTTCAAAATGAAGATTATAGTTGAAACTCTGTTGTCTTGTTTCTGAGATGTGTGCAGTAAAACAGAATCTGGTTTGTTCATCACCCAGAAAGAAAACTTAACAAGTCATGTGTTCTGTTTTCAGACACAGTTGGAAAATTTGCAAAGCAAGCAATTATAACTTTTTAGATACATGTAAAACACACAGAGATACATATTGAAATAATATCTAAAGATAGATAAAGTGAAGTGATAGCCATTCCTAGGACCCTTGCTGTATCCAATATTAAAATAAAAAAGATTCTACAATGAACTCACATGGTGCCTATCTCCTTTTCCTATCACTCAGCAGGCAGCTCAATCAAGGCTGCTCAGCCCTTTAACTATGAAAAACAATGTCACCAGTAGCAGGAACCATCCTTCTCTCATTGAGCACCTAATTGGAACCAGCAAAAGTCTTGCTCAGGAGTAGTGCTCAATAAATCACTGTAGTAACCCAGCAACCAGTGCCATGTGACTACAGCTGTGAATGTCTACGCTTATTCCTGCAGCCCAGCAGGGGCTTCTCTATTAGTTACTTCACTGTGGCATCCTGGGTATCTGTTCTAGTGTATCAACTTCTGAAAGCAAGTAGGTTCCTAAAAACCCAGAACTTCATTGTACTTCTTTCCAAAAAGGCAGTAAAGCAAATTTTCTGGGAGTTGGGGGCTCTTCAAACCCAGGGCCAGCAGAGTGCCAATATATATGAAGCAAGAAGAGAATCAGTTCAACATGACTCAGTGTTTGATTCCAGCTTCTACAGTCTGCGATTGGGGAGCTTATTTTAGGCATATGTAAGTACAGTACAATTTTGGGAAAATGTTTCCTGGTAACAACCGACTCAATCCCGTATGCATAATAAAGCTTAAGAGATGAGTCATCAAAAGTCTTTTGCAAAGTATATATGACCTCTTCCATAAAGATGGTTTCTATATCTTAAGGGCCTAACAGAGAACCTGGTGTGTCTCAGTCATACAGATAGCAAGGCTACTGATGAATAAAGTACATACTGCATCTCCCAAAATGATGGGTTCTATAGACTGAGAAAAAATACTCAAGATTAAGGTCTAAGGAGATATTGACTGAGATAAACATAAGAGTCTTTGGAAGTCAGATGTGGTCTGGCCCTACAGATCATACAGACTCCAAGGCTATGCCTATATTCCCAGGCCTCTGGGTGGAAAACCTAAGATGCTCTATGATTAACCCATTCATTTACAACCACACATGACAGCGCCCTCCCTTAAAGGCACACAGAAGTTCTTCCCTTTCCTATACTGCAGAGGGATTGCCCATGCTCCCATGTATTTGGCAACTTTCAGATACAATGGCTGTTTCTTGCTGAAAAATAGCCATTGTGCTAATTTTAGTGAACTTCCTTCACTTTTCACAGAATCAGGTATTAAGCTGCCTGCTTTGTTACATTATTTTTCTTACTATGTATTCAAAGTATATCCATTAAAATAGGACTCCATTCTTTATAACAGCTGAACTTCTTCTGAAGCTGCATTTTCCTTTATAACTAGAAGTTTATGGACATTTGTATTACTTCCTTTCTTTATAATTTAAATAATACTTATGTGAGCATTTGTTGAAATATATCATCATCATTAGCATTTGTGTGTGTGTGTGTATGTGTGTGTGTAAGAGAAAGTGAATGAGAGAGAGGAGAGAGATATGTGTTTCTTGTTTCTGTGTGTGTGTGTGTGTGTGTGTGTGTGTGTGTGTGTGTGTGTGTGTGCAGGTATGCACATGTCATGGTGCATGTGTGGAGGTCAAAAGACAACTCCTGCAAATCAGTTTTCTCCTTCTACTGTGGGTTTCTGAAATTGAAGCCAGATTTTCCAACTTGTGCAGAAAGTGCTATTTCCCCAGTACTCTGTATTGTCAGCCCTGAAAAGTTTGGTCAGAGATCAATTTTGAATTTCTCTTGGGTGTGTCTTAGCATTATAATTTCTGGGTTTTATAAAAAGCTCAATGTTTAACTGACTATCTGTTCCAAAAACTGGTTGTACATTCTCACCAGCAAAGGGAGAGGTTACAGTATCTTTAGATCTTGCCTTACTTCTTACTTCTTATTGTCTGCCTTGGTTTTTTGTCGTTCCTGAGTGTATATAATATAATATAATATAATATAATATAATATAATATAATATAATATAATATTGTAATCTTTTATTTACATATTCCTAATTATTAATAATATAACAATTTTAAGTCATACTTCAAGAAATTTGTACTCTACAAAATTGGAAAAATCTAAAAGAAATGGACAAATTTCTTGAAATATACCACTTACCAAAGTTAAATCAAGATCATATAAACATTTTAAAAAAATCTATGAGGGGAGGTGACTAATCTTATTGTAGCTTGACATGGCATGTTTGATTGGTATTTCTGGGAATCTTGCCCTTTTCTGAAGAGAAAAGGAGTGGAAATGGATCTATGGGAGAGAAAAGGTAACGGGAGAGGGACTGAGAGAGAGGAGAGACTGTGGTTGGGATGTAATATTATGAGTGAAGAATAAAACAAAAATTTTCAGTTAAAAATCTAACTCTGCTTCAGGGTCACAGTAGATCATATGAATGAGTTCCCACACTGGCACTATGAACTCAAAATCCCCCCTCAATTTACACCTGTTTGCTCTTTTATTCATCCAATAATTATAAGACATACTTTTATTTACGTGTCAGAATTCCAGTCCATAAAAACAAGTCCATATTTTTATAGATCTCTTTAATAAAGGACTATTAACTGGTACCATATCTGTTATGTGATACCAAGTAGTCAGTCACAAAACAATACCAAATGGATTTAACAGGTTACATTTATATATTATTAATTTATTCACACATATATGTGCAACAATAATAACTAAAGCAAAGGAAAAGTGGAAGTTTCAGTGCTTAATTTTGAAGTAAATAAGACATTTTATCCCCATATCTTGAATTTACCAGCTATAATATATTCTCTAAGCTACAAACTAATACTATCTATCACATACTTTTAAAGCTAGAAGTGCGGACATGATGATATAACCCTATTCACATTTCAAACGAATTGTCCTGTCTTGTAAATCTCTTCTTCCTGAATGGATTAATTTGGCTATGCTTGCTTTCTTGAAAAATTTCCCAGCCCTCAATCATATATTATTGTCGCCATGCTAAACTGACTTCTATGATGTATGATACCTGGACAGGGGTGGGAACAAGTCATTCCTCAGTTCATATACTTTATACCACAGGTACCGCACCTTTCAACGGCTTGTATACTGGTTCAACTACATTAATAAAATAATGATCAAATAAAAAAGCCTCAGGCATAAACACAAGAGCAAAGATCTAGAGATGGCCTGCACTCATTTGTAACATGTTTTCCAGAATGCTGTAAGATTTTTACCGTAAGCAAAAAGTTGACAATTTTGTAATAGAGTTTTCTTTCTAAATCTTTTCCATTTCATTTAAAAACTGCTGACTTTTCCCACAGGCTTCATACAACTGGTTGTCAATAAACATCTCTAAATTGCAAGGCTCACTTCTTTAGTGCTCGGTTAGGCACATGAGTACTTGGCAGAGAGAGGGCACAGATTAATTGCACATTTATGAAACATTTTACTTTCTATTATTCTTTAAAAAATTAATCTAACCTTTAGATTGTACTTATTCCAACTTTCTAAAAACAATTTCCTCACAATTATATTCTCAGATATTCAGAACACTAATTGGGATCATTGTAGTATAGGGGAAATGAATTCCAACCCAGGCACCACCTCTGTTGTTGTCTGACTTTGTATAAGTTACCAACACTGAGTAAGGATTAGTGTCCTCATCATTAACACAGAATAATGAAAGACCCGGCCTGAAATAATTATGGTGAAGTTTTCAAAAGTGCATCTTGACTTGTTATAAGATATGGATCTCCTGAGGACGTCACAAAAGCTCAGCTCACACACAGAAGTACTGAACTCACATATTTGGCCTTCTTATCAAGTGTGCCATACACCTTTGAGTTAGCTCACTCCCCTGTTGTGCCTAACAGGATGCCTTTGCTTCTAGAATTGACCTCATATCACAGACAGAAAACATCATTTCAAAGATTCTACATCATCAGATACAGGCCTGGCCCCCTTCTCCCCACAAATATTTCATGCATAGGCAGCCTTCTTATTTTCCAGATCTCTCCTCACATCTGTAGCTGACAAAGAGCAGCTGTGCTTTATAATCCAATGCACCCAGCAATACAATACATTTTCTGCTCCTTACTTTCCTTTCTTTTTGCTCAGGTGCTAATAAAAAGTAAAAAGGCATGCCCTGTCTGTGGTGCATATTATATATTTTCCTAAATCATAGGTTGCATGTTTATTTTTTTAATGTCATACCTCACAGAAGCTATAAATATTGGATTGAAAGATGAAGCGTAGAAATCTCTGCGTCATAAATACTAGTCTGTTCTTCAGCAGAGGTTAGAAACTCAGATCCCGCTTCTGAAACAGTGTCTGCATCAATTTTAGAATAAAAGCACAGAACAGACTCTAATGGGCTGAAGAGAATATAGCTTTTATGCATAGGAAGTGGTCCCCCTTAGATATAAAATAACAGGAAGAAGAGGTGAACAGAGGAAAATTCCAATAAAAGCTATTCACTAGTCAAATGAGTTAAAAAGCATACTATTTACATGGGGATAAAGGGCTTTTTACTTTGTGGTAGAAAAAGAAAATAATGATTAAGAATGAGACAACTATTACCATTATATGCTACCCATGCCTAGAAATCACTCATTTTCTGAATTTCAAAGTACAATTGAACCATCATTTAGTTCAAAGCTATCCTGGTCTTCTCATAACTATCTTAAGCAAATATAAATTTTCTTGAACTACACATTAAATACACAACCACTGACAAAAGTTGAGCTCCTTAAGGAAGTCTGAATTGTTATTTACATTAGTGGTAACCAATGTCTTCTGGGAGTGACAGTACTTACCCATTATGTATAATTCTATTTGAACAATTTTCTTTGTTTATATTTATATTTATTTTATTTTGTTATTTTATAATTTCATACAGGATCAGCATATTTGCACCATTTGGTCTCACCCTCTTCCCTCCACACTCCTTCCATGTGCTCCCACTCTTACTCAAACTCATATATTTTTCTTTAATTATCATTGTTAGATGTGTGTGCCTGTGTGCCTGTGCCTGTGTGTGTGTGTGTGTGTGTGTGTGTGTGTGTGTGTGTGTGGTGTGTGTGTGTGTGTGTGTGTGTGTGTGTGCGTGTGTGTGTGTACATATAATCTATTGAGCCCATTCAGTGTTGCTCATATGCATAGGTGTTTAGGAATAAACACTTGGAATAGGATAGTCTATTAAGGTGCTCATCTCCTGGAGAAGATGAATCTATTCTTTCTCAACATCCATTAATTGACTATAAATGTTCAACTATAGGTAAATCCCTATGAGATTTTCCTTATCTATATTGTAATATTAATTGGTATTGTTATTGTGTAGGTATTGCTTAGGTGAGCAGACTGTTAAGATTTAATGAGAGAAAGGGTAAGGAAGGGAACAAGGATGAGGATCAGGTATGGGGATTGGATGGGAGTGAGAATGAGAATCAGTGACAGACATTTCTGGGACTGACTGGAGGCCTGTGATGGGGGAGGATACCAGGAGTCTATAGAAGTAAACCTAGCTGAGATTCCTACCAGAGGGAGATCCAGAGACTTAAGTTGGCACCTCCTGTAGCCAGGCAGGACTTCCGGAGGAGAGATGAGGACATCAATAGGCCCACAAAATCTTCAACCCCAAATTTGTCATGCTTACAAGATGTGAAGGGATAAAGGCAAAACAGAGAGTGAGGGAATGGCCAACCTATAAATGTCCCAACTTGAGACCCATCCTATGGGAAAGAATCAAGCACTGACACTATTAATGATACTCAACTATGTTAGCAGACAGGAACCTAGCATAAATGTCTTCTGAGAGGCTTCATCCAGCAGAGGATGGAGGCAGATGTGGAGAATCACATCAAAATCTCAGATATAACTAGAGGAGTCTTGTGGAATAATGGGGACAGAAGTGAACAAGCCAGAGGGGTCAAGAAATCCACAAGAAGACCTACAGAGTCAACTAACCTGGGTCACTGGGAGCTCACAGAGACTGGGACACCAACCAGTGAGCATGCAGGGACTAGATCTATGCAGCTTGATCTTCATGTGGCACCCCTAACAAATCAAGCTGGGGCTATCTCAGTCTCTGTTCCCTGACATTGGATTCCTTTACCCCTACCTGGACTGCATGGTTGTGCCTCAGTGGGAGAGAATGTGCCTAGACCTAGTGGGACTAGATGTCCCAGGGCAGGGTGCTCCCCATTATCTGAGGAGAAGGGGAGGAAGCAAAAGGAAAGGGATTTGTAATGATGAGGCTGGGAAGAGAAGAAGGAGAAAGCTGTCATCAGGATGTAAAGTGAACAAAAATATTTTATGAATTAAAAATATATAATTAGAGAAAATTATTGGAGTGAAAAAATATGGGAGCAAGTTTCCTGTTGTTCAGAATATCGCAAAGCAGATTTCCTAGTATTCTAACTCTTTAGATCATTCTATCCTCTCTTCCAAGATATTCCCTAAGCCTTAGATGCAGGCGCTGTGTTGTAGATGTATCAACTTTGGGATGATATTAGTCAACTATTTTCTGGATTTTAAACAACTGTAGATTTCTGTGATGGTCTACATCTGCTACAAAAAGAAGACTTTTTAAAAATTTATTTTTATTGGATATTTTATTTATCTACATTTCAGATGTCATCTTGTTTTCCCATTTCCTCTCCCTAGAACTCTCTTTCTCATCCCCTCTCCTCCTTTGTGCTTTTATACCATTTTAATCACATGCATGCATTAAGGACAGTTCTAGGTTGAAGATCTAGCAACACAATAGATGCAAAGAGTCAAGGAACAAGCAAGACAATAAACACAAATAGTCAAAGAACAAACCAGGCATTAAACACAATTACATGAACACTCCTGTGATCACTGTTTCTAAGGGCTTATCTGGATGACCAAAATATCTGAGCC
>JANHMN010000003.1:177725364-177746590 GCA_030674055.1 Rhabdomys pumilio
GGGAATGTTTGTAGGAGTATGGGATGAGTTAGAGGGGGAAACTGATGATAGATATGATCATAATTCATGCATGAAATCCTCAATATAAGAAATACTTTTAAATATATGTATAATTATAATAATATCTACTGTCACAGGTAAGCAACATTTCCTCATATAATAGTCTTGAGAAAAAATATCACATACATAAAGAGAAAATGTCTTAATACATATTGAACAGGGACCAAGTTTGAAATTACTAATAAATAAAATATGTGTATCTGATAATAAAATATCATTGGAGTTTTGATATTTTTTTTTTCATTACAAAAGTAAAAGGGAAGGAAAGATAATACATTGTATTCGAGAAGCTAAAGCATCAGTATCTGGTTTGCTGGAACTAGTGTTATTGTCAGTGAATTCTGAGGATGCTCATCAGATACTTTGGTTCTGATTTCACTTTTAGTATGCTTCATTCTTAAAAAACGGTTGCTCACAAATGTGGGTGCTGCCTAAAAGCAATGGCATGAATAAGGTGTAAGTGTGGAGTGAATATATTTCAAACAGTGGAGAAGCTCTGAAAGCCTGGTTAAGAGGCTTAATCAAGTTACCCTTGAAGTTGCACGCTGACTTGCACCTGATGCATGCCATTTGACTGAATGGATTTGCAAATAAATCAAAATGTTGATTATTTTACTGGGATTGATATTTTTCTCAAATTCTTGAGTCAAAAAAATAAGGACCAGTGCTACATATTTTCACTGTTCGTAGAGCTGTCTTTAACTAATGTGTCAAAATCCGTAAAATCATTTGCATCTGAGCTGCTCATATTTGCTGCTTCATTTGGAAGGTTGTCACAATTTAAGCAATGTATTGATAAGATGGTCTTTGTCTTGAAGCTACCTCTATAACTCATTTAAATAAGTGGTTGAACCCACTAACATGTAAGGGAGATTTCATCTTCACCATAAACCACCATGACAACAGATTGCAAACCTTGAAGTCTTCCTGTTCTTGCCCTTGACTTAGTTACCTTATTTCTGAAAAGGAAGTGATATGGCCATTGTCAGGTTAGACACTTTCAAAGAATCCATAGAAGTGTTTTTTATGAAATTCATATCCCCAATCAAGTTCTGTGAGAAGTTTTCCAATTTTTCCTTTTTTTAATTGGATATTTTATTTGATTATATTTCTGATGTCATCTCCTTTCCCCACTTCCCCTCTCTAGAGGCTAGGGGAAATAGCTCCCATGTCCCCTCCTCCTTTTTGCTTTTATACTAATTTAATTATATGCAAATATTAAGGTCAGTTCTAGGTTGAAGAACTAGCAATACATTAGATGCAAATAGTCAAGGAACAAGCAAGACAATAAACACAAATAGAAAAAAAAAACAAGCAAGGCAATAAACAAAGTCCCATGAACACTCCTATGATCACTGTTTCTAAGGGCTTATCAGGATGACCAAAATATTTGAGCCTACATGCCTGTCTTAGCCCAAAGTCATTTTCATGCCTAAAGCCTACTTCCTTCTTCTAGCCTAAGATTTAGATTCCTGCTTGAAATTACTTCTTTGTTCTAGCCTAATGCCAGATTCCTGCCTGAAGCACACTCCATTGTCCTTGGCCAGTGTCATATTCCTGCCCAGCAGTCCATTTCCTTGTCCTTGGCCCATGTCAGATTCTTGCCAAGCAGACCCAAAACCTCTCCACCTCTCCCTATTTTTTATTTCATAAATAATACTGAGCCTGTCTTAAGCCATTCTGCCAAGAATGCCTTCCTTACCTGTAGTGGAATATGCATTATCAAAAGCAATGCACTTCTGTCTTAGGTTGGTAAGGCTCTTTGTAGAATCTTACCCGTCCTTGGTTTGCCAGCCTGTTAAATTAAATAACTCCCAGAGTTATTTAATTTAATTTTAATTTTCAGTTTCAAGCTATATACTTTGGCTGCCAACATGTTGATGTTGTTAAAGACAAGCTTTAACAGAATGGGCAGGAATAAAAGTATTCCTAGGACAAAAAGTTCTATATATGCCAGTCTTGAAGCTTGACCAAAATAGAAATATTGACTTCAGGCCATGGGTAATTTTATCAGCAATATCTGACAAAGTTTTCCATTTTAATCATTTCTAATAACACTTTGTTTGATGTCCTCTGTGATGATAACCAATTAAATATGAGTTGGAGTAGCAATTGTATTGCCATCTATTAATATTACCAATCCCACTCTTTCCACTGCCAAGGTACTATCAGCAATTACACTGGTTATGTTAACAATGGATAAAGATGTCACTTTAACACTTTTCTTCTATTTTGCATCAGTTGTGTCTTTTTTCAATTTTTATTGGTTATTGTACTTATTTATACTTCAAATGTTAAGATTTATTTTAAGTATGTGAGTATACTGTCAATATCTTCACAAATACCAGAAGAAGGCATCAGATCCCATTATAGATGGTTGTGAGACACCATGTGGTTGCAGGGGATTGAACTTGGGACCTCTGGGAAAGCAATCAGTGCTCTTAATCACTGAGCCATCTCTCCAGCACAGAGGCATGATAATGCCATTCGCCAGTGACATCTTACACATCACCAGCAACTGTAATGAAAATGGCACACTGAACACTGTTTGCAATGTCATCTATGTCCAATGTGTGAAATTCAAAATCAGCGTGTCTACTCTCCAAGTCTTTCAATAGATTTACCAATCTCTTCAATCCATCTGGTTATCGATTTCTGAGACAAACTGATTTTTTAAAAAAAATATTCTATTTTCCCCTCTGAGCCTTGCATCTGTCGGACTTTCAGGGTGTTTCTTACAAATTCACCATCACTCACTGGCTTTGATTTTTTGCTATTAAATATGCTGCCACGTCACTAGCTTCTACAGGGTAATCCATCTGTGTTATAACTTGTTAAAAGAAATTTGTCAAGATGACAGACACTTTTCTGTTCCAATATTTTGTTCTTAAGAATCGATCTTTGACTTGTGTCAAATTCAGTGGCATGCTACACATTTGCCTCCTTGGATCTTTGTCTGAATACATGTGCAAACTCCCTGCTACTTACAAAGAGTGACTTTCGTTTGGAGAAAGAAGTAGTAATCTGTTTACTTTTTGTTGAACAGTCTTCCTTTATTGATATTTTTGGGGTTTTTATGGTGTTCTGGAAGCTGTGCTTGAATTAAAAATAACAATTATAATAATAAGGGTTAGAAAGATGACCAATGATAAGATACTTGACATGCTCAAAAAGGTCCAAGTTTACTTTCTAGCACTTAGGTGAACAGTAACTCATGGGTTGTCTGTAATTCCAATTTCACAGGATCTGACACCCTCTTTAACTCATCTGCACTCATGTGTCCACGTACTGCATGTACATGCACACGCGTGCGCGCACACACACACACACACACACACAAAGAGAGTTAAAACTAAAATATTTAAACCTTTTTTAAAAAATAGTCTACATTTCTCTTGCCACATTACTGTGAAAGCATGTCATGTTTGATGGTGCCAATCTGAATGTCTACTCTCAAGGAATAATACCCTAGAAATTGCACAACACTGTAAAACTAAATCCATACTTGTATATAAATAATAAGAACATACATATGTTTATTTTATAGGTGACATTTTTATAAGACACTATCATCTATGAAGTTACACTCAAGAACCATGTAACAAATTACAGAATAAAGCCTTCCACACAAAAAATTGCATATTGTTTTAATCACATTAACAGTTCATGTTTGTCCAAATGTGTTGTCACTCAGAGTACATATTGGACATCCCAATTTAGATCACTATGTTATAATAATTTTATGTTTCAATTTGAAGCATGATGGAATTTTCTTAAGTATAAATGACAATCAATAAATATAATATATAACAATTTGAATAATTTCAAGTCATATAGAAAATTACAAGAAAGGCTAATGGACCCAATTTCCTAAGACTGCATTCTTCAAAGTGACTCCAAAAGCATCCTCCTGCTTTGAATATTGGTAATGTGCTGGGAAGTGTAATCAGGATACTCAAATGGCTGTGTCCATCCTAGACTTTAATCACCTGCTTTAAGAGATTCAGTAACTCCCATTCTGTGAGTGGATATTGAACTAAACCTTTCCTCTCTGCCCATAAAAAAGACATCCATTAAAGAAGGTCAATTTCTTTTGCAGACTGATGCATCCAGCTCCTAGAGATCAGTGCCTTTATCTATGCAGACTTCTCACCTGAGGTACTTGTCATTTTTAACAAATTCCCCTCAGCAAGCATACACAGCTTTTCTGGAAATCGGATTTCCTGATTGTTTTTCAGAATCTCTAACCCTAAGAAGATTCAAACTCAAATTAGTTACTAATTGACTGTTTGCTTTGTCAGATTTGCTTCCTTGGGTAGATACAGCTGATAAACTTTGGCTTGATTTGTATGAAAGATTTGTTCACTCTTTCACATTTCTCCATGGCTAGGTGATAGTTGAAATCCCAGTTATATTATTGCATAAGAACCACTAATGCCATATGTTACTAAGGGGTGTTATTAAATATATGACCCCATTTCCCCATCAAAGCTACTCAGTAAAATCATGTAAAAGCAAATAAATAGAGATGCCTAGAACCTATATTAAAATGTCAACTCTGACCTTTGTAGAACCGAATGACCAGTGGCATCCATGATTGATGGCATCCCCAGCCATTACAGGTAAGGAAACACATTTACAAATTACAACCTGTAGGGTAAAGAGAAGAAGGTGTGTGTTTACCAGACAGAATGTAAGTCATTCAAACTTAATATTCCATCTTCATGTCAATTAATTATACAAGCTGAAAAGCAGATTAAAACACATTAATGTTTTATTTAGTTAGTTTACTAATTTACTATGTATATGTTAAGTGAATTCATGCTCATACATCATGTGAGTTTCAGAAACAGAATATTTAAGCAAGACGCTGGATAACTTAACAAGCATTTCCTATCTCCATCTGAAAAGCTATCAGTATATCTTCCCATCCATGCCCAGACAAGTTCAAATCATAAGGTACAAGGTACATACTTGTGAACATGTCAAGCACATTTCAATAAAAACAGGGAACAGAGAATGTTACCATGGTCTTTAAAGTAATTATTTTTAGATGAAAACTTAGGCCAAGATTCCAAATCAGTCTGACTCTAGAGCATAGACCATTAGGCTCAATCTCATCTCCTATTTTGTGACCCCCTTGGGCAAACACCAAATGGCTAGCCCCCATGACAACACCATGGTACTTACTCAGTATATCAAATCAGAACTTGCCACTGCCTCCTGGGTTTTATGATGGAACCTACTTCATTTTCTATTTAGTAATGAAGAATGTCAAAAAGACCCAACCCTGTGGAGATGCAGGGGGTAATGCTACATTATCATTAGGGAGATGGAATGATAATGGAATTCAGTCTTGATCTCAGAAAAATAAAGAGATAAGCCAAATTATTATATCTAATATTATGACCATGTGAGGGCCTTATGTATGATGTAATGAGGAACGTCAAACATGTGCTAAACATTTTCTCTTCAATTAGTGATTCACAAACAATTGAAAATAAGAATGCAAAGAGATCTCCTATGCCCTTTACCAAATTTCTCCAGTGGTCCACTTATTCTTAAACTTTTTATTTGTAAACTAAATTGTTATTAAATAATATATTCTGTGACCATTTTAATAAATCCATTAAACCATTTAAATACTCAAATGATTATGATGATGGGCCATTGAAATATATTAGTGGTTTTGATGTATGAATGAGCTGTCATTGCATTTCTACAATATATAAATCTGTAAGTTACACTTTTGTTTAACATTAATATGGGTTGTTTTTCTTTTATATTTAAATGAATATGGGTTTGACAAATTATTTAGCAATAGCTAGGGAATAAATTCATCATTCCCTTCACAGAAAGCTAATTTATTCAAGTGTATTTGTATTTCACAAAAAGTTTTACTTGGGTAATTTATTAATTTCCTAGGAAATGGATTTGCAACAGAAAATGACTATTTCTCTTAGGCACTTAGATTTTTCGTACATGGCTGAAAGCATGGCAGAAATTATAGCTTTTTTTTTTCAAAGAGAAAATGTTTCAAAAGACAAGAAGCAATAAATAGTCCTTGACATATGTTAAATATCTGAAAAAGATACATACATTCAAAGAGAGTAGCTTAGTCAATGGTAAACACTAATTGTTAAAAGGAAAGACACACACTATTTAAATTAGAAGTCATACAAATTATACATGATTACTCAAGAACGAAAACTAGGATTACTATTACATAAGCTTCTAAACTATAAATTTTAAATCATTTCATAAATTAATTACTAACTCCAGGATTGGTATATAAAAGATTGCAGTTTTCTTTGACCACACACAAGCCAATTGGTTGTAATCCATAGGCCTGGGTTCTAGACAGTGACTTTAATTTTTGTTTAGCATAGGTAGTTTTTATTGTGTAGACAAGGTTGTGAACATGTCAAATACATTTCAATAAAAATTGCTGTTCATGGCATTCCTTGATTGACATTTTAAATTCACTGACTCCTTCTGGAGCATTATAAGGATGTATATCAATTTACTAGAGTTGATTGACATATATACATACATGCTTCCACCACATAATACTTTATTCTCCCAATAATTTTACTCCCAGAACTCTACTTACACTTTTATTTATTTTTGTTTGTAAAATGAAAGTGAATCCAAATGATTTCTAAAAGGCTTTCTACTTCTAAAGCCTTAAGATTAGTGGTTATAATTGTGAATCTTGATTGGAAGCTTCGTTGGCTAGAGAAACCCTAGGTTTGTATAGTCCATTTACAGGTGTGCGGGTAATGGGATCTCAAGAGATGATTGGGAGCTGCTACTAAGGGGAGAAGATTTAGCCTAAATAAAACAAAACAGGAAGGGAAATCTGCCAACAGGCATGTGTGTTCTCTTCTCACCCTCTCTTCCCTTTCTTTCTCCATCTTTCCATCTGTCCCTTTGCTCATGCCCCTTGTAACATGATGAGACACAAAGTCCTTGAATTAGTATCAGAGACTATCAATGTAAGATTCCAACACAAGCAGGTGCTAAACTGCATCACCTTTGTAATCAGGCAAAGTTCCATCCATCCTGTGATCTGTAACTAACAGAGTTACTTTTCCAAGAAAGAGTCCATGGCTTGCCTATAGAGTCAGAAGAACACCTGAGCATGTGAGCATGATTGAATATGAAAAATGCATTAATATAAGGTGACCCATGAATTGTTTCATCAGCTATGGTTTATATATACAAGACCCTGGAAAAAGCATATTAGTAAAATATTTGCCTTAGAACTACATTTTCTTCCCCCTCCACTTTTTCTTTCTTTTATTGGATATTTTCTTCATTTACATTTCAAATGTTGTCACCTTTCCAGGTCTCCCCTCTAGAACACCCTATCCCATCACTCTCCCCCAACCACTCCACCACCCACCCACCCACTCTCTTGCCTTCCTGCTCTGGCACTGGAACATTAAACTTCCTCAAGCCCAAGGGCCACTCCTCCCATTTATGTCCAACAAGGCCATCCTCTGACACATATGCAGCTGGAGCCATGAGTCCCACACATGGGCATGGGAAATTTTCCTCGACAGAACACCAATGGCTTATGCACTAAGATCAAGAATCGACAAATGGGAACTCATAAGCTTCTGTAAGGCAAAGAACACTGTCAATAAGACAAAACAGCAACCAACAGATTGGGAAAAGATCTTTACCAATCCTACATCCAATAGAGGGCTAATATACAATATATACAAAAAAACCTCAAGAAATTATACTCCAAACAACCAAATAACCCTATTAAAACATGGGGTACAGAGCTAAACAAAGAATTCTCAACTGAGGAAACTCGAATGGCCGAGAACTACCTAAAGAAATGTTCAAAATCCTTAGTCATCAAGGAAATGCAAATCAGAACTACATTTTCAGTTATGTGTATAGGTCATACTGCAATAAGTTTCTGGCGTCTATGACAAAAATCAAAAGGCCCAAGAAGTTCAACTTCTATTACCCTTTGCCTCTTCACACCTTTACCTTGGAATGTTTTGAGAGTGTATTCTTATCTCATCTATGTTGTTAAATTTAATGCTTTAGAACTGTCTCTGAATTTCTAATTCTCCTGCCTCTGTCTCCTAAGTCCTGGAATTACAGACATATGGTGCCACACCTGGTTTAAAATGAGACTCACCTCTCCATGGAATTTTATTCTTGAGATGGATGGATAACTTTAGTTTCTGAATTGATAAATTGAGAATCATCTAGGGCATTACTAAAGCCCGAAGATCATGTTTCTGGAGACAGTTATACTGTGAGAGGTTTAACCCAGTGGATTAATTTGTTGACATAGTGATAATACAGAGGAATTGTGAGGAGGTAGTGAAAAGCAAGTGGCGGGGCCTGGTTGGAGGAAACAGGTCACTGGGAGCAAGGCTTTGGGGTACATGTCACCTTGTTTCTTCTGCATTTCTCTTTGTTTTCTAAGCACATTTATATGATTTGGTCTACTTGAATAAACTTCCTCAGCCATGAGGAACCAGAACTGTTGAGATCATGAACTCAAATATTTCTCCCATTAGATTGTTTCTGTCAGAACTTCTTTTTTCCCCACAGAACTAGAATACTGACCAATACTCTGCTTTAGAAAATTCTATTCAAACATCATATCCAAAATTTATAGCATTTTCCTTGATTATGGCAGGCAGAATTTCTTTCATCCTTTCTCTATCCTCCTGAGCACATTTATGGATTTTGAAGACCATACACAATGATTAATCTTTGTTTAGAAGCCTGTGTGCTCCTCTCTACCCCTCTACTTCTCCTCTGTCTATCTACTTTGTCCTATTCTATTCTATCCTATAAGTGCCCAAGCTTATTAGTCTATATGGAGAGTCTTTGTGCAGCACCAAGCACATGTGGTTTACTTGGAAATAATAAATAACATATCAAATAGAGCCATAGATTGTTAACATATCTTCTTCTTTGCCACTCAGGTATTGGCCTTCGAAGAGAAGCCTACAACTGAAACATCTGGGAGTTGTTTAAAATGGGGAATTTTCAGGCTTATTAAAAACCTGTAATATCAAAACCTATACTTCAGTAAAACCCACAGGATTCTTGTAATGATCTCAAACTGCATATCATTGATCTAGCATAAGCTATAGCACGGATTCATCTCATTAAAAATGAGTTCTGTGACTCATCTTAAGAAATAAGGTACTTTTCAAATGTCTTTTTTTTTTTACTGAGGAATCAAAAGGAAATTAATCTAATATAGGATTGTTGAATCTCACAGGTTTTCTCTTCGGCCATATACAAATATGATTTGTTTATTGTAAACAAACATAAACCTTTGTTCTGATACTAGCACAAAGTTTATTCTTCATTATTTTTCTTCATTATTTTCACTCTTTAAAGAATGGTCAGCAATAGATAATTATTTAATAAATTAATCTCCTGTCATGTATTTCATTTATTTCAAGGTCTTTGACGCCTATTGTATTATGGAATACCCTGACAGCAAAAAAAAAAAAAAAGGACCTTTTTAGAGAAAATATCATGACTCTTCAAACATGTAAAGCAAAAGTCAGAATATATTCCTTAAACAGACTCTAATGCATAGGAAAATACATGACAGGAGCAATAAATGAGGAAGAGTAGGAAACCTCTCTGAGAGAATCAAATGATGTTGCCTGAGAGGATGTCCATTGGCCTATTTGATGGTAGAATTTGTATTTTATGAAAACAAGTACCTTTCTCTCATCAGTATGTTCTTTAAAATGTGACCTGTGACATGAAATCCCAGGATGAACCATACTGACACCATTTACTTAGCAAATAACTGTGTAGCACATTGTTCGAAATAATACCTATGATGGTTACTAATAAATGTAAACTTGGCAGAACCTAGATAGAGTTTCCTGAGAGAGGATTTTCTGTGTATGTCTATAGAGCACTGTCTTGATTGAATTTATTGAATGAAAAGACCCATATTAATCATGGGTGGACCATTCCAGAGTAGATGATTCCAGACCAGACTGTATGGTATAAAGAAAAAAAAAACTGAACCACAAAGTGTTTTCATCTGTCCATCCGTCCCTAATTATGAGATTAACGTGACCAGTTGTTTGAATTTCCTGCTGCCTTGACTAGCTCACCATGATGGACTTGTACTGTGAAATATGAGAATAGACCCTTTTTTCCTTAAATCGCTCTGTCCAAATATTTTAATCATTGAAACAGAAAAAGACATTTGTATACTATCCACACTGCTATAAATCATCTTCAAATTTTTAAAAGATGAGTGGTGTTACTCTACTTCCTTAGAGGAAGAGGTCAGTTTTTTTTAAAAGCTGAAGTACTTTTAGTTGTAAGGCTACCCTTTAACAGCTGTGCCATCTCTCCAGCCAAGGGAGTACAGGAATTCATGACTGGAATTAGAGAGCATTTGGACTAGGTGTGAGGGGCAGTTTGGAAAACAGCTACAGTAGAAACTCCTTCAAGGGTGAGCCTAGCAAGGACTCCTAGTAACAGAGGACACGGAACCTGAACTTGTATAAACAGGCAAGTTCCAGTGGTGAGACCAGACAACCAATTCAGCCATAAAACCTTCAACCTACACTCCATCCTACCTGTGTGATGGACTGGGGCAATGCAGGCACAGAACATTCGGGAGTGGCCAACCAATGACTGATCTAATTTGAGGCCCACACAACGAGAGGGAGCCCATGCCCAACACTGCCTGGAAGACAAGAAACCAGAGGTTGGATAACCCAGAAACCTAGGATAAGAAAAAATAAAATGATTCCTAATGATAGTCTACTATACTCAGCCATCAGTGCCTATCTTAAATAACATCAGAAAAGCTTCCTCCAGCAGCTGCTGATAGAAGCAGACACAGAGAGCCATAGCCAAACATTGGGTAGAGAGAGTCCAAATTGAACACCTGCATAGGATCTCCCCCCCTTGGAGCTTGGGAACTCTGGAGAATGAGAGGAATAATTGTGGGATCCAGAGGAGTCAAGGACACCAAAACATACAGCCCACAAAACCAATTAAACAGGGCTCTTGGGACTCACAGAGGCTGAAGCAGCAATCACAGAGCCTGCACGGATCTGTGCTAATTCCTCTATTATCCTCTATTATCCACTTATTAATTTAGTGCTTTTGTGGGACTCTTAAGAGTGAGAGTGGGGATGTCTCAGAATCTTTTGCCTATTCTTCTGACCCCTTTCCTCCTACTGGCTTGCCTTCCACAAGTCTCTGGTATGAGTGATTGTTCCTAGTCTTATTGTATATTTCTATGCTGCATTTGATTAATGCCCTGGGAAGCCTCCTCTTTTCTAAAGGGAAACAATGGAGGAGTGGATCTGGGGTAGAGGAGAGGTGATAAGGAAACTGGGAATTGCAGAAAAAAGAAAAACTGCAGTAGGGATGAATTGTATAAAAGAAGAATAATTTATTTTTAAAAAATTGGAAGCAGTTTTCTCAATATATGAGAGAACTGTGATTTTTTTTAATCATCAAAGTTTTATTACACATAATGCTTATGAAATTGAATGTAACTTCATTTCTGGAAAATGGACAAGCCTCAGATGTACTATAATAAAGATGCTGTTAGTAGACTCATTTAGGATTAGAACACCAGACCTCAGCTCATTTATAACTGAGTCAACAGGGACCAACACAGATTTCTGGAGGTCACAAGAAACAGCGCATTCCACCACTCACCCTCAACACACGTGTTTTGGTTCCTGTTTTCCTTGGTTCTCAATGGGTAGTGGAACAATCAAAATGTCTCACCAAGAAGTGCTTTAGGGCTTCACATAGCTGAAATCATTGATTCAGATCCAGCTTCTTAAAAACAAAAACTCAAATCCTTTCTTTAAAAATAAATTGAAATTAACCACTGAAGCATAAACCCATGTGCCTTGGAAGAATAGGTCTATGATTTTGCTTCAGTTCACTACAAAAGAGGAAAATCTCACTGGATCAAAGTAGCCCATGGCTTTAATCTCAGTAATCAGGAGGCAGAGGCAAATAGATCTCTGTCAGTTCTAGGCCAACCTGGTCTACAGAGCGAGTTCCAATACAACCAAATCTACACAGAGAAATTCCGATCAAAAAACATTTTTTTAAAAAGACCAGAGAGGAAGGGGGGATGGAAGAAGAGAGGGAGGGGGAGGGGAGGGGAAGGGAGGGAATGGGGAGGAGGAGGGGAAAGGGAAGGGGGAGAAGAGGAAAAGGAAAGGGAAAGGGGAGGGGGAGAGGGGAGGGGAGGGGAGTGGGGAAAGAGAAGGGGGAAGAGAAGGAAAATTGGGGGAGGGGAAGAGGGGAGGGGAATGGGGAGTGGGGAAGGGGAAGGGGAGTGGGAAGGGGGAAGGGGAGTGGGAAAGGGGAAGGTTAGGGGAAGGGGAGTAGGGGAGGAGTGGGGGAGAGGGGGAGGGAGATGGAGAGATTGAGGGAGGAGAGACTGAAAAGAGGAAGATAACCTCATGCTTCCATTTTGTTTTGGAGGAGAAAGTAGACTTACAATAGATAGGCTGTCAGAAGTCCCTAACCATTCTGGATAAGTAACTAGGGAAAAGATAAATTTCAAAATCCTACCTGTATTCATTTGAATAGAGACTGTTTGAAAAGATAGTATTCTAGGATGAAAGTTGAAAGTATTTGTCATTTTATTCTCCACCATTTTTTGCAGTGAGGGGGTGTAATTTTTTTGTGCCACCAGGAGAATGTTAGCCTGTCTTTGTGAGACTCTATATTACCATAACATTATTCAGTCATTTTTACAACTTTGTAATATTCCTTTCTTATCCTCTGATTGAGATTTTGACATTTTTAATTAACATGTTCATATATGGTGGTCAGAGCAGGCTTTCATGCTAATGTCTATAATGTAAATAAAGTCTTTTTGATAAACTATAAAAAGAATGCCTGTCTTCAGAGAAATGATATAGTCTGAACATGAACTATCATCCACAGTTTCCTGTATGTGAACACTAAGTTTCTATCATGCGACACCATTTTAGAGGGTTGTATAAACTTTAGGACACACAATTTAGTTAGCAGACACATTGCTATAGGACAGATCTTGAGGGATACTTGCCAACTTTATTTCTATACTTGGCATGCTTGTTCTTGATCCAGGATGTGAGCAAAACGCCTTACATTCCTCTCACTGTAAGTAGAAACTTCTCTGAGCACCATGCCTTTCCTGCCAGGATGGAATGATATTCTCTGAAGCCACAGTCAAAATAAATCTTTCAGAATGTTTGCATCAAGTATTCTGAATTAACACAAATTCATTAATACAAAGGTATTAATGCAAAGAACAAAACAAAATGTAAGTTGAAATATAAAGAATTTAACTTTTGTTCTGTTGATGAAAATTTGTAGAAATTATTGTACCAAACAAGGACAAGCAAAAGAAACTAAAAGGAGAGAGGTAGGGTAGCTGGGTAGCTCAGTGGGTAGAGGAGCTAGCTCTGTAAGCCTAATTATCTGAGTTCAAAACCCAGAGCCCATGGAAAGATGTAAGGAAAGACTACATTCCACTAACTTTTCTTAGAACTCCACATGTGGTATGCACACTGTGCAGTGCAAATACAAAATATTATTAAATTAAAATTTTAAATATTAAATGTTAATATTAATAAATATTTTAGAAGATATAAAGAAAAGGAAAGAAAGAAAGGGGGCCAAAAAAGCAAGTGGAGTTTAAGAAGGTCCATCTCTGACTACACATGGCTAAGCTACAGTCTCAACTCTGAATTGAGTTCTGTTTCACTTTTATACATGAGATCCATTGTTTCCTAGATTTAAGGGATTTTGCAAAGGATAAAGAAGAAAAAAAAGGAATATATATATATATATATATAAACTTTATGCATACTAAAAGCTTAAAAGTATAAACTATACTTTTCAAAGGCATTAAATCCTCCTAAGTAAAGGTTTCTGGAAATAGACTCTGACATAGTTTTCCTCAAAGGCAGTTTGTTGGAGCATACACTCAGTCAGCACACATAAGAAATAGGATTTGGGGAGGACATTTAACGATGACACTAAGTCAACACAATGACACTAAGTCAACACAACTTTGAGCTGACACCTTGGGCCTCTAGCATTTGAATAGTCTGTTAGAGTCATGTAAATTGAAACATTAGAATTCAATTTGGTTTCCAGTATCAATTTGTCATTGGATATAAGCTGTCCTTGATGAGAATGGTATTCAATTACTATTTCAATTGCTGTGACAAGATACCAGACAAGGGCAACTTCAGTGAGAAAGGTTTGTCTTGTCTCACAGTTTGATGGTAGAATACACCATAGCAGGAAGTCACAGCATCAACTGATTCAGGCGGCTGTAGTAATGTATTTGTCATGGAAAGCAGAAAAGAACAGATGCTAATCCTCATTTCTCTTTCTGCTTTTTATTTAGTCCAGGTTCCCAACACACGGATTGGTACCACGCACATAAAGAGTGTGCCTTCCCACTTCAATTAACATAACCTAAAAAAGTTCCTTACAGACATGCCCAAAAGTTCATCTCCATGGTGATTTTAAATTTTGTAAAGTTGAAAAATCAAGATTATCATAAATGATAAGCTTGGGAAATATGACTCACTGAGTAATGCATTAATAAGCAAATGAATATGTATGTATGTATATGTATGTATATATATATATATGTAGAGAGAGAGAGATGTAGATGTAGATGTAGATAGATATAGATATAGATGTAGATGTAGATGTAGATGTAGATGTAGATGTAGATATAGATATAGATATAGATATAGATATAGATATAGATATAGATATAGATATAGATATGATATAGAGATAGAGAGAGAGAGAATATGTATATATATATGTATATATATATATATATATACATATATATATGCATATGTATGTATGTATGTATGTATGCATGTATGTATATATGCACTTGATCCAATAGTCATACAGAACTCTACAATAAAATGTGGAATAATATTTTCTTTTCATCAAAATTTCATGTAGTTCCTGCCAATTTAATTGTGTTTGCTCACTGTTTTTCACATATTAAAAAAAAAGGGGCGGGAATTGAAGAACTTACCACTAAAGAATGATGAAGGATCTGGAGAGGAATGGAATTCAGAAACTTAATCTCTTTGCACCCTGTAATGAGAACAGTATTGAAGATATTATTTGTACAGTAGTCTTTAACATTTTACAGGATGGCTGAGAAAAAGTCAGAAATTTATTTCCCTGGACAGAAGGTACCAATTTTCTAACCATCAGAAAGAAATGCAAAAACAACTCTATAATGTCTATTGTTAAAAATGTCAGCTGAATATTTCTAAGAAGACACATCCCAGGAACAAGAGGCAGCTGCTTAGACAATTCATTTTGTGGCTACCATGACCTAGCTAATGCTTCTTACATTATAGCAGAGGTTGAGGTGACACCCATCCACAGCTGTAGAGGAAATAAATTTATGTGGCTGAAAATCATATGTGGCCTTCACAGTGAAATATATCTTCTCACATTTCAACTTTGAACATGATTTACATCACACAAAACACATTTATGAGACTGAGGCAGCACTTTCATGCTTCTGATTTTTGATAATTATCTTTAGGCTGAGAGAGTTTTACTGTCTTCCTATTACTTTTGCCCATAAGCGTACCAACTTGTCCTTCTTCATTCTCTCTCTCTGCCTAAAAGTGGAGATGGAAATTTCTCTAAAAATCATTTGCTGAGATAAATGACTGCCCAAAACCTGATCAAGGGAAAGATACCCTGTTCATGCAGCCAGGGGAAGGGAGCCTGGATCTGATGCATGGCGGGTAATGTCATATGAATGCTGAAGTTCTAAATCACCTCTCAGCCTTTCTGCTTGCAGGTGGGAAACTCCTAACAAGATCATTTTCAATGGCAGTTCCCAAGTTGTCTCTCTGCTTCCACTCTTGAGTACTCCTCCTCTCCTTACACATAACCAAACCAACTCCAGAGAAGAACAATGAAATTAACAACTGAGCAGTAAGGTCTTTAGGCATAGGTCAGTCTGTTTCACTGGTTTATCTGGCTTTTAACCCTGGGGACCTGCCTGAACACTTTGACCAAGGCAACCTTGTAAAAGTTTGGAGAGGAAACAGTTGAAAGTGAGTCCATGAAGGTACCATTGGTCAACAGGTCTAAGGAATATGCCAGAATATGGCTGCAGGCTGGCAAGCACCACCTCTCTATCTTCCATGAACGGCTCCCTTATATTTTCAAGTTGATTGTTTTGGTTTAGAGGAAATTGTTTGTTGTTTGGTTTTGACATTGAACTTGCCTCTGGCCCTAGACTAAACGTGAAAGCAGAACTGATAATCACTATTCACTTTGATTGATCTTTGCATGTCATATGCTTGCAGATTCTAATCTGACGTTTAATTCGCCCCTACACAGATATCTGAACCCATTTTCCAGCTAGAGGACAATGGAGAGATGTAGAATAAAATCCTTCTATCAGTTTTTTTATGGCAAATCACTGGAAGGGGTGTAAAGAAAACAACTCATTTGCTGCCTGGCTCACACTCATCGCTGCCCAGCTTCTAAACCTGAAAATCTTCCCATGGCTGATACCACAACCTGTTCTGTGCATGCTACACAAGTGGATCTGCCAGTTACTTTTGTATCCACCTAATTCACGTGCTAACCAACTGGGCAAAGATTCAGAACACCACCACTGTGTTTGAACTTTCATGGGATGAGAAAGGGAAGAGATTCTGTGACAACCCCAGAAACACCAGAGGAAGGCAGAAATTACTGCCAAATAAACAAGTGATAATCAGAAGAACTGCTGCCAAATTCTCACAGATGTGGAAAGCTCCAAAACTGAAAACACTGGCTTCTGGGAACCTACCTCACATACCCTGCACTTTACCTCCTTTTCATGTTTGCTCTACAAAGATTCAAGGAGACACTCCTTTAGGAATTTATTCATCTATAGCACACAAAGTTCTTCATCTGTTGTATTTATGATTATCAACTAACACAGACTCCTTGTTCTGAGGTATGGATTACTATATGATAATTTACATGTCTCTTACTGTGATGCTTGGTGACAAACTAAAATTTTCAATGTAGAATGGGAAGGGAAACTCAATGATTTTCATCGGAGTTATCAGAAGACACCAGCCCGCCAGATCTTACACTGGCATGTAATCTATAATAGTGAAGATGATAATTCATGGTTGGAAAATTATCACTGATTATTAGGAAAGATAAGACTCGTATTTTTAAGAGTTTGAAAATACAAGTTGGTGTGGTCTATCACCTGAGGAGCATATTTTACCAAATGTCCATTACATGGCTTCAAGACACTGATAAATTAATTTTTTACAATAATTTTGTCAAAGCCACATTTATAATATCATCAAATAAGCAACATAAAGGACTTGGGGGAAAAAGTGCAAAAAATGAGAAATATGTTACGTTTTGCTTAGGTACAATGAACTCCAAACTCAGTGCCTTTGGTGAGATAGTGGTTACTGCCATGTGTATTTAAATTTTTGAGATTCTCAATTAAATCTCATTAATAAGACTATGAACTCATGATATTTTTATCTTCACAATCTAGCCTTGTCTTGGATTCAAAGGTGTATGGATTCTAAAACATAAGCATTAATCCAGTTCAGAAACTCTTTAAGAGAAAGCATACAAAATGCACTGTTAATGATTTTTACTACGGCTTTCTTAGTTGACATAAAATATATATGCTTATACATTACAATATATCCTCAAATTTATGTCTATTACATAAGGAAATCAAGCAGGCAAATACACAAACTGTCTTACCTGTATCACTTTTGTGTTAAGAATACTTTTTAAGAGTTAACATAGTTCAAGTTTAACATAGATCATTGCAAAGTAGTTAGAAGCTTCTAGTGAAAGGGTAGAAAATTTCATTTAGATAGGAGCAATAAGTTCAAGAAACCAATTATGAAACACAACGACTTATAACTTAAGCACTTAGCACTGCTTTCCTTAACACTAACTTTTAAGATTTGGACAACCTTTTCGCTCAGTTTCCTATGTCTATTAAGTTGATAAATAATCAGCAGATTAATGACTAATTGGCTTTGAAGACTAAGTATTTAAGCACTTGGACAGAGCTTGATTGAAAGAAATATTTAAGTAACAGCTACAGGTTCATATCACCAGGAACTTAATCATCATAATTATTGCTGCAATAATATCATTAACCAGGATCATCACTAACCATCATGTGTGGATACGGTACTACTTGGAGTTGACTTTGTGAGGGAAGAACTTCAGTTGCATAAGAAAAGCATTACTGACTCTTTCCTAGACATCTGACAGTGTTGTATGACTCAGGTTGTGATAAAATAAAACTCTACCACCATGATTATATGTCACTGAAACAGGCTGTACTCAAGAGCTGAGACCAATCATAACGTGGTCAAATATAAAGATGGAAAAATATTAGTGGTATGTGATAACCTTCCTGACAGAAGGACTCTAACCCAGGTAGGAGAAAACAGTCCCAGACAGTCTCCTTATTATGTTGGGAACACAGACCTGTTGACATTGATCAGGTGGTTATTGGTTCCACCATAATCCAAAAAGTTGCATAAATTTATGAAATTTTTACTGATCAACTTGAAAACTTCTCTTTCCATCAGTAGCTAGTGTTCTTAAAGATGGATATATTTTGAATATTCTAATATCTGTCATCAATGAAAGACAGTTTTATCACAACTCCAAGTGATATCATAAACCAATTTACCATATCATGTCTTCTTTCCTTCCTTAGCACACACATTTGGCATTTCTTAGCATGTGTACTAGAATGAACAGCCTTGATTTTTCCCTTCTTTCTTTTCCCCCACACTCTGCACTGATCTTCCATCCAGATGACTGTTAAAATTCAATCTTAATGAAGATACTGATATAGTAAGAAAGGCTGGATCAGGCTGATGGTTACTGTGTTAGTTTGCTAAGGTTGAAACAGGAAAATGCTACAGATTGAGAGCAGAGAAATCTCATGACTCTTTGGGTTAAGGGTTTAAAAGAAGTCATTGACAACTTTACTTTTTCCTGAGACCTTTCTTCCTAGTCTGTAGGATTTTTTCATCAGTCCTCCATATATTCTTCATACCCTTTATCTTTTCCCAATATATGTGATTCCTGGTATCACTATCCAAATGTATTCTTTGTTCCCTTTTATTTGATTAAAACATAATTACATTATTTCACCCTTTTCCTCTCTTCCTTGCTACCTCTCCTATTATTGGCCTTCCCTCTCAAATCCATGGCCTCCTTTGAGAAAACATAGAAATAAAACCTGCTGAGTCCACCCAATGTTACCTACATGCATATGATTCTTGGCTCACCACTTGGTACTAGATAACCAATTATGAGTCTCTTCCCTAGGGAAGATTGATTTTCCTTCTATCAAAAATTACTAATTACCTGTAGATCTTCATCTAGGAGGTGGCATCCTATGTTAATTCATTTTTAAGGATACCAGTCTGATTTATTTACAGCCTGTGATAGTTAATGATATGTGCCAAATTGGCTGCTTCACAGAGTCCAGCTATATAGTCAAGTATGAACCTGGATAGTTATAGGTGGGTGAGTTGAAACAGTAATAACATTTAAATAAATATCTTTTGGGGGCAGGGAAAGCACATTGCCCTTTATAATAAAGTCCATCTAGTCAACTTATAGCCTGGTTAGAAATAAATGCTGACCTCCAGGAAGCAAGACAAACATTTCTGCACACAATATTCAGACTTTGAAACACCAGCTATTTTTAGGTTATCAACCTTCAACTTTTTTGTTTCTCTTTAGTTTGTGAGATTTTTCTACCAGATTTTATAATTGCTACCCCTCTCACAAATAGAAGAGCCAACTCTTTAACAGGAAGTAACAAAGTGAAGGAGAAACCTGATCCCGAAGACAACTTTGAAGCTCTTAGCAAGTACTAGCCTTACTGAGTCTTATGACAAAGTGTTTGATCACTTAAGAGTCCAACAGAATACTGAAATAGTTAGAGAATACTCAAGTAGGGCCATGAAATGGCTTATTAACCAAAACTCTTGCTGTCATGTCTCATGACCTGAATTCAATACCTGGCATCCACCTGGTAAAAGAAATGAACTGACTCCCAAAAGATGTCTTCTGACCTCCACATGTGCATGCTGACACACACATGTACACACTCATTCTCTCATAAAAGTATTTTAAAAATCAACTAGGTAGTATCTAGAAGGCTTTACACACAATAAGCTTTGCAAAACTGTAAACAGACTGTTCCTCTTGCTTCACTTCGGATTCAATTCTCCACTAACTAAGCTGCTCCTCTAAGGTAGTGGTTCTCCACCTTCCTAACCCTGCAACCCTTTAGTTCACTTCCTCATGTTGTGGTGGTCCTCAATCATAAAATTTTGTTGCTACTTCTTAACTATAATTTTGCTACTGTTATGAATGATAATGTAGATAAATACTTGTCTTTTCCAGTGGTTTTAGGTGACCTCCGTGAAAGGTAGTTCAACAGCCAGCAGGTCATGACCTTCAGTTTGAAAAACACTGGCCTAAGACTTTGCACCTCTCCAACAGATCATGACCTACAGGTTAAGAAACACTGTTCTAAAGGTCTTGTACCCCACTTATTCTGAGTGTTCTAGCCCCCTGGTCTGTGTCCTTGTGAGATGTAACATGTCAGTGCTCTTAAATCCTGGCAAGCCAGTCTCTATAGAGTTCTAGTTTCTGAAAGAGTGAGCTATAGTTTTGTGAAAGTATATGACTCTCTCAAGTGTGTTCAACTTTTCTTTTTGGGGTGAGACACATTCTGGAACTCAGAAAATGTTCTCTTACTTCACAACACATAACTTCCTGTGCTGTTGCCATATACAATTTATGACAGTTCTTGATGAAGAATAATGTAAAACGTGACTGTGCTCATTTCAGATAATGAGTAGACAAATATGTCACTAAGGAAAACAGTGAACGCATTAAATAAAAAAGAAGTAGCTAATAGCAGGGAGACTGCTGTGCATATATAGCCGTGAGCATTTGATATAGATGAGAGAGGGACGCAGTGGACTGTCCTTTAAACTGGAGGAGTCCTCAACATGGAGACAATAAGTGAGAGAGAGAGAGAGAGAGAGAGAGAGAGAGAGAGAGAGAGAGAGAG
>JANHMN010000003.1:177746600-177784629 GCA_030674055.1 Rhabdomys pumilio
GAGAGAGAGAGAGAGAGAGAGAGAGAGAGAGAGAGAGAGAGAGAGAGAGAGAGAGAATGGAGGACAGAGGTAACCAGAGGTAACATATGTAATCTACAACAGTGTGGAACACAGAGACGCCTGGTTTCAAATCTCTGAGCTTTTATGCCTCTTTCCCAATGCTTTATCCTAAAGCTTACATCTCATAACAAATAACCCATGAAATAAATTTAGAATGAATTAGTGATTTTTCAACCTAGACAACATCCCCTTTCTATAACTAATTTTAATAATTGTTTCATTTTCATTAATGAGTCCTTGGATTCTACAACTCTCCCAGATTTCTTCCAAGTGTGATTTTTCAAAAGGCATTGCTAGGTTTATCATTATTGTGTGGAATGTTTATGATTGAAGGCTTCTTACATCATGCCAATCCATTTCTAAAATTTTTCTACCCAAACTATTCATAGTAAGTTGGCACCTTGAAGAAATTGTATTTTTGGCATTGAAATGATGAACATATTCACAAATGAGCTAATCTTGAGACTTACTTTATCGCTTTTAGGTAGCCTGTGTGGATGCAATAAAAAGTTCGTTATTTTTGGTGTGTGTGTTTTGCTGCCCCATCCCGTGAAGGGGTGTGTGCCCATCAGTATTGCTTCTAGCCATTTTGCAGAAAACATTGAGCTTTCTTTCAGGGAGTGAATGATTAAATGAATAAAATGAGAGTAATTAGGAAGACAAATCAACATATGGAAACAATCTCTAATGTTTCTCCACAAGATGTGTTCAATTATTATTTCATGATACGTTTCATCCTAATTGCCTCATTTGTGGCTCCAAGATTAGAATGAGACAAAATAGTTGCCTCTTTGGGTTTCCCAGGGAGCAAGAAAAAAACAGGGAGTTGTGTGAGATTGTTAAAGGGATGTTACAGGAGAAATCAGGAAGAGAGAACAATATGTAAAATAGATTACAGGAAAGACCCAAGCAGGAAATTTTAGACAACATGTCTTCCTTCATACCGCTGAAATGACAAAATCGGTGTACCCCAAACCTACAACTACATCACAGATCTTTACAACCCCAAACAAAGGCATTTCCTACTCCTTTGTAAGTATCATGAGACATTCTCCAAGGGATTTTAAACTCCCAGGTATTTCTGGACCCTAGTGCATCTAGTTCCTTCTACAATGTGTATAGGTCATTGGTGCATGGGTGTAGCCTTCATTTTATCATTAAGAGAGTTAAAATGTCTTTGGCAACTTAAGAAAAAAACACTTATTGACATTTCGGTACAGGCTGCTGATTATGGGAGAGTCCAATCTTTAATTATAGATATATCTTCAATTATGGGTATGTCTAGTGCACTAAATGCATAGACTCTGCTTTTGTGACACAAAGTGTTCCAGTTCAGAAGTGTGAAAGACCTGGAGTGCGGACAATGAACTCTCTTGTTACTGTCTCTGAGATGCCTCCACACATGCGTGCAGAGATGAAGGCAATGGTGGTTAAATTATCCTTCTCATTAGACAGATTATTTTTCTATGAAGTTATAATAATATTTGGTTCATTTTTCTCCAATTAAATTGATTACTTGCCATTTATTTTAAAATTTACCACATTTTAAATAATTCCTCTTTGAGAGTTACACTTTGGAGGCATGCCAATTAGAGATTTATTATATTCAACATAATATTAGTGCTGTCTTTTTTCTTTTTCTTTCTTCTCTAAGATGAATTTACCTTAAGTCTCCTCCTCTTCATCATATTCCTCCTCTTCTTCATCTTCTTTTTCTCCTTCTTCTTACTAAGTAGCCTTGGTTGCCTTTGAATTTCCTATGTTGATCAAATCCATCTCTGCCTCCAGAATGCTGGAAGGGAAGTGTGCACCACCATACCCAACTTACCTTGAGTCTTGAAAGACAAATAACAGAAGCTGAAGTCAACCTCACAGGCCACATGGGCCTATATGACAAAAACCTTTAAATGTGAAAGAGCATTAAATGAATAATATAGTGGGAACATAAAGCCATAACCACTCTGTAGGTTAGTGGATGCTCTATGAAGGAACAGGATGGAAATTTACAGAAAACAGTGTAAAATTCCACAGTGGACACTTCTAGCTGTAGCCCTTGGTGACCAGAAGCAATGATAACAGGAATTTGAATATTTGACCTTATAATTTTTACTTTCTTGTTTTGTTTTGACTTTTTTAATCTCGTGTAAAAGTCTAGGAAAAAAACTCTGTCTTGATCAGAATTCTTAGGTTTAGATTTACCTGCTGTGCTGACGCTTTGGGGAAGTGATTGTTACAGAGCTGAGCCCTCATTAGTAAGACATCCCCCTTATGAAAGTGGCCGAGAGTAGCTTTTCCATCTCTTGAAGTCTATAGAAGTTGTCACATGTAAAACAGGCCGAATCTAACTCTGAATCATCAGGCTTTCAAGGTCTTCCTCCAAAACTGTGAGAGATGATGTTTGTTTATTTGTTTTTAAGCCGTGACAATTTTGATATAGCAACCCATACAGATTAAGACATTATCCGACGAACTGTCAGGTTTGTGCATTAACATTCTAGCTTGTTACTGTGGTATTTGTGTAATCGTTCCTAGTGTGAGTGTTCTGTAACTGAGCAGTACATGGGTTTTACAAGGATGAAACTTTCATTTTTAGAGCTTCACTTATGGGCACACATTTTATGTTCAGTTGTATGCCAGGAAGTACAGTGCTGTAATAAACAACTTTATGCACGAAGCTTTAAAAACCTGAGGGTTTTATTTTTACAGGAGAGATTCACTGAATGGGACCTCAGGAACAAAGGCTCTACGCAACTGCATGCTTTAACAGCTGTTCACAATTACACGCAAATAGTTTTGTAGCAATTTGCATATTCATCAGCAACATAATAAGCATTCGCTTACCCAACTCCTGCCAAAAAAAAAAAATGAGTGGGGTCTTCTTTATTTTTGTGTATTTAGTTTTAAACACATAAATAAAGGGAATAATTTATACAATTCCCAAATACCTATGCCCCAGTTTTCTGAAACACGAGTACTCTGTTATACTTGTGAACTTGTGTTTTAACTCACTTTACTGTTGTACCATTTTTATAAAGGAAATCATAGCTTTTCTGGTATACAATTCTATGACCACTGTAGAACGTCCATCTTGTATGATCCATATAAGAAATGATCTGTATATACCACAATGGTGCTGATCTTTCTGTCATGCAACCAGGTTCCCTCATGCCCCTTCACAAGCATTCTCTTCAAATACAGTTTCTGGAACACATAGTAATTTCTTTTTCCAGAATGCTGTAAGATTCAACAGTATAGCATGTGACCTTCTCAGTCTAACTGCCAAAATTCAATATAATGCATTTGAGATCCATACATATCAATATATGGCTAAGTGGCTTGTTCCATTCCATGGCTGGATCATATTTGATTACATTAATGCTCCTGTTTTGTCTATTTATTCTCAACTGGAAATTTTGGGGGAGTTGCAAATCATTAGCAATGAACATTGATAAGTATGTTTTTGTGTGAACCTAAGTTCTACCTCCAAGCAGAATTATTGTATCATATATCAAGTGTACATTTAACTTTATAAAAAACTATAAATCTTGTTTTAAGAGTGACTATAAATTTTTTATCAATTCTAATGATGTATGAAGAGTTTCAGTATCTATTGGTCCTTGTCAGCACTTGTCACTAAATGTTACTTTAGCTCCCTAACAAGTTTGCGCTAGGATCTTGTCAGACTTGAAGCATCACTCGTGATGAAGAGGATGCTTGGCATATATTAGGCTCTAGGTTTAAAAAGCCATAACTTAATTTAATATTTAATGATTTGATTGAATATCAGACCATTTATAACTATCTAAAACTCCCGATTATGTGCTGTTAGAAATTGTCATTTAAATATATTCCAGACATATTTTCTACTCTGATTAGTAAGTAAGGCTAGAGCCATAACATTCTCTATTCCCATCGAGTTGCATCTTGATACCCTTATCATTCACTCACAAATGTTAATAAAATGAACTTTAAAAGCATCAGACTACCTGTGCTGTACCAGCCTCTGTTCTGAACCCTTTTTATGAATCATCTCTAGTCTTCAAAATGGCATTATGAGGCAAATGATATTATCTATACTCATATCTAAATAACAAGTAAAAGAATCATCTCTAGTCTTCAAAACAGCATTATGAGGCAAATGACAGTATCTGTACTCATATCTAAATACGTAAAAGCTCAAAGAAGTAAATAACTCACTCAAGGTTAAGAATGATGGAGGAAGAAAATGGGATTTTTAACCCAAGTCAGAACATGAACCATTATAATCTTCTTTAGATTGTTTTCAATTATATTCACTAGAGAAGTGTAATTTGCCTTCAAAGGATAAGTAAATGACATAGTGTAAATAATGAAAGGAATAAATGACTTCAAAGTACTGAGTTCTGTGATTATACATTTTTTAAGATAATGAGTTTCAGATCATCATTCAATAGATTAACAGCAAGTTCATGATATAGCTTTGCATAAAGAGTTGAAGACTGATTGATATATGTGTATAAACAGAAACAGCATAAATCTTAATGATCCAGCACAGAATAAAAAGGGTTTTGAATTCTATAATAGTGATTTTTATTCACATGATGAAATTGTCACCTCAGAGACTACTGCTGTATAAACTCACCCTTTCTAGTTCTTTATGAACCCTGGCTGGCTAGTTCAACTCTGGCCCCAACTACTCTTCTAGCGAACTTATTCAATCTGGCTTCTCTAGGCTTCTTATTGAGTTTTCCTGCTGACTTCAAAGTAATTCTGGTAATTTTATTCTAATCTTCTGTGTCCTTCTCATTCTCTGGCTTCAACTGCACCTGCTGACCTGCTCTGAAATGTATAAACTCATGAATGAATTCAACTCCAGTGCACTGCACTCACTGCACTTACTCCCAACTGCCTCTGTGCTGTTCTTTCAAGTCATCCCTTTTTTCTGTCCTCATGAGAATTGAGCATATCTTATCTCTGTCTCTGCTAAATCTTTCTCTGATTCATCATTTTGTCTGCCCCTCAATTAGATGTCACTTTCAAACATGGCTGCTTCCTTCTACAAACTAGCTGTGCCTTCATTGCTTGAAATTAAAGTTGTATACTAAGGGCATGTCTATGTCTATTTTCTAGCCAGATAATACTATAATACAGAGTGTACCTGCATTCCAGCCAAGTCATACTAGAAACTAGAAGGTCTGTGGATGTGATCCCTTGTCAGAGCAGCCATGTTGCTGGATTAAAATTCCTCTATAAAAATTTTTTTCTTTGGAAAAATATATATTATTACCCAAATATTCAGTTAACAGTACTGACAGTATTTTCAAAAAATTCACTTCTCTTCTCTTTCAAAACTTAGACCTTCTTCTTGAAAGCTGATAAATTCATGACATGGTAGGAGTTTTAAGTCATGAACATATTGAATAGAATCACATAACTGTACACTCAGCCAACCAGAATAGGAATTAGACAGTGATGGTGGTAGCATATTTCACTAATATATCAGTGTCCATCACCCAAGCATTTCACATTGGAAGGAATTAGGTAGATTCCAGTGAAACAATGGAAAAAAATTCATAAATAGTTTTCATCAGCTTAGATATCAATACTTTTTGAGATACTGTTATGAAGATCAAAATTCAACTTAACAGTGACATACACTAAGGACATACAAAAAATGTGATGTCAAATAGGAAAACTTTATTGGTTTTTAAAGTAGATTCTTGACAGCAGAATTGATATGAGTATAATCCATTATCTATAATCTTCCTTCCAATAACTATTCATTATACTTGTGACCTAAATTTCATACTTCTTAGCTCAATTAAAATTATCTTTACTTGTGGAGTGCAATGAGAGTCATGCCCCTAATCCAAAACCTTAATAACAATTTAAAACATCTTTGTTCTTTTAAAAGCTGTTCACCTTCATGGCCTTTCAAGATCATTGTATAATGTATCATTATATGCAGATTGTGATTACCATCATAATAGAAACCACAGAAAAATCTCCAAAGGCCTTTGGTAAATCTGCTTACTACAGATAGAGTATTAAAAAACTCTTAGTGCCAAGGCATCTCCTCAAAGTCATTTCCATATCCATGTAAATCTCCTCATTTGTGTCCACTGATATGTGTCTTGAAAGGCAGAGTCAGCAAATGTTATAAATTGTTGTTGGAGAATTATAGTGCAGATACAGAAAAAAATGATGGGAAGGAGGATATAGAGCTATGATAAAAGGCATGTTTTTATATAAGATAACAGAAAACTTATCTGTCAAAAGGAAAATGTGGAAAGGTTGCTGTGCTGGGCTTTTGTGTGTGTGTGTGTGTGTGTGTGTGTGTGTGTGTGTGTGTGCGCGTGTGTGTGCATTCATGCTTGTATGTTGGTTAGTTTTGGTTAACTTGACACAAACCAGAGTCATCTAGGAGGCAGAACCTCTGTTGAAAAACTGCCTTCATTAAATTTGCCTGTGGAGTTTATGAAACATTTTCTTGATTGATGATTGATGTAGGGACACCAGCCCACTCTGCACAATGCCAGACCTGGGAAGATCATCCTGAGTTAAATAAGAAAACAGGTTTAGCAAACCATGAGGAAGAAGCCAGTAAGCAGTGTTCCTCCATTTCTCTTTTGTTCCTGGCTCCAGGCTCCTGCCTTGAGTTTCTCTACTTCAGTGATAGACTATAATGTGTAATTATAAAACAAAATATCCCCTTCTTTATCCATAGAAAATGAAACCTTAGAATTTTTTCTAACATTTTCACATATATAAAATATTTCTCCAGACAGAAGTAAGCGATGATCCAGTCTTTGTTTACCACAAGAAGTGCAGAGTCAAAGGCTCAGATACTGTCTTCATTTTTGGGGGGGGGGTGGCTTTCTCATACAAAAAAAGTAACCCTTTTGAAACTCAGATATATTTTCTAGAAAGAAAGAAGAAGATAGGAAGAAAAAAGACTCAGTGAATTTCCAAGCTAAAGAACTGGTCAAAATAAAGATTTTATAGTGAATTAAATTTGCATTAAACTGGATCAATTTAAAATATATTAATACAAAGAAAGTAAAACTTGTTAACAAAAGATACAGATGAAATCAGAAATAAATATGAAATGCTTGTTAGGTAGAGATATTTAGTGAACTGATATATGTAATAAATATTATTATATATTAAGGATAAAAGGACAAACAACCCAGTTTTTTAAGAACATCATGAAAATTAGGCACTAGAAACTATTGCCTTTTAGAGAATCAATGCTCCTCGAAAGAAGTAAGTATCCAGTTGCCCATTCAAGTCACATATTGTTATTTTATATAAACTGCTAATATTTGATATATTTCATGGGGCATTCATTTTTCTAGATACAGAAAATTAAAGCATACAAAGGAATATTTCTTATCTCCATTACTTACCATCAAGAGTAAGTTTATACAAAATTCATAGTAATTGATTGGTTATAAATTCTTCTGATAAATTTGAAAACTCAGCAAAAATTAAGAAAATATTGAAAAATAAATATATTTTGGAACGCAATATATCTAACAGATTCAGTGAAGGGTAGGACAATTATCACTTCTCTGCTCTGAAATAAAGCCCCTGCCCAGTTTCTCTTCAAGTGTAATATTCTAGAATACTTGGAGTGGACACTAAGGAATGCCCCACCCAAACTGAACCCTGTTGTGAATGTAGTTCTTCACTCATTCAAGACAAACTACATACAATATTCTCCTAGTACTACCTGAATACTTCTCTCCTAGATATCCCCAGTGTTCTTTTCCTTGTCATCCTCAAGTCTCTGCTTAATAGTCATAATATGGCATTTCCTAGCCAGTCTGTGATAAATTCTGCACTCCAGAGGCCAATGCATCTGATTCCTCCTTCCATTTTCTATTTCATGACTGAAAATTTGCTAAGACATTTTTCATTGTTGTCAAAAAAATGAATGACATACATAAATTATAGAGACAATATTTACTTTGGCCTTGGGTGGGTGTACCAGTGACAATGTTGGTGATCTATAAGTGAGCAAACTCTTTACTTCATGAATACATCAGGGTCTCGGCAATCTTCTTTAAGAGAATATCACCAGTGACTAAAGGATGTTTTGCAAGGTCCCACCTCCTAAAGTTTTCATCAGCTTCTAACTGTGCCATGCTTGAAGGGCACGCTTTGAATCCATGGATCTGGGTGGCATCTAACCTCCAAACTATAATAAGGGGTATTTCCAATATATTATATAAACATATTTATTCTGTCCTCACTGGTCTCTGTCTCCTGTGACTGGGATGCAAGCCTCAATCTTCAAGGGAATTTTATTCTTCAACTCCTACAAATCTCATCTTTCCATCACTATTTTTTTTGTTGTAGAAATTATTATAATATTTAAACCAAAGATGAGACAACCAGAACTCGCTGAAATGACAGAAGTAGAAAGTAATCAGATAAAATCTCTAGTCTTTGTGAGTCTAGTAGACAATATAAATATACAACTGTGCTTGAATTTTGCTAAAAAGTAAATTACATAATACAAAAGTATATTACTTATCATTCAATGAGCTCTTTCTTTTAAAAATTTAGATTATCATCATTTTCTCCAAGCCACAGATTTTTTTTAAATACCTCACGCAAACGGCCACTTCCCTGTCTGCTTCACCATTTGTCTCTTTATTCCTTAGGTGCTGCCTGCACCAGGTCTTGACAAGTGCCAGGTACATTGCTGTTCTGAGTGGACAAAATCAGAGTGACAGTGACAGTGGGTAGACTCCAAGAGTATCTTTCTCTACAGTGAACACCTTCTTACTTCTAAATTCAGCCCCTTTGGCAAATCACTTCATGAAACATAAACTGAACACAAAAGTTTAGCTTGGACATTACAGCAAGGCTCACAGATGTAGACTTGCATCTATTTTGCAATCCCAAACAAAAGAGGCTATGGAGTAGGCCTGAGGCATTTTTCAGATGAGAGACTAAATAACATACAAACCCAGAGAGCTGTAGATATCTTACACCTCCATTCTGCCTGTTGGCAAGAGGCAAATATTTAGTTGGTGATTGTTCTACGGGAAGTATACATATACGTGATTATGCGTGAATTTATCACATGTAAAAAAGTTGAAAACCCATAACCAATCTCCTGGGTAGTCCAAAAGAGACACCAGATAAAAGAGAAAGCAGAAAGTTTATCCTGGCATACAGTACAAACACAGGTTTTTCTCAAAGGGCTTCATACAGTCTTTGAAGCCACATAAAGCCAGGAAATGCTTCCAAGGCTATTTCAAATATGTCCAAAAACTAAAGAAAAGGGAGAAATCAAAGAGGGAAGACAGAATGGCAGAAGGCTGCAGTCTTAATCTGGAGTAGTTCTGAAGACCCAGTGCCTTAGACTCATACACAGTTACTCTGGACACTCTAGATGCATTATCTCAGAATAGTGTTAAAAGAAGAGGATTAATTATCCTCAACAAAAACATAGAAAGATTTATATACTATTAATAGTAATAATAATAATAATAATAATAATAATAATAATAATACAATTCATATCTCCATCATTAGAAACCCCTTTCCCATCAACATTCTGTTGTCTTCTCAAGGAATAGCTTTTACTATCCCTTCTTCCTTACTGGAATTTTTGTATGAGCCTTCCTAGCACTCATGGGAAGACATGGTGGTTCCTGTTCCAAGAAAAAAGCAGCCATACTTAGTGACCTGGAAAGCACAAATTGTCCGGTCTGTTGTTTTCAGACTGTTGTTGTTTAGAAGCACATAACATTCAAATATCATGATCTGTTCAATTCTTTCTGTGCCAGAAGTGGAAATCCATTTAAATATGCAATTAAATTTTACTGTTATTTTATGTCAGGAAACCCCACCAACACATTCTGAATTCTATGACAATAAGGCAAAGGGCATGTTTAGTGGCTTCAGAGTACATGAAAATCTCTATGTTGGCAGCAGACTCCAGCTATAGCCATCAGGTAACAAGACATTTTCTATTATGATGCTGTATCTCTTCCTAGAATAAGTTAGTAAGTCATAGTTGCCCAGAGTCCATGGAATTGTTAGATGGCATGGAAAGAAAGGCTGGTGCTTGGTCATAAATTAAGTGATTGCACAATTTATCAACATTAGAAAGATTCTTGCAGAAAAGAGGCATGCTAATTGTTATGACATTGAGTCAGAGAAACAGAAACATCAAATTTCCTGAGTGAATTTGAAATCTGGAGTTCACAGACTGTTTGTAATTCATTTTTAAGAAGAGAAAATTTTTCCAGTCATTAAAAACTTTCAGATCCCACTTAGCCACAATTATTTTCAGCCCAGAGTAACAACTGTTTTGATTTGCAGAAAATAATAGTTGACCAATTTGAAAAAAAAAAACCTAAATATAAATACCACTGAATCAATCCTTTTAACATTCTTCCTTAGTTCCTTTTTATATTTCTATGAAGAGACACCATGACCAAATCAATTTATTTTAAAAATTATTGGTGGTTTACAGTTTCAGAGGGTTAGAATCCATGACAATCATGGTAGGAAGCATGGCATCAGGCAGGCATACATGGTACTGGGCAGGAGCTAAGAACTTACATCCTTACCCACAAGTAGGAGGCAGTGAAAGAGTTAACTAGCAACAAGTGAGTGGTTTCAAACAATCACACTTAAGTCTCCCAGATCTTCCTAGAGTAGATGATGAGCCCATCCTTGACACCAGGCATAACCTGGACCAAGGTGTCAGGCTGCAGTTAGTTTGGTAGCAGAAGAAGAGACAGAATATGGGGGTAAAGTATGATTGATGAGACACACCAAGGTCACCTATCTCAGCACTCTAAACCCTCTTATTGATAAACTTCTTGGCTGCTTGTTATGGCTATCTTTATTCTGGGATTCATTTTTGAACACCTAAAAAGTGAAAAACCACCAAAGCCATAAAACAAAGATAAGGATGAAAAGGTATGGTGTGATTTAGATAGAAGAAATATGAAAATCATAAAATATAAAAGAATTTTAAAGTAATAGTATGCAAAGATTCTATTTTACAGTCAAAGAAACTGAGGTCCAGATATAAACATGCATGCGTCAATTTCATATACAAATGCTCTGTGCTAGTATCCTAGCAACCATAAAGAACTGATTTTGATCCATAGAATCTATGCAAAAAATCTGGGAAGATGATATTGCCTATAATCTTAGCACTGAAGAGTTAGAAACTAGCAGAACCTGGAATGTGCTAGTCAGTCAACCTAGACAAATAGGCCAGTGTAGGGTAAAAGTCCAAAACAATGACACAAAAAGCCAGGTAAGTGGTACCTGACAAGTGACACTAATGGTCACTTTGGATTTTTAAACACACACACACATACACATACCAAATGTGTGTGTGTGTGTGTGTGTGTGTGTGTGTTTAAATTCCAACTATTCAGTTTTTAAGAAAGTCTGAAGTAAGACTATAAACTCAAAGAAAATAATACAAATAGGCCACTTTATAGTTCAGGAATTGGCTTTATAACACCTGGGAATTTGATTTTGATTCTCAACACAAAAGTTAGACAATCACTGCTAGTTCTAGTCATGTGAAGCAAGGATGAGACTTGTGTTGATATAATCTCTTGTGACCAGTCATTTTCTATATTCAGACCTCTGAATTCTCATCAGGTTTGAAAGGAGATCTCCAGAAATCAATGAAGAGTTTTCAACTGTCTCAAGATCACAAGCCTTGAAAATTAGGACACATGATTTGTGGGGTACTAGAACTGAGGAACCCCATATAGTAAATGGAGTACTGGAATAGTCAATATTTAATGAATTTTTGCTGAAAGAATGAGAATTGGGGGAGGGTAGAAAGATTAGTGAAGTAAATGGAAAGGAAAATGTGATAGTGAAAAAAATGATTTTTTTTCTGCCCAGTATGTACATAGTCTACATTATCAGTTTCAGCAAATGTAATTTTCTATTAAAGATAAAACCTCACCTGCAGTAAACGTGTGCTGGTTCTGTAGTCTCTCAGTGGCATCTCTGCTACCTTGCTATAGTGTTGACTTTGGGGAAGGAACAAACTCTAGAGCATAGCTAAGCAGAAATAGTCATCACTATGCCACAAGACAGACATGGTTTGTTTGGATTGAATCTTGAGATTTTAATTATTTTTTACTGGAAATTCTTTGGAACACGTGGACTTCCCTAGACACGATGAGAATAATGCTACATCAGTGTCTGCTACCGCCCCATCTGCAGCCATAAGAAGTCAGTGCCAAGATCCTCAGGAGAGAGAAGGAGAGAGACTTCTTAGGCAAGAATCTTGATAACATAGTTTAGTTCCCCCCAAAGTCCCTCCTGTGTATAATTCTTATAGTTATGCAAACTAACATTTATTCTCCCAAACCTGTTATAAGAAAATCTGTTTTCTACTTTCCATTCATTTCCTTATTTTTTCTAACTTCATTCATTCATTTCTTCTTTCCTTTATCGCTTTCTTTCTTTATCAACTCTTCCTCTTCTTCTTCATCTTATTCTTTACTATTTACGTCCAAAATCATTGTATTCCTGAAAAGCATGGTATTTTATAAGTTTCTGTTGAACACTTGTTGGTTTTATGTTTCCTCAGCATAGTTCACTCTCAATAACATACCAAGGTTAAAAAAAAATCCATGTTTTAGCATAATTTTGTAACAGAGATCATAAACAGGCAATCCCCTGTATCCATGGCTTTTCTCACTGTTGTGAAAAAATCCTTGACGAAAAGTACATGATGATGAGGGTTTATTGTGACACATAATTAGACAGGACATTCCATCACAGCAAAGAAGTCATGTAGGCAGAAGTATGGGATGACTGTTCACCTCCTAAATTCAATCACCAGAGAGAGAAATGAATGCTGGTTGTCAGATCACTTTCTCCACTATATTTCCTCTGAAACTCCAGTCCATTGGATGGAGCCAACCACATTTTAGCATGGGTGATTCCACCTCACTTAAACCATTCCAGAAACATTCTCATAGACATGCCTAGAAATGTGTCTCCTAGATGATTCTAAATTGTTTCAAGTTGACAGTCAAGATTAGCCATTACATCCTATATCATCCCTGGTAGATAAAGATGATAGTCTCAGTTCGAAACTAGGCCAATATGAGATTTTATTTAATTTTAAGAATCTGGGAAAGACTAAAACACTGTTACAACTTATAGACATGCCACAAAAGATAACGAGTAAATGATACCTCTTGTTATACAAGAGAATTTAGATTTTTCCAAATTAACTTATGATCTGTGTGACTTATGAAAAGGGTGAATTTTTCTTGTGAATGCAAAATCTATCCTTATGGTGAAGGATAATCTTGCCAGAAACCTCTGATCTCTGTGGTTGTTGTAACAAGGACACCCAAGCACATTACCTTTATCTGAAATGAAAGGAACTGTTGACTCCTGAACATACTTCCAATTACTGGGAAATGATCACTGAGATAAATATCTCCACTAAGGATATCCAACCTGAGAATTAACATTTTCCTTCAACTTAAAAAAAAAAAAAGACCTCAGGGTCTCCATCTGTGTCCCAGAGCTCAGGTTATCCCCAAAGTCATGATTCTTCTGCGTGAATCTCTCTAGTGCGGAATACAGGTGTAAAACACTTTGCAGAACTGAGTCAATTTGTTTTTAATACGAACACACACCTTTATTAGTTCAGAGTCTGTGTCTGTATGGTCTTGTAAATAATTATTTTAAATAGTGAATTGAGCGATCACTTGTTTTGAAGAATATAATCTAGCTTAATACTTTTCTTAGATTTAAATATTTTGTTTTAATTTTGTAATATTTTTCATGTTAGAAAAAAAATCTCAGTAGGTTTTTCTAGTGAATGTTTGTAATCCATTATTACTATGGAGGATGAACCAGAAATTTGGGACTAGGCTGGGCTAAATAGTGAGACCCTGTCAAAACAAACAGAAAGAAACAAAGAAAAAAGAAAGCAGTCATCTCAAGAATATAGGGAAAGTAAGCATTCTTCTCCATGCCTTGAGTTTGCAATGCCCTCAGTTCCCAATGCAGAGGACTTGTTTGACCTTGGACCCATTCTTATTTTCTAGAAGACATTTGGAAAGATTAGGTAAATAACAATAGGTCACAAAGAGAAATAAGCCAGTTCTCCTGTGCCACCACTGAGCATAGGACTTCTGGATCCAGTTGGTTATTGGAACCTGCTGGGAGCTCTCAAGAGCAACCGATAATATATTGGGTGTGTTTCACTTCAAAAGAGCAATTTCTTCTGTGGATTAAAGCGGATGACTTCAGCTCCCAGATAAACAGCTGCTGTTTGTTGATACCACAGTGGGGAACTTACAGGGACTTCTACTTTGACCTGGAATCGTCTGTGGACTCACCTCTTTGAAATTGTTTATCTTGAAGAAACAACCTTGAAGCACAGAAGCCAAACAGTGAGGAATTGTGGAAAGTCACTAGCTCATCCATTGCATCCCTGCGCTTGACTGACTTCCCGCTATAGCTTCACTTCCTCCTGGCTTAAGTGCACCATTCATTACATTTTGACAAAGGACACACACCTTAATGTACTTAGCAAGGAGCCTGAGAAGGAATGTGTTTATGTTTTTCATGAACAGCAAATGGACACACATTTTAAAACTGAATGTTTTATTCGGCCCTCTGACCAGGCAGATGTCAGCTGGTCTGTGTTTGAGTGCTTTTGGGGAAATCGATTATTTTTAATGTTCCCATGGCATTCTCTTAATCAGTGAGTTATTTTGTGAATCTCTGATTTGCATTTCCCTGATGGTTAGGGAATGCTGAATGTGCAAGTGTTTCTCTTTTGTGTTTCCCTTATTTGAGAATTCTCTGCTTAGATCTGTACCTCATTCTTAAAACTGGCTTGTTCATTTTCACAATATCTCCTATTTGTTTTTAGTTCTTTATATATTTTCGGTATTATACCTTTAATGGATGTGTAGGTGGTAAAATTATTTTATCTTTCTGTAGCCTGACACTTTGTCCAAATGACGGTGTCCTTTGCCACACAGAAGAGTTACAGTTCCATAAGGTCCTATTTATTAATTTTTCATAGTCCGTGTGCTGTCCGTGTCTCTTGTCCAGTGAACTAGTCTGTTATTCAGAATCTCTTTGTACCAATAAGTTTAATACTATCCCCAGTTTGGTCTTCTACTGGATTCAGTGTATCTTGACTCATGTTGAGGTCTTTGAACTATTTGTATTTGAGTTTTGTGCAGGATGAGAAGCCTGGATCTGTTTGAATTCTTTTACATATAGCCATGTAGACTGATCAGCACAATTTCTTGAAGGTCCTGTCTTTTTCTTTTCGAGTATGTATTTCTGGATTCTTTGTTAAAAATCAGGTGTTTGGCCTTACGTTTGGTTCTTCACTTTGACTCCTTTGGTAAATTGCCTGTTTTATTCTAATCCCAGGTGGTTTTCCTACTATAGCCCTGTAGCACATTTTCAGATCGGGGATTGTGATACCTCTAGCAGTTTTTATTATTTAGGATTATTTTAGATATGCTGGGGTTTTGTATATGAAGCTGAGAATTGTCCTTTCAAGATGTGTGATGAACTGTGTTCTGATTTTGGTAGCAATTGCATTGAATCTGTAGACTGCTTTTGGTAGGATAGCCAGTTTTACAAATTCTGCTGACCTACTAGCATAGGGGATCTTTTCAACTTTTGTTATCTTCTTCAATGACTTTAAGTTTTGATTAGACAAGTCTTTCACTTGTTTGGTTAGAGTTACCCCAAGATACTTTAGGGCTCTTCAGGGGGTAATTGTAAAAGGTGTTGTTTCCCTGAGTTTTGCCTCGGTCATTTGTCCTTTGTATATAGGAAGGCTACTGGGTTTTGTGTTAGTTTTGTATCCTGTTACATTGCTGAATGACTTTTAAAGCTGTATAAATTATAAGAATTTGTAGAATTGCATATATATATATATATATATATATATATATATATATATATATATATAAAATCATCCGGTAATAAAGACATTTTTACTTTTCTTTTCGTGTTTGTATCCCTTTGATATTTTTCAGTTGTCTTTTCACTCTAGCTAAGACTTCTAGTAGTGTATTGAATAGCTGTGGAATGAGTGGACAATGTTGTCTTGTTCCTGTTTTAGTAGAAATGCTTTGAGCTTGTCTTCATTTAGGTTGATGCTGGCTGTGGACTTGCTGTAAATCACCACTGATATTATGAGATGTGTCCTTTTTATCCCTAGCCTTTCTAGTATTTTTATCATGAAGAGAAGTTGGATTTTGTCACAGACCTTTTCTACATCTAACGAGATGATCATATGCTTTTTGTCTTTCAGTTTGCTTACATGGTGGTTGATGTTTACTGATCTACGTATGTTGGACCATCCCTGCATCTAGTTACTTTGTATCCACTGTACAACCTTACATTGGAACCTGGACAGTGTAATTGGAGCAGGATAAAGAGACAAATACTGTAGTGAACCACTCAGGACCTTTTAACCTTCCCTATGTAATATGACCACCCCAGGGCTGCATTTTCCAATACATTTGTGATTCTTAAACGAAAATTGTCTATGAAGATACCTCACAGCTGAAAATGGACCATGTGCACACTATTTGTCAACTATGTTACTATTAGAATCTAGTGGCATATAAACATTATTTAAATCTTAGATCAAACTGCTAGTTATTTAATTATTTTTAGTTTTAAAACATTCCACTTGGGAGGAGATCATCATGGTTTAAATTAGTGACTATATATCATTAACTGCTAAACGTTCTTTCTTTAAGATACATATATGTCTTTTAAAATTTTGAGCACATAATAACATTCTAATAGAATGTAATCATTTTATCTCTCATCACCCACACATTAAAATTGCTTATTATCATAACAATAACTAATGCTCACCCATGGGATGATGTGATGCCCATAAAAATAAGGTATACCATTGGTTTAATATTTTATAAAGCTCATGTGACTATGAAAAGAGCCAATTTTGTAAATCACTGTATTGGAAGAAATATTATCAGGCTTATGAGTAGAAATACCAGGCACTGCCATTCTTCCTTGTGATTTATGAGCCATAGGTGTTTAACAGTACAGGTTCATAAGATACACACTAACAGCTGCGGATCTCCAGAGTGCTAGTTCACCTGTGCCGAGGCCACCAGAGCCTTTCACATGTGGAACCTCCGACTTACTCAGAGCTCAGTCATAGTTCTGCCAAGACACTTCATGATTCTAAGAAGTGAATGGATATCTTGTGAATCCTGAGCATATGTTTTATTTCTAGAGTCACTCACTTGAAAGACCTTTTCTAGAATTTGTTTTATGGGGATTTAAGAATGTTAGCATGAAAGTGGGAACCATGTTAGTTGAAAAGAGCTGAAGAGATAAAGTTGGTTTGAGAGGCTAAGAATTATAAGAAAACCAAGTCCATTGAAAGTAGGTCAGAGGAGCAAGGGAGCCCTCTGTGTGGGAGTTATTTAGTTTAGTCAGAAGAACAGCTCAGTATTAATGAAGATACATCACATTTTGGTATAGGAGTAGAAGAAAGGGTAGAGTTTAAATATCTTACTCCTTCAGTTAAGATTGATTGAAACTGAGTTGTGTGTACCACAGATAAGGTACACACAAAATCTAAGAGAGATCAGTGGCCCTGGCTTTGATGAATGAGTTTAAGGTCCAGGAATGAGCTAGTTGAGCATGCTGACCTAGTGTATTAACTTCCTTTGCTTCTGGCCATACGGAAGAGGACCTTAGGCATACATTTAAACAAACCTGTCATTTATAACACTGTGTTATACTGATGATTTATTAGATCCACACACTGTCTTAAATGTCAAGGCCAGGGCCATAGGCATTTTTTACATTATCATCTCAACAATTCCACTCTCTCCAGCTACCTGGATCTTGAACCTTTTAAGTTTACAAACTCTGAATGAAAACCTGCCGTTAGCCACAGAGCAGCTTCACGTCACAGTGGAAAGGCTCATCCTTCTTCCATTGGAAGGTTACATGTCATGGCGGCTGCAGATTTTCTCCTCAGAAGCAATATGGGATATAATAGTTTGGAGCTTAAAAGTCACCTGAAGAACCATGTAATAAAAGTTTGGTATCCAAGTTTGCACCATTAGAGCATTGTAGGAAACATTAAGTTTAGCTTTGTGAGAACTTTTAAACAATGGGGTATGTTGTCAAAGCTGTTCAAGAGGAGTTAGGACAAGAAGAGGACGAACGAGAGGGAGGGAAGCAAGAGGAGGAAAGAGGAAGTAAGAGAAGGAGGAAGGAGGAAAGCTACCAGCTGGAACCACTATTGGCCAGTCATAGCTCTGTTTTCTAAGGATAATATAAAATAAATAACAATATGGCATTCTTTTCTTTGCCATTAAAGAAAAGATGTAGTCACTGGTAGACTGTCCCTGGCCAAGTAGGTAGCCTTAGGCTTATGTTCATATTAGTAGCACTAACTGGACTCAGTGGGTTATTTAAAAGAAAAGACATTAAGTTGGAGAGATAGGTACTGGAGGAGAATGGAGGGGCTACAAATTAAGCAAGGAGTAGAAGATGGATATCTTCAAGAGACATTATATACATGTATGAAAACTTCAAATAACATAATGAAAATTGGTTAAGAAGGTTACTGTTCTTGCAGAGGATCTGATTTCAGTTTTCAACCACATGACTGCATAGTTTAAACTATAACTCAAGTCCAGGGGGTGGGGCACTCTCTTCTGGCCTCTACAGGCACTAGTCACATATATGGTTCACATACATACATGCAGAAATACTTTCATACGCATAAATACAAGTAAATAAGTCTTAAACAATTCTCATTTTACAAATGGAAACAAAAGCCTAGAGTGTTCATATTTCCAATGATCTGAAATTTTCAAATATTAAATTATTCACACATTAATATTTGGCACTACCATGTCTTGAACAAAACAGAACTGAGCTGATGACTAGACACGGTACTTGGATTAAAGATTAAAGCTTTGAGATTGCAATATTTGCATATTTCTTTTTAGAGGACTAGGGAGTGGGGGCCTCCTTTGAATCCAGTTGTTCTTCTTGGTGTAGCTGTGCCTTTAGGTAGGTAAGGTTGGACCAGATATGACAGAATTCAGATGCATCAACCTCAAAACCTTCCTCTTGGTGTGTTCTTTCAGTAGTCTATGGCTATGTCTGTGCTGTTAGCAAAGCTACATTTGTATTAATGAGTCCAGCATGCTAAGGGTAGAAGTAATTTACCCTAGGTGTCTGAAGGAGCCATTAGCCATCTATTTTGATTCAGTCCATTACCTGCTTCCCATGAGGAATGAGCTGAGAGTCTGGCTCCAGACTCAGAATACAAGGAAGATGGATAATATGCTCACCTTGCTTTAGCCATGGATCTCCTTGTGATTTCATTCTGAAATCATAATGAACAATCATATTTTTCTTTAGGAAAATCTCTTTTTCTTCCCTTAATGATAATGAGCTTCTTAATATCTTTGTTCTTCTCACAGTTATGGATTACAGTGCCAGTTATTCAGAGTAGAATCTTTAAAATAATCCTTCCTTTTCACATTGTTCCAGATGGCTGCCTTAATTCGTTTATTACTTTTGCAGATGCTGTAGAGAATTTTCAGGAAAATAAGGCAACAATGGATGACTGCAGTTAGTAAAAGGCCTTTTCCAGTATAATCTGCATATATACTGAATCGTTGTGTTCTAGACTCAAGATTTACAGGGTTTAAGGAACTAGAGATTTATCATTTGGGATGCTAAATAGTCTTACTTTTTCTTGAATGATAATACCCTTGCAAATAAATTTAGTAGCAATAAATTGTGTTTCCTTCTGTCAAACCATAAAACAAATTGTATAAATATAATCTCTTCTATTTTAAACCCTGTTACAAAGTTACTAAAATACATAACTATAATCCTGGCAATAAAACCACCAGATATAATTGTAATTCTCGATACTATTCCCATATTTCTGCTGCAACAACTGAGGTCCAAAGAAGTTACATAGAGTAATTCAGGCATTCTGATTCATAGACTGATTCTCTGCACACATTTTTTTTTCTAGTGGCATGTAATTTCTAATGACTGAGGACTTTACAGTCTATATCCAGTAGAGTATTTTTCCTACTCTTAAACTTTAAGGGAGAAATTATGATAGCTCAATGTTCTATATAAATATTCTCAATTTTTGACCTAGTATAAGCCTTGCATATCAACAAACCTAACTACCCACTCACTGAAAATTTTCTTCTGCATTCTCCCTGATTTGTGTCAATGTAACCTCTTCTGAACTCTTCCTAGTGTTGGATTCCATGTGAGAATAACCCTCTGTTATATAAATGTACTTACTAGAATCAATACAACTAAGGCATTATTATTTAAATTCTGTCTTAAGGGAACTATTGACATTTTCACAAAAGTAGTATTCAATGTAGATGGTAACAAATTTAATTGGATGACCTAAAGTACAGGCTAAGTTAGAAAATTTAAAGTATATTCTTGCTTAAAAGTTCCAACTAAAATGATCTTTATTGAAAATTTATCATCTTATTTATATTATCTTTTTACTTAATATATCTCAGGCTCCCAGTATGTCCTCATGTAACACAATCTCCAGATTTCTTTCATGTTGGTCATTTTTGCTCATCAACACAGTAATATTTGCAAAAAGAAATGCAGTTCATGGAGAGAATATCAAAGTTTGAACTATAAATAATACATACTAATAAGCTCAAGCAAAATGTTTGAATTTTATGAAAAGCATTTAAGAAAATTTCACAATAAGGACATTTCATAATTAATTCATATTTGAAGTGTTGAAAGGCTACTAATGATTTTCAACTTGATGTAAACTCACCTAGGAGACAAAATGTGTCTCTGTGTGCAGGAGGTTAGATTGGGTTAACTGAGGTAGGAGGAGACACTAACACCCCCCCCCACCACTACAAGTTTCACAATTCCTTCATCTGAGGCCTGAGACTGAGTAAAAATGAGAAACTAAGTTCAATACTGCTATTCATCACACTGCTTCTTGAATTCATGTGTAGTGTAACCAGCTGCCTCAAGCTCCTGTCACCACCTTCACACTGTGATCGATAGCACTTTCATATTTTGTGTCAGAGTAAACATTTTTCTCTTTTAAGTTGCTTTTATGTCCTATACATGAGAAAATTTTCTAATACTATGATATAAAAGTTGAGTTGTACCCAATCAGGAAGCTTGAGAATTTGATTTATAAGAACCAACTATTTTTATCATAGTGACTTACCCCATTTGAACATACAAAGACCTACAAAATATAAAGAACAATAGGTAGCTGGTAAGATTCAGCTATATCTACAATAAGAGAATGACTAACAAGCAATTTGGAATAGCTGGGTAAAAACAGTCAACAAACCTGACAAACATTAATCTAAATTAACCAACATAAAATCAACAAAATTTCCAAATCAGTAAGTTAAGAATTTTCACAAAAATTCCTACAAACACTCAAAGGGATATAAAATATGCTTTGCACAATTTTATAGCTAGAATTTATACTATTTTACGTGACACTAATATCTAAGAATATACTGATGACAAAGCTGACACCGGGACTGGAAAGATGGCTCAGATTAATGCCACCTGTTGCCAAACTTGATGACCCATGGCCAATGTCCTGAATATATATGATAGAAAAATTACTCCGGCAACTTGTCCTCTGACTTGCACATGCACAGACACATACAGAAATGAAAATGAAATTAAATTCTCTATAAACCACTTATAGAAGAAGACAGAATAGCTAGGCTGACCTACAGAAAGAAAGATGTAACAGTGTGAAGGAGAATCAGGAATGTCTACCAAAGTCATGGACAGTTGCATCTCTGGACTCAGCACCCATCTCTTGCCGGTGTTACCATTACTCTTCACCTCTCCACAAGCAGAAGGAGGTGATAAAGGAAGATGAAGTCAAGATTAACCACAGAGATGATCTCTAAGATTACTAAATGTGCTTAATTTCCAAAGCCAGAGTCCAAGCCTGCAAAGAAAGGACAAGAGAGGGCACCCAAGGATGTGAGTTACCTTGCAGAATGTAGGTGCCCAAGCAGACCAAGTATGGAAAACTAAATATACTAGGTTTATCAAGGACAATGTATTTTGTATTTCTGGTGATTTTGCTAATTGAAAAACTTTTTAATTAATGTCTATAAAAACAGGTTTTTTTTTCTCTCTGAGTTTAACACTTGGAACACTTTGTTTTGGGTAAGGAGCATGTGTTACTAGTAGAATGCCTCCCAAGCTGGTTGCTAAAGGCAAGGCCACTATTTTCAGATGATTTTGAGAGACCTCTTTTGGATGCTCAGAATCTCTGACAACACATTCAGTTTCATTTAAGAGGAAGTCAAAACCAAAACTGGACAGTCAATATAAATATATATATATTAGAGCGATAGATATCTCCCTCTTGACTTCTGTTACAAAATTCCTAAGTCAAATGTTATGAATGCCTGTGGGGTGGGAGAAAAAATTTACTTCTTTGTGTTCATCTTTCATCACCATCCTCTCTTTCATCACTTACCGTCTCTTAAAAACAGACTTGATGGTGCCTGTCCCAGAAATCTGTGTCTGCCAATGTGTCAGGCCATCTAGAGTCTGTAGTTACATCATCATAAAGGTGTTCCTTAAAAAACAATGGTTCCTATTCTAAACGACTTTGTATCTTCAGATTGAAAGTTCTTCCTTTGTCATTTTATTTCCTGGAAATCAGTAATAATTTGTGAAAAATTGTTAAGCAACATCCTTAGTGTGAAATGTCAACCCTCACTCAAATCTTTCCCTGTTCAGAACATCAAATGAAGATTTCAGTGGACTTTATAATGGTTTTCTAATTTTAACAACCCATGCAAGAAGGGTGATTGAAAGCTGCATATTGTCAATGATTATCTGTTTTTGACCTGTCCAAAATACTATGTCTGTCTATACAAATTTCTTTAATAAGCTTGGATACAATTTGGACTGGAAAATAACTAACATAATTTAATTATTTATTTTCAGTCTTCCCATTAAGCAAAAAACAAGGATATAAGTAAGGCCTTGTGTATGGAATTCTATTATAATCTTAATGAAAAAAACCCACTTCCTTAATTTTCAAAAGACAGAAACAAGAGAATATATTTAAATTCATTATGTGGGGCTGTGTTAGCATTGATTCCAAAGCTAGAAAGTCAATACAAGAAATACAAAAAATTGTGACCAAAAACCCCATCTTGATACTAACACAAAAATTCTAAGTCAAATATTACCAAATTAAGATCTGCAATTTTTTACAAAGGACCAATGTTTTATGACCATCCAATATTTACAAAAGCATATAGTTTTGCCTAACATTAATGTAATTTATTACATTAATAATTAACATAAAATTATCATAAAGGGAGAGAGTTTTCATTATTAACTCAGATGCTGTGTAAACATTTGACAAAATGAGAAAAAATCATTTTAAAAATGGCTCAACAGACTTTGAAAGGTAATTTTTTTCAGCTTAATAAATAGTATATATTAAGTATTTAATTATTTCATCGTTAGTCATAGTTTACAGAAGATTTGTACTTTTAGTTGGAATCGAGACAAGGACAGTATGCTCGCCACATCTGTCCTTCATTCTATAGCAGATACAAATACCAAAAGCCCATGGCAGTGGATAGGTGAATAGACAGATAGATGACTGATAGATGCCAGAACTCTGTTAGGAAAGCAAACATAAATTGTCTTTATTTGCAAATGACATGACCCTTATAGGAAAGTACTATATATTCAACAAAACTATAATACTCAAAATAAGGGTGTTCAGCGAGTTTGCTATGTATCTAAGTATTGATGGAGAAAGAATTGAAAAGTAAAAAGAAGACAATTTCATTCAGAAAACACAGCGCACAAGGGACTAAAATAGAGGTGTACGTGTTATATTTGCATCCAAAGACTCTGCAATTAATGAACATACAACAACTTTAGAGAAATTTCACGCTCATGCATTTGAAATTTCAAAAATCTTAAGAGAATTCTCAAATACAGCTATACAATATTAAACTTAGATTCACTGGTGCCTTGCCTCGTGTTTTTCAGATGTAGGATTTTTTTTCTGATAGTGACAAAAGCAATTTCCTTATACATAGAGCATGATTATAGAAATATAAAAATATGTATGTAGAAGAAATTTTAATAGGAAAACCAAAAAAAATAAATCTCCTAGTAGATTTCATGGTTAAATTAGCACTTAAAAGGTAATTAAGTGTTATCCATATTGTTCATATGGAAAGACACTGTTGTCATTGACAAAAGTAGATTTAGAAACAGCAACAGCATGATACATCTTATGTGCTCATAGGTTCAGAGATATCCCTCTGATATTAAAATGGCTAACAACATTTATCATTTGCAAGATTAGATAGAAGATTTTATACTTTCATTTGAAATTTGAGGGGCTGGTTTGAAACTTTTAACATAAGCAAGTTTTCTAATCCAACCACAGTGATGCACTTTGAGGTTTCATTTGTCTACATTCTTTGGCTCCATACTTTATGTTTTATAAAATACTCTATCTGCCTTTTTCCCCCTCCCCTCCTGCCTTTCTCCCTGCTTTGTACTTTCTGACAAACCTATCCTATGATTATTTCCCTTCTTTTCTTCCAGATCTACATCATGTCTCAGCTTCCAGATGAGTGAAACTCTGGAGCTGTCCTATCGATCATCACAGTGAATAACACAGAGTGAGAAGACACTGTGTTAATTTCCTGCTGGTGCCCTGTGATATGACAGGGGGCCATTTTATCAGTTTCTTCTCCCACCAGACAGATTTATAATTGATATTCTTGACAGATTCACTCTCTGATTTAGTGGCATCAGCTGCCTGTTTAAGAGTTTGAATGACTAGGGAGTAATCAGCCTTCTCAGGAATGAGCTGCCAGGGACAGCTTCTCCGCTATGGGAATGGAGTCTTATATTAATACTAATTTTCAGCACATTTCCATTGTGTATATTTTTGTTTATAGAATGTCAACATTGCAGGACACTTAATTTATTTTTTATTAGCTTTTTGTTTTGGAAGAGTTTCAGCTTTACAGAAAATTTGTAATGATAGTAATAGAAACTTCTCATGCTCTCGGGGTTCAGCCTTACTATGTATATCTTATATAAGTTAGGCAAATTAATGCTCCAATATTTCTATATTGTTATCTATTAGACAAGAGACCTCATTCAGCATTCCTTGGTTTCAATAACTGTTCTTCTGTCCCATGACCCTGTCTAGAATATCATATTATATTTAACTGTGATGGCACTGTTAGAGCCTCTTTGTTGTGGTAGTGTTTCACTTTGTGTGGGTGTTTGTTTTGATATATTTCTTTTTAGTAAATGTGGCAACTCTAAACAATACTGGCCAGATGTGTTGTGGAGAATCTTTCAATTCAATTTTATAATTTTCTCAATTAGTTTGTGAATCTAGGATAAGGTTTTGAGAAGAAGCCGCAGACGGAAAAGGCAAACCTCGTCGTATCATACATAGGGCATTTTCTATTACTGTTCTTTGTCACCCAGGGTGTGTTCATCACCGTCACTTGCCTATGGTGCTATACTTCAGGCTCTGCCACTTGTTACTTTTTTTTTAAATGTGGCACATTTACACAACGAAGTACTACTCAGTTATTACAAGTGACTTTATGAAATTCTTAGGCAAATGACTGGAACTAGAAAATATCCTGATACTACAAATGACTTTATGAAATTCTTAGGCAAATGGGTGGAACTAGAAAATATCATCCTGAGTGAGGTAACACAATCACAAAAGAACACACATGGTATGCACTCACTGATAAATGGATATTAGCCCAAACGCTCAGAACACCCAAGATACACTTGTTACTTTAAAAGAAAATTGCTGTGCTCGGTCCTTCATTCAATTTCTGTCATAGGCAGAGAATTCATGCTCATTAGCAATATTTCCTGTTCTGTTTCCAGGATCAGTTCTTCCTTTAAAGAGTTTTCAATTCCTTTATTGAAGAAAGACTTCCTGATACTTGTGTATATGTTATGGTACACATTGGTATCATACACTTTATTTTATGTTGTCCATTAATTTAGGTCTAGTTTGACCTATTTCATTTTAACTTGGGATTTTTATCTCTATTATGTTAAATTTATACCAAGGTGATTTGTAGAACTGTTGTAAAGTGTTTTCTTTAAAAAGTCAAATGTTAGGCTCTGTGCTTAAATTCACCGCCTGCTGTATCAGAGGACTAAGGTTTGGTTTCCAGCACCTACATGATAGTTCATAGCCACCTATAACTCAAGTTTAGAGAGATCTGACAGTTTTCTGACCTCCACTGAACTACTGCATGCAGATGCTGCACTTATAAACATGCAGACAAGATACTCACTCACACATACAGAAAACAAAAAGTAAAATTAACCTTATGAAATCAAATGTTAATTGTCTATTATTGGCTATGTAAGAAACTCATAGGATTTTGAATGTTTGCTTTATATTCTGCTGTCTTTCTGTATTCACTTTATATTTACAGGGAATTTTTTTTGTAGACACTTGGAATTTGCACACAGATACATATGCTATCTTTTAATAATTAATATATATATATATATATATATATATATATATATATATATATATATGTGTGTATGCCTGTGTGTATGGTTTGTTTCCTCTTTTCCACATAGTGTTGGAAACAGTTAACAGTCTTGTGTAAACAGTGGTGGCTACAGATGACATTCTTTTGTTTCTAGTGAACATGTCATTTAAGGCAAGGTGAATCCCTGTCACTGGCCAAAACCACCTCACTCATATTGAGCTTTGAATAAACTTTCTTTTAAGTAAAACAACAACAACAACAAAAAATAATAGAGTGAATGTATGTAGTCCCTAGCGATTAACTGTAATGTTACCTATGGATTTGTTGCAAGTGTTTTATTAAAATATAGAATCTGTTTATTTAAATTTACAGAAATTTTCACCAGGGAAGTGTGCTGAGTTTGTTTGGTGGTAGTTTGATTTAATTTGTATGCTATACCATCTTATCCTTATGCTATTTACATAGTGAATCTGTACAAAAGGTTTAAACCCCACTTGAGAATGGTATGTATGTCTTTCCTCAGACACCCTTGAATTTGGTTTGCTAATGTTTTGTTGAATCTTTTCTATTTTAAAACCTGTGTTCATGACAGTTACCTGTTTCCTTGGTTTTTTTTCTTTATCAGTTTACTGCCCTGCCTTTTCTTGTAGCAGGCATGCTATTCCTTTGCTAACATCTTTACCTCTTCAGTTTAATTGGTGTATTTAGAAGCAGCAGAAGGTGTTAGTGTCTGATAACTTGGAGTTTGAGTTACTGGAAGCTGTGAGCCATTTGATGTGTGTTCTGTGAACTAAACTTGAATCTCCTGAATGAGGAGTGCACACCCTTAGCCATCAAACCATCTCCCTGCCTTCTAAATCATTTGAGGGAAGCAGATGACAAATTCTAACGTATTTCAAAGGATAATTTTTCAAGATGTGGACTCAGAATTACAAATTGGTATTCTCAAATATTTAAGACATTTTATAGTCATGATTACTGTATCCTTACTGTTAAACCACGTGTATTTCTTATTGCTATTACTCTATAGGGAAGGGTCGATTCTTTTCTTATCTATGTACGGTTCTCTGAGAAAACACCAATCTTATGAGGTTAGAGTGAGACTGAATATATGCCCATGAAGTATTTTAAACTGGTTACAGAATAGACTTTACAACTATAAGTTAGAAATACATTCTTTCATGCCAAATGATTGAAGTTAGGATTCATTTCAATTATGTTTCCATAGAGACCCTTTCAGATTGAAAGGTAGCTTCCTCCTTTGCAAGTAGAAATCAATGATTCTGTCTTCATCTCTCTTTTATAGAGGGTCTGGCAGTCATTCCCATTGCCTCTCATATGTAGTCTCAGGACTTATGACCAGGATAAGAAGCCACTGAGAGATGCATGACAATTTATGGTTATTTTTATTATTTACTATGAAATAATTAATATAAAGATTTTCTCAGAGCCAGAACACCTCCTGTTTGCATCTAGTATAGAATTAATAAAAACGAATATTAAAAATCAGCAGGAGATAGATGTCATAGAAGGACATTTAATTGGCAATGAAACCATTTAATTTGATTTTACTAGAATAAACAATGTAGTGCCACAAAGAACTCAGGGACACATTCAAGGGTCTAGTACCCCTCTAGGGTTGATCTTTATGAAAACACACACATCTGACTTCCAGCCTTCCTGGCTCTTCTTTCCTATGTGCCTCTTTCTGCAGTCTGGCTCTCTTCTCCCTGAGCATCCTGGGACCCTGACATTATTTCTCAGTATTTACCAGCACCACATGCTTTCAGTTCTTCTGGATTCATAACACTCATAATTTCACCACTCAATAGCATTCCTCTCAGTTCAAAAAGGTTCAAGGAACATTTCAGATTATTTATCCTGTGAGAAACAAACTTGAAATCTCTCTTTTATCCCTTCTTCTTCATAAAATTTATATTTTATAGGTATAATATGCTATACTTTTAATCACATTATCACAACGAAGCTTTATTTTTAGGTAACATGGCATTACATTGCCTTAATGTCTTAATTTGTGTGTGTGTGTGTGTGTGTGTGTGTGTGTGTGTGTGTGTGTGTGTTGTCATACAGATTTTTAACTTGCTTGGTTAGAGTCACACCAAGAATTTTTATGTTATTTGTGACTATTGTGAAGGGTGATGTTTCCCTAATTTCTTTCTCAGCCTGTTTATCCTTTGAGTAGAGGAAGGCTACTCATTTGTCTGAGTTAATTTTGCATCCAGACACTTTACTGAAGTTGTTTATCAGGTTTAGGAGTTCTCTGGTGGAATTTTTTGAGGTCACTTATATATGTTATCATATCATCTGCAAATAGTGAAATTTTGGCTTCTTCCTTGCCTATTTGTATCCCTTTGACTTCCTTTTGTGGTCTAATTGCTCTGGTTAAGACTTCTAGTACTATATTGAATAGGTAGGGTGAGAGTGGGCAGCCTTGTCTAGTCTCCGATCTTAGTGAGATTGCTTCAAGTTTCTCTCCATTTAGTTTGATGTTGACGACTGGTTTGCTGTATATTGCTTTTACTATGTTTAGATATGGGCCTTGATTTCCTGATCTTTCCAAGACTTTTAACATGAAGGGGTGGTAAATTTGTCAAATGCTTTTTAAGCATCTAAATGAGATGATCATGTGGGTTTTTTCATTGAGTTTTTTTATATAGTGAATTATTCTGATGGATTTCCTTATATTGAACTATTCCTGCATAACTGGGATGAAGCCTACTTGATAGTGGTGAATGATAGTATTGATGTGGTTTTGGATTCAGTTTGAAAGAATTTTATTGAGTACTTTTGCATTGATATTCATAAGGGAAATTGGTCTGAAGTTCTCTTTCTTTGTTGGGTCTTTTGTAGTTTAAGAATAAGCAGAATTGTGGCTTCATAGAACGAATTAGGTAGTTTTCCTTCTGTTTCTATTTTGTGGAATAGTTTGAAGAGAATTGGTGTTAGGTTTTCTTTGAAGGTCTAAGGGAATTCTACACTAAAACCATCTGGTCCTGGGCTTTTTTTGGTGGGGAGACTGTTGACTGCTGCTATTTCTTTAGGGGTTATGGTACTGTTTAGATGGTTTATTTGCTCCTGATTTAACTTTGGTACCTGGTATCTGTCAACTCACACTGAGAAGCTAATTTAATGAGTTTGAACATTTACATCTCCTCTAAAAACTCAGCACACACGAATCTACAAACACTGTTTATGCCCAGGCTCTCAGGTTTCCAATAAAATATGAACAGAAACAACTGGACTGATATAGATAGGGCAAAATGGCCTCTCCAATTCAACCTAAGTGACAATGTGTGAGGAGAGATATACAGATTCTCTGCCCTTCTTTGAGGAACCCCAGAGAAAAGTAGAGTCAGCAGGATTGGGGAAGACACCTGGAGAAATGTCTCATTGGTTGCTCTTCTAGAGGGCCTGGGTTCAATTCCCAGCACCCACAGGGCAGATCACAACTGTCTGCAAGTCTAGTTCCAGGAAGTTTGACACCCATACACAGATATGCATGCAGAAAAAATATCAATGCATGTAAAGTAAAAATAAATCAACTATAAAATTCTTAGGTACAATTAAAAATGGACTCTCCTGTGCAAGTTTCTTTATAAAAATGGGGAAAGACCACATCTGAAGTCAATTTTTATATGCTTTGTCATCATACTCTAATAGACAGCTTATTTCATTTAATTATCAATATAAAAATTTGTGTCTTTCTGCAATGGATATAAGCTTTGTGAAAAGGGAGATTTTTGTCATAGTTCCTATTATAAATGTCTTGGTGTCTTATGTCATATTTGGACAAACATAGATACTAAGTAAAAATGAATTAATGGTTCAACAATGTCAAGATGCTAAGCAAAGCTTCTGCTATTATACAAGATGAATATTCATATTAATAATATAAAAATAATAATATTTTTAACAATTCCAAAATATAGTGTCCTTTACAGAATATTGAAATAGTTAACCCCTATGGAAGATATATTATACATCAGCTCAGTTCTAAACTCATTAGACAGAGTATTTCTCTCCTTCCACATCTGTGCAAGGGAAACAGAAACAAAAGTTCATATTGTTGCTGCTAATTGTTAAACTAAAGTTGAGTCAGAATGTTATATATAATCATATTTCCATTAAATACTGAAATGTTGAGGGTTTCATTGTCACTTTAAGAAAAAAAAATAATTAGAGTTACAGTTATTTTATTTTTACTTTTATTTAATTTTCTATAAACATTCAATTTCCTAAGCCAATACATTAAAACTTCATGCCCTTATAGAGATCAAATAAGAATGAATCACGCTGAGGCCTGGGAAGTGGCTCAGTAGGTTAAAAACTCACTTGCTGCACAAAGATCAGAGCACTTGACTTGGAAAGTTCAGAACTCAGTTAAAGCCAGATGTAAAAATGTCTATAATTTTACTTCTCCTAAGGGGAGATGGAAGAAGGGAGACTAGAAAATCCTTGCAAGCTTAGAGGCCAACTAGTCAGGACCACACAACAATAAACAACAACCAGAAAACCAAATAGAAGGCAAGAACCTAAAACCAAGGATGTCCTCTAACATGGACACATAAACCATCACACACACACAGACACACACAGACACACACACACACACACACACACACACACACACACAAATTGAATAGGTTGAATAAATGATTAAAGTTCAGTGTTAGTAGGGAGGAAGGATTATAGAAAAGTGTACACCATTAATTAACGTAATACAAACAATACATATAGTTCTCAAATCAAACAAAAACCCACATATGCATCAATCAAAGTTTCCCAAGGTTTATTGGTGCTTTGCATTAATCCCCCAGATACTCTGTGAGAAAAGGAAATTTCCTTCTGTTTCTGCTGTCATCTTTCTCTATGTTCCAGATGGCTATGCTGTGGTTGAATGCAGCCCCTCTGGGATAACTGCCCAAGAGTTTGGGAAATGACTATTACCACTCTAGCACAAGATAGAACCAGTGTCGCTACCCAAGGATAAGACACCATTGTGCTGTATCCTAGCATGCTGCCTTAGGCAGGGAAACAAATTACCATTCCTCCCTTATATGACCTGACCACTGAGCAGAAAATTATTTTGTATCATACGCCTCTCTTCATCTGACTCTCCACCACTACAGATCAGGTGGTCCTGCTTGACCAGACTCAAACTAAGAGTTTGAAAAACAGGACTTTAAAAATTGATGAAGGGAAGTAGGATCTTGTGGGGTTTGGTTTTTGGTTTAGTTTGGTTTCTTTTTCCTTTCTTTTTTCATTAATTTATTTATTCACTTTACATCCAGACCACAGACCCACTCCCTCCATTCCTCCTAGTTTCAGCAGCCCAATCCCCTTTCCCCCACAGCTCTTTCCCCTTCCCATCAGAGAACTGAGACCTCCTCTGTATTTGTATTTTGGTACCAGCATGCTCTGGCACATCAGAACTAAGCAGATCCTCTCCCACTGAGGCCAGACAAGGCAGCTCAGCTTAGGGAAAGGGATCCAATCAACAAAGTCTGAGTCAGAGGTAGTCCTCACTCTGATTGTTAGGGGACTCACATGAAGACCAAGATGCACATCTGCTACATGTGTGTAGGGGACCTTGGTTCAATCTATGAATGCCTTTCAATAGGTGTTTCAGTCTCTGTGAGTCCCCAGTGGCCCAGGATACTTGGCTCTGTAAATCTTTTTATGGTGTCCTTGACCCATCCAGCTTCCCTAAGTCCTTCCTAACAGTCTTCCACAAGACGTTCTGAGCTATGCTTAATGTTTGTCTCTATGTCTCTTTACATCAGCTGCTGAATGAAGCCACTCAGATAACAGTTATGCTTGGTTCCTATCTGCAAGCATAGTAGAGTATCATTCATAGTGTCAGGGATTGGCTCACTCCCATGGGGTGGATCTCATGTTGAGCCAGTCATTGGTTGTCTGTTCCCTCAATCTCAGAATCTCAGTTCCATCTTTGTTCCTGCATATCTTGCAGGCAAGACAAATTTGGGGTAGAATTCTCTCTCTCTCTCTCTCTCTCTCTCTCTCTCTCTCTCTCTCTCTCTTTCTCTCTCTCTCTCTCTCTTTCTCTCTCTCTCTCTCTTTCGAGTGGCTTGGTGTCCCTCTTACTCTACTGGAAGTCTTTCCTCACTAAAGAAGATGCCCACTTCAGGCTCCATATCTGCCACCTCTGGAAGTCTCAGCTATGGTCACCCCCATAACCTCACAGGAGTCTGCCCCATCCCAGGTCTCTGGCTTGCCCGGGAGTTGCACTCCCACCTATTTCCCTTTTCTTTATAGTCCCTCTCACCCCCTACCCCTGATCTCTCCACACCTGATTCCCATCCCCTTTGCTCCCCTCTTCATCCCTTTGCACACCCGGCCTTGCACACCCTGCCTTGCACACCTGGTTCTCTCTTTCCACACACTCTTCATGTCTATTTTATTTCCCTTTCTGAGATTAAAGCATCTTCCTTTGGGCCCTCTCTGTCACTTAGCTTCTCTGGGTCTGTGGATTATAGCATGATTATTCTGTACTTTATGACTAATATCCGCTTATAAGTAAGTACATATCATGTGGGTCTTTCTGGATCTGGTTTACCTCACTCAGAATTATATTTTCTAGTTCCATCCATTTGCCTGTGATTTCAAAACAACTCTGAGATTCCACCTTACACCCATCAAAATGGCTAAAACCATAAATTCAAGTGACAGCATAGGCTGCTGAGGATGTGGAGAAAGAAAAACATTCCTCCATTGCTTGTGGGAGTTAATACCTTGGACAATCACTCTGGAAACCAATTTGGCAGTTTCTCTGAAAATTAGGAATAGTCCTACCTCAAGATCCAGCTATACCACTCCAGGGCATCTGCCCAAGAGAAGCTCTACCATACCACAAGGACACTTGCTCAAATACATCCATAGCAGCTTTATTCAGGATAGCCAGAAACTGGAAACAATCTAGATGTCTCTCAACTGAAGAATGGATAAAGAAAATATGGTGCATCTATACAATGGAATACTATTCAGATGTTAAAAACAAGAGAGTATATTTTAAATTACAAAGGAAAAATATTAAAATGTATGAATTCTGTTGAGAATTCATTAGCATTTGGAAAGGCATCATCTCTTTTTCACACATGCCTCCTTGATGCATATGTCTTTATTCATGATAGTTTCAAACCTTCTCAGGATTCTGTTCTCTGAGCAGGTTCAAGATTCTGCACTGAGACAAAATACATTGAGAATATCTCAGAGGAACTGAGCTGAGCTCTACATGTTAAGACATATGTGTCTTCTAACAGCTAAGTAGAAAATAAAACCACAAAGGGAGCAAGGATTGCTTAAAATTTAGGCCCAGGTAAAAAAGGAATGAAAACAGTCCTTCCCAAAAATAGGCTTAGGCATAAAAATATATTTTAAAAAAGTGAGCATTGAAGTCTAACATGGTGTGAACAGAATAGGTCAAGGGGAATGCTAGAAGAACCTGAGGAACTGTTGGCACCAGAAAGCAATTGCAGTCACTTCACTGCTGAGCTCTGCGTGATAGGACTACAGTCCTCAATGGTGACATGAACTTTTCATGGCACTGACAGGAAAGCTGAGCTCTGAAAACCATGCATCTCAGCTATGTCCGCACTATACATACAAGGAAATAACCTACAGTGCATATAGCTAGGAATTTGAATCACACCAATGAATCAACACTGTAGTTGTAGCATTCCTGGAATAATATCCTCAAAGTGATTTCAAGAAGACTTCAAGGTTATATAGCTGGTAGTCCTCTGATTTAAAAATACCAAATATCATTGAGATAAAAATCTAAGCATTCTATGGCTGCTAGTGTGCTTTGTTTGCACACTTAGCTGATGTACACATGACTCAACAAATCATTTGACTGTACACATCATAACTCGGAATTTAATAATCCATATGTTTGTCTTTTTTCATTGATATGTTCACTAATTAAAGGACAAGAGTGTAAACACATGGGGATTGATTACCTCATCATGTTCAACAAAGACTATGTTAGTATGCTAACAATCTGATAAAGACAAATAATATCTGAATTTATTAAACATATTAATTTATGTATTTGTTATCTACTTCTTTGGCCCTTACTGCTTTATAACTTATCATTGGTTCTTAGAATTCATACAAGAGAAATTTGTAATTTATCCAGTCCAGGTGATCCCACAACATACAGATGAGAAGGTAGAAATCAGACTTTCACAGATGACAGCTATCTGATTACTAATGATGGACAGCCATCATTACTTCTTTATTTTCCTTAAGCCCATTTAGGGGAGGGGGACAGGGAATGTGTCTCCTCCAAAATTCAAGTGTTACCAATATGATGGTGTTAAGAGGAGGGAGAGCCTTTATAGATTTGACCAAGTCCGCTCAACAGGTTCTTCAAGGTAGGAGCGAGGATTAAAAAGGAAAAGACAATTAGATAGCACTGAAGCATGAGCGCAGCCAGTCCTGAGGCTGAGGTGAGTTTATTTTTTCCCAATCTGCTTTTATACTATTTTAATTACATGCAAGTAATAAGCTCAGTTCTAGGTTAAGGAACAAGCAAGGCAATAAACAAAGTCTCGTGATCACTGTTTCTAAGGGCTTATCAGGATGACATAGATATCTGAGCCTACTTCCCTGTCCTATCCCAAAGTCATATTCTTATCTGAAGTCTACTTCCTTGTTCTAGCCCCAAATCAGATTCCTGCCTTAGCTTACTTCCCTGTCCTGGTCCAATGTCAAATTCCTGCCAATCGGCTCCAAAAGCTCTTGACATAGACCTGATTAAGCCAATAGAATTTCTGTCCTTATAAAGCCCTTATCAAAGAGACTCTGTGTACCATTATTCACCTTGTTCACTGTCTTTCCTTTATGTGAAGGTACAGCATTCCCTACAAAGGATTCCATGACAAGGTTTTTCCATAGAGGTTCAGAAATGTCCTCACCAGACATCAAACCTTCAGTGCCTTGATAATGGACTTTCCGGCCTCCAAAACTAGAAGAAATTAATTACTCAATGAAGTAGCTCCAATTGGACTAAAACAGTAATACAGGGCATTGGCCCAGGAAGACGAATGGCAGCTGTAGTCAGTGCCATGCAACAATCAGGAAAATCACCTTGCGCCTCTGAAAAGGAAAAGATTAGGGGAAAACTGAGCTGTTTTGCAGATTGGTGTAGAATCACTGCCTTAGTCTAAAATTACCAAGAAAATGGATCAAATATGCAAATGATAGAAAATGGAAATTGTTACTTCTGGCAACAGAAGAGATGCTATCTTCTCTTCTGATTCCTATTCACTAGCCTGCTTGTCATCCTTTGGGAAGAGAATGAGATGCATCCAGTGGCATTTAGTGAATACCTATTACATGTGTGCTACTGGATCCTTCATAACAAGGATATGGAAACATATTGTCATTGCCACTATCCCCATTCTCATTATCACAGCTAACATATACTGAGGTTGCAGACATGGTGCTAACATTTTAATCAAAATATCTTACTTAATACTTACCACACTATGTCAATTTTAGTACTAACCATCACAGCAAGCTTGAATGATGCTAAATTCTTGAGAACTCTTTCAACACAGATTAGAGAAGCTCAGCCCAAGCTGGTTTAAACAATAATGGCACCAAATAACATTGTTATTATTAATAATAAAAATAAAAATGTAACAAATTGGAGCTTTAACAGTCTGAGGAAATGGCAAAGTTTTGCAGCAGATTCAAATGAAACTGGTGTGCTCAGGTTCACACACACTTTCTTTATGTACGGGTTTCATTCTCACCTTCCATAGAGGTGATTTTTATTTGTGGAAGGCAAGATGGGGACTTTGATCTTGTTTTCTTGTTGATCTTGTTTCCTCCCACAGAGAAGTCACTAGGAGTGTTTCCAGCTGTTCTGCTGTTGGCTGTAAGTTTATCCTTCATCTTCATACACACAAGAACAGAGTGCTCCCACTGACTAATCCGGGGTAAATATGTTCAGTCCCTAGAGCCAAACAGCATTCCATAATTAACTGCATTAAACTGCAGAGTGGCCAAATAAAAACATACCAGATTTCTTAGTTTGGGTTATTATTGCTGTGCTGGAACAGCAAGAGCATAAATAAGTTGGAGAGGAAAGGGTTTATTTTATTCACAGCATCATACAACAGTTCATCATCAAAAGTAGTGAGGGCAAGAACATGAGCAGGGCAGGAACCTGGAGGTTGGAGCTGATGCAGAGGCTATGGAGGGGTGCTACTTACTGACTTGCTCCCTGTGGCTTGCTCAGCCTGCTTGATTTCTTACAGAACCTACGACCACCAGTCCTACCCATAATGGGCTAGGTCTTCCCATATCAGTCATTAATTACTAAAATTCCTTACTGGCCTGCCTGTACTAGATGGCATCCTCAGCTGAGGCTCCCTTCTTCTCAATGACTCTAGCTTGTGTCAAGTAGACAGAACACTAGTCACCACAGCATGCATCCAGTAGAAGTGTGTATGAGCCTGGATTTTAACAAGTAGAAAAGCAAAGCCTAGTGAGCTGAACAACTTATTAAACATTGTCTGAGTTTCTACATCCAAGACCATGTGGCAAAATAAGATTTTATGGCAAGTCTAGCTCCGGGGCTAATTGTAAAACCATGCTTTCAGCAATGGCTAAGCCACGCTGACTCCCTAGAGCAAAGCTCTGATGTTAGTAGCCTGGGATAAGAACACTTACAGCACATACACTGTGATCTCCTAATTCCTCCACAGTCTCTAACTAGAAGCTTGCTTGGATTGTTTCATGATGTTGCTTTTAAAAAAAATATTACTCTGACAGGCTCTGAACACATTGATAGGGATGTGCCTTATGGAGTGTATTATCAAAAGTGTACAATGTACCACTGGTCAATAGAATCCTACAGTAAAGGAAAAAACATATATATGTAAAATATTATATATATATATATATATATATATAAAATACATATTATATATTTTATTATATTGCATTATATATTTCTCCTACATATATATTTCCTGTACATATATATAAATATATTTTCTCTTCATAGATTTGACATATGTAGGAGAACTAACTTTATTCATAACAAGTGGTGTGGAACTAATAAAAAGACGTTATCCACAGGGAAGATTTTACTGCATAGCTGCCTTGTGAGTTGATAATATTCCAGAGGTTACTAGCAGGATTTGACTTATTTTTGAGTTTTCTTAAATTTGAACTTTTTATGCAAATTTTCTATACAATATATTTTGATCATATTTCCCAGAACTTCCCCACCTCCCTCCTCATGCAATTTAATGAGCCCTCTCTCTCTCTCTCTCTCTCTCTCTCTCTCTCTCTCTCTCTCTCTC
>JANHMN010000003.1:177784639-177808595 GCA_030674055.1 Rhabdomys pumilio
TCTCTCTCTCTCTCTCTCTCTCTCTCTCTCTCTCTCTCTCTCTCTCTGTGTGTGTGTGTGTGTGTGTGTGTGTGTGTGTGTGTGTGTCTCAAAAATTAATAAAATACAATTTCAAAACAAACTAAAAAAAGATAATAAAACAAAAAAATATCACAACAAAACAAAAAAGCCCTCACTCCCCCCAAAAAATGGAATACATTTTACGTTGGCTAACTGCTCCTGGGCGTGGGCCTGCCATGGAATGTAGTTAATACAAACAGTGACAATCCTTGGAGAAAAATTGTTTTACCTTTCTGAGCAGGTATCAATCATAAATAGCTTCTTGGTAGGGGTGGGCCCTTGTGTCTATATCTCCTTCTGATTGGTTAGGGGTGGGATCTTGTGTCCACCTCTCTTCTTTTGTTAGTGGTGGGTCTTGTGTCCACCTCCTTTTCTCATTGGTTAGGGGTAGGCCCTTGTGTCTACTTCCACTTCTGATTGGTTAGGGGTGGGCCCTTGTGTCTATCTCCCCTTCTGATTGGTTAAAAGTGGACCCTTGTGTCCACCTCTCTTCTTTTATTAGTAGTGGCTCTTGTGTACACCTCCCCTTCTGATTGGTTAGGGGTGGGCCCTTGTGTCTATCTCTCCTTCTTATTGGTTAGGGGTGGGCCTTGTGTCCACTTCTCTTCTTTTGTTAGTGGTGGGTCTTGTGTCCATCTCCCTTTCTAATTGCCGGGACTTGTATGGCTTGAACTCCCAAAGGCCCCATGGTTGTGGGTCTCTGTGTTAATCCCCACTACTGTAAGAATACTACTGTAAGAAGAACCACCTCTAGTGAGATGATCAACGGAGTGATACTCAGTTGTAGATCCTTGGCAGAGAAAGGCTCAGTAGTTGGTGGAGTCACAAAGGAATGAGCTAGGAGGAAGGGCTGAGAGGGGCCTCTGAGAAGTAGCTTTACATTTGAATTTAATCACTAGAAGCCTTCCCCTGTACGTGGAGAACTTTTGTCACTCTCTTTTAAAGGGGTTCATTCATAATGTATCCCCAAACAGGCTGAAAAGAAGCACAGGGAGCATTTAGACAACTAGGGCTCCTATACTAAGGATGCATCTCACAACTGACCCAGGGCAGGGAAAGCACAGCTGTTCATCCCTATCTGGCATAGCTATGGGAGAGGGAGAGAACAGAGATAAATACTTGCTGCTTAGGTTTCAAACGTGAAAGCATGTAATAAGCAGCTCAGACTGTCTCTTTTTTTTTCTTTTTTAATCCATTTAAACATTTACTTTGTTAGTATTATTCTTGATGGACAGATCACAATTACGCACATTTTCCATACATGATTTTTTTTGTACAATATTCCATGAATATTGTGTGAACTTCTGTTAGAGGGCTCCGAGTTAACACTCACTTTTTTATATTTTCTTTATTTTATTGGTTATTTTCTTTATTTACATTTTAAATGTTATCTTTGTTCCCAGTCCTCCCTCCCATGAAACCATCTCCCCCTCCCCCCTCCGCCTTCCCCTGCTTCAATGAGGGTGTTCCCCCAACCACCCAACCACTCTTGCCTCCCCGACCTCAATTCCCCTATACTGGGGCCTCGAGCCATCACAGGACCAAGAGCCTCTCCTCCCGTTGATGCCCGACAAGACCATCCTCTGCTACATGTGCAGCTAGACCCATGGGTCCCTCCATATGTACTCCTTGGTTTATGGGTTAGTCCCTGGGACTTCTGGGGGATCTGGCTGGTTGATATTGTTGTTCTTCCTATGGGGTTGCAAACCCCTTCATCTCCTTTAGTCCTTTCTCTAACTTCTCCACTGGGGACCCCATTGGGGACCCCATGCTCAGCCCAACGATTGGCTGCAAGCATTGGCCTCTGTATTTGTCAGACTCTGGCAGAGCCTCTCAGGAGACAGCTATATCAGGCTCCTTTCAGCATGCACTTCTTGGCATCAACAACAGTGTCTGGGTTTTTTTTTTTTTCTTAATCCTTCCACACTCTCTCCAGTGCTAGGCACACACATAATCCTGGAGTTCTCAGGACCACATGAGAAATTTCCTAATACACTAAGCAACTCCCCAGACCTAGGTCTAAGGATGAGATGGAACATCTGCAGGTCAGTTTAGGGTCTGAGGAAAACCCAGTAGGATGACTCTACATTCTGAGAAATAACATAATAACCTGTCTATATGTAAAGTCTGGCCAGCCATCGTTACATGTCCCTCTTCACTTTTAAACTCTACACCTGCTTTGTTCTGCTTCCTATTTTAATACCTTCCTCTTCACTCCACACATGGATTGTCAGATCCTCTGCTATAGAGGTGATCCAGGCTCGGTGAACACGTAAGTCAGACTATGTAAGAAAATGGGGCGTGTGTGTGTGTGTGTGTGTGTGTGTGTGTGTGTGTGTGTGTGTAATACATCTCTAGAAAAATAACTTCCCCATGCAAAAATATAGATCATATCAATCAAAAGCAGAGATGGCCAGAGAGGGAGCTATTGTATGAAACAAGAGTAATAAAAAAAAGTTGATATTAAATATGAGCTTTGATAATTAATTGCCTTCCACTACTCTACATACACAGTTTTGGGGAGAATGAAAAATAGAGTTATCATTAGTTGCTCAGATCATATAAACCACTTCTATCTCATGATTTGTACACTCCATTTATTTCCCAAACATTGTTACTATGCCTTTTTTATAGTAATGCCCACACTTGAACTCTCGTATCTCCCGGTGATTGAAAGTCCAGGGCACTGCGTTCATGCGTTGCACCTATAAAATACAAGTGGTATTAAACCTGCAAAATGAGAAAGACACTATCTCATAAATCTCAAATATAATCTATAAGTAAATTTAGCCAGTCTGCCTTTGAAAGGAGTAATTTGTGAATGTTTGTGACTTTACTATGTATTAGTGAAAGATTTACACTTAATTAACTGCTTGAAAATAGCGTTACTACATTTCCTGACAACAGGTGATTGTGTGCAGAGATGCAGGGTTCACCCATCTTAGGAATAAACAAAAGCAACCACACTACACGGGGACTAATCACTAAATGTGCACTAACTACTCAGGAAGAGGACTGAACACTGCTGACTTCCAGGAGATTATTTTCAAAGAGTATTTGGGGGACCTTAAAAATATATTCCAATGTGCAAGCCCCTACTTGCTGCTCTCAAACAACAGAGAATAAAATAAAAAAAAATCAGATATCTGAAATGCTATCATTTATATCTGAGTTTATGTTATAGAAATGAAAGGCTCACTCTTAATATGTAGCACACTGGCTATGTAGAACTAATGAACTCCTCTATATACCTATGCAGTTCAACCTCCTTAGAGAGGAATTTACAAAAAAAAAAAAAAAAGGAGCCGCTGGAGTAACACCAGTGTAACTGTTAAAATGTGATTGTATAATTTAATGTACCAGAAACTGTTTTCTTATTCTGCAACCAATCATAAAATGTTCATGGATTTGGTGGGACCCTAAGTCCACTGCATAGTTTGGAAACATCACTCCATTGAGCCTAGTTAGTTCTACATACCATGTAGTAAAAAGAATAAGGAAAAGACTGGGCAACTTCCTGTCAGGATATGAATTCCACCCACATTCTCTTAGACAAAATTAGCAACACATTAATCAGATTGTAAATATACAAAGTCCAAGGATAAGAGATCTTCCTTGTCCAAAGAGCACACAATTTGCTAGATAAATAGAAACCTGACATAAAGAATCATCATAATAAGATAAAAATAAAATTATCTAAAACTGTGTTCCCAGATCTACCTATGGAAGAATATTACCAGACCATGGTAACCTGGTCTGGTAAAACCTCTAGACTCAAGAGATTTTGAGTTTGGAGTCTCCTAATATCTATGGATAACAATTTTTAAGATTGTGTCAGCTAAAACTAATACTTCTTGAGAAGAGGCAGGGCTTTAGTCTCATTTCTCACCTGTATTCAAAAATTCAGTGAAGCATGATAAATAATGAGTGCTTCACTGAATGTATGTGTGTGTGTGTGTGTGTGTGTGTGTGTGTGTGTGTGTGTGTGTCTATTGACATTAGTCTTGGCTGCCTACAATAGTCTTGGCTGCCTAGGAGAACTATACAGTAAGACTCTATTGATGAAAGTAGTTTGTGCTTCGGTTGCAGGACAAAGAGAAAACAAGCTGTAAGTGAACTAGAAGATTCCTCCTTGCTGTCTAACTTCCATAGAGCCAGAAGGGGCTAAACAGGCCACGAAGGAAGAAAAAGCATCAATGCTCTAATCATATGTAGATCTTACAACCTGCAGTGACAACCTTTCTAGTAAGATAGGTCCACTGGCCCAACAGTAGCATAACTATTATGGGATAACCAATTGCATTCTGATTAAATTTGATGCCCATGCAAAAGGAAGGAACTCATACCAGGTACTGTAAAGCTGATCAAACCTCTTGGCTGAGGAAGTCATAAGGAAAACATGCTACAACTGCTTTACGTAATGATAAAATTGTCAAGCTTCCCTCTCAACACATACATACCTATATACATATGTACATATATACATATATACATACATACATAAATGCATAAATTGTTTTTAGTCTCTGACAGAGAAGCTTCCTTTTGCTTTTGGAAAACAGATAATACAAAAACTCACCGTGGTTCAAAGTACTAGGAATCAATATCTATGGACTGCTTTGTCCTACAGGAGACATCTATAGCATGCATTCTCCTACCCTAAATCTTAGGAAACAGCATAGAAGGGGAGAAAGAACAAGTGTAAGAGCCAGAATATAGGGGAAATAATGCCAGTGGGAATATCTCGCCATACAGGTTGTTACTGCAGGTTGTAAGGACCACATGTGATTAGGACAACTGATGCTTTTGTTCTTCCTTAGTAGCCTAGTCACACCTTCTGACTCCAGGAAAGTAAGTCAACAAGGAGGTAACTTCTAGCTCATTCAACAGCTAGTTTTCTCTTTGTCCTGAGACCAAAGCACAGACTATCTTCAGCAGTAGAGTCTCATTGTCTAGTTCTGGTAGAATCCAATATATCGGATTCCAGACATGACATGACCATTGTACCCCTGAATACAATGCAGCTGTGGCCTGCATCAGATCCTCAAAAATTAAGATGACCACCATTTCACTATTCATGGATGAGGCATTCATGAGATCTCACTCCTTTCTCAGCATCTCTAGGCAGTTAATGGTCGCTGGAGGAGAATGTGCCATTTGGTCAGTGGCATGGCCACTGATAAGTTACCCTGTGCTCCTGTAAATAATCTCCTACCCATGTTCATAGCAAGCCATTACAGTAAAACTCAGTGGGTCACACACAGAATGAAGACATCAAGGTAGAAACAAGCTCGTTACGGACAGTGGGAGAGAGGAAGGGAAGAGAGGTCAATTGGTGGGCAGAGTTACTCAATTTTACTATACACGTACATGAAACTGTCACGGAACAATACATTTTAAAAGTAGACAAAAGTGCATCTTCTCCTAATGTGTGAGTGACGTTCACAAACATCCTGAGTCGGGATCTAAAAGCATATATTACAGAAATTTGGGGATAACAATGATTGTTAACACTTATTAGGTATTTACTATCCTGATTGTTATTAGAGTTTACAATTGTGAATGACCATATCTGACACTCAAACGACTGCATGAATTTGCCACTATTGTCACTATCTTAGAGAGAAAGAAATAGACTGCTGATGGGTTAAATGGATCCCCTTAGTTTAGAGAAGGATCTGTAAAAGCTCAAACGCAGACAGAGTCCTCATATTTCTCCCGTCTCTACATCCAGAGAGCGATGTAGAAGACCACACAGAGACCAGTGAGGCTGTAGGCGAGATGCACAGCAGCTTTGACTAAAGAGCTCTAAGACATTTTGAAGAACTCTGTATTACATAATAATGCTCCTGGTTCTCAAGTTGATTGTGAGTATAGATGTGTTCTCTGACCTCTATGGATACACAGCTCTTCTGGAGAGATTATCACATACATTTTTCTATAAATGGAAATGAATTCTCAATATGTCTTTCACAATGGTTCTCCTTCTTGGGCTTCCCTTTCTAATGAAATGTGTATCTTTCCACTCACAAAATCATGTGATACTCTTTCTCTCATCCTACCATTCTAACCCAGTTAGTAATGTGTCCTTTGAGAATTGCCTGCCTGTGTTACTCAGATCTTTAGCTCTTCATCTTTGTATTAATGCTTGCATCAAGCTCATCATCCCCCAGAGCTGTTGCAATAGTCTTCCCAGTCTTTCCTTCACATGATAACAAGTGTGGACTGTCCAAAGCACATTGGATAAAACACTGCACACTGACATTTCCTAAGCAACCTGCATGTATTACTCGCCTGCCCCACAGGCCCCATTCAGGACCACAGTCTCCTTTATCTAGCTGTATCCAAGTGTCCTTCCTGCTCCTCACCAGGAGATGTCCTTTACATTCATTCTTCATGCACACAACTATCCTCTAGAATACAGCATCTTCTTCACATGACCTGAGGAAGTGATTTTATCACTCAAAGCCTCTTTCAATGTCTCTTAAAACAGAATAAGTCAAATATTTCAAAATGTTTGCATTCTTCATTCTAACTCAGCACTTAAGTGTTTTCCAATTAATTTTTCTAACAAAACAATCTAGCTATTTCTGTTGTCCCACTAATTCTTGAATTTTTGGAGATTGTAGAATTAGAAAAAAATTGCAAAAGAATTGCTTATTTTGTTTCATAAATTCATGAAAAGCATGTCATATATTCCTTTGTGAACCAATGTTTTAAATTTTCCATTATGCTCATATTATACTTTCAGATAACAGCTTGTATGTAGTGGGTTACCAGACAAATTCTAAAAGTGCCTTTCTTCATAACTTTCAGTAAGTTTTAAAATGTATACATTTTCTTGAACTTTGACTTGAGATAAACAGAAGGGATATAAATAAATGAGCAGGTCAAAGAGCATCTAATTAACAAGAGCAGAGTGTTATTCTTTGTAATTTGACTATGAATAAAATCCATGTGTGATGTGTAAGTAGCAAGCACAGTTGAGTATGTATGTAAAATTAGTGTCAAGATAATAAAATACTGTTAAAGAAACTGGCTTATTCAAAGGACAAACATTTATTATGCAAAATGACTAAAGATAATCTCTCCAGTATTATAAGAATGGATAAAGCAAAATTATCCTTTATATAAGAGAAGTAGATTAACATTTCAAGGGATGTGGATTGAATGCATTGTTTATTCTATATTCAACTATCCTGCTGAAATGTTAAATATTCAAAACTTCTATTAGTTTGTCAGCCTTATTACATTTTTGAACATTTTCATAATGATCATTTGACATTATAAACTTGAAGGCATGGGTGTTTAATAGCTTTGTTAGCAAAATTTTCAAAGAAAGTTAATATGAATTAGCTAAATTATGTGTGCTGGTTATTTATTTATTTATTGTCAACCTGGCACAAGCTGGAAAGAGGAAACCTCAATTGAGAAGATGCTTTTTATAGATTAGCTTGTAGATAAACCTGTGGGAGCGTTTTCCTGATTAATGACTGATGCAGGAGGACCCAGCTCACTGGAGGTGGTGCTATCCCCTGGACAAGATGGTGGTCCTGGGTTATATAAGAAAACAAACTGACCAACCTCTCAAGTGCAAACCAGTAAGCAGGCCTCTGTTTCACTTCCTGCCTTTACCTCATGATAGACCACACACTTCTTTCTTAATTGGTGCCATATCTCAGCAACACAAAGCAAACAAGATCAGTAGACACATGACAATGTTATCTTAGAAATCCCCTACTCTTCTTATCTGTGTTCATCATAGAAAGTCCCAGAGCGAGCACTAACAGTTAAACAGGAGTCTCGGATGAATGAGACAAAGTCAATATACTTGAACTAACATCTGGGAACATTGCCTTCTTTATCCTGTACAGTTCCAGGACCAAGAGCCTGAACTCTGGGTTCAGACAAGCCTGTTGATTTGAGTCACTCATTCCTCACAAACCTCAGATACTTCATTTGCAATGAGAGAACAATATTTGTTGACAAGGTAACCACCAAATAAGGTAGAGAGCCAGGATTCACACCTATGAAATCTGACTCTAGAACTTTCTCTTCCAATCAATGACTTATAACATTGAACCGAAACTGACCAACCAAGGTAAGTGACAAAATGGGATTCTAGCAAGTCACAATCAATGACTGAAATCATGTGGAATGCCTCACAGAAAGGCAGGTAAGGATCCAGTGACAGAGTACATGTGAGGCTTTGAGCAGAGATCCTGCTTCTGGAACCATCTGAAAGGATACACACAGCATGCATTCTGGACTTGTTACCTTCTACCACTTTATGGCTTCTTCTACTACCAACAAAGGCAAACCTCTCAACTTAGATCTAACATAGAGACATAAACTACATAGAGAGATCACATAGATAGACTGTGGAGCATAGTTTTGGCTGGTGTCACCCTGTCCTTCCTTACAATGGGCCAATTTCCCATTTCACATAGTTTTACAGATAATCAGTGATTTGCAAGTTGACTTTCCCCTCAATATTACACTGTTTATTTAAATATCTCATTTTCTTAACTCTATTTTTTTTTAAAAAAATTCTTATTTTAATACTTTGAAAATACTTTAGATTTATTTATTTTATCACTTTATGTGTATAAGTGGACTTTATGTATGTCTGTGCAGCAGATGCACACCTAGGGGGAGGCATTTAGATCTCCTAGGACTAGAGTTACTGATTGTTGTGAGTTGCCATGTGGGTCCTGGGAATTGAACTTGGGTCCTCTGCTAGAGGAACAAGTGCTCTTATCCCCAGAGTCAAAAATCTGGAGTGTTAAAATAAAAGATTAAATAAAATTTTTTTAAAAAATTCTTATTTTAGATATACTGAGAGATACTACTATTTTCAAAGAGGCTCTGGTTTATCAAAGACTTTTAAGTCTTTGAAAAATATTTATCTTAAAATATTCTTAGATTGAAATAAAAATTACGGACCATCTGATCTCTTGTCCTGGTCTTTTGCCAAATTCATCAAACAACCATTAATTAAACATGAAATGTGTGCCAAGCCCTGGACACAGTATGAGGTAGGAACAAATTCCACCACCACAAGGCTCTGGGCTCTGATGTGCAATAAAAGATGGAACTGGAGGACAGCCAGAGCAGAGGCCAGTGCAGCTCAGAAGGGAAGAAGGAAGCATGAGTGATTGCTTATACCTGGGAGTAATGAGAGATGATAGGAACAGATTCCCAGAAGAGGTGGTGGCTCACCCGAAACTTGAATAGTCTGTGCCTCCCAGGAAATGGGGAAATATGACCCTTCAATATGAATGAAGTATGAAATTAAATAAAAAATGTAAGTGGTTCCTGTAGTCCTCAATTTTCACATCCTACACAAAACATTACTGTAGCGTGTTCATAGCAGAAATAGTAGCTTCAGGACTTGCTAGCATTCAAAGAGGAGCCAGAAATCCAACAGTGCATCCTGATCCATGCCCTGCCTTACTTTTTATTGTGTTAAGTTGTGTCATCTTCTTTAGTTACTTATTTGCTTAACTTATTCTATTTTCTACAGCATAAGCTCATGATTCCCTAAACAATTGCAATTTATTGAAGAACAGATTGAAATATCAAAGTGAGTGTAAAGTGACTCGTATCCAGCTCTTTCATACTGTGCCGTGAAAGATATAAAATGCCGAAGTCAATTACCAAAATGACCATCTACTTAGTAAGTGCTCATTAAAGTTATTTCAGTTGAGTAGATCAGGGTGGAAAATTCACAATGAGAGTTTAGGCTCCTGAGGGGCAAACAACAGAAGGAGGCACACACTCACAGGAGTACTAATGATTCGTCACTTTTGTCGTCTGAACATCAAACCAATTGAATGTTTGAAAACACATGGTAGATAAATTGTCTGAAAATATTTAGTGTTTTAGGATGGACAGAATAAAACGTGCTAGACAAACTTATAAAAGGAAAGTGAAATACTGAAGGCCGTCAAGATGGCACAGCCGGGAAAGAGGATTTCTGTGCAAGTCTGATGACCCACACTTGAGCCCTATAACCCAGAGAGGAAAGATAGAAGCAACTGCTGAAAGTTGTCTTCTGACCACACATAGACACACACACACACACACACACAGAGAGAGAGAGAGAGAGAGAGACAGAGACAGAGACAGAGACAGAGAGAGACAGAGAGAAAGTAATGATACATAAAATAATATTATTGTAATGAGCATAAACAGATGCTAAACATTATAAATTATGAGAAGAGTATCATTATTATTATCATGGATATTACAGCTTGCCAGAGTATTTGTCACAAGCAAACAGCTTGAATCTCCAGGAACATGTTATTTTTTATTAATTTATTTTTTTATTCACTTTACATCCCAATTGCCCCCTGCCCCATCTCCTCCCAGTAGCTCCTCCCATTTCCATTGTCCTTTCCTCTCCACTAGTAAGAGGAAGCCACCCTTTGATACCATCTCACCCTGGGACATTTAATATCACCAGGACTAAGCACATCCTCTCCCTCTGAGGCCCAACCAGGAAGCCCAGTTAGGGGAAGGGGATCCAAAGGCAGGCAACAAAGTCAGAGACAGCCCCTACTCTAAGTGTGAGAGCACGCACATGAAGACCAAGCTGCACATCTGCTATAAATGTGTAGGGGGCCTAGGTCCAGCCCCTGCACGCTCTCTGGTTGTTGGTTCAGTCTCTGTGAACCCCCATGGGCCCAGGTTAGTTGACTCTGTAGATCTCATGGTGTCCTTGACCTCACTGGCTCACTCAATTCTATCCCCAACTCTTCCACAAGACTCCCCTAGCACCCCCTGATACTTGGCTGTAGGTTTCTTCATCTGTTCCCATCTTCTGCTGGATGAAGCCTCTCAGAAAAAAGTTATGCTATGTTCCTATCTGTAAGCATAGCAGAGTATTATTAATAGTTTCAGGGAGTAGATTTGTTGCTGGGAATGTGTCTCAAGTTGAGGCAGTCATTTGTTGGCTGTTCCCTCAATCTCTGCTCCATCTTTACCCTGAATATCTTGCAGGCAGGAAAAAATTTTGCGTTGAAGGTTTTGTGAGAGGGTTGATGTCTCCCTCCACTAGAAGTCTATAGGACGTGACTTCTTAAGTCTCCATACCCAATGCTGATAGGAGTCTCACCTACAGCTAAAGACTATCATATTTTTAGGACCAAACATACACTCTCTTCTGAGGAGAATTCCCACCAAAACCTCACTATTTTCCAATTTCTATACACAGCCACTATGTTGTTTTGAATGAAAATATCTACCAGATGTTCATAGGAAATTGCACTATTGGGAGGTGGGACCTTGTTGAAGTATGTGTGGCCTTTTTGGAGGAATTATATCACTGGGAGAGGGCTTTGACATGTCAGAAGCTCAAGCCAGGCCCAGTGGTTTACTCTTCCAGATGCCTGGCATTCCAGATGTGGAACTCAGAACTACCTCTCCAGCATTATATCTGCCTGCATGCCACCACGCTTCCTACCATGATGACAAGGGACTAAAGCTCTAAATTGTAAGCCATTTTGAATTAACTGTTTTCCTTTTTAAGAGTTGCTTTGGCCAGTGTCTCCTCATGGTAATAAAAGCCTAAGGTAGCCATCGCACTCACAGAAGAATTTTTTATGACCCATATGTGACATGGCTGCAGATATGCTTACAGATTTTCAAAAAAAAAATTAGAAAATGTGGAGGAAAAAAATTGTACTGAGATTTCACCGTGAAACTTCACCAAGCCAACCTGACATCCTGAAAACTGATCAAAAGTAACACAAGGCTGGGGAAGGAGTAGAACTTATCACAGAGACCAGGGACAATGTGAGAAGGAGACCCTTTACCCTATAAACACAATAGAAAGAATTGTAAGAATGAAATCAATGCAAGCAAAAGCCTTAGGGAGCCAGGTATCACACGGTGGGCATGTGCTTTAGTCTGCGCCCTCCTGTTCAGCTTCAGAAACATTCCTTTCACTCATTTATGCCCACTACTAACGAAATGGCCCCTGGCTTTGCTCCCACAGACATGCTTTGCTCCTATAGAAAAAAAAGCATACAGTCTGCAGTTAGACATAGTACTTACTAGCTAACCTGAAGAACGCTGTTTAACATGAAAGAAATGTACATTCTACACTAGTGTTTTTGCTTCATGAAATTTTCTGGAGATTCCCCCAAAATCATACCTTTAAAATGTTATAAAAATTGGAGTAGAAATTGGGCAAGCATCATGGAATACAGGGATATGTTTAGACCCCAGAAAACCACACAGTTGAAGTAGCAGAACACATACAGAACCCTCATGGCATTCATTCAATATAGACTTTCAGGGTTATGTTTTTACATTTTAAGGTGCACAGCTCATGACCTTGAACATATATATGCATTATTTAACTAAAGATATGGCTTTTTATGGTGAAATGATTTTTCATTATAAAATGTAAAGTATGATGTACCACAGACCCTTGTTCCTGAAGAGACATTAGTCATCTTTATTCAGCTTTGCAAGATATTCATCCAAATAATAACCAAACAATTTAACAGGTACAGAGACTATCAGTAAACCACAGGGAGTATTGCGTAATTTTAAGTTTTCCTTCCCTGTGAGAGGCAGCACTCATTACTTCAGAGAAACTTCCATATTGCAGTAGCAGTGCCTGCCACAAGTATGATGATGGATGAAAACTGGCATGTTAGCAGGATCTGGAATCTTCTAGAAAGGGAATTTCAATAAGAAACTATCTGATTACATTGGCCAATGGGCATATTTGTGGGAGATTTTTAATTAGGTTAATTGGGGTGAGAAAAGTTCCAACCTTCTGATGTCCTAGAAATCAAGGACTGCAACCTGAAAGTGTGAGATAAACCCTTTCTTATGTAAGTTACTTTTTTTTTTCAGAATATTTTATCACAGCAACTGAAAAAGAAACTTCTTAAGGAGGACTTTAGCAAAAGGCAAGCTGATAGATATCCATCTGCCTTTGCTTTACCCTGCAGCCTTAAACTTTTATGGCTAGACAACACTCCAAGGTTCTCTCTTCTACTATACGTTCTTACTAATAAATTAATTCTAGTTCAAAATAAAAGGTAAATTTCTACATATACTTCAATTCTCAGTGAGGTGCCTAGCTGCTTATTGAAAATAGAGTAGGTAATTAATGAAAAGTTACTAATTATTATTTGCATTGCTTTTTAAAACCCAAATCAGAGGCCATAAACAAAAAAAATAGAGAATTTCATCAGTGGTTAAAGGAATCACAAACCAACAGTCATTTTTTTAGGTCAATAATTTTCTCATCAATTAAATATTGATAAGGCATAGGTTAAAAAATACGTATTTATTTTTTTACTACTTAAGTTTTCTGGTATCATCCTAGGAAATAGAACCTGACACAGAAAGATAAATATCATATTATTTGCTTATATGTGGATAGCATCCATAAACAAATGATAGTCAAGCTACAGTCCATAGACTCTGAGAGGTAAGGCATGGAGGAAGCAGCTAGCTAGGACACATATATCTGTCTCAAAGGGTAATAGAATAAATTTCCATCCCTCCGGACCTTAGTCTATCCATAAACCCTCGTCTATTTCTCTTATTGTTTTTTCTTGTTATATTTTACTTTTCTACGTTTGCTTGTTGTGTCTTAGAAGCCCCTTCTTTTCTAATGAGAGACAGAAAGGGAGTGGAGCTGGATGGAAGCAGAGGGGAGGAGGAACTGGGATGAACAGAAGGAAAGGAAACTGTAATCAGGATATGTTGTATGAGAAAATAATCTATTTTCAGTAAGATAAAAAAATAAAACTTTTTTTTATAAAAAATAGTTTCAATGTCTTCATTGCTTTCAAGACAATCCTCTCATATGAAAATTATACCTGTTGGATTTTCGAGGGTTTTTTTTTTTTTTTGAATGAGTGATTATAAAAACTACTGCTCATTATTTTCCATCATATATTAGCACATGTTATGGTAAAAAAAAAAGTACCAAGAAGTAAAAAATAAAATCATCTGAAGTTCTTTTATTAAGAAGTTGCAAAAATAGGATTCCACATAGGCCATGCAGTTCAGAGTCTAAGTGCCTAACCAACAGAATATGTAAATAATTAAGCTTTGCTTAGGCACTAGAGAGTTAGGTACTAACTAACCATTCTTGAGGCATGATGATGAAACAAGAGAACTTAGAGACCTGGAGATAGTAAATGTTCCCAAACCCTCAGACTCCTTATGTTTTACCTGGTAACAGAACCTGCTTAGATACGACACAGCTATGTCCCGACTCAATAAGTATAAGGAAAGACTTCATGCTAAAGTAGACTTCTCTGTGCTACAAAGATTAAATGCAGAAAAACAAATATGTAACTAAACATATAACTGCCTGTGAAAAGTTCAGAGGAGGCACTGTACTGAAAGATTGACAAGTTAGGACTTCTCTGGGTTGACAGTGTGACTCACAGGTAATGTCTGTATTCATTCAGGCCATATGACCTATTCTTGAACAGAGAACCCACATAAAGTTGGGTGGGAAAACTGACTTCCTGAATGTGTCTTATTACCTCTGTGTATGTAATTGAGCATATGTACCCCCACATATGCATTATGCACACACAGAGACATAGTCATAACTTTTATTTAAAGACCTCTCTTTTTTTAGATAAAATAATCAATGCCAGGAGATGAAAATATGAACAAATCATTCAAGAAATTAACAGTACAGAGAGAATGAGACCTCAGATGTGCTTACTCTATGTACTGACCTTTTATGTGATAAAAGAATCACATACTTACTATCAATATGGGCTCATGGGTGAAGGACGTCTTTAACTTAGCTCACACTTAATGTATATGCCAAGACATAAAATTCTACTCCTTGATCCACTAAAGTCTTTTAGCAGCAAAATTAAAACTCCTTTTTCCTCTAAGGCTGAATTATATGTCCACAATTACCTCATATTCATGATTTATAATGTAGAAAGATGATTAGCGCAACCTAGGCCTTAATATGAAATATCTTCAATGAAACACCGTTATTAATTTGTGATTTGGCTCAGAGTGGTGGTTTCCGAGAAAGAAAACAAACAATTCATAACTGAAAGATTCCCAGAATTGAAACACTCAAAGGATGTGTATTTCAATGAACTTGCTTGAAATTAGTTTATCACATTATGAGGCCATTGCTAAGCAAGTTGACTGAGGCCTAGAAATGTAGATAAACACAGCAAGATTCAGTTTTGCTAGAGAAAATATATAAAGCAATGGAATTACCAGTTGCAGAAATTTCTGGCAAAAGAAGTCATTATAAACTTTCAAGAAAGCAGTTATACATGTGTATAAATATGAAATGTCCCAACAGGTTCATGTGTTGAACCTACGTCTTTAGCTGGTGGCATTGTTTTATAAATTTTTCAAAATTTTACTATGCGTGGACCAGCTGAAAAAGTGTAACATTAGGGGTATATCCTTAAAGTCAAATCTAAACTAGTCCCTGCTATTCAGCTTCTCTCTCTCCTTCTCTTTCCCTTTCATTCTCATCCCTATACCCCCTGTCTCTCCCTCTCCTTCTCTCTCTCTCTCTCTCTCTCTCTCTCTCTCTCTCTCTCTCACACACACACACACACACACACACACACACACACACACACATATATGTGTATGTATGTGTGTGTGCATGTGTGTGTATGTGTTTATGTGTGTGTGTATGTGTGTATCTATGTATGTACATATACCTTTATGTCCATGTCTATAAGTCTTTATGTCTTTCTATCCCTGTATATTTCTTTCCATCTTGTTTTTCCTCTCCCCCTCTTTTCATCCTGTAGTTATTATCACAATTAACTGTGCCTTTTATTATTAACTGTGCCTATTATGCCTTTCTACCATAGTGCTGTGTTTCCTAATGACTTGAACACTGGACAGGACTGACCATGAACTAAAACTTCTAAAACCATGAGCCAAAATATATCCTCCTCCTTTAAGTTATTTATGCTATTTTGTCACAGTAACAAAAAATATTTCTAATATAAAAACACACCATAAGACATATTATGCTAATATTCTTTAACAATAGTGTAAATTTCTATGAGGGAAATGAGTAGTTGTTCTAACAAGATGATGCCTATGCCTACCAATGTACAAGCTGTAATTTTCTTATAATATAGTGTTAACTTAAAAAAAGCAGAGTACTGCATCAATAAGAACTTAATTGTTATAACAGGTACCAATTCTATTAAATTTCTGCATAGAAGAAATTGATTTAAACAGCATAAGGCGATAGGGTAGGGAGATTGTCTTAGAAAGGTATAAAGCCAAAAGGTGAAGCACCTAGTGTGACGGAATCATGATGATTCTACAGCAGAGTACAAACAACTCATATTTACCCCACAAATACTGGAGCTAGGGTCTCAACAAGAGCCAAACATTTCCTCTATTTCCTTTAGAAAAGAACCAGACAGCTTTCCTGATGTTCCCATTGGGAGAGATCTTTTACAGTTTCTGAATCTTCAAGTCACTAGTTTCATACTTTCTCAAAGCACATTAAATTCTGTGGGTGTCCTTAAATGTAAGAGGTCAAATTCTAATTACATGGAGAGGAAGGAACTACATTGTCTAGCAAGAAATTCTCCAAACACCAGGCTTTCAAACTGTTAGTTGCTTTTATTCTTCTCTGTACTCTTTCCCTGGAGAGATATAAACATCTACCCTTTCCCCATAAGGTGCTAAGAACAAACCAAAGTATAAGTTCTCTAACTGCAGCAAAATTCACTCATGCACATCAGTCAGTTCACTGGGATGATTTACAGAGCTGCTTACAGGGATGTCAGTAACCCCTAAGCATGGGCACTGAGAAGTCTTCTTGATATGAATAATGGCTTCCTCAAGGCCACACATATGAATCCCTTCTCAATGACCATTCCACAACCTACATATGGTAGCACATAAGAGACACCAAGGTCATGTGCAATTAGGAGAGAATTGCATATGACTGGCCTGGAATCTCAGGTAAAGATCTAAGGACTCTTCCATACCGTTTTCCTTTATTTTATTTTATTTTATTTTATTTTTTTATAAAAGATCAGAGAGTTAACTGAAAGTAGGCAATGCTTTATATTCTCAAAGCCCACTCCCAGCAAGACTGTACCTACTAAACCCCAACAGGACCTCCAACTGGAGACCAAGAGTTCAAATACCTGAGCCTATGGAGGACATCTCATGATGTCCCATACTTTTTTTCCTAAGGAGACTGTCAACAGTCAACAAAGGTATATTTTCAGGAGTTCTTGACTGTCCCATCCTCATTTTTATTAGTTCTTTGAGAATCTCACATGGCCATATTTTAATCATATTCATTGCTCCACTGACTTCTTAGAAATCCATCTCTCCTTCACTACCCATCTAAGTTCAACAAGTAGACCCAGCTGAATTGATGAAGTCAGTGGCTGTTTTTCTCAGAGTGTCCTGTTCTACAACAACCCGATGCAAACAACTTAAAGGAGGAATTAATTGTTCATCTTGGCCAACAATTTGAGGGTATATTGAAACAAGGATAGAGAATCGTGGAAGTAAGGCTTTGTTTCCACTTCTAAATTGCAGCAGCCCTCAGAAAATGGAAATGGGACTGCTGCTTCCCACTGTTAAGGTTTCCTGAAACACTCTCATAGACATGCTTACATAGTTGCTCTAAATCCAATCAAGTAGATAATATGCATCAAGCATTACTGCATGCACTAGGGAATTATACTGTTCTGAGTTTATGGCCAGTAAACCTGGTTTTCTGGTAGAAAACTGAAAAGAAACAGAAATAGAGTGCAAGTTCATAAAGGGAAAATTAGATTTTTTTCTCCTATTTAATAATGCTTGTACATATTTGTACATGTTATTGAAATACATGTGATCCATGGCTCACTCTTCTTCCTTTAGGTCAAATATAAGTTTTTGGTTTCAGGAGTTAGCTACTTCTTTGAAGTCCAAATGTATCCTTTCTTACATTTACAAGGGCTCAAGATACACAATTCATATATTAAATATTTAATGTAAGGTTCACAGAAAGTAGGGTGGGAAAAAGGGGAAGCAGTAAATACCTGAAACAAGGCAAGAATATCAGTGGATGATGTAATGTGGAGTCTCTAGCAAATCTGACATATGCTTAGTGGTTTCTAACCCCACTTTACATATTTCTTTCTCACCACCTTCTTCTTCTTCTTCTTCTTCTTCTTCTTCTTCTTCTTCTTCTTCTTCTTCTTCTTCTTCTTCTTCTTCTTCTTCTTCTTGTTCTTCTTCTTCTTCTCCTTCTCCTTCTCCTTCTCCTTCTCCTTCTCCTTCTTCTTCTTCTTCTTCTTTTTCTTCTTTTTCTTCCTCTTCTTCAGTGATCACTAACAACCCTTTTAAATATTTTGACACATTGACATTTTCATCATCCCTAAAATTTCATGTATAAACAAAAACAGTAATACACAAATTATAGCAAATGCTCCTAAGCTCAAGTTAGTTAAAATTGGAAAATTGTTAAGATGTGATGGATCACACCTGCACTCAAGAGGCTCCAGCAAGAGTAGTGTCATAAATTCAGAGCTAGTTTGAGCTGAAAATTGAGCTCAACATATGCTAAGGAATAAGACCTTCTCTCACAACCAAACCAAACAAACAAAAATCCCAAAATACAAGTATATGACCAAAATAATTTATGTACTTTTTGACAGTTTATACACAGATAATCATAACAGAAGGACTTGTAAACATATTAAACACTAGATTTGTTACTCAGAGAAGTTAGGTAATTAGCAGAATAAGGAGATAGATAGATAGATGATAGATAGATAGATAGATAGATAGATAGATAGATAGATAGATAGATAGATAGGTAGGATAAGATGAATTTCTCCCCAATCAATATTTTCCCATTACTACCCTTGCAAACTCACACAGATAATGAAAATAATTATCTACAAGGGCAAAGGGTGGGACAGGCTTTTCCTTCAACCTTTAACCTTTAACCTTTAACCTTTAACCTTTAACCTTTAACAGGAACTCAAACCATAGCAGAAGAGTTTACACCAGTCATTGATCACTACCCATCAAGTAAACGCACTTTAACCAGCACACTCTTATGGAAATGCACATCTCATTTGTTTCTTCATCCTTTAATCCATAATTATCCATTACTATGTGATACCTTTGGTTCCACATAGCAATTCCTTAAGCTCCCAGGGAATCTCCTATTCAGCTGCAGAGGGTTCTTGTTAACAAGCTTCCCAGCTGTTTGGGAACAAAAGCCAAACAGTAGGAAGGGAAAAGGGGCAGATATCAATCTATCTGGCAAATGTAGCACTCCTTGCTGGTTCTGGGAGATCTTAAATTTGTAACCAAAATCCTACTTAAAATACTTAAAGATAAATCAATGTTAAATATAACATACTATGTCAATTAATCTAGACTAGAATCCTCCTCACAGATATAGCTAGAGGTTTGTCTTCTGGATGATTTTACAGCATTTCAAGTTGACAATCAATATTAGCCATTATAACCTGTGAATCTTTGACCTTATATTGTAACATTTTTTTTCAGTTTTGATTAGAATATGAAACTTGGAATGGTATAATTGTAGTGAAAAAGACATGTGTGTAGGAGGGAATCACTGAATCCTTAATAGGAGGAAGGACAATAAGTCTTTATTCAAGGATGAGAACAAAGGCTAGTGAAGAGGGAAGATGCTATGCTTCCAGATTTAAGGATTCACAAAGGGGCCAGATGCCTCTAGAAGGTGGCAGGAAGGGACATCTCCTCTGGAACCCCCAGAATCCAGCACAGACCCACAGATACTTCCACTGAACGAAGTTAAGAAGTGTTTGCTGACAGGAGCCTGATATAGCTGTCTTCTGAGAGGCTCTGCCAGAACCTGACAAATACAGAGCCAGATGCTCTCAGCTAACCATTGGACTAAGCACAAGGTCCCCAATGGCAGAGTTAGAGAAAGGACTGAAGGAGCTGAAGGTTTTGCAACCTCATAGGAAGAAAAACAATATCAACCAAGCAGATCCCCCAGAGTTGTAAGGGACTAAACCACCAATCAAAGAGTTCACACAGAGGAACCCATGGCTCCAGCTGCATGTGTAGCAAAAGATGACCTTGGCAGGCATCAGTGGGAGGAGAGGCCATTGGTCCTGTGAAGACTCGATGCCCCAGTGTAGGGAAATGGCAGGGTGGGGAGGCAGGAGTGGGTGGGTGGGTGAGTGAGCACCCTCACAGAAGCATGGGGAGGGAGATTGGACGGGGGTTTCAGGAGGGGAAACCAGGAAAGGGGATAACATTTGAAATGTAAATAAAGAAAATACCCAATAAAAGAAAAGAAAAAAGAAGTTCTTTCAGACTTTGTGCTCCAGAACTTCATGTCTGTATTGTTTTAAGCCACTAATGTTGTCCAATCTTATAGAGGCAAATAAAGAAGTATTATAACTTCCTCTCAATAATTGTATCATCTAACCAGAAGTCTGGAGGGAGACAACACTCTACCAGGACACTAATATGTATACTTGAAAGAACAAAAGAAAGAAAGAAAGAAAGAAAGAAAGAAAGAAAGAAAGAAAGAAAGAAAGAAAGACAGGCAGGCAGGCAGTAAAGATAATGTTTCAATCACTCTCTAAATATGTAGCCATATGAACTTCTGTTGGTAACTGTTCTATTCATTACCTTATACAGTGACTGGAAGATTTGGGTTATGGTGCTTAATTTGTATTGTTCTTATTGTATTCTAAATATTAAGTCCTTGTCTGAAATATAAATAGCAAAGATTACCCCTGTTCTAGAAGTTGCCTCTTTACCCTACTGATACTTTCTAATAATGTGAAGAAATTTATTTAACTTCATGTAATACCACTTGTCAATTCTTGGGGTGGTTTCCTGTGCTATTATTGTGGAAAATATAATTAAAATGTTTTAAAATTTCTTCTCTCCAGAGTCAAAACACTAACAAGAAAACAAATAGCAACAAATGTTACTAAGGCTAAGGAGAAAAAGAAACTTTCATTAACTGCTGTTGGGAATACAAACTAATGTGGCCATCATAGAGGCTCCTAAATACCTTAAAGTAGAACCTAAATTAGAACTACATATATGCCCAAAGGACTCTAAGTTCTCCTATATGAACTCTTGCACAACTATATTTGTTAACAGTGTGGAGGATAGCTAAGAAATGGAACCAGCCTAGATATCAATCAACATTTGCATAAAGTGAATCTATTGTATATGTACAGAGGATTTGGTTCCACTCTAAAGAAAAATGAAATAATATTTGCAGGAAAATGATGAACTGGAAGCTACTATGCTAAGCAAAGTAGCCGAGACACAGAAAATCAAACAGCACATGTCTTCTCATACGTAGGTCCTCAATTTTAGTTTTTATGTGTGTGTGCATATTAGTGTAGGTCATGAAATTAGAAGGAAACCAAAGAGGAAAAAAAGGAAAATTGAGGTCTTAAAGGATGAGGAAAGAGAACAGGAAATAAAGAAAACCAAGATGGAAATGCCTGTGACAGCCAAGAGGAGGTAGAGAGGAGGAATGGTGGCAGGGCACAGAAAGTATCTATGAAGATGCTATAGTCACATCCATTGCTTTTAATGGTAACTTTTAAAAATGAAAATTTGAAAGTTTGCAGAGGGGAAAACAGGAAAGAGGGATAACATGTGAGATGTAAATGAATAAAATATCCAATTTAAAAAATGAAATTTCAAATGGCATATTTATTTTTGCCTCTCAATCAAATCAGACAAGGTAGAAACTACACCTCAATGTGCAAATCATTTACGTTTGATCAGCTAGCATGTTTCTGAAAAAAAAAAATACAAAAAAACAGTGAGTTTAACTAAGCAGAGGCAAGGCTGAAAAATAAGCAGGAATATTACTGAAAAGTAGATGCAGCCAGTGGGAGTTATGTCTATTTTATGTTATTCTCTTCATTTTTCACTTTTAGGCTCAGTGAATCAAGTTTTAGATCCGTGGCTATAGAAGAGTGCAGTCTGAAGCTAGCTGCTCCTGAAGAGGGGGAAGTCAGCGCTAACACTTACTCTTTGGTTCTAAAAAGAGAATTTCAAAACAGGCCCTCAGGCCTCCACTTCCAACTAGTCTGCTGCAGTTTAGCAGAGGGTAATCCATAGCACAGAACATCTGTATGTAAGAGCACAGAAGTTATTAAGCAGCAAGTGTGAACCCTATCGCTACTAGCTCAGAATCATAGTTGCTAGCCAGTCTCAGGAGTAAGCCAATTGTTCCATATACATGTACAAACAATCTTGGTTCACCAGGGAAAACAGCTTGAATATAATAAATTATTATTATTATTATTATTATTATTATTATTATTATTATTTGCTTCTGCCATTTCTTTTTTCTGTTTTCATTTTATTTATTTATTTTTATTGGATATTTTATTTACATTTCAGATGTTATTCCCTTACCCCATCCCCCCCAGGACCCTCTATCCTATCCCTCCTCCTCCTGTTTCTATGAGGATGTGCCCCCACCCACCCTCCCACTCTTACCTCTCCACCCTCGAATTCCCCCACACTGGTTGTCCAGCCTTCATGGGACCAAGGATCTATCTCCTCCCCAACCTATGCCAGACAAAGCCATCCTCCCCTACATATACAGCCATGGGTCCCTCCCTATGTGCTCCCAGGCTGGCGATTTAGACCATGGAAGCTCTGGTTGGTTGCTATTGTTGCTCTCCCCATGGAGCTGCAAACCCTTTTAGCTCCTTCAGTCTTCTCTCTAGCTCTTCCATTGGGAACCTTTGATCAGTTCAATGGTTAGCTGTGAGCATCCGCCTCTAAATATGTCAGGCTCTGGCAGACCTCTAAGGAGACAGCTATATCAGGCTCCTATCAGCATGCACTACCTGGCATCCATATCAGTGTCTACCTTTGGTGACTGCTTATTATTATTATTATTATTATTATTATTATTATTATTATTATTATTATTTGTGGCTTCTGCCATATCTTTGAATAAGTTCACCTTACAGCACTTGGGTTGGTTTAATTCATTTTGAAATAGAAGATGGGACTACGGAGGAGAAAGGAGATTCATGACCAAACAAAATCAAGTTACAGAAGTCAGCTTTCAGGGAACCATACAGGGCTTTACTGTATGATCTTACAATACCTGAAACCCAGACCTAATTTCTATATCTTTGTTTCAATTATATTTTATATTTTAATGCCACCTAAATTGTTGAAATTTTCTAAAATATACAGATTGAGTGTTCAACAAAAAATGGTTTGAAATTAAGAATAATAAATGTCACATGCTGAGTACCCATTTATAAACAACTAATATGGCGCTGTTCCCATGGAGAAGGTCAACACGGTGACTTAGGAGGAACCTGATCACGTATCTCCAGAGCGGTAAGATGCCTTGAAATAAGAACTTACCTCAACTCCAAACTCTGAGGTTCAGTCCATAAAGTCATATGAGAGCGCCCCTCTGCTCGTAGCCCTCCTGTGAAGAATGACCGCTTCCCCTATCCTCTGGATGTACTTGGTAAATTCTCTTCTAGTGGTAGCTCAAGCCCTCTCATTAGATACTCACTGACCTCTTCAGGTAAAGCTGATATTAAGTATTCTAAATAATTATAATAACCACTTATTAATACCATGTATGTAATAGAAGTGAGACAAGGGGGATTCCTTTACCCCAATATTGTAGAAAGAACTAATATTGTGAAATACAAAGAAAATGACCACTAAAAAAAAATGATATTTTAGTTTTACTAAGTGGAAAAAGTATCTTAGGAAGAAAACTATTTATTCTTATTCTCAAAAGAAGTATTCCTAAGAGCACTTTATACAACAAAATTTCATACATGCACACACAGACACACATAGACACACACACACACACACACACACACACACACACACACACACACACACA
>JANHMN010000003.1:177808605-177822988 GCA_030674055.1 Rhabdomys pumilio
ACACACACACACACACACACACACACACACACACACACACACACACATATATATATATATATATATATATATATATATATATGAATGATAGAATTAATTGGTCTCCTTAAGTATATATGGTCGATGGGGGAAGGTAGTTCTCAGAGTAAAATCTTCTCAGTCCAATGCAACAATTACAAAAAGATATTAAATTTGAATTACAGTTAACTAATTAAAAGTATAACCCTCAGGAAGGCTGGAGAGATGGCTCAGTGGTTAACAATGCTTGCCTTTCTCACAAGACGCATGTATTCTCAGCACTCACATCATGTGGTACACATTCACTTAGAACACCAACTCCAGGGGACCTCACTGCCTCTTCTGGCCTCCATGATAACCCCACTCACTTGCAGATATACCTACACTGGCACAGATGCACACACACACACACATACACAAACACACACATGCACACACACATATGCATACGCAATGCTCTCTCTCCCCCTTTCCCTCACGCATACATGAGTGCACAAACACACACACACACACAAACACACACATGCACACGCACACACACATGCACACACACATGCTCTCTCTCCCCCTCTCTCTCATGCACATGTGCACACGCACAAACACACACACACACACACACACATACATGTGTTGGATGCACAGCTCTCTGACAGCTCTTACAACCTGAGAAGCGCAGGAGAGTTAGTGGAGCATATTGAAGGAGGCATAATGTCCCACTTTCCTAATGGAGAACAGTACATGCCTGGTAGTCATATGTGCATTTTAAGTGAGTTCATGAGCAATACTTACAAAAGTAATAAAAATAAGTAGCTAAATTCATTTTTATTGAATTACTATCAGTTCTATTAGAGATATATTATACTAGCTTGTTTTGTGTCAACTTGACACAAGCTAGAGTTATCAGAGAGTAAGGAACATCAGTTGAGGAAATGCCTCCATGAGATCCAGCTGTAAGGTATTTTCTCCTTTAGTGATGAACGGGGATGGGCCCAGTACCATTGTGGGTAGAAGCATCCCTGGGCTGATGGTCCTGAGTTCTATAAAAAAAATTAAAATAAAAAAAAAAACAGATGACTGAGCAAGCCAGGGGAAACAACCCAGTAAGCAGCACCCCTCTGTGGCCTTTGTATCAGGTCTTGCCTCCAGGATCTTGTTCCATTGGACTTCCTGTCCTGACTTCCTTTAATGATGAACAGTGCTATAGAATAGGAAGGTGAATAAACTATTTTTCTCCCCAGTTTGATTTTGGTCATGTTATTTTATCACAGCAAAAGAATTCCTAAGACATCCAGTTTTGTGTGCTTTCCAAAATCCTATGGTAGTTGAGGTGAGAATGCACACACACACACACACACACACACACACACACACACGCAACCAGCTCATATATTTGAAAGCTCGGTCCCCAGCTGGTGGAACTGTTTGTAAAAGATTAGTAGGTGTCACCTTGTTAGAGGAGATATGTCACAAAAACAGGCTTTAAGGCACTGTTTCTCAACCATCCTAGTACTGTGTCCCTTCAAAATAATTCCTCCTTTGCTAGTGGGATTGCAAACTTGTACAACCTTTCTAGAAATCAATCTGGCAGCTCTTCAGAAAATTGGAAGTTGTTCTACCTGGATAACCAGCTATACCTCTCCTGGGCGTATACTCAAAAGATGTTCCACCATATCACAAGGACACATGTTCCACTATGTTCATAGTAGCCTTATTCATATCTAAAAGCTGGAAACAACCCAGATGTCCCTTGACTGAAGAACGGATATAGAAATGTGGTTCATTTACACAATGGAATACTACTGAACTAACAAAACCCAGAACATCATGAATTGTCCTCCTGTCACCCACACGTTGGGAATCACTGCTTTAAGGTTTCAAAACCCCACACCATTGCCAGTTAGCTTTTTCTGCCTTGTGCTTGTGGCTAGAGATATGATCCCTCAGGTACTCAAAGAGCATGTCTGCAGACCTCTGCCATGTTCATGTATCATGAACTCTAACCCTATGGAACTGTGAGTGACAAATGAAACATTGTTTTTATTTTTTTAAGTTTCCTTGGAAGTGATGCCTTATCATAGCAATAGAAATGCAACTATGAGATTTTTTTTTTTTTTTTGGTATTTATCTTTTAAAAAAATTCTTCTCTCATATATTATATCCCAACTGTATTTTCCTCCTTCATCTTCCCCCAGTTTCTCCCCCTCCACATCTCCCCCTTTCTCCAGATCCACCCTTGTTCACCTCCCCTCAGCAAAGAGCAGCCTTTCCAAGGACATCAACCAAATGTGGCATTACAGGCTACAATAAGACTGTGCACATACTCTCACATCAAGGCTGGATGAGGCAACCCAGCAGAAGAAAAGGGGTCCCAAAGGTGGACAAAAGAGTCAGGGACAGCCCCTACTCCCACAGTTAGGAATCTTACAAGAACGCTGAGCTACACAACCATGCCACATATGCAGATGACCTACATCGGACCCATACAGGCGCCCCAATAACTATGAGCCTAACTGAGTCCCAGTTAATTTTTGAGCCATGTTCGTGTGGTATCCTTGATCCCTCTGACTCCTTAATCCTTTCTCCCTCTCTTTCATATGACTCCTTCGTTCCCCCTAACATTTGTCTACAAGACTATGACATTCTATCTCTTCACTCCTTCCAGAGAAACCAAAAAGTATTACCTACTGATCCTCTGCTATGTGGCACTGCCATATCTAATGGGAAACAACAAAAGTCATAAAGCCAGCACAGCTGCTTGACAAAGGTCCAGCAAAGTTGAGTTGAGTTACCACTCAACTGATGTCATGTGGACTTTGATTTTTGGACTTGATCACCACAGATTGTCTGCTTGGGGTCTTTTACAACTTAAGATATTGGATTGATGGAAAATTTCTTATGAATCACCCCAGGAGTATGGCTTCTATGCTTTCCCAGAAAAGTCCTGAGCTTTTAGGGAGATTTCCTTGTCTGGCCTACTTGAAAGATTTCCTTAAGTTCTAGATGTTATGACTCATCTAAGGATGAAGAAAATCTCTGTATGAGGCTCTGACTCCAAGACTCTCAAGACATCTGTCTCTGTACTTACTCAGAACAAGATAACACAACAACCAAAACTTAAAAAGATAAACAAGATTCAGTGGACTAGAGGAGTTGGCAGCAGATCAGATTAAAAGCCTCTTTTTAATTATACACTCTGACCATTAAGAGTTAATAGTACACTGTTTGGAACATGGCAATCTGCCAAGGCTGGCTTGGAGATTTTCTTTTTGTTTATTGCCCTCAAAACTACACGATTCTTAAATATTATGTTATGGAATTGATTAGTGGAAAAGATTATAAAAGACAACTCTCTTCTGTCACTGTTTATCAGTGATGTCTAAATTTATGACCAAGAAAAAGTTAAAGCATATGTCCAGGGACAAAGTTAATATTATCTATGTTTTGGAATAACATAAATCTATCCCTGCCAACTGAGTTCTGTATAAATAAAGAAACATTCTGGATGCCAGTACACCAGGCTGCAAGATTCTCCTGAACCCTGTCTAACTCACCCCTCCCTTGATGACTCCTTTTCTCCTCAGCAGGACCTGGTCATCACCTGGGCTTGTCCCCAGAAGCTCTGGCATCTGATTTTCAAATCTTGTTCTCACTATAAAAGAAGCCGATTTCTCAGTAGGTATTGATTTTCTTCGGAACTGTGAGAGTAGAGAGAATTCAAGACAAAACAATAGAAGGTATTGTTTCTTTATATTTATTGTTACAGAACTGAAGCATCATTAACTCGGACCTGAAACACAAAGAAAATGTAACAAGAACTAACATGTCTCTGAAGTGAAACCTTTCCATAATTCAAGGCTAAAGATACTTCAATAAATATCTTTGACAGGTGACAACAAGATTCTCATGTCTGTCAGGGAATATAAAAGATAGCCATGGTGTGAGGTTCTGAAAGATGTTCAGTGAAGTTGTACTGAGCTCTTTATATAAGATGGCCTTTACCCGTGCTATAATCACAATACTCAGAATATTCGTTTTAGGGTCATCAGTTGATTTTACTTTTTATTATTTTCATGGACAAAATTTTGAAGTTGTATCTGTAGTTTAAATGGACTTCTAAATATTTATGTTGATATTCACAGAAATATACAGCACTCAGCCTTGGTCATACAACCCTGACTCAGCGTGGGTAACGCAAAGTTCTGAAATCACAACTTGTCAAAGTGCTGAGAATAACTGATGACTGAATTCTTGTCCCAAGTCAGTCACATTTGTCACCCCTTTTGAAGCCCAACATAGAACATTGTGGAAGAGAGAGTAGAAGGATTAGGAGAGTTGGAGGATGGGATACATTAGAATAGGATACTAACTTCTATATATGACACGGTTGCTGCAGTCATGGACACATAGCATCTATGACTGCATTTATGGGGCATGGAAAAAAAGGAAGGAAAATGGAAATCATTATGGAAAAAAGATGGGACCAGTTGAAAAAAAACTAGGTTGCTAGAAGTAAGATAGAAAACAGAAATGATGGGGAGGTGGGAATGAAGATGATCACAATGTATTCTATACATGTATGATATTGTCAAGAATAAAACATGATTAAAACAGTTCACTCTGCAAGAAAATATTTTCTAAATGTTGATGTCTCTTTTGAGCTAACTGAGGATTGCTACCAACTTGACCAGACAGTAGGTTCTTAAACCCAGTGAGGGCACATATGGCTCAATTTTGGTATAGAAGCTTGCTTGCTAAGCACAATTTTCCTAGCAAGATACATTTGTAAAAGCCTAGGGAACTACTGATGCATATGAGCCTATTGGAATAGGTGCAGTTATGACTTGGGAGATGAAGGGAAGAGGGATCTGCAAAAAGGCAGGAACCCAGTTCTTGATGGATCAAGTAAGGAGCTTATTTGTCCAACTCAGGTATATAAATAACAAAGGAACTTGCATTTGTGCTCCTGGGAATGAAAAAAAGCAGATGTAGAGAAGCAACTCTGGAGACTGTGGAAAGAAAGCATGGTATGCATCATTTGGACCAGGATCTAACAGGATGAGAGATGTTTTACATACATGATTTATCAGCTGTGTTTTTCCAGGCTGAGGGCCCAGAAAAGCTGGAGAAAGTTACCATGGCAGAATGAAAAAAACAACCAAAAACTGTTCATGAGGCTTTAGAGAGAGTGTGTTCTAGTCCCATTACTTGTTACCTCAGTGCCACAGGGAAAACGATTTCATCTCTTTTATCTATCAAATGGTTTTACTAGTGCCCAAATGAAGAATCCATTCAAAGAATAATTGGGGGAAAGATTCATAAACTGGGCATTACATACAATAACATGTATTGGATAATGGAACAAGGGGCACAGTTGGTCACACCCAACAGAACAAAAGCTTTCCACATGTCCCAGAGTATTGATAGCAAGGACATTAGTCTGCCACGAAGTAGTGATATTTATATTCCACATATATTTTGTTAAAAGTATTCTGTGGTAGACATACGGTGTTTATAAATAATAAATAGACCTCAGTTACAATGTTCTAAATATGTATTAAAACAGAGGGGTTTCGTTTAATTATAAAGAAAATCTATACTGGTTTTCTTTCAAGGATATGAGAAGAATCTATACTTTACTACTCCTTATGAAAAAGTGTCCATGTACTTTAAGAAGTGATGAACTGTCAGGGAGTTTTGTCATGATTCTTGCAAGGATGTTCTTTTCTGATCACAGTTCTAGAAAAAGAAATGACAGCCTTCAATATTAGATACAGATTTTTACCCACAAGGACAAGATTATTCTTTTTGAGAAAGCCTTCACTCCTATTTCCTATCCCTTATTTTTTTGTTCTAGTGTCTGATGAATTTGCTCACAGGAATGCTGTGAATCTTGCTGACTATTGATATATCTGATTTCAGCAGGACTTAAAAATTTAGCCTAGAGAAAAACTGACCTTTGAAGGAAAAATATCTCTTAAGGTAATTTTCTTCATCCACATTCAGTCAGGGTTAGGTCTTCTGGCCAAGCACATTACTGGTCACATTTATTTTTTTTCTGAAATTGAGTCCACTCTATGAAGGAGCTGACTCTGAGGAAGCCTTTTACATGATGATGTTACAATGTACCAGTTCTTAACATATGGCATTCTTCCACAAATAAATGGAACAAAAAGAAGAACAGAGAAGATCTGAAGGAAGGAAGGAAGGAAGGAAGGAAGGAAGGAAGGAAGGAAGGAAGGAAAGAAGGAAGGAGGGAGGAGGGAGGGAAGGAAGGAAGGAAGGGGAAGGAAGGAAGGAAGGAAGGAAGGAGGGAGGGAGGGAGGGAAGGAAGGAAGGAAGGAAGGAAGGAAGGAAGGAAGGAGAAGGAGGGAGGAAAGAGAGTGGGGAGGAAGAAGGGGGTCAAGGAGGGAAAGAAGATATCAGAAATAGAAGGGAAGGAATGGAGAACAAGCTAGAACACTTGGCTGTAGCACATAAGAGAGAAAAACACACAAAAAGAAAAGATGAGTTGTATGAAAAGCTGAACGGCAAATAGTCAAGATGTTTGTTGGAGTGTGATGTCCACACCCTTCAGAACTGACATCAGGACAAAATAGCTCCCAGAATTCACAGTGTATCCCTCCCTAATCCCTACTTGTTACTGGCTCTTAAAACCTGACTTGAAGCCACCATGGATTTGGTAATTCTACCCTTGATAACTTCGAGGTGATCATTAACCCATCCATAGCTCTCCATGTTCTTCTGTACAGCAAATATTGAGGCCCAAATCTGAGAAGTGGTTTGGATCGAGGAAAGGCATACAGCTTCACTTTTCCCCCAACTAATGGCACTCGTACACCAAGTTTACAGCCAAGCCAATTCGATTTTTCTTTGAGTTCTCAAAGGGATGACTGTCAAAGAGAATTAAGAAAGGAGCCAAGAAATATCCCACATGGTCTCTAGATGCTCCAGAGCCATAATATTCCATCCTACCTCTCAGGAGCATCAAGAGCAGAACTCTAGCCACCATCTCATTATTTCACAGGCTTGAACTGCACTGATCCAAAAATAGAATTAATGCTCGCAGAGGAAATGGGCAAAAGTCATATGCTGTAATCTAAAACAAACTCTTCTTCAATGAAAATAGATTTAACGTGGCACTTCCCAGGCCCTCCATGCCATCTCTAATAATTCTCCTCATAAAATCCTTCATGCTATGAAATAACTCTTTTAGTTCCTAAGGCAAGGATTAGACCTCCTGGCTCCATCCCTATATCTGCATGCCTCTACCTTTGCCTCCAGCCTTGCTTCTGGTCTCATATTCCATCTATCCTAGTCACTATCTGTCCTCCCAAATGTGATACTTAAGTCTACAGTACCCTTCCTTCTTGACTCCTTGAGGCCAGTGGTAAGTTTTCCAAATAACAGCTACTGTTTAAATTGAACAAAGCAACCCTTAAATCAAGAAACTAGTGTGTTGTCAATCAAAACCACAAAAAAACATTTTGGAGTTCTCACGGATGCTTTGTAATAGGTTTATATATGTTCTCATTTTCTCTCTCTCTCTCTCTCTCTCTCTCTCTCTCTCTCTATATATATATATATATATATATATATATATATATATATATCTTTTGACCTTTTCTGCTATATAGAGATAGATACCTCCAAACACACACATACATACACACACACACACATACACACACACACACACATTCCTTCATATACACTCACATATATATATATATACCTTCATACACACACATAAACACACACCTCCATACAGTCAAAACATCCTCACAAGATAATTACTCATCTCTTCAATATTTATTTCACTTTTTCTGTATTTCTTTCTCAATTTCTTAGGATACACTGTTTATCTGATTTAAAATTTTAATTCACTGGGAAGACAGCACATTTTTGTTTCTTCATAGCAGCCACTGTACTTTTGAATAATGCTTGTGATAACACTTAAGGATAACAACCACACCATATGTCTGATGAAAAATAAGAAGCTCTTAATGTATAATTTTTTCCTGTAAACTAGATACCAAGCTCTGATTTTTAAACCCAAATCAACTTCAAGAAAGGTAAAGAGAGACATTAGTTTTATTAGATAGACATGATTCATCAGGAATCAAATTTGAAACATACATCTATATGAATAAAGGGGACCAATTAACTGAAAGCCTGGTCATTGCTAGTGAAACACATGAGAAAGCTAATATTTCTAGGAAACAGCAGAATACTTAAAAAAATGTGACACAAAATGTGACGATGGTAACTCAAGAGAAATAAGAGCAAAACATGTTTGCTATAGAAATGAAGACAGGGGGCTAGAAAGGGTCCAGTAGCATGCTACTAACATCCTGTGTGCTGCAAAACTGAGTTATTGAGGACCCTCCCATGCATCTCCATGATACTGGGAAACCAGATAGTGTCAGAGAAGCAGTACTCTCTGTATAATGACCAGGACAAGAAGGGGGAGGGAGGGAGGAAGGGGGGAGGGAGAGGAAGTAGAGTGAGAGGGAGAGAGAGGGAGAAGGATTAATTCTAAGTAATGTCTTCCTTCACCACACCCTGGTAGATTTTCTCTTACTTTGACTCACCTGTCCCCACAGCCTGTTTTACATACTGGCACTGAAGATTTCTTTATTCTTGTGACCAGTGTCCTTACAATGGACATACCTAATTTCTCAATGTGGAGCAAAAGGACCCAGGATAATTCTCTGTCATTATCTTGGCTACCTCAGTGGTTAATACAGCAATCATTGACGTTCAAGTTCATTTGAATATGGTATTGCGCTTCACCCAAGTCTCATATGTACAAGTCCACAAAAAAGTCTGCAATACAATGGCTTTGAGCATAATCTATCCTAATGCTAACCTGCCTAAGGAACAGCTCTGCACACTCAGATCCAGCTCCTGATTATAGACCAACAAACACAACAACGCTGCATGCTTCTTTTGTAAACAAACTACAAAGGTGAGTTTTTTTATTTTTCTTTCTTTTTGTTTAAATCATATATAGAAATATGGGTTGTTGATTCTAGTATCTGCTAGGGCTTTCACTGGTCTTGAATCAAAACTTTGGCATCCTGCTGTGTGTGCCTAGTTCCTGAACTATGTGGTATTTTTGTTTTTCAACTGGAACTTGTGTAGACTCTACAATAAGGTTATTCTTCTTAAAGACATTTGAACCATGGTAAATTTTCCAGTTCTGCTGCTCTCTGAAATACATCCATAATCTGACCTTTTCTGCTGTCCAATTATTTAAAACATGGGTAAGTAATCTTGAGCCAAGATGAAATGGGGATAAAAGATCAGTACTTTTTTCTTTTCTTGTATTAAAAATGTAGCAAGAAGACAACCCAGGGAAAAATCATGACACCTTTAATTTCAGCTATTAGATAGGATAAGGGAGTAAAAATTATCTGTAATAGATTCAATTTTTTTAATCTGCTACAAGCTAGCAAAATGACCTTAAAATTCACTCAACCTTTAAGGTCACAATTTCTTATTCTATAAAATGATCAAATTATATTAAGTAAACCATCTGAATGGCCTTTTCTTGCTCTAACATTATATCGTGATGAGATACACTAATCTGCAGACTTAAAGAGAAATGCAACAATCTTAATTCAGTAGAAGTTTTTATTTCTCATGCATAGGACACTCCCCACTCTCCTCAACATACATATTAAAAGAAGCAGGAAAACAAGAAAGAAACAATAAGAATATTCCTAAACATCTGGTTCATATCACCTTATAGTCTTTGTAGCATTTCAATCATGGATATTATAGCTTTCATTTTGTACTGGAGAATGGAGCCTAAAGAGGGATACAAAATAAATGAAACATCTGGGTATTACTTGTGCATCTCAAGCCTGAATCTTACATCATATCATCATGATATATTAAATCAGATAGATGGCTAACTGTTGACTAACGCCATGAAATTGCCTTCCTTTGATGCTTGGAGCGATGCAGATAACAATGAGCCTCTAATCTTTGGCCCTGAAACAAAACTTTAGTAAATACTAAGTAGGTTATAATGGGTATAAGGATTTAGCAAAAATGTCGATATTTAAAACATGGCTACTATTACTCAGAAAAGGCAAAGATTTTTTGCCACCAATGTCCAACAGTAAATGTCTTCCAGATGACACGGATTTCATCATTTCTTTGTTAGGTCTGAAGACTGATAGGGAGTATAATGTGTCTGTATGAGCTAAGCCCCAAAACCTTTCAACCATCTGCAGAAAGGAAACTGAGGATACTGTGAATCTTCCCTTAAGTGGTTGTATATCGCGTGATTGCTATTCACCATGAAATTCCCTTCTCACACATCACAAGAAGACTCTGTATCTAGTAGATATTTAGTTAATGAGTGACATCCCTTTCATCTACCAGATATGGTCCCAGAAGTGATAAATAACAGTGCATACTGATGGATACACTATTGTGTATATTGGTTGCTCTGAGGTACAAGAACTGTGCTCCTCACGTGGGCCATATTCCCAAGTTCTTTATCTTCTATCCACATGTAAGCTTTATGTTACCTCACACCTTATCCTTTGTACCAGCCTCTGAAAAATCATAGTAAATTAACATGATTGATTTACTAATTGATTGATTGGTCATATACATAAGATCAGGTTTTTTATACCTCATTCTAGAAGCTAGAAACATTTAACATTGACTTTTGTAATTGACATCTGTTTATCTCCCTAGAGGCAGTTGGAGCTTAGAGGATACAAATGATAAATGAGGCAGACTAAAGTCTCATGCAACGGCTAACTTCATCCAGAAACTCAGGAAATTTATACTGAGAGTTAAGAAGAATCCCATGAGTAGTGGATACAATCACAAGGACAAGCCACAGGTGGCAGACAAGCTGCACGTAGCAGAAACTTGTTTTGCCATAACAGCATATAAACAAATAATAACTAGTTACAATGAGTGAGTAATATGAAGTAAACTCACTCCTATCCTCTACACATGGGAATGGCACAAAAGCAAAATCCAAGAACAATTCTGTATTTTAAAGAAACTGAGGTCACAAGACTCTAGTCCTAGTTTCTTGGAATTTTTTTTTTTAAGTACTCAGAAATCTCCTATCATGAATCCATTCTTGGACCATGTTCCAGTAGACATTTAAGAACTCATTTATCTTGTCTGTAAGAGGAACTCAATCTTTGTCCACAGAATCAATTGTTACCACCCAGAAAAGTCTATCAAATATAAAAAGAAAATTAATCCTAACCAAGAAACTGTCAGCAGTTGGTAGCATCTGGGCAGAAGCTACGAAAAGCAATGTTAAATTTTGTTTCTAGCTTCTAGAACGAAGGATGAAAAACCTGACCCTAGGTATATGACTAATTAGTCAATTAGTAAATCAATCATGTTAATTTACTGTTATTTCCAGGGACTGGTACAAGTGATAAGGTATGAGGTAACATAAAGGTTACATATGAATAGAAGACAAAGAACTTTGAAATTTGGTCCACATGCGTAACACAGGTCTTCTCGTGGCTTTGTCACTAGATGTTTCAATGCTCCAGTGGACAGGCCATTAGCATATATGGACCGCAGTAAAGAAGTAGGAGAGAGAAAAGGAGAAGAAAGAGAAGAAATAAAACATGATATTGGGAAGTAAATATATTGGAGAAAGCCAAAAGTGGTTTAACATAGAAAATAAGGAGTTTATGTGATTATATTGTTCATTGAAGACATAAGAAATTTGGTTGGTAGTTTAGTCCCTGGGAGCTTTAGGTGGCCCAGTTAATTGATATTGTTTTTCTTCCTATAAGGTTGCAAACCCCTTCAACTCCTTCAGTCCTTTCTCTACCCTTCCATTGGGATCTCCATGCTCAGTCTGATAATTGGCTATGAATATCAGTATCTATATTGGTAAGGCTCTGGCAGAGCCTTTTAGGGGACAGCTATATCAAGCTCTTATCAATAAGCACTTCTTGGCATCAGCAATAGTGTCTGGGGTTTTGTGTCTACAGATGGGATGAATCCACAGCTGTGGAAGCCTCTGGGAAGCCTTTCCTTCAGTTTCTGCTCCACTCTTTGTCCCTCCATTTCCTTTAGATAGGAATCATTCTGGTTTAAAATTTTTGAGATAGATAGGTGGCTCTATTCCTCAACTAGGGGCCGCGCCTAAACACTGGATATGGTCTCTACAGGTTTCATCTCCGCTTTGTTGGGTATTTCGGTTAATGTCATCCCTGTTGGGTCCTGGGAATCTTTTGCTTCCCTCGCATCTTGGACTTTCTAGTGGCTATCCCCAGTTCCCCATCCTCCACTGCTACACACCTCCTTTCAATTTCCTGACCCTCTGTACTTTTTCCTGTCTCCGCCCACACCTGATCCTGCCCACCCCCCTTTTTCCCTGCCCCTCCTCTCTCCCTCCCAGGTCCCTTGCTCCCTCTACCTTCTGTGTTGTTATTTTGGTCCCCTTTAGAGTAGGAAGTGGGAGTGTGGGTGAAAGTGCAACCTCAAGAGGCAGGGGGTGGAGGAGGTTTGTGGAGGGGAAACCTGGAAGGGAGATAACATTTGGAATGTAAATAAATAAAATATGAACAAGAAAAAAATTCTCAAAGAAGAAAAGTACATAGAAATAACTGAATGTTTAAAATCAAGAAGTTAAATTTACTATGTTTGAACATGGAATAAAAAGTTAGAACTGATGTCAGCCCATAGATAAGTGAGCATATAAATCTGAATAAATGGCATATATTAAATTTAGCTAAGGACAAGGGCCCCCAACTGAGAATTTTATCTACTTATTGAGTAAAATTGGCTATGCAATCATGAAGACTGTTTCCATCCCCAGAACCCTGTGTGGAAAGCTGGACGTGATAGCACGTACTATTAACACAAGACTAGAGACATGGAGATCCTTGGAGCAATCTGGCCAGCAGGCCTAGCCTAAGTTTAAGGCTGGTCAAGAAAACCTGTCTCAAATATCAAACTGTAACAAGCCCTGAGTAAGATCTGTAATCTTTACACACATGTCCTCCCATACACAAATAGCATACACACACACTGAGAGAGAGAGAGAGAGAGAGAGAGAGACAGAGAGAGACAGAGACAGAGAGAGAGAGAGAGAGAAGAGATTTTAGTTTCTATAATTCTTATGTTATTCTCCAATTTTAAACTAAAAGGTAATTATAGAACAAATACATTAATATTTACACATGCACACACATGTACATGTGCATGCACACACACGCACCCACACATACACACAGGCATGCACTCACACACACTTTTTCATCCTTCTTACCCTCTCTCACTGTCAGTGACTAACTCCTACTTTATGTTGGCAGGAAATCTGCCTTGAAATTAATTCCTGTGTTAAACATCAGCCTGGATAGGAAGATGCCCTTAAAGTGTCATTGAATGAGTCCTAAAGTAGAGCTTAGCAGGGAGAAATAAAAATACCTCTCTAGGAGAGAGGTTGGAAGCTTTACATTGCATGTCACCAGAGAAGACAATAGACAAAAGATGCTTAATCTACACACATGTCTCTTCCTTTTTCTTATTTATAAAAGCAATGTTCAAAGGCCAGTCAGGAAAGTCACAACATCATGGGAAGAATCTACCTCAAAGCTAATTTACCTCAGCTGACAACATGAAAAAAAATGGCTATTTGGTGTCCAGTGAGATGCTGTGATTATTAGTCCTGGTATCTTTTCCAGAACATTGTACCTCACTTTAACATCTTCAACATAACCGAATTCAGAGCAAGCATTAGTAGCAGACCAGACAGTGATTCCTTGTTCTACAATTGTGTATCCCTCAAATCTATCTACCTCCAAGTCTCCTTATCAGTAGTTGTCATAGACTAGGCATCTACTTCTCACGGTCTTTGCCAGTTGTATCCAAACATTTTCTACAACACATACCTTTCAGATTCACACCTTTTATTATTCACATGTTAGGATATGTGCTAGGTTTTGTTTCTAGGCTTATTTTTGATATTGCATCCTTAGGGCACATAAGCAAATAGACTAGGAAATCTAGTTCCTATGACCCCTGAAAATTTCTTTTTATGTTTTTGAGTTGGTATCACTTACATTTAAGTTTTTTCATTCATATACACACACCATCTTTACATGGTGTTGGGAAGAAGGCTCAGTAAGTAAAGTCAGGCAATCATAAGTAAGTAGGACCATGTAAAATCCAGATGTGCTTATACTCCAAGCTCTGGAAAGGCATAAGCAGCTTTCAGTGGCTTGCTGGCCAGCCAGCCTAGCCCATCAATGGGATCCAGATTCAGTTAGAGACTGTTCACAAAAATATAAGGTGAGAGAAAGATATCCAGCACCAATCTATGGGCTGAACACACACACATACACACACACACACA
>JANHMN010000003.1:177822998-177899328 GCA_030674055.1 Rhabdomys pumilio
AGAAAGGCACACTGGGATATATACATAATAGAATATTTAGCTCCTCTCTCTCTCTCTCTCTCTCTCTCTCTCTCTCTCTCTCTCACACACACACAGTAGTTTCTTTTAAATAGCATTTATTTTATAAAGAAACACTGAGATCCAAGTACTTACAGAAGTACAGAGTTGAGTAGGATCCATCAATGTCTTTTTTAGAGTTTGTAGTAAAGGTCATATTATAATTATAAATGTTTATGACATACAGAAAGTTCCTTATATTCTAACCACTTTCAGAAGAAATGTTCAGGCTGCTCACCAAATAGTGTGTGAGACCTTAATTACACCAAGGCACACGGAGTGTTTGTGATCTTTATATTGCAAATGTCATGGTAGTTCCCAAAATAGATAAATTGAGATTATCAGTACATTACTTGAAGATATCGCAGAGCCTCGTCATTATCTACAGCGTATACAGTGAGAAACTCCAAACTGAACTGGTATAAATGCTGTCCCACTATCAGAAAAGAGGCAGTAATTAGGAACAAATATTTTCTTCACACTCAGTTCTTGGTAAACATTGCTGAATGACCAGCTGTGCACCTGCCTTAGGGCAATAAAGTCCTTTGATCAGCAAATCCACTGTATTGTCTATCAGTAACCAAAACACAAAGAAGTCAAAATTTAAAATGAAGAACTTGTTTTTGTGTCTTGGGTTTTGTTGTTGTTGTTTTTCATCGTGAAACCCAGATTTCATTGTTCTCTTTTTTATTGGTTATTTTATTTATTTACATTTCAGATGTTATCCTCCTTGCCAGTTTCCCCTTCACAAACCCACTATCCCATCCCATCCCCCACCCACTTCTTTCATGAAGGAGCGCCCCCACCCACCCACCCACTCCTGCCTCACTGCCCTGGCATTCCCCTGAGCTGGTGCATCAAGCCTCCACAGGAAAAACAGCCTCCTGTTCCACGGATGCGAGATAAAGCAATCCTCTGCTACATATGCAGTCCCTCCATGTGTATTCTTTGGTTGGTGGTTCAGTCCCTGGGAGCTCTGGGAAATCTAGATGGTTGATATTGTTGTTCTTCCTATGAGGTTGCAAACCTCTTCAGCTTCTTCAGTCTTTCCCCTAACTCTTCCATTGGAGTCCCCATGCTCAGTCTGATGGTTGGCTGCAAGCATAAAATGACATACAATGAATCTAATAGAAGAGAAAGTGGGAAAGAGCCTCTAACACATTAGCACGGAGGAAAATCTCCTGAACAGAACACCAGTGGCTCAGGCTCTAACATCAGCTATAGATGAATGGGATCTCAAAATTGAAAAACTTTTGTAAGGCAAAGGACACTTGTCAACAAGACAAAAGTATCAAATTTATACTCAAAACAAGAAAAATGTTTAAATACTTTAGTAACAAAGATATAGAAATTCTGAGCTCCAATAGCTTGATTTTAGTAAAGTGTAAAATATTCCCTCATGAGAGAAAGTCCCATAGTGGGAAGAAGCTGAGAGAAATAGAATTCATACTGAATAGCATAAGATAATGGAGAAAAAATAAAGAGAAAATCAAGATAAGAAGGGGGAAGGGAAGGAAATCAGAATAGAGAAACAACAACAACAAAAAAAACCCAGCATATTATAAATATTCTACAGAAACAACAGAAGTTATATGAAGTAAAAGAAGTAAATCTTATATAAATAACCAACAGAAAAAGAAAAGATTGAGACAAAATTCCACGTAAAGTTGACATAACAAAAAAGACAACAGTAGACATGGCAAAGTGGAGAGGAAACGAGCATAAGGCCTCAACCATACACAAAAACTAAAGGAAGCTAAGCAATGCTGAGAGAGAAATAGTCTTCTCCAAAAAAGAGCCCATGAATCGATTATCCAGCACCAAACGGCCAACTATGAAAACGTGTTTACAAGTAACATCATGTAGATGGAACAGGTCATGCTTAGTAATATATCTGTATGTGCACATACATGTATGCATGTAATAACAATTCATGAAAAAGCCTATGAGTTTGAGGGCAAGCAGAGAGGGTTGATGGGAGGGTTTAGAAGGAGAAAAAGGAAGGGAGAATTGATGTGATTATAGCAAATGATAATCGAGAAGAAAATTATGCTCTGAAGCAAAAGTGAGGAAGTAGGGAGATACTAAAGTCAGAATCTCCTGTTATCTGAAGGATGGAGTTCATGAGAGGGAATGTTTTTGAAGAAATATCTCCACAGCAATAACAATGATAAAGACCTAAACTGTAGAGGCCAGAGGATAGCACTGAGCTATCCAAAAAAAAAAAAAAAAAAAAAAAGGAAGAAATATTACAATGACCTGAGCAGTAAGAATTAAGCCACAGGGGCCTGACTTGGAGAGAACGATTCCTATAACACACCTCTACATAGAACTATATGCCTCAAAGAAACCAATAACAGATAAATAAGAGGCTCGGGAAAACATCCCTAATAAAATCCCAGTTTGTCCGGCTTCTTTGCCAGTTAGAGTCAGAACCAAACAACTGAAAGTTAGGTCGTCCCAGAAGAAAGGACCACACAGTATATAAGCACTTATAAAGGATAATAATTCCCCTAAGTCTTGTTTAATAGCAAACCGCCCATTCATTGGGTCACCTTTCTATAGGACATGGAGGCCATTGTTCTAACTCACATTAATGTGTTTGCATACCCACAGAGTCATAATGCCTCACCCACTACAACGGGCTTTCTCTTAATAAGTGGAGTAATAGACCAGATACATCTTATAAATGAGTCACTCTGAAAATATATATGGAAGCCATTCATTTCCCTGGACCCCAAACAGAGCATTGGAAAGAAAAACTTCATGGTGGTTAAAACCCTTGCTATTTCTTCTTCCTGTAAAATTTGAAACACCATAATAGAGAAAGTCAAGAAAGAGCTTCAGAAACTGTCCATTTAAGGATAGTAGAAGAAATCTATGCCACCTTGACAAACATAAACTGAATAAGATTGTGATTGTCCGTATAGTTTTTTTACTAGTGTAGTTACTAGAAAAATAAGCAGTAACCTAGAGAATGATAGTTAACTAATACAAACAAGATCACAGAGGAATGCATTGAACTCGAAATAATTATCCTGTGTAAGGCAACCCAGAACCAAAACCACAAACATTGCATGTTTTCTCCTCTATGTAGATGTGAACTTTTAAGATTTAGATATGTATAATTCAATCAGATAGCCACAGTGGTTAGATAGCTTGTAAGAAAACAAGGATGATGAGGGGATCTTCCAACACAGGGGAAATAAAATACAATAGTATATACACATAAAGGAAAAACTGGAATTGGAGGATTAAAAATGGAGGGGGAATGCGGAGAAGGCAGAGATATGAGGGAATATGGAAAGATCCAGTTGCCAGTAAGGGCCATCTAAAAACCACATGGAAAACCTACAGGTAGAGAAGCTTCTTAAAATATATACCTATATGAAACTTCCTAAAATATATATCTATATAAAAAGTATTTATATGAAACTTTCTAAAATATGCATCTCTATTTTAAAAGTATTTAAATGTAGCTGCCACATAATAGGAAAGACTGAACAACAACTTATGCCACCAAGTAAAACCTTCATTGTTATGAACTGGTTAAATCTTCTTGAGGCACTGGCCACAGGGTTACCTTAACCCTGCCATAATGTCACAAGATATTGACAGAACTACTGGTTACTCTTCACAACAGGAAGGTAGGCCTTATTGCTAAAGACACCACTTACTTACATCAATGAAGGATAAATTAAGCTCATATGGAAGTAGATTTACCTCTACTGACTAGTATTCATGGTGCTCAGATGTATTTTGAATGGTGTCAGAGTAGAAAAGTATCATTAATATTGCCCGGTTATAAAACCAATAATAATGACATACCTGAAAGATGCACTGTTCAGTAGTAGGACAAATATTTTGAAACTAACTAATCATTCTTTTTTATTGTATTAAGGCCAGTTCCATGAACTGGAACCCATAGCTGGCACTGCTAGTGTCCAAGTATCTGAGAATAGATAAGTCATGGTCCTTATGAGGAAAACGTACTATTATTACTCCACTAAAGCAAGAGAAAGATAACAATAAAATGACCCCTAATGATGTATTGCTATAAGCATATATCAGCACATAGCTCAAATGTCATCAGAAAACCGTCTTTTTAAAGTAAATGATAATAAACACAGAGAAGCACAACTAGACAATGTGTAAACTTTAGATCACTCAGCCCTAAATGGTGTGTCCTCAGCAAACCTCACCCCTCGAAGCTCAGGGATCCATGTGAGAGCGGAAACAGCAAGACTGTTAGAGTCAGACTTGATAGATGACTTCAAGGGAACAACATCTTCCAGGCAAAAAGGCAACGATAAGCATGAGACAGCAGACACCAGAGCTGCACAGGTTCAAGACAGATAAAATCCCAGCACTGAGAAGCTCCAACACTTACCAAGATGTTATGTGGAACTGAACATTGCAGTGGAAAGAAAAAGTCAGTTTTCTTCAGTGCAGTGTCACTAGGAATGTCAACTTAAAAGGGGACTCTATGGTTTCTGTGAAACTTTTGTTTAGTTTAAGTTTTATTTTATTGTTGTTGTTTGTTTGTTTTGTCATTTCCTTTTAGAGGGTAGAAATATTTGTTTTGATTTTTTTTTTTTAGATATATAGAAAACACATGTAGTTAACTAAATACAGGGTTGAGAATGACCTGGAAGAAGTAGTGGGGAGTAAAAAAATATGATTAAATATATTCCATGAAAATTCTTTAAAAATGAAGCAATTGTAGTAATTGATATAAGTGATTTAGATGCATATTGTACATCTATGGTGTTGCTTAAGTTGTATAGGAACGGCTTAGCTAGAAATCATACTAGGTTCCTTATAAATTTGAGATTCAACTGTATTAAATATTAATGTATTCCTATTGAAAATAGATGTTAATGCAAAAATGGATTTTATTTTAACCTTACATTAGGACAAAAAAAATATTATCTTCCATGTTGGCCAAAACCTACAAATAGCAACTATATACACATAAATAAATAAATAATAACTGAGACATTTGTATATAGAAAAATAACTGTGTAGATATCTAAGCACACCCGTGTTGTTGAGTCTGGTTGTCTTCTCTATGTGTAATTTGAATGTTTCTTGTTATTCATATTGTGCATTTATAGGACTAGCACTCTTGATCACTTTTCTAACATGCCTACCAACTGCATTAAATGTAAGAGTAAAAGACCTCATGACCTGCAAAAAAACCTTGTATCTTTTCTATGGGAAAATTTAATAAAGTTCTCAAAAGAAAAATGCAGAGATGTAGAACATAAATTATATCGAATGCCCATTGATCAATCAGATTCTGAGACATTACATATGGATGTTTCTTTCTCATTCAAAGTCTAAATAGTCCGCCAAGCATCTTGGAAGCCTTTATGGACCATTTTCCCACTGATTTATTGCTTCCAAGCTAGAGCATCGATTCCTTGAAATATTGAGCAGAAAAAAAGGCAGGTTGCAAATAATCTGTGCTTCTTGTCATGAAGTAGGGTAAAGATGAGACTTTAGACTTTAGACTTTAAAGACTAAAGATTCCAATGTTCTCTCCTATACAAGCACACAGATTAATAATATGCTCATTTAAGCATATGAGCTTTGGACTTTTGAGCTGTAACTATTGTTTTAAAGAAAAAATATCCCTTTCTCTCCACATTTTATTTACCTACATAACAAAAAACACATAATAAGAGAGCAAATACCCATCACCCTACCCTCAGTGCATAGTTTCTACACATCAATAACATAAATTGATCACTGTATCAGATCTGTGCTAAAAAATAACCATATAAACCATAATATATTCCTGCTTTGGACTTCTAAGCAGCTCTTAAAACTATTCCCTTGAGTACTTAAGGTATAAGGAAAATATCAATATGTATTTTAAATACTAAAAATGAGTATACCCATATACCAAAACAGAATATATTCCTAATCTGTGTTTAAAATGAAGACTGTCAAATATTAGTGATACATGTTATTTTATAATTAAATATCACTATATGCATATATATTGACTTGGTTCAAATGTAGAATGAATCCTCAAAGATTAGACCTTCACAGTTTGGTAACCAGAATGATAGTATTAGGAAGGACCACATGGTAGGCCTTATGTGAGGTACTTTTGTCACTTGTGGTGTTCCCTTAAATGGCATTTTGAAGCCTGATCTTCTCTGCTGCTCTTCTCTCTGCCTGGTTAGCTCTGTCACACACTATCACCATGGTGTGACAACCTCACACTAGCTATAGCTTATGCTCCTGAAGCCACTTGATCTTGAGCTATACAACAAATAAATCCTTTATCACTTAAGTGTTAATTGTTTCAAATTGTCCCATTTTATAAACAGGAAGCTGAGAGAAATATGTATACACATAGACAAAGAATCAGAAATAGCTATGCATTAATGTATTTCTTTTCTGATGAGATTTTGGTGGTTTTCATTTTTTTTCTGTGATTTTTTTCTTTTCAATTTTCAAGTGCTCTATATTTAGAATTCTCACTAATCTTCTTCTTTATTTCTAGCTAGCAAATAATTTTATTTCCTTTCTGACAATATTTTTTAATTGGATATTTTATTTATTTACATTTCAGATGTCATACCCTTTCCCCATTCGCCCACCCAGAAATCCCTATTCCATCCCCTTTCCTCCATTTTTCTTTTATACGATTTTAATTACATGCAAGTATTAAGGTCAGTTCTAGGTTGAGGAACTAGCAATAAAATAGATGCAAACTTCTAATAATCAATATTTTCAAATTGTTTCAATTTCAGCAAATTTTCAAATTATTTCAAAATTAAAATAACCTCCCAACTCATATTCCCTACTTCACATTTCCTGTCACTTCTTCCTTTCTTAAAGCAAAAGCCAAGTGAGAAGCACCACAATTACATTTGCTCTCTATATAGAGATGTTTGTGATAACCATCGCCAGGTATGGAAGAGTGAACTTGGCTTATCAAATCTAAACAGGCCAACTAGGCTCACTTCAGAAAAATAACACCATACTTTGATACCTTTCTGTATGTCCTTAGGGTTGAAAAGAAAGTATGGCTCTCAGTCTTCCAGAGACTAAAGGGAAGGCCATTCAGAGCCTGCCCTACCTGGAGATCTATCCCATGCAGTCACCAAACCTAGACACTATTGTGGATGCCAAGAAGTGCTTGCTGACCGGAGCCTGATATAGCTGTCTCCTGAGAGGCTGTACCAAAGCCTGACAAATACATAGGTAGATACTCACAGCCAAATATTGGACTGAGCACAGGGTCCCCAATGGAGGAGTTAAAGGACTGAAGGAGCGGAAGGGATTTGCAACCCCACAGGAAGAATAACAAAATCATCCAGACACCCCAGATCTCCCAGGGACTAAACTACCAACCAAAGAGTACACATGGGGGTACCCGTGGCTCCAGCTGCATATGTAGCACAGAATGTACTTGTTGGGCATCAATGGGAGAAGAGGCCTTTGGTCCTCTGAAGGCTTGATGCCCCGGTGTAGGGGAATACCAGGGCAGGGAGAGGGAGGGTGGGTGAGGGAGCACCCTCATAAAAGCAGGGGGAGGGGGATTTGGATAGGGGGATTCTGGAGAAGAAACCTGGGAAAGAGGATGACATTTGAAGTGTAAATAAATAAAATATCCAATTTAAAAAAAAAAAAAGATCCTCAGCCATCTGATTTTTTCTCAATTAGATATAGATGCAAATAATACTATCTGAAGTTCTGCCACATGAAGACCAAGCTCCTTAAGGCACCAGTGATACCTTCTCATCTGTATTCTGACAAAGGCACCTACTTGTTCCCCACCGTGACCAGGAACTGATAGGAGTGAAGCCACTGTGACAGCAGCCTGGGTTGTCAAGTGTGAAAGATATGTCCAATCTCTTTGCAGCTTCCAACCCTGACCTTGCCACGAAACACAGAGCAAATTATCTTTGCTTTATTCGGAATGGCATGTTTCTTCTCAGCACTATTGTACTCACAGATAACACCTATGTCTTGTAGAGGTAGCAAGATCCAACATCTGATACCAAGGACTTTCTAACCTGGATCTATGTCTCTAACCAGGTGGACTCTTCAGACCTCCAGTTGAAACACTACTTCAGAATTTTACATTCAACACAATAGAAAATTCAATAAAGAAAAAAAGAAAGATTACATGGCCTGATAAAATATCTTGTAGTTTTAATTATCTACAGTCAAACAGAAGTTCATTAGAAGCAGTTAAGAGGTCCTAAACACACACATACTAGCAAAATGAAATAGACATGAGAGAAATAATTAATATTAATAATAATTACAATAATAATAATAGATGTCATAAATTTGAGAGAGTGGTGGGAAAAACACAGGATGTGTTGGAAAGAGGTAGAAACTATGTAAATGTAAATTTATACTTATGTATAAAATTTTCAAAGAAAATTAATTTGAAAAAGAAAGGAATGCACTGTTGGGAGATAAATCAAACTAAGAAGAAACGTACACACTAATCTGAGTGGTCAAGGAGGACTGAAATCCAGGTTGTCAGGAAAAGAAATTCTATCCAAACGTAAGAATGTTCAGGGAAAACTTGGGTTGCCATCAGAGGAGGTTGGTCCAGATCTTTGGTGATTGCCTGTTAAATAGGATGAGAAATTTTGTTAGATACAGACAGGTGTTCCTACATTCATGAGAGAAATTCTGCAAGGAGGGATGAAAAACAATGTTGGATCCTTGGGAGACCTTCTTATATAAAACATTAGTTGGATATATGGGAAGCTATATTCTCCTTACTAAGTAATGGCAAGATTGTATGCAGGCATCACTACTTGGGCTCAGATCTACTGGGAACCAATGAAGGTTGTAGGAGCTTCTCAGAGTATGACAAGGAGATTCTGTAGTATTAGTGATAATACTTAGCATGCTTAGAGCCAAAGAGTGCACACTCAGCAACATATCTTCCCACTTTGGTTCACAAAATACTTGCCTTTAGTGAATCTCCCTTCCCATTATAGCTTTTAAAACTAAAAAACTAACCCTAGTGTTTGCTTGGAGTGTGCTACAAAGGGCTGTTGCTCTTCTGAGCTAGACATGCTCCATGTTTGCTTGCCGTTCTTATCTAAGCTCTGGCACAGAGGTAACCATGAGAAAGAACTATCACCTTTCCTTGAAAAGGAGTGGACATGAAATACCTCTAAAAGGAGATTCTTAGTTCAAAGATCCTTCATGTACACTAATCCCCATTATTCAGTATTCATTTCCTGGCTATAAATGAACAGCCTCATTTCTGAAGAATAAATCATTTTATTTCACAATCACACTCCAATCAGTGAAACAAAATGAAGTTGAAATATGAATAAAATGTTGTACCATGTAACACAACCTCTATATTTTGTCACTGAAGCAAACAATTTTATGAGATCAGGAGTATCATACTAAGAGAATATGAAAGACCAGGTTCTCAGTTCAGTAGATAATGGCAACTTCTCTGTACACAAGAGGACCTGAGTTTGAATCACCAGAATACATGTTAAAAGTTAAGCATAGCTGTGTGCTTATAATACCAGCATTGTAGACTGGGGGAAAAATACATCCTGACAAGTTGTGGGGCAGGCAGCTTATCTCAAATTACAATCGTTGAGCTCAGTAAGAGACCTGATCTCTGAAAAATAAGGCAGAGAGGGATAGAGGAAGGTTCTGAAGTCCTCATCAGGACTCTGCATGAACGTGCACATGCTCATTTGCACACACACACACACACACACACACACACACACACACATACACACACACATACATATATATATATATATGTATATATATGTATGTATATGTATATATATGTATATATATATATACATATGTATTACAAACACATAACACATAAAATATTGTTTAATAGTAAAAAAGGGATTAAATGTGAGAGTCCTTATGTTCTATCTTCTTTTAATAACCTCTGAGTCTATGAATACATAAATTAGCATAGATATTATTTGTATATGACTTGTGTGTTTGTGTGTGTGTGTGTGTGTGTGTGTGTGTGATTGTATGTTGGAGAATGATTGTGTTGCAAGTGTAAGAATGTGTGAGTGTACGCTTGTGTGTGTGAGTGTGTGGATGGGTGTTCTATAAACAGTGATGTTCAGAAGATGCTGCGACCTCTCAGAAACCCATCACAGCAACAGTTTAGAAGTGCTAAGACACTCCTGAAATACAAAAACCTGCCTAATTAACCCGGTGCACTCTGGAAATGACTGTTCACAGTCTTATTTCAGAGAAAAGGCAGTTTGTAATGACACCTCACATATAGCAATACTCAGATTTACTTTGAGGAATTCTTAGCATGATGTCATTCAACATTTCTTTTAACCTTAGCAACTCTGTGAAATCCTAACACACATTTTTACATCAATTATACTTATGGTGCAAATGTAGCACGTGCTTTCTTGTGCACCACTTGGGCTTCGTAGTTTAGAGCCTGGTGTTTTCCTTCAGTCCTCTAAAGGAAACACAGGCACTCTTGTGACCCGCGCAATCGTCTCACTGGCAAGAACGCACGCAGGCACCAGGATCCTTCTGCAGCAAGCGTTTATTACCATGTGAGGAGGAAGAGAGAGAGGGAGCCAAGATGGCACTGCTTTATATACACCCTAGGGTGGGGTGGACATATCTGATTGGCTGCTTGCTCAAAACCCCCGTATGATACCCCGGGTTGGGCAGTGATTTGGCGGGCCATTGCCACTGCACATGCACAATTTTACTTGTTTACCCACGAGTGTCAGGTGCGAGCGCCATGTTCCAATGGCGGATGTTGTCACTGGTCATCGCAGCTCTCCACACACTCTCACACATACTCACACACTTTCAACCCAACGAAGTGTAAAATCAATGGGGTTTATAAATTTCCCTAAGACTCTCACTACATATGATGATCAATACAAATCATGTTTAAGTAAATTCTATAAACATTTTAAATGTATATAACATGGAAAAAAAGGAATTCAGTGGCTTTGGAAAGCTAATTTTATTATTGTAGGAGGGTGAAGGTAGAGTGAATAAATAATATTAAAAACTGCAGAAATATTGAGTCTAGATGAAGTAAACCCATTGTGCTCCATTAATTTATGAAATACTAGAATTTTGAGGACCACACAGTTTAGAACACAGCATTTTCATGTAAGCATTAATTTCATAGGTCAAGTAATGCAGTAGCAGAAGAAATACAAGTTCAGTGTGGGCTCCAGAGACACCTGCAAACTTGATGTTCCTTGCGATGAGAAGCTGAAGTAGCTGTTAAAGAGAATTCAGAAGAATTATGCTTCCCCACCTGGTCTCTCATCCATAATCCCCTTTGAGGACAGACCTCAAATGACCTAAGACTCCCGCTAGAACCCACCTCTCAAAGTTACCAGTGCCTCCCAATCACACCACAGTTGAGAACAAGCCTTTAACACATGTACATTTGAGGGACACGGACAAAACATATCATTCCAGTCAGTCATTTCCACTGTTGAGTTCAACATCATTATGTGACTAAAGTTTTTTCTCCTTCATATATGGATAGATTTAGATATTTTTTCAGAGTTTTATGACTGCATATAAAACCATTCAGAATCATGTCATTCTTATCAATGTCCCTGAGCACTAGTGAATAGATTTTTATCAACTGCATCTCTAGAAGCAGAGTTACAGAGCCATAGAGAGTAACATTCACTATTATACAGAGGTCACTAGATAACTCTCCGAAGCAGTAAACTACATTGATTTGTTTTCTCATGAATCTCCATTGCATATCAAAACTAACTTCTGATAATTTGGGCACTGCTTCTAGAGAGAATTAACTAGCTGTCAAGTTTGCTGAGGAACAAATGTATCAAACCGTCAGAGATATGCTAACATGTGTTCCATGTCAGGAACCCCACCCACTGTGCTATAATCAAACTTCGTGTTTTTATGATGACTCTATGAACACAAACTACTGTAGCAATTCACAGAGAAAACCTCTGTGGTGTTTCTCTTGCTAATCCTCAACTGTTAGGAATTCTCTCACTTAAAATGAGTAGATTCTTGCCATAATTAATTGCTTGAGAATTTCATACAATGTATTCTGACCATATTCACCCTCCTCAACTCCCTCAGATTCACCCTCTCTACCCTCACCTCCATAACAAGCTCCCTTCAAGTTTTTCTTCTATTACTTTTTTATCATTTTACATTTTTTTCCTTTTATGTAATATAATTTTTCTTCACATAACATATCCAGATGATGGCTTACCCTCCCTCTACTCCTCCAAGCCTCTCCCCACCTCCCCACACATCTGGATCCAACACCTTCTGTCTCACATTAGAAAATGACCCGGCCCTCATGGGTCAGTCAATGGGGTCTGCAAAAGAGAGAGTGGGGATGGAGGGGCAAGAGATGCGGAAAATGGAGACAAGAGAAGGTGTCTGATCAGGTCTCGTTTATTGAAAGAAAATCATGGGTATATAAGCACAAGCAGGGGAGTGTATGTGGAGACACTTTACCACATGTGCCTTACAGCTGTACAAACTAAACAACAAAACAAGATATGTCTGAGAAAAACTAGACGTTTATCAGAATGAGCTCAGCTGTTGTGGGCTGTTGAAAAACAAGTCTCTTGTCAGGGTGTATGGCCCAAGATGGCTGCAAAGACGATAGCTGCTTTCTGCTACGACTTGGCTCCCAACAAGAAAACAAGCAGGCTTCTAAGTGATAATAGTAAAATTTAATAAAATAAAATATAATGAAACAAAAGCTAATATATCAGGGTTGGACAAAACAAACAGGAGAAAAGGCACAAGAGAAGGCACAGGAAACAATCACTCAGTTTGACCCTTAGAGAGCATATAAAAACACTAAAATGGAAGCCATAATATGTACACAAAGGACAGGCCTCCATCCCTGATGGCTCTTGAACACTCTCCCCACTTCTTTGGTGGGGTTCCCTGATCCCTGACAGGAGAGATTTGATGGGGGCATCACATGTAGGGCTGAGCGTCACAATGTCACTCTGCATAATGTCTTGCTGTGGGTTTCTATATTTGTTACTGTCTTTTCTAAGAGGAAGCGTTTCTGATGATGGCTGGGCAAGGCATGTTCTGAGTATAGCAGAATGTCATTTGAAATCATTGTATCAGTACTGTTGTTTAACAACAGTAGTATTTTGGTTTACCATAGGCTATCTATTTTCATGTTCTTTGTCATTCAAGTAGTGCTCGATATGGATTACTTTTCATGGAGTGGCCCTTAAGTCAAACCAGATATTGGTTGGTTCCTCCCACAAACTTTGTGCCACCATTACCCTAGTGTATCTTGCAGGCAGGACGCCACTCCACATCAAAGATTTTATTATTGGGCTAATATTTAAGTTCCTCATTTGACTGCTTGTAGAAGAATCCAAATAGATCCATACCTATTATTCTGCATAAAATTCAACTGCACATGGATCGCAGAAAGCTATTAGTGGCTGAGCAGAGGCGTGAGCTCTCATTTGCTCACATGCCACCACAGCTGCTCTACGGGGATTTCTCCGAGATGTGCTTTGCTGCCTGGAAAATGAGGATGCTTTGAGAATTCCAAAGGCTCTTCAAACTGTTTTCCCAGAGTTCATCAGCTCCTCCAGGCTTCAGGAGGCAGCAAGAGCCTGCAAAATTTGTACTTGTTGATTGGACTCTTAACCTCCCTCCAGATTGTTTCTCTCTGCTCACTTGCTTTCCATTCTGCAGAAACCACAGTAACTCTGTAGAGCCTAGTCACCCTCCTCCTTAGACATGATCTTCCTCACATCCTATCATCAAAATTTATCTCTTTGTTATGGGTAGGGTCAAAGGATCAAAAGCTCATCACACATTCAGAGTTTGGGTTCATCCCTGCTACTCAGCCATTGTATGAAACGAGAAATCTGCTCACTTCCTGTGAAGCTCACTTCTCTCATGGGAAAGCCTAAGCTGGGAGGTAGAGGTGACTTATATAGAGTGTCTGTCATGAGAAAAATTCTCAAGAACCATTTGTGTTTCTTGTTATTAATATGTGCAAGTCCAAACTCCTCTCTCAGAAGGTTATAAGCATCACATTCATGTCCTCCTGTCTGTTCTGTGTGTTTTCTACGTGTCCTGTTCACTTCTGCCTCACTGATAACAAAGGCATTTTTTCTCACCTCCCCTCTACCAATTAAAGTCTTAACTATCCTAAGCCAGGATCTTCCTTATGATGAAAGCCTACCCAGAGCCACTAGCCCACACCAGCTTCTCCTTTTCCTAAGGCTGTTTTTATTCACCTGAACTAGCATTCATCATCACCAGTTTCAGCTATAACCAATTTACTTTTTCATTTTTTCACTTTGTAAAGATAAAGATATTAGGATCTTCAAGTGAACTTCACACAGTTTTAAACCGACTCACACATTAACTGCATGGCTACCAGTGCCACAGGTCACAATCATTCATTCCCATGGGTACACGGTGTCTCCTCGTTCTATCACTTGCGCACTTAGTCACTTAGTCACCTTAGTGAAGACTTGCCCTGATCGAGTGTACTCAACACCTAATGGTAAATGTGCAAGTGAAAAAATGCTTGAGCAATGATGCATATCAACGATGGGAAGGAGGAACAGTGCTCTGTGCAACTGGAGAAACAAAAATTTGTTAGGTGGACTGGGGGGAGAGCAGTAGGAAGAAATGAGATGTCAAATCTCAGGAGACGAAGACAAGAGCAGTGATGTAGGTCCTTCAATTTTAGGAGATGATAGCACATGCTGTGACTGGGTTCTGCCCAGGAGCCATTCTCTCCCATTAATATGCAGTGAAATATTTAACCCATAAGTGTTGGATGACCATTGTTCTCACTCGGTTGATTCTTTATTGAAATGAAACCATTTGACCCATAAATTCTCCATTTGACCCATTGGCTTAGTAGGCTTGGATTTCATCTCCCACCCCTGCTTTAAAATCAAGAACAGGACCATCTCCCCATATTCCTCTCTCCTCACCTCAAAAATACCACATGAATATCAGCTTCTATTAGAGGATTCCTTAGGGAGAGACTGAATGTTCTTTAGCCGTAAAATTAAAAGGCTTAAATCAAATCTAACAACATCTCAAGAATGAAGAAGTGGAGAATGGTACCCAGTGATGTCCAGGAAAGAAAAGATTTATGAAAATAAGGTGACAGATTTTTCTACAGAAATCATATTGATTTCAAGAAAGAAAAAGAGAGCTGAGGCAAGCAAGAAGCAGAGAGATGTCAGCATGTAAACTATGTTTTCTGGAGTACCTGGGAGAAGGAGACTGAGGGAATTAATTTACAGATAAATATTAATGAAATGTTTGGAAGCAATTTCAAGTCAATAGCCTTTAGTATAACCTACACACTTCAATAGATGCTATAACCAGTGAAAACACATGAGCCTGAGGAAAGTTTTGGCATTTCTGTACAGGACTTAAATATCGCCAAGAATTTCCCAGACCTGAGATCTTGAAACTCTTATAAAGGATGTTAGCCTTGTTCTAATAGGAAAAATAATGTAGAGTTTGGTCATATTTCTGACACAGCACATAGGCAACCTCTAGGGAAGTTAGAGAAGCTAAGAAACCTTTCAGATTTTTTTTTATCATTTTTATTGGATTTGTTTTACTTTACATTCAAATGACATCCCCTTTCCCGGTTCCCCCCACCCTGAAATTCCCTATCCCATCCCCTCTCCCCTGCTTCTATGAGGATGTCTCCCCAACCACCCACCCACAACTGCCTCCCTGCCCTGGCATTCCTCTACACTGGAATATTGAGCCTTCACAGGACAAAGCGCCTCCGCTCCCACTGATGCCCAACAAGACCATCCTCTGCTACATATGCAGCTGGAGCCATAGGTCCCTCCAGGTGTACTCCTTGGTTGGTGATTTAGTCACTGGGAGCTCTGGGGGGGGACGTGGTGTCTGGTTGGTTGAAATTATTGTTCTTCCTATGGCATTGCAAATCCCTTCAGCTCCTTCAGTCTTTTCTCTAACTTCTCCATTGGGGACTCCCATGCTCAATCCAATTGTTGGCTATGAGCATCTGTCTCTGTATTTGTCAGGCTCTGGCAGAGCCTCTCATGAGACAGCTATATCGGGCTCCTCTCAGAACGCACGTCTTGGCACCCACAATAGTATCTGGGTTTGGTGACCATATATGGAATGGATATACAAGAGATACTTAAGTCCTCAGATGGGGTAGTCTTTGGATAACCTTTCCTTCAGTCTCTGCTCCACACTTTATTTATGTATTTGATCCCTTAAGTATTTTGTTCCCCTTTCTAAGATGGATCAAAGCACCCACACTTTGGTCTTCCTTCTTCTTGAGCTTCATGTGCTCTATGAATTGTATCTTTGATATTTCAAGCATTCGGGCTAATATCCACTTTTCATTGAGTGAATACCATGTGTGTTCTTTTGTGATTTGGTTACCTCACTCAGGATGACATTTTCTAGTTCTATCCATTTGCCTAAAAATTTCTTGAATTCATTGTTTTTAATAGCTGAGTAATACTCCATTGTGTAAATGTACCACATTTTCTGTATCCATTCCTTTGTTGAAGGACATCTGGGTTCTTTCTGGCTTCTGGATACTATAAATAAGGCTACTACAAACACAGTGGAGCACATGTCCTTGTTATATGTTGGATCTTCTGGGTATATGCCTAGGAGTGGTATAGCTGGGTCCTCAGGTAATGCTATGTCCAATTTTCTGAGTAACCACTAGACTGATTTCCAGAATGGTTGTACCAGCTTGCAATCCCACCAACAATGGAGGAGTGTTCCTCTTTCTCCACATCCTCGCCAGCATCTACTATCACCTGAGTTATATATCTTAGCCATTCTGATTGGTGTGAGGTGGAATCTCAGTGTTGTTTTGATTTGCATTTCCCTGATGACTAAGAGTTGAACATTTCTTTAGATACTTCTTGGCCATTCACTATTCCTTAGTTGGGAATTCTTTGTTTAGCTCTGTACCTCATTTTTTATAGGGTTATTTGATTCCTTGGAGTCTAACTTCATGAGCTCTTTGTATATATTGGGCATTCGCCCTCTATTGAATGTAGGATTGGTAAAAAATCATTTCCCAATAGCTGTTTTGCCCTATTGACAGTGTCCTTTGCCTTACAGAAGCCTTGCAAGTTGAGTGACCTATTCAAGTCTACCATGCTAGGGAAATTTGTTCTTGGATTATCATCTACAAACAACAGACTTCCATTTGTGTTCCAGAAGTATTTGAAACCCCTAATACATATGTTTTTGCCTTCTATCAAAAGTTCCATTCTTCCTAAAGTTTGTTCTTAATATTGTAGAATTTAAAATAGTTGACAAGTATGTTTCTGTTGAGTGATTAATAACATCAAAGTGGAACAGATCTGATCTCACCCTGTTTCTTCAATATATAAGGATTGCAGCTAGTGTTAAAAGACAGGGACAGAAATATTGCACATCTATGATGAGTCATAGCACACACCACATAGATATTAAATGCATACCATCTACACCTGACCATTTAACTCAAGCAAGACCACTTGCTAAAAAATTTTCTCTTATCACATTGAATGCACATGTACTCAAGAACATACATCCATGTGCACACACAGAGTCATACACAGCCAACCTTCACAGAAAACAAAACTCCAGCCAGGCACTCAAATCAATTCTGTTTCATTTCATAATGCCCGATCAATTCTGTACAATCTCTGTCAGGTACATCAGCACTAAAATTATACACTAGAGCTCTCTCTGCCCAACTCATTTTCTACCCCAGCCCCTAAATAATTATTTGAGAGGAAATTAAATTATACATTATATAAAATAATTTCTTTCCCAGAAGATATCAGACTTCAGACATTTTTAAGCTGATACTATATAATAAAGTAATTGTGTAATTAGAAATACATTTGTCAAGTAGGTAATTATTATGCTTAGAACATGAAAAAAATAGTTTCTTAAAGAGAGAAATAAAAAGATGGTATTAAGAATTTTAATGGATCAAATGAAAGCTTCGAGTTTTATTGGAAAGAAATAAATGGTCTTAACGAGAATAGGTTTTATGGGCCTGGAAGTCCATTTCAAACAGGGCCAGATAATGAGTTGAGGGGAAAGTCAGACCTGAGTGAATTCTCATTATTAGCCCTCTGCAGCATCAAGTTGGGTGTTAGCCAACAGAAGCCTGTGTCTTCAGTACATCCTCGCCACCTGTTCATCCAGGATTAGAACGAGCTTCTATTGATCATGGGTGATCAACCTGTCTTCATCTTCCTTGCTACCTTAATCTAAAACATTTTATTCCTTTATCTGTGTTAGCCCAACGTCATCCTACTCAGTTCCTAGTACCTCCAGTTACTAGACTTTATTGTCCTGCCTTTCATTCAGGCAAAATTCATACAAAGTAAAACTAACCATTCTAAAATGTAAGTGCCATTCAAACTTAGCATATTTGTAATACCATGCAACCACTACATATAACAAGCTCCAAAATATTCCATCAGAAAAAATAAACCCATTAAACATTACCTGCCATCTCATTCCACACTTTATCCTCATTCTGCATCAAGAGGTAATCTGTTTTTTTCTCTTCCATATACTACATATAAATAAAATCATATTTCTAACTTTTTAAAGATTATCATATTTATTATGCTTATATACTTAGGCGTAGATATTTAATATTTATTTATTATGTGTGTAGTGATGTGAGTTAGAAATATGTGAAGTACCTGCAGAGGCCAGAAGAGGGTGTTGAATTCTCTGCAATTACAGGTACAAGGCACCCAAAGCTTGGGCCAGGATCAGAACTTGGGTCCTCTGCAAGAGCACCAAGTAGCTTAAATACAGAGCCATCTTAACAGTCCCAGTAAGTGACTCTCTGTGTGCCTTGACTGTTTTATTTAGCAAATGTTTTTGAGGCTTGTCTTCATCTTATTAATATACATTATTCTTAGGGTGAAAAAGTACCTGCTTCTAATTATTTTCATTACATACCTAAGAGAGAAATTACTAGTAATTGCTTAACTTCTCTAGGCAACAGCTTTTTAAAAATTTATCTTATTTTTTTTTTGTGTGTGTGTGTGTTTGTTTTTGTGTAGGGATGAGTGTGTGAGTAACCACCATATATGAGCAAAGCCTTCAGAATCCAACAGAAGGCATCAGGTACCTTGGGGTTAGAGTTACAGGTGTTTTGAGCCTCGCAATATATGTGCTGGGACTCAAATCCAGGTCTGCTGACAGCAGTAAGTGCTCTTAACCTCTGACCTGTCTCTCTATCCCCTGTTATAGGTTTATCACAGTCATTGTACCATATGACATTCCTACCCATAGGGATATATCCCAGTTTTGCCATATTTTGCTAACATTTACTATTTTCTGAAATTTGCATTGCTTTATAAATTACAATCTCATGTGTGAAAAAGTGATATGTCCTTGTGGTTTTCATTTGCATCGCCCTGTTCACTAATGATATTGAGCATCCTTTTCAAGTACCTACTGGACATTAGTAAATATTTGGAAATATTGATTTAAATCATTTACTCATTCAGTACTTCATTTGAGTGTGTGTGTGTGTTTGTGTGTGTGAGTGTGTGTTCTGAATGCTAGATTTGTAACACCTTATTTAGGTTCATTCCTCTCATTCTGGAAGTTGCTTTCATTTTTTCAATTGTTTCCTTTGGTGTATATAAGGCCTTTTTAGTATTGCATTGATGAAGTACAAAATTATCTATTTTTCTCTCTTTTTTATTATTTTATACTTTTTCTGTCAGATATAAGAATCTATTTCCAAACCAAAGATTATGTAAATTTGCCTCTGTGTTTAATAGATTTATGGTTCTCAGTCATTGATTCATTTTGCAGGTGCCTTTGCATGAGGTGTGAGGTAAGGAACACGCTATGGCCTATGCCCAATGTGATTCACTGCCTTAAAGTTCTACTGGAGTGCAGCCATGCTCTCTCATTTCTGCATCATTTATGACTGTGCTATGCTTTATGTATTAAGTGTTTCCCAAAGCTCACATGTTAAAGACATGGTACCCAGTTCATACATTCATTCTCAAATAATAAATTAAACCCAAAGGGCTATAGCCTAGCTATCAATGGATGCAGAATTTGATGGTATTAGGGGGGAGATGGTAGAAACTAAAAGGTTGTGTCCTAGTGTGTTCCCTGTTGTTGTGACAAAGACCAGGACCAAAGAAACTTGGGTAGGAAAAGGTTGATAAAATATTACAAGTTAGAATACAGCATGAAGGGAAGCCAGAGCAGGAGCTCATGGCAGGAACCTGAAACAGTAACTGAAGCAAAAGCCATGAAGGAATGCTCATTACTGTCTTTTCCCCTGATGTGGTCAGCCTGCTTTCTTATGCCACCTGCCTAGGGGTGGAACCACCCCAATGATTTCAGCCATCCCATCAAATATTAATAGAGAAATTTTCTTCACAGTCTCGCTTATAGACAACCCTAAGGAGGAACTTTTTTCAGTTGAGGTTTCTCATCAGGAAAGTCTTGTTTATGTGAAGTTGACAAAGAATTTATCAGGAGATGTGAAGACTACATGAAGAAAAGAGGTGGCTGAGGACTTACTTTTAAATGGTACAACTTGCTGTTGGCCTTTTCCCATCCCTCTTTCTATTTCCTGGTTGCCACTCTGACATACCTTCCCCACCAGGATGCTCTGTCTTTCTTCAGAGCCACAGTAATGAGGTCATGATCTGAAACTGCTTAAATCACAAGCCAACAAAAACCTTCCTTCCATTAAGTTGTTCGCCTCAAGAATTTTTTCACAGCCAGAAAAGATGTATATTACAATCTGCCTTAAGTTACAACAGTAGAGCTAAGCTGATACAGAGACTACATGGTACCTAAAGCCTACAGTTACCCCCTTGCTGGTTATGCAGGATTTATAATCTCTGCCTCAGGAAGACAATCATACAAATAAATATGCAGCTGTAACATAGTAACTTTAAAGCTTTTATTAAACCCCAGACTTAGGTATATTTTTATGGATTTTTGAGCCAAGACTCAAATGTAGCCCAGGCTGGCCTCAAATTCACTTTGTAGAAGAGAATGATCTTGCATTTCCAATTCTCCCCTCCACTTCCTAAATGCTGGGATTACAGGTATGTGCCACCTTGCTTTCTTTGTCTGTACTGGAAACCTGTACTTCACATATGCTAGGTGAACATTCTACCAACTGAACTACATCTACAGCTCTCTATTTGAGTTTCTTAACATTGCTTGTATATAAGTGACTCATATCAGACACCTTCTAAAATATTTATAGTAAAATATATCTTTTGGGGCAAAAGACTTCCTACAGGACATAAGGTTTTCAGTTCTTTGTCCTAAACTTTTCTGAAAGACAGAGATCTTGGACTAACTTATAATAATAATAATAATAATAATAATAATAATAATAATAATAATAATAATAACAGTGAAGAAACTTTGCTTTTTCTTAACCTTGACTTTTGCTATCATCACTGAACTTGAGACTAGCAAGAGACCTTGGAATTAACCTGAATTAATGCTGATCTAATGTTCAAGTTTCTTTCATATTTCCCAAGTGACCAGAATGCTTTTAAGTCTCCCCATTGACAGATAAAGCATATATCCAGAGTAAAACTGTCCCCTCCTGACCTGTCTTGATTGGCAGTAAATCCAAACATGTTTCAACTAGAACATAAAACAGTATGGCTCATTGTTTCCCTATATCAGTGCAATGAAGTATGTGACAACCTTGCTCTTGATAACAGGGATTCATCAAAATTACCTTATTACCTACATTTTCTCATTAAAATTTGTCAGGGACTCTAAGAGGACAGGAGTCTAATTCCTCTTGACAACTCACCCAATTCAGGTTCACAGCTGACCAATGACGAGCTGAGATCCCATGGCTTGTGTTTTCAGAAGGTTCCCCGGAAGAAAAACATAGGCAGCACATCTAAGAGAGGAAGATGCCACTCTACATCAAGATGTCTTTTCTTCTACAGCATTCTGCCTCCATGCCTATCAGCTGACAATCATCTCCATTGATGCTCCTGGCTTCAACAGAAACGGGCAAACCTCCTCTAGTATACAGTCTGATTTCAAACATTTTGAGAACACATAACTTCTTAATTTATTGGTCTTCTGCTCACCCTGCATGATCCTCATCTGCAGACATCCCTGGATAATTTCTTATAAAATAGTTATTATAGCATAATAGGCATATAATCCTAAGGGTGCAGTAGTGGCACACATACCTAGGAGTAACCAGCAGCTCCCTAATTGAACTTAAACCCTCTCACCAAGAGGAAAATCATGCTTGGAAAGATAGACAGCTACCAAGAGCTAGTGACATCATAGATAGTGGCGAGGAACCTACAATGACGACCACATCACTAAATTAGCACGTTACCTAATTGCACTATAAATATTTGTTCTTATACCCACAGATAAGAGTGACCTTTATCCCTCATCAAAGAAATTTCTCTTTGCAAAATACAGAGACTATTACAGAAAATCACAATTAATCAAAATGCAGACTTACGGATTCCAATCCAAATGAATACACTTACAAAACAACCTTCACACCTATGGCTCAGAGAACGTTAGGGAAGAGGATGAAGGAGGAGACTATAAGGGACAGAGGATCAGGGAGTTTTATGTGAGGCAATATCTCCTAGAAGAGTTACAAGCTATACCCGTAAGACCCACCAACATGACTGTCTAAACATGATCTGAGCAAGAATACAACAACAGACATACCAAAGTATATGTGGAAAGCCCATACAGCCTCAGTCTTACACAAAAACTACAGGCAACTAAGGAATGCTACGAATGGGAAAATTAGTCTTCCCCAGGAAAGAGCACACTAGTCATTTATCCAATACAAAATAGTCAGCTCTGAAAACATAAATACAAGTGACAAAACAAGCAAGTTATATTTAGAACTATATATGTCTATACTTATACACTTGTAATAACAAGTAATGAAACTGAGGTTCTCAATTAGAAATAAAGCAAGGGGAATCTAAAGGAAGGAAAGTGGAGGAGAAATGATGTAATTATAATTTCAACAATAAGAGAAACACATAATAGTGTTTGTAAGAAGGAAAGAGCAGGGAAAAAATGATAAATTATATTATGACCTGAAAAATAAAATTAAAATATGGGAAAAAACCTTTTCCTAGTTAGGGTTACCATTGCTGTGATGAAGAAACATGACCAATAGCAAATTAAGGAGAAGAGGATTTATTTGGCATACACTTCCAAATTACTATTTATCACTAAAGGATGTCATGACAAAAACTCTAACAGGGCAGGAACCTGGAGGTAGGAGCTGATGCAGAAGCCATGGAGGATACTGCTTACTGGCTTGTTTCATGTCTTTCTCAGACTGCGTTGTTATAGAACCTAAGACTAATAACATTATCAGACTAACTTAAAAAGCATGGACACAGAGTTAGTTACAAGTCTATGCGATCTTTAAGCACCCACACTATTGTAAAGTCTCACCCCATTGTGGGTGCTGCATAATAAATAGAGTTTACCCTTCTGCTAACTTTCTACAGTCATCAGTATTTATTACATACACATGCAAATTTGTCTCCAGGGAAACTTAATTTTTAAAATGTCTTTACTATGTCTCACTCTCAGGATTAGTGTTCCTGTGCATGTGGCATGTGTCTGTGTGTGTGTGTGTGTGTGTGTGTGTGGGTGTGTGTGTGTATGTGTCTCTGTGTGTCTCTGTGTGTCTGTGCACATGCATGTACTCATTTGTGCTCTTTACATAAACATACCCACCTGCACACTTGAGCACGCACGTGCGCATGCGCGCGCACACACACACACACACACACACACACACACACACACACACACACACTATCTAGCTCTCATTTCTTTAATATGGCAGTAACTATGGACACCCTAGTTTTCTGTTTTCAGGTTTCCACGTCTATCACATCCCATGACTGGCCCCTGCTGTGCCAAAGTTCCTGAAGTAACTGCTGACCTAAGACTGGGGTTTCTTCACTTACCAACTATGTAGCTTTGCACAATCATACTTCTGGCCTTATGTCTTTCCAATTGTGTCATCATTTTCTATGCCTTAATAAGATGTATATAATCAGTACCCTGATTACAGTGTGAATTAATTATAATACTTAACATAAAGTGCTAAAGAACTACAGTCAGGTACATTATTATTACTATAAGTATACTTGAAAACTACAATCAAATCTTCCCTCTAGACATCTCCACTGGGGAAAAAAAGGCTTTAATTCTATGCTGATCAAGATAAAGCATTAACGTAAGTGATCCTGCAACAAAATTTCTTTTTTTCTTATTGGAACAAGGACTTAAAATCTCAGAAAAAAATTTAAAGATGAATCACACATAAATTTGGACCCATCACACCAAATCCATCCAATTACATTCAAGCTAAGAGTTATTGCTTTCAATGTGTGTATAACCAAGAAAATGACAATATCTTTGATTTTTAAAAGCAATTATGTCTGACTTTAATCCTGATATTTAGAAAACTTCTCATTTGTGGTCCAACAAGTTCTTCTAAGTGCTCAAGCCTTTGTACAAGATAAGATGATTTGCAAAGTTAGGGATACTATGAAAACAGAATTTGAAATCCAGAGAAACAAACAAATCAGAACATTCTTTTATATATTCATATTTGTATTCCATTATTAGTTTGAAAGAAGGCAACACTAGCAGGGTACCACAGGAAATTCTTTTAGTTACTGTACAGGCAAGTTACCTCATCTATAAGGTACATAACATGAGATTCTGCTTCTTTATCTCTGCCAGTCAAATGAAAGCACTCACTCACCTAGGACTCAAAGTCAGTGTTCAGTACTTGGTAGACAGAAGTGGCGAGCAGTGAGACACTGCAGATGCAATTGTGATATGTCTAGTGTCCCTGTGAGTTTCACTATGTTGTTTAATTTAGTGAACCTATACATCAATTTCACAACTGTAAAAAAAGACAACATTAGGCACCTCACAAGGTGATGAATGACAATAAGCTAGATAGAATGTGTAAGACAGCTCAGGCACTCCAAAGTGCATGGTGACTTCTGTCATCTGCTCCACAGCAAAACACATTTCCCTTTCAAATGAATACGAGCCAGGCATTACATTCTCTACAACAACAACAAAAAAATTATTATGTTATAAAAAGGTATAAATTAGAGTTAAAACTATACCAAGAAAATTTTTCTCTCTTTAAAAAGTCATGGTGCCTTTATAAACCAGCTCCCGTGTTATGTGAATTTGTTGGCTCTCAAATCCAAGATACTGCCTTAGAAGTTGGATCTCTAACTCTCTCTGGTACTCTGCATCAAAACTGAAGCAATCAGACAAAATCCCCAGAGTAAAAGGCATGTGTGGAAGGCATCATATGAATTTGTTGAAGTACTTATTTTAGCAGATTTTTTTTTTAATTCAGGTATAAGTAGTTAAATAGTTAATGTATTCTTGTAAACGATATTTGATGACCAAATCAAAGACTGGATAAACTAAAATATATGATTTTTTGTGTAAACATGTAAGTTGACAAGCTGTGATAACGGCACTGCCCAATACTACAGCACCCCATTTTCTCTTAATCAACACTATCCCCCGGTTATGGGTGCTCGGGCTATCCTCAAAATAATGAGATTTATTTTTTCCTCTCATTGCACCACGGTATCTGGTTTTATGTAAAATAGAGCAGTAGCCTCCACTTTGTAAGTGGTGCAAAATCTACCATGTCACTGCTTCTGTGGAAGATACATTAACAGTAAGAGAATGACTTACATAGCAATGAAACCCGATGTCAATCCTATTAAAGGCTTTTGGGGAACCTAGAATGCAATTCAGGCCCATAAAATTCTGAATGGTTTGCTGATAGTCTCCCTGCCAGAGAAACTGCCTATTAGACAGTGTAAGTCTGACCCCTTTGTGCAATTTTCTGTGGCTTGCTTTCTCGTGCCCTAAAATATAAAATAAGCATTAAAAACAAAACCTCATGGGTGATTTGAGATATGTTTGGCTTCTCTTAAAATCTCTCTCATTTCACACATAATTTGGCACTGGGAGATACAGTGTAAAGCACAGGACAAGGAATCAGAGTTAGTACAGATTTCCCGCGTTCTGTTTGCCAGTGGCCTCACCATAACACCTGCTGCCTGGGTATTACTCTAATGGTCCAAATGTCCATTTACACTCAGATTGTTCCCCTGACTGGGAACTTCTTTTATACTAGTCATTGAGAATTTGATGCCAAAAAATATCATATCCTCGAAGTGTCTACATTTAAGAACTTCAGCTTCTGCTTATTACCCTTTTATGTTTATCTGTTGTGAACTGAATACAAGTTGACATGATGGCAAGTGCCAATTCACTGAATTACTGAGACTTCTACATCAAGATATATTATATTACTAAAGGGTATTGTTTCCCTAATTTCTTTTTCAGCCCATTTGTCATTTGTATAAAGGAGGGTTTTATACAAATGACAGTGTTCCTTCTGTTTCTATTTTGTGGAATATTTTCAGGAGTATTGGCATTAGCTCTTCCTTGAAGGTCTGGTAAAATTCCCCACTAAAACCATCTGGCTCTGAAATTATTTTTTCTTTTTTTTTTTTTTTTTTTTTTTTTTTTTTTTTTTGGTTGGAGGGAACCAATAATGACTGCTTCTATTTTTAGGTGTTTAAATAGTTTATGTGATCTTGACTTAAATTTAGTAAGTGATATCAGTGTAGAAAATGATCTATTTCATTAAGATTTTCCAGTAATAAATGCGTCTCCTGCTTCTCTGTCATTCTATGTTCCTCAGTTGAAAATTCTTTGTTTAGCTCTGCACCCAATATTTGATTGGGTTTTTTGATTCTCTGGAGTCTTCTTGAGTTCTTTGTATATATTGGATATTAGCCGCCTATCAGATGTAGGATTGGTAAAGATCTCTTCCCAATCTGTTGGTTGCTATTTTGTCCTACTGACAGTGTCCTTTGCCTTACAGAAGCTTTGCAATTTTATGAGGTCTCATTTGTCAATTCTTGATCTTAGAGCATAAGCCATTAATATTCTGTTCAGGAAATTTCCCCTGTAACCATGTGTTCAAGGCTACTCCCCACTTTGTCTTCTATTAGTTTCAGTGTATCTGGTTTTATGTGGTGGTCCTTGATCCACTTGGACTTTAGCTTTGTACAAAGAGATAAGAAGACATCGATTTGCATTACTCTACATGCTGACCACCAGTTGAACCAGTAACATTTGTTGAAAATGCTGTCTTTTTTCCACTGAATGGTTTTAGCTCCTTTGTCAAAGATCAAGTGACCATAGGTGTGTGGCTTCATTTCTGGGTCTTCAATTCTATTCCATTGACCTACCTGGCTGTCTCTGTACCAACACTATGCAGTTTTTATCACTATTGCTCTGGAATACAGCTTGAGGTCATGGATGGTGATTCCCCCAGAATTTCTTTTATTGTTGAGAATTGTTTTCACTATACTGGGTTTCTTGTTATTTCAAATGAATTTGGAAATTGCTCTTTCTAACTCTATAAAGAATTGAGTTGGAATTTTAATGGGGATCGCATTGAATCTGTAGATTGCTTTTAGCAAGATGGCCATTTTTACTATATTAACCCATCCTGCCAATCCATGAGCATGGGAGATCTTTCCATCTTCTGAGATCTTTGATTTCTTTCATCAGAGACTGAAGTTCTTGTCATACAAATCTTTCACTTGCTTAGTTAGAATCACACTAAGGTATTTTATGTTACTTGTGACTATTGTGAAGAGTGTCATTTCCCTAATTTCTTTCTCAGCCTTTTTCTCTTTTGAGTATAGGAAGGCTACTGATTTGTTTGAGTTAATTTTATATTCAACCATTTTGCTGAAGTTGTTTATCAGGTTTAGGAGTTCTCTGGTGGAATTGTTGGAGTCACTTAAGTATACCAAAATATCATCTGCAAACAGTGATATTTTGACTTATTTCCAGTTTGTATGCTTTAGACCTTCCTTTGTTGTCTAATTGCACTGGCTAGGACTTTGTGTACTATATTGAATAGGTAAGAAGAGAGTGGGCAGCTTTGTCTGGTCCCTAATTTTAGTGGAAATACTTCAAGTTTCTCTCCATTTAGTTTGATGTTGGCTACTAGTTTGCTGTATATTGCTTACTAAGTTTAGGTATGGGCCTTGAATTCCTGATATTTCTAAGACTTTTAAAATGAAGGGGTGTTGAATTTTCTCAAATGATTTCTTAGTATCTAATAAGATGATTATGTGGTTTGTTTTTCCTTTGACTTTGTTTATATAGTGGATTACATTGTTGGATTTCCATATATTGAACCATCCCTGCATCCCTGGGATGAAGACTACTTAATCATGATAAATGATTGTTTTGATATGTTCTTGGATTCTGTTTCCAAGAATTTTATTGAGTATTTTGTAATGACATTCATAAGGAAAATTGGCCTGAAGTTCTCTTTTTTGTTGGTTTATGTATAAGAATAATTGTGGTTTTACAACCCTGAGATTCCACCTCACACTAGATACAATGACTAAGATCAAAAACTCAGGTGACAGCAGAAGCTGGTGAGGATATGGAGAAAGAGGAACACTCCTCCATTGTTGGTGGGATTGTAAGCTGGTAAAACCACTCTGGAAATCAGTCTAGTGGTTCCTCAGAAAATTAGACATAGTATTACCTGAGGACCCAGCTATACCACTGCTGGGCGTATTTTCAAAAGACGCTCCAACATAAAGCAAGGCCACGTGCTCCACTATGTTCATAACAGCCTTATTTATAATAACCAGAAGCTGGAAAGAACCCAGATGTTCTTCAACAGAGGAATGAATACAGAAAATGTGGTACATTTACACAATGGAGTACTACACAGCTATTAAAAACAATAAATTCATGAAACTCTTAGGTAAATGGATGGAACTGGAAAATAACATCTTGAGTGAGGTAACTCAATCCCAAAAGAACAAACATGGTATGCACTCACTGATAAGTGAATATTAGCCCCAAAGCTCAAAATACCACAAATACAATTCACAGACTACATGAAGCTCAAGAAGAAGGAAGACCAAAGTGTGGGTGCTTCGGTTCTTCTTAGAAGAGGGGAAAAAAATACTCACAGGAGGAAATATGGAGACTGTACTGAGCACCAGGTCCCCAATGGAGGAGTTAGAAAAAGGACTGAAGGAGCACCCTCATAGAAGGAGGGGGAGGGGAAATGGGATAGAAAATATACCATTTGAAATGTAAATAAAGAAAATATCCAATAAAAAAATTTTTAAATTTTTTTCCAATTTTCTCGAGTACAGGCTTTTGAAGTAAGACTTAATGAGACTTTGAATTCTCTCAGTATCATTTGTTATATCTCCCTTTTCCTTACTGGTTTTGTTTGTTTGGATACTGTCTCTGTCTCTTGGTTACTTTGAATTCTCTTAGTATCATTTGTTATGTCTCCCTTTTCCTTACTGGTTTTGTTTGGATACTGTCTCTCTGTCTCTTGGTTACTTTGAATTCTCTTAGTATCATTTGTTATATCTCCCTTTTCCTTACTGGTTTTGTTTGTTTGGATACTGTCTCTCTGTCTCTTGGTTACTTTAGCTAAAGGTTTGTCTATTTTGTTGGTTTTCTTAAAGAACCAGCTCTTGGTATCGTTGATTCTTTGCATTGTTTTGTTTCTAACAGATAGATTTCAGCCCTAATTTTGATTATTTCCTGCCGTCTACTCCTCTTTGGTGTGCTTGCTTCTTTTTCCACCTATGGCTTTTAGGTATAATTTTACATTGCTGCTATGAGAACTTTTTAATTTCTTTATGGGGCATTCAGTGCTATGAACTTTCTTCTTAGTACTGTTTTCATTGTGCCCCAATAATTTGGGTATATTATACCTTCATTGTCATTGAATTGTAGAAAGTCTTTACTGTCTTTATTTCTTCCCTGACCTAGAGATTATTGAGTAGAGAGTTGTTCAATTTCCATGAGTGTTTAGGCTTGCTTATGTTTTTATTATTCTTGGAGTCTAGCTTTAATCCAAGGTGATCTGATAAAATAAAAGGTGTTATTTCCATTTTCTTGTATCTGTTGAGGCTTGCTTTGTGACTTACAATATGATCAATTTTGGAGAAGGATGCTCAGAAGAAGGTATATTCTATTGCGCTCTATTTTTCCTTTTTTGATTAATTTTAGTTGGATATCTATAGATATTAGAATGGCTACTCCATCTTGCTTCTTGGGTCCATTTGCTTGAAAAAACATTTTCTAGCCCTTTACTCTGAGATAATTTCTATTTTTATTGCTGCGATGTTTCTTGTATGCAGCAGAATGGTGTGTTTTTTTTTTTAATTTATTCTGTTAGCCTATGTCTTTTTATTGGAGAATTGAGTCCATTGATGTTGAGACATATTGATGATCAGTGATTTTATTTCCTGTTATTTTGATGTTGTTGTTCTTATTGTTGTCGCTGCTGGTGGTGGTATGTGTGTGTGTTCTGTGAGACTCTGTGTGTGTACATGTTTGTGTATGCTTTCCTTGTTTTTGCTGGTATGAAATTATTTATTTCCTATGTCTTCTTGGATGTAGTTATCCTCCTTGGGTTGAAGGTTTTTTGTAGTATTTTTTGTAGGGATGAATTTTTGAACAGATATTGTTTGCATTTGAATTTGTCTTGAAATACCTTGTTTTCTGCAACTAGAGTGATTGAAAGTTTTGCTGGGTGCAGTAGTCTAGGCTGGGACCTGTGGTTTTTTTTATAGGTTGCAGATTATCTGTCCAGATCCTTCTTGCTTTCTGAGTCTCACTTTCAGAGTCTCGCTTTCAGAGTCTGATGAATGTGGAAGGAGAGGTGGCATGAGAATGGAGGTCCTCCTGGGATAGCAGGCTGTTCATAGCAGCTGGGATTGCTCTAGAGGAGTCAGCAAGTAAGGAAGGTGGATGGGGGAAGGTAAGCTAACCTGACAACCCCTTAGTACACACCTTTAATCTCAAACAATGTAGATAAGGTAAGTTTGTAGAAGGAAGCATCCATGTTTGAAAGTGATATCTAATTGAGGGGCAGACAAGGTGATGAATCAGAGAAAGATTTGACAGAATGAGCCAGAGATAGAATACACCCAACTCACAGGAAAACAGACTGGAAATGGAGGCTATTTATAAGCAGTGTAAGAAGAGAGAGAGAACAGTTAGGTCAATCAGTTCTGATAAGACAGTGGAGTTGAATTTAGTTTAGTCAGGCAGCACAGGAGGCAATACAATGGAGTTAAATTCAATTTTATTCAGTTAATGCAGCAGAGACAGTAGGAACCAGAGAAAATAAAGAAGAAACCAGAAAATTAAAGCAAATTGCCAGAGTTAGTTTGAGGCCAAGCCAAGCACTTCAGGGAGAAGCTGAGAGAAGTCAGATTATCAGTCAGCTTGTAGAAGAGTTTGAGCCACAAGACCTGAATTAAGCTAGCCAGAGTTCAGAAAGAGCTAGAAAAGGCAAGCTTATTCAACAATAAGCCTCAGATACAACAATTGGGTTAATACAATATGGGTGAATAAAGATATATTGACACATTATTTTAATAAAACCAGTTAGCATCTCCGTCACCTCAAATCCTTAACTATAATTGATTAGGTCAGTCTTTTTAATTCTATTCATTCTAATAGTTGCATAAGTACTCTTATTGAACAATTATGCTAATAATTTATACATATTTATTTTAGCTATTCATCTCAAGAAGAGACCTTTTGAATTATTGACCTGATTTTTGTTGTTTCTTTTTATCAGTATTCGTTTTGGAGAGTTTTATACATGTTCTGAATAAAAGTTCACTATCACATGTATAATTTTTATAAACCTTTCTCCAGTTTATTTTTCCTTTTATTTATTCTTTTAGTAATATCATTTAAAAACCAAGAGTGTTTTTATCATTTAAAATTTTTGAATCAGTGCAATTATTGCTTCCTTTATAAGTCTTTAAGTATTTTTATATTTCTTCTGTGTACAAATAAATGAATATATATAAATACTGTAACACAAATAAATATGCCGTTATAACATTTTCTACTTGAGCCTAGCTAACAAATTACCCCAAAATTATGAGCAAATTGCTTATCAATTTAGCAACATTCCAAAAGACTACTGCCATTTAACACTTCAAAGTGTTCACAAATATAAATACATTTTCAGGGCAGAAACAATTTAAGAAGCCACAATGTTCTTTAGCCTTTCTCTGAAAATACTAAATAACAAACACATCAGTATACTACCTGTAGGTTTTTATTTTCCTGGCTAGGAAAGTACAATTAACTCCCTCAGGGGAGGCCAGGAAAATCAAAATTAAGATTTTTTTCATCTCCACATTTATTACATTCAGTAACTACATAAATCAGAAGTAACTACAACCATAAGAATAAATGCATTAAGAATATCCTTTATATTTTTAACAGTCTTTCCAAATTATAAGAACCCTGAGCAAAAAGAGAAATAAGCAGACATGATTTCTGTCCATGAAGAGTTTTGTCTGATGAGAGATATATGTATATGGATAAGGTCTATTATCATTTCTTTGAAAAATAAGTAAAGTTCAGTATTTTGCCAAATTATACAATTTAGGGAGGAAAAAAGTATAGCTATAACACAAATAAACAATTTAAAGTTGTTTCTATAGCTGAACCTTGACAAGAAACTGATGATGATGATGATGATGATGATGGTAACAATGATGATGATTTGGAGATGTTAAATTACAGATAGTATTTTCCCAATATTTGTCACTTTATTTGTGTTTAAAACTAATGTACTGCAAAATAGGTACTATGACATTTGTAAATCAAAAACTGTTTTGTTGTGCCAGTTCTTTTCAACAATAAATATCTGATACTAATAAATAATCAATAGTTTTAAGTTTATGATTATTTTTCAATTTTAATTTAATTTATTAAGTATATTTTGTCAGCTTAGCAATTTTATTAATTTTATTTAATTGTGCTTTTTATATTGGGTTTTTGTTTGTTATTGTGAGAAAACTTTAGGTTGAGTGGGTAGAGCAGAAAAGAAGATCTCGAAGAACTTAGGGGAGGGAAAGAATATAATCAGAATATATTTAAATTTAAAATTATTTTAAGTAGTAAAAATACAGTAAAATATGACAAATCAAAATGTCAAACATTACTTTCTTACTAGATTCATTATTTGATTTCATTTTAGTTCACTCAAAATAGTTATCTCAAACTCAAAGTTTGCATATTTAAGACATGCATTAGGCATAGCTTGGGGAGCCACAAGGGAGATGGGTAGGAAGGACTGTAGAAGCCAGAGGGATTGAGTATACCAGAAGAAGATGGCCCAGAGAATAAACTAACCAGGGCTCACAGAGGCTTGCACAGACACTGAAGCTGAATGGGTATGAGCTAGGTCCTCTGTACATATGTTACAGTTGTGTAGCATGCTGTTTTTGTGGGACTCTTAAGAGTAGTGGTGGAGATTGTCTCTGTCTCTTTTGTTTGCTCTCAGGACTCTTCCTCCTTCTGGGTTACTTTGTCCAGCTTTGATATGAGGGTATATGTCTAGTGGTACTTGTTATGCCATGTTTGGTTGATATTCCTGGAAGACCTGCTCTTTTGTGAATGGAAAGAGAGAAGGAGTGGATCTCCAGGAGATGGGAGGTGTCAGGAAGGGACTGAGAGGTGTAGATGAAGGGACAACTACATTCAGGAGATATATATATATATGAAGGATTTAATATATATATATATATATATATATATATATATATATATATGAAGGATTTAAAAACAAAATTCTAACCACATATGAATTATTGATAAAAATAAAACCTTAATAATGCTGTAAGATATAATATGCAAATATTAAAACAACATTTAAAAGGAAATTAGAAAATGATTTAACATTTTTCACTCTCATATTTTATATTACAAATAATTTTTGTTTTTAGTTTAAAATTGAGCCTATAAAAATGTTTCAACTATTCAATGTGAGTACCATTCTCTCACAATTTTGGTCCACTGATGTGACATTCTAAAAGAATTTTCTTTACCTGCTTTTCTGCTTCTTTTTGTTCAGATAAAGGTGTTTGAATATATGTGTGGGTAAATGAGTGAATGTGCACAAATGATTATGTGTATATGAAGAACTCCATGTGAGTGTCTGAGTATGAAGGTGAGTGTGTATGGGGATATGTGAGTGTATGAATGAGTGTGTATATACTGAGTGTGTGTGTACTAATGAGTGTGTGTACAAGAATGAATGTGTGTATACTAGTGAGTATGTATGTATGAATGAATATGTGTGTGTGTGTGTATGTATAAAGATGAGTGTGTGTGAGAGTGTATGTATGAACGACTATATGCATTTCTTTTTCATGTGTTTATGTTTGTATGCATATGTGTATGTGTGCATTTTGTGTTTCTGTATGTATATGTGTTTACATATATGTAATTACATGTTTTTTTTCATGTATTTTTCCTAGGCACACTAAATTTTGCTTTATTTTTACAATCTCAAATATAAACAAACTATTAAAATTTTCATGGTTTATTTTCCCAAGCAGACAGAGAGCCTCTCCACAGCACCTCTGGCCTCATTCATTAGGTGCTGAAGAACTGTTTCCAGAAAATGAAAACTGACTGCAACATTTCACCAGCATAAAGATCAATCAATAAAAATAAAAGGGTACTTAGAGAATGTCTCTCTTTAACAAGAGAGACAGGTATTATCACCAGTTAAAGGCTCACAAGCAAAGAATATGAATATTTTTAATGCTAAATGTAAAAAAACATTTCACTCTGTCCAACTCACAAAATTATCCTTTATGCTATATTTTAGACATTTTATATCTTTGGGTTTTTTTACTTGGGTTTATAAACAATTTTTAATTAATTTTATAAGTAATAGGTGAAACAGGTTGACTTTTTCACATATAAATATATAAGCATCTGATGAGATTTGTTGAAAAGAAAATCCTTTCCCTACTAATCATCTTTAAAACTGTTTTACTGGTTACCCTATCACATATGATGACTGCTATCTGACATCATTTAAAATCGGAGAACAAGGAACGTTCCTGCTATTCTGTATTAAGTGGAAATCAGAGTCTAGTTTTCAAATCTTTTTTTTTTCTACTCTAAATGAACCTTATAAATTTAGTTATCATTATTTCCATATTTTACACTTGTAAACTGAAGTTTGGGAGGTTAATTTACTTGATTTTTCAGAGTTAATGCAGTGATTGAATAAGAAAAGACTTATAAAACACACTATTATATATGAAATTATAATCACATAACTAATCATAAATAAGAAGTTTAAATCCATTGTGACTATCTGTTAAATTATCTCTATTACCACAACAACTACCTTCAGTTAATATATCAATACACATCAATGATTTCTCCAATATCCATCAATACTGTTCCATGCAAACTCATTTTTATTTCCTCTTCAGAGCACTTTAGAGAGGGTTTTCCTGACCTAATCAGGGACCCATTGGTACCCTCAGCATCAGCCTGATTGCTCTCCACAGCATCTCTGGCCTCATTCATTAGGTGCTGAAGAACTGTTTCCAGAAAATGAAAACTGACTGCAACATTTCACCAGCATAAAGATCAATCAATAAAAATAAAAGGGTACTTAGAGAATGAAGATTTATGGAAATTATAAATAAATATATGTTTTAGGTATTTCATGTTTATCCTCCTGCTGGAACAAGTGAGTTAATGTAAAGCAAACAACCAGTGTCGGTTAAAAGAAGAATCTATTGGGAAAATAAGAATTTGTTCAGTGTTTGCCATAGAAAGAGGGAATCTATTGCTTGTGAATGAAATTGAATGAACAGAAACATAATTTGTTCTTATTAAACTGTTCTCCAAAGATTTGCTTCTGTTTACAAAACCATGCAGGAGTGAAGTGTTTTCTTCTCATCCTTGAAACTGCTTCGACAGCAATCTGTTGACATACAAGGATATCAGGGGCTTATATCAGAACATGATTTGCTTATGTGGGATATCACCAGCATTAAAACTGCTCAGAGTTGAGCCCCAAGATGTCTCTATTAAAATTTGAAGCCTAATCCTACGTGTTTCTGTGAGTCAAGGAATAAATAAGAAGCTTAAAATCTCAGAGTTAAAAATGAAGATGTTTGTTACAGTGTAAACTTCTCTCTCTCTCTCTCTCTCTCTCTCTCTCTCTCTCCATACTTTCAAGACAAGTTTTATCTTATCCAGTCCTATGAAGGTTTAGGCCTTGTCTTAGGCTATGTTCTGTTGAGCACTAGGAAGTCTGTTCTTTTCTAAGGGGAAATGGAGGAGCAGTGGATACTGGGGAGATGGGAGAGGAGAACTATGAGAAGGGGAGAGAGGAGAAGCTGTTGTTGGGATGTATTTTGTGAGAGAAGAATAGGAAAAAGGAAAAGGAAATAGTTTCTTCCTGACATTTCTGAATGCCCACTACACTACCATGCCTACTAACTCCACCCAAACTCTCCTAAATGGACTATATGTGATCTCTATGGCACTAAGCAAATGAACATGTGTCAATTATCTCACAACTTGACTCATGGAATAATTGAAATGACTGTTCCACTAAGACAATGTATTTCCCAGCTGTACATACGGTGGCTCCTCCATCCTCACTGGAAAGGTTTCCTTTCCCTTCATTTTATTTTTTAAAACATGGTTTTGCTAAGACAGGCCTTTTCCTAATGATCCTCCTGCCTTAACCTTGTTGTTGTTGCTGCTGTTGAAAATAGATTTTTCTCTCATACAATGCATTCTCACCACAGTTTTCTCTCCCCTCCTCCAAGTCCTCACTTCCCCTGACAAGACACATCTCTTTATGGCTCCCTTTAGAAAAAAGCATGCCTCCAACAGACAAACACAACACAACATAACACAACACAACACAACACAGTACTGAGGTTAGACAAGGCAAAATAACAGAGTAAAAGAGTCCGGAGAGCAGGCAAAAGAGTCAGAGATCCAACGGTTCCAACTGTTAGGAGTCCCACAAAACAAGCTAACAGCCATAATATACATGAAGCAGACCTAGTGCCAACTCATGTGGTCCTGTGCCTGCTGCTTCAGTCTCTGTGAGCCAGTATGCACCTTGTTTGGTTGATTCAGGCCGTGTCCTCCATTTCCTCTGACTCTACAATTTTTCCTCCTTCTCTTCCTCTGGATTCTCTGAGCTCCAAAGGAGAAACGAAATGGACACTTCCAATTTAGACTCTCCCTCTACAAAATGTCTAACAGTGGGTCTTTGCATTTGCTTTCATCTGGGGCTGGAGGAAGCCTTTCTGTTAATGCCTGGAGAAGGTACTAAGAGTACAGCAGATTATCATTAGGAAGCATTTCATTCATCTTTTCTTAAGACCTGTCATATTTGGTTCTGCCGTACAACTCTGGGCTAGCTAGTCACTGGTTCCTGGCCATCCAAGCAGTTTCAGGCATGGACTCATTCTTGTGGGATGGGCCTTAAAGCAAATCAGACATTGGTTGGACACTCCCACAATGCTGAGCCACCATTGCCCCAGTACATCTTGCAGGCAGGACAGAATATAGGTCAAAGTTTTATGGCTGGAATAGTGTCCAGGTTTCTATTTCCACAGCCTTCAGAGTACCTTCCTGTGCCAAAGAGACTAGAGCACCAGGGGGGAAGGCTCCAAACAGGCACTGATTTGACCTGTCTACTTTCAAAAAGTTGTGTGGATGTTATGCTTAGCAATGGCAATATCCATTTACAAAGTGCAATCTCTGTCCTAACATCAACCTATGTTGTTTGGGGATCTCATAGGATTCCTTCAGCCGGCAACTAAACCAAAGTTAACTCACTCTCACCAATAAGAGATGTCCCTGGCAACAGGACAAGTTGCAAATATGAACTCATAGTGACTAGAACAACATGCACAAGGCTAGAAATAGTTTCACCTGATGTCCGTGGACATGGCTCACACTGCCATCTCTGGAGAGTGGATCCCCATAACTCATGTTCTCCATCATATGTGCAGAGTGAGCTGGTAGTCAGATAGTCAACTGTAAACCAGGAGGCCTGAGTCCAGTCTAAGCTCTGCCTTTCTTAAGCTTTATGACCTTGAACCTAAAGGATTGGTACTGAGATAAGGAGATCTCTGACCTTACTGGTAACATACATTAATATGCTCTATAAATCCTGCCCACAGGAAAGATCAGTCTTCAAGTATGCTTTCAGTCTAAACAAATTTAGATAGACAGCATCAACCGCAACTTAATATTTTGAATAACTCTCATGTTTCATCCTTTGAAAATGTCCCAAGACATTGTTTCCCATAACTGAGTTTTACGACTCTTTGTATAAGGGCAGATACGAGCATATTCCTGGAAATTCCAAGTGTATGAAAGTGTACACAGTTGACTTTCACTTGGGGATGCTTTGAGTTTGCTCCTTGGCTCTGAAAACTTTATAAGAATGTTCTAATACAGGCAATCAGTCATCAAATAAGAAAGTGCTCAACAAAGAAAGAAAAGTATGAATACATCCCTGGTTAGTATTTTCTCAGACTCAAGGCTTCAGTAAGTCCACTATCATCTCCCCCACCCCGAGTTCACCTCCTATAGCACTTGCCTTTAGAACCAGTTAGCATATAATTCTCCCTCATTTTTGTATTTGTGAGATGCTAAGGATTATATGGCCACTATGTGTGTGTTTCATTGTCTCACCATTTATAAATCATGTAGTTGAAGATAACTTTGTTTAAATTTTCATGAATAGCAACTGTAAAATATTAAACCCCTGAGGCAATGCCCTCCATAGTGTAGAGTCCTGTGCAACTGTTAAAAGCCAGAAAACTACCTCTGCCCTGAACTCACAGGTGTTAATGAAGCCAAACAAGGTCAATGGTTCCTGGACCATCCAAACTGCTCACATCCTGTATCTCTAAAAAAAAAAGCATCATTGTTGTGGCTAATAAATAGAACAGAGTTGAACTGCAGACATGGCTTAAGAAAAGGAGAAGCAATCTATGCTTTTGGGAGGCTCTACATTGACCTAAAGTCAGACTTGGAAAACCAAAGGGAAATTTTTGAATGCTTCTTTCACATTATTAAAAATATATTATCAAAAAAGTACATTAAAATAAATAACGAGGGAGTGTCAGACATGCATGCTTTCACATAAAGCTGACGCTTTTTAAAAAACAGTAACTCAGAAGTGAGAACAGGGAGCATCTTATTTCTTCACATTAGCTCTCCTAGATGGAACCCTGCCCAGCATAAAGGCTATCAATTTTTTCATGAGCAATATCCTCTTTTGTTCCAGAGAGTGATGAAAACAAAGAAAAGCAACCCCCTTAAATGCCTCAGCAACATACTCATGTGCGTGAGGGACATTCCCTGACCACAGGAAGACCCTTGATGGATTTTGCTGGAGTCTACAGATTACCAAACTCATCCAGATGGGGCTTTGAAAAGCAGCCCCACAGAATTGAGTGGGAGGACACTCTCTGGAAAGCACCCCAGCTTCACACAGAAAGACCTATGGACAAAATTGTGCTTCCGCATTTATGGGACTTCCCTAGAGGCAGGAAACCTACTAAGCCATCTGGAGCTACAGTACACCCAGTGTTCATGGCATGAGGCCTCGCTGGACATGCTCTGCCTTTACATTTCTGAAAACTCAATAATGGTTTAAAGCTGGGGATTTTTCTTTGTGTGATTTTAAGAATGTTTTTAATTGAAATAGAACTGCATCACTTTCCATCTTTCCTGTCCATCTTCCAGCTCCTCCCAGCTAGCTTCCCTCAAACCCTCAAACAACCCTTCCCCCACCCTTCCTCTCACAAGTTGGTAGCTTCTGTTCTTTAATTATTATTCACACACGCACACACACACACACACACAATTGTTTGTATGTAAATGCTTTTAGGATTGGCCACGTTAAAGGGACTCAGTTTTCATTTAAGACAACTTGGTTTTTGAGAGAACAGAGAAAATGTGATAGATATGCAGAATGGAATTTTAATCAAGCATAAAGAAAAAATTGCATTTTCAGGTGAATAATAAAAATGGAAATTATTATGTAAAGGGAAGTAATCCAGACTCAGAAAGACAAATGTTTTCTCTCATATGTGCATACTAGATTTTATATATGTATGTGTACATATGTAAATTGATGTGCGATGTGCGTGTCAATATGTAGATGGTGTGAGTATAGCTTATGAAATTAAACAGGAAATTATGGAAGGCAGGAAGAGATCACTAATGGTGGATAGAAAAACAGAAAAGATTGAAGAATACACGTGAAACTACCAGGGACTCTGGAAGAAAGAAAGACAACATATTTTTCTCATATATATACATTTGTATATACATATACATATATATATGTATATACATATATATACATTCTCATATATATACAAATGTATATATATGAGAAAAATGCTAGATGTGCTAAGTTTATGCCATCCTAATTATATAATTTTAATTTTACCTCTTTAAAGACTCAATCTCCAAATACAGTCATATTCTGTGATTCTTGGAATTAGAACTTCACCACATGAGTTCCAAGACACACAAACTAAACCATGACATAGAATAATAGAATAATGGGAAAAAGTAGTTTCAGAAAAGCTGTCTTCTTGATTTGTCCTACATGTGTCTAAAATCCAGACCTATAGAAAGGTAAAGTTTCAGAACCAAAAGAAAAAAAAATTAACTTTCTGTAATTTTACCTTCAGCACATCATCAGCGCATGGATTAGCATGACCCTCCTTGTCTGCTCATCAGCAGAAGGAACTGAAGTGTAAAAGAACAAACAGCCTTACAGCCTTGATAGCAGGGGAGCCCAGGAATCACCTTATGTCACATGAAATGTTCCTGGGTCCTTGATTTGAGAAAATATACTGACGATATTAAGGTTCCCATCACTCAGTGTAGACCGGGCAATGCTAAAATACTGCCTTCCTCCAAAAACTAATGCACAAGCTGATAGATTTTCTGTCCTAAAGACATAATAAATCTGCTGATGCCACACTCCAAAGAGAAGGTTAAGCAGGTGCACTGGAATCGCTTGCAGATGAACCCTCATAATGCCCTTCCCTTGTGTGTGCTTCACAGTAGCAGCTGCAAAGAAGAGACAGCCTTTTCTTAAGACACAGATGGCTGCCAAGCTGCCTCTGTTGAAGCCCCTTCTGCCTCCTGAATTGACAATGAGCTTTTGTGAACTCTCTACTCCAAGGAAACCCCACTTCACAAGCTCTTACTTCCCCTTTGCACATAAATGTTATGAATATGCATTCAATGCCACAGATAAGTAGTTCATTCTACCTTCATTCCTTGCCTACAAACCTCAGGACTGCAAGAGCCATATACGTCGCATCTTCCTTTAAGATTCTCACCAATTAGGCTAAAAACCAAGAAGACAAGCCTTGGGAAGAGACAGTGGCACTGTAGCTCAGAGTGAGTAATGCTCATGATAAATGATGAGAGTTTCAGATTTTAGCAAAGAGTTTCTTAATGAGCCTCAGTGAGTGGATGTCAAACAAATTTGGAGATAGGTGGGTAGATAGAAGATAGAAAGATGATAGATAGATAGATAGATAGATAGATAGATAGATAGATAGATGAGAGATAGATGAGAAATAGATGATGATGATAGACAGATGATAGATAGATAGATAGATAGATGATAGATAGATAAGAGATAGATGAGAAATAGATGATGATGATAGACAGATGATAGATAGATAGATAGATAGATAGATAGATAGATAGATAGATAGATGAGAGATAGATAGATGAGAGATAGATAGATGAGAGATAGATATAGATCATAGATAAATGATGATAGAGAGATCACAGATAGATGATAGATAGATAATCATAGATAAATGAAGATAGACAGATAATAATGATTGATAGATAGATGATAGATAGATAGATAGATAGATAATAGATGGTAATAGATAAATGATAGATGTAGATAGATCATAGATAGATGATGACAGATGATGATGATGATAGATAGATAGATAGATAGATAGATAGATAGATAGATGACAGATAGATGAGAAATAGATGATGATGATAGACAGATGATAGATAGATAGATAAATGAGAGATAGATAGATAGATAGATAGATAGATAGATAGATAGATAGATATAGATCATAGATAAATGATGATAGAGAGATAATTATGACTGATAGATAGATGATAGATATATTAGATAGATAGATAGATAGATAGATAGATAGATAGATAGATAGATAGATGATAGATAATATAATAGATGGTAATAGATAAATGATAGATGTAGATAGATCATAGATAGATGATGACAGATGATGATGATGATGAAGATAGATAGATAGATAGATAGATAGATAGATAGATAGATAGATGATAGACAGACAGACAGACAGACAGACAGACAGACAGACAGACAGACAGAAGGACAGTATATAGATTATAGAACAACACATGCCTACTACACTGGTATGCTCTCAGAATCAAAACATCTCAGACTTCACTTCCTGGTCTTTTTTGTCTCTTGAATAACTTATGCATCAGCTCTAAGCCTCTAGAGATTTCATTTTCTTATCCATAATGAAAATGACAAATAATCATAATAATCTCATAGCAGGTTAAGATACAAAATGTGGCCCTGCTACAGATAACAGGGAGCCAAAGGCACATAATAGACACATGTCACATGATGCTGTGAATAGTGTTCTCCCTCCTATATCCAAATCACTTTGTTTATATTTCAAGGCTCACAACACTTGTATTCAATCTTACTGACATGACTTTTCCTATATTTCCCCTCCTCTCTTATTTACTGTGCCCAATTATAATTTGCAAGCTTTTCTGTGACAAACATTTCCTGGAGAATTGTTACACATGTCTATTCAACCCAGGTAGGGAGCCTTATCAGACCAAAGTAAGGATAGCACCAATATACAGCTTTGTCGGTAGCCGACATTAGAAGATGGCGCCGACTGCCTGCCTGTCTCTTCAGATTTTTCTGGTAAACAGTTATTCTGCACATGCATCTGCATGATTCTGGTGTGTGCCCCTCCAGAGTGGGCATATGCTAATGAGGTACTGTAGCCTTAGCCAATCCTTACATTGGCAACATCTGCTTCTCTATATAAGCAGCACCCTCCGGCTGCACGGGGTCCTCCATAGTATTATTATTAGTTCCTGCAATAAAGGCTGATGAGATGTGTCTGCTTGCTGGCCAAGTTGGGCGCAACACAGCTTGGTAAACCAATGAATTTGTGCTTACAGTATGATTGAGAGGTTACTTACAGGAGCAGAGATGAGACACCTGAATCACAAAGCCCACTAGAGCATGGGTGACCTCAACACAAGCTAGGAAACCTGGAGCACACTGCACTGTAAAAAAACATTTGGAGAGTGTCACATTCCTAAAGAACCTGGTCTAAACCTTTTCCAGGAAGTTCTTCTTTTCTCTGCTTCTTCTAGGCAGCTGGTCTTAACTCAGAGTCCTGGCTTGTCTCTGATGTTTGGATTGTCTGAGAGAAACTCTCAGGAACATTATTGCTTACTGTTTCAGTGAGGGGCCTAGTGAATCCAATAGGTTTCAGGGATTTCCTGAAGCTATTTTGAGTTGTATACTGTCCTGTATAAAGACCTCTCCTGCAGGATGGGATGTTTCACTTGTGGAGAAAACTCTTACACAACTAAATACCATTACATACTCTGTCTCAATTCAAAAGAACACAGCGTCTTTGGGATAGCAAATATGCGTGACTCATCTATGAATCCAGCTCAGAAATGTGTCAGCACCTTGTTGACCAAAGGATTTCAGCACAAATTGGCAACTAACAGCAAATTCACAGCTCCTTACGGCAATGAGCACAGGTAGCCATGGACAAGGAGCTTGTCAACACTGGAGTTTTTGCCTTGATGGATGTAGCCTACCTTATTTGGATGGCATATCAATAGCTGGAAGTTTCACTTTGGCAGGCAAACAGTGATCAACACAAGAGCTCATAAAGCTGGCCTCTGAATCCAAACAACTGTACATCAGCCAAACTTCAAATAGCATACAACACAGCTAACTTTGATTCGAGCCCCTTCATGTGGTACTTCATTGATCCTTTCTCAAGGAATCCTACAGAGGCAGAAGCAAGCCAGATGCTGTTTATTCTGGGGGAAAAGGGAAATAAAGAAGAAAAGGAAAGGAAAGAGAAAATGTAGCCCATGAAATAGTGACACCTAAATTGACAAGATGAAAGTGTAAAAGAGTCCCCTTCTTTATAAGCTGACATTTTTTTTTAACCTAAGCATAGTGTGGTTGGATACTTACTGCTTCCCTCACATAAAAATTCTAAATAGTTAATAAAAATTACATGTATCTTGTCACTTATCTTCAGAGGTATTTAGATATAGATTAGCTGACTCAAATGAGAGAGGTAAGTTTAAGTTTTAAGACACTGTGAGATTGCATTGCAAAGTAGGTGTACTGTCTCTCACTGCCAGGAGCTAGTCCTGGGTTTTTAATGCCCCACCCTACTATCAGCAATTCTTAGAAAATCTATTACTTACAGATGTCATTTTACAGATGTGTCATCAGTTTTACTACACTTCTTCAATAGTCATCTTTCCGCATGCTTTTTTTACTGTTATTATTATTATTGCTGCTGTTGTTATTATTGTATTTTTACTATTTAGAATAATTTTTATTTACTTTTCCATTTATTTATTCAGTTTACATCCTGGTCACTGACCCTCCTTCTGGTCCCCCCCTCACATGAGGCCAGAGAAGGGAATCCTGTTGGGGAAAGAATTTCACAGACAGGCAACCACCTTAGGGACAGTCCCCAGTCCAGTTGCTGGGGGACCCATATGAAGATTGAGCTGCACATCTGCTGCATATGAGCAGGGAGCCTAGGTCCAGCCAGGGTGTGCTCTTTGGTTGGTGGTTAGTCTCTGAGAGCCCACAAGGGTCAAGTTTAGTTGACTATGTTGGTCTTCCTGTGGCGTTTCTATCCCCTTCAGGGCCCTCAATTCTTCCCCAGAAGTTCTGTAGAACTTGCTGGGCTTCCCAGTAGGTAAACATCTGAAGACAGTGGCTGTTCCTCCTCCAGAATCCTTCAGCAGCCAAGAGTACAGCAGGGAAGGGTATGAGAGCTATGAGCCCTCTTCTTCATAGATGTCCATACAAGGAAATTGGACTAGCACAAATAAAAATGGTGTGTCTATGAACTCATGGAGACTTGAATAGCATGCACTGGGTCTGCACAGGTCCAAGGCAGATATAGTCCCAGCACTGAGGGGAAGTAGAGACATGCATTCATCCCTAACCCAGAAGCTATTTCCAAATAATAGACACTCACAATAGAAACTTTAGTTTTCCCCAAGGAGTCTCACTAGGGCAGGCCTCATGTTCATCAGTAGATGTCATTTGGTGATAATTTTGTGAATGTTCTTGTTTTGTTTTGTTTGTTTTTGTTTTGTTTGTAGCACAATGCTTTGTCTGAGTATGCTTTCCCTAAACATCTTTGACTTATATATCATGTTTTCAGGTTTTGTGTTTTATGGGATTTCTGTGTGGGAATGTATCTCTGCATCTATATGTGTTTCTAATTTGTTTTATTTAGCTATTTTTTTCTTTAACAACATGTTGGCATCCAAAGTACGTGGCTTGGAACTGGAAACGGACCCCCCCCCCCGCCAGGCAGAGTTATTAAATTAACAGGCTGTCAAGCCAAGGAGAGGTAAGATTCTGCACAGAGCCTTACCAACCTAAGATATAAGTGCATTGCTTTTGATAATGCATATTCCACGATGGGTAAGAAAGGCATTATTGTCAGAACAACCTAAGACAGGCTCAATCTTGTTTATGAAATAAAAAAGGGGGGAAAGGCTCTTTGGGGCTGTTTGGCAAGAATCTGACATGGGCCAAGGACACGGAAATGGGCTGCTTGGCAGAAATATGACATTATGCTAGAACAAAGAAGTAATTTCAGGCAGGAATCTAAATCTTAGGCTAGAAAAAATCTTCAGACATGAAATTGATCTTGGGCTAGGACAGGGAATTTAGCTCAGATATTTTGCTCATCCTGATAAGCCCTTAGAAACAGTAATCATGGGAGTGTTCACAGAACTTTGTTTATTGACTTGCTTGTTCTTTGACTATTTGTATTTACTGTCTTGCTTGTTCCTTGACTATTTGCATCTATTGTATTGCTAGTTCCTCAACCTAGAACTGACCTTTATACTTGCATGTAATTAAAACAGTGTAAAAGTGAAAAGGAAGAGGAGGGATGGAATAGGGGGTTTCTAGGGAGGTGAAATGGGGAAAGTGAATGGCATCTGAGATGTAAATAAACAAAATATCAAATTAAAAAACCCAAAGGGCAAGAGTTAGGCATGTATGTCTTTACCAGAATAAAGGCACTTTGCCCTCTAGAACATTGCTATTATGACAAAATTTTTTCCAGTGAAATGAGTCATTCTTTAGTTATAGTCTTTTTGACTTAGAATTTAATAATTTAACCTTGTTATTAGCTTAATAGTATAGGAATATGACTCCAAATTAAATAACAAAATCCATGAGAAATAAAAAAGAAAGAAAACGCAAGCAGCCTGTGTATTTTTCTTAAATTAATTCATGGAACATTAACTATTCCGATGCACACATTTACCTCAATCAGTATATTAATATTTTATGGTCATCCTCTCTTTACCACATCCCAACCCTGTTCATTCTGTATACATTTTTCTACAATTCCTCAAAGTTTAACTGATTGGTTCCATTTAAATTTTAGTATTTTAAATATTATTGAAAAGCTGCATCAGTTATTTTAAAATGTTACTATTTGTTTGCAAATCAATTCACCTGTGCTCTGTGATGGAGAACTAATGACTCTGAATGCTACAGTTTTTACTTCTCAGGTGGCTTTAAATTCCATGAGCCTTGAGTACTCATTTTAAACTAAAATATGGAAGAGGTGAGGCCTGTCTGTCCCTTTCTGCATGTCTGCCCATCCTACAGGTGTTCTCCTATCCTTACTGCAACAACAGTCCTTCCCCAGGCAATAGAATTTACAACCACTAACAATTTGGGGTTTTGTTCCTTCAAAAGTAATAGCCTTTATTGAAAGATGATCTATCCATAGAAGTCTAAATCCAAATTCCATGGAGTTAACATATGATCTGAGATGCCAATAGAAAATAAAAAATGCCTCTCAGAGTTTGGAGCTTGGTCCAAAATTTCCTGGGGTATCAGCTAGAGTTACATTGGGCCACCTTCTTGGAGGAAGTCTGTCCTTTGCGAAAGCATTTTTAAATTTCTTTAAAACTCAAACTTGTTTCTCTGTGCCCCAAGCCTGAGGAAGGCCCACATTGTACTTTAACGTTCTATTTTTGGTCCTTCAACATTATACTCAATTTAATACATTTAATTCTTCCTTTTGCCATATTTACTATGATTTATCTGCTCCTGACCAGACTCTGGGTCTGATACTACCTTAGTACCAAGAATAATCTCAGAAAAACAAACCTCAAAAACAAGATTAATGAATTCATCTAGTTGTATCCTTGGCTATAAACAATATACTGAGTTCTTGCCAACTTGAAATGAGAAAACAGTAATCCTGGCATATTGGGTATTGTGATTAATTAAATTGTCACCTATGGTTGATTGTGATAAAATGTCTAAAGACACTTGTGGAACCAAATGCTTTCTCTTGATGTAAATGGGCTAGAATGTTTTATTATTACATGGGAGACCATGAAAAACACAAGTGACAAGCTTGGGCCCTTAAACTCTTAGTCTAATTAACAAAGCACAAGAGATTCTCCACATGTCACTGAAGAATCTTTTTATTTCACTGAAAGTTACTGTCAAAATTCAAGCATATCAGTCTTAGAGTCAAGAACAATTGACTTCCCAGACTCTCTAGAGCTGACATACCAAGGCTTGAGGGAAAAAAAAAGGAAGTACTGAATCTTCAAAAAAACAAAGGTTTCTGTTTTTTTGTTGTAGTACTTCTGTATCTGTCAGTCACTAACTTCGGAGTAAGCACAAACTTGAAATATGAGTTTTCAGACAGGAAACATTAACTTGGAATATTTACATAGAGAAAATGGAAAATTGCAATGGATCTTCACATAATTACATGTGAAAGTTAGTTAAAGAAAAAATATCTCCCTGGCCTCTTTATGAAGCAAATAATATGTCCGCTGAACTTGACTTGAGGCAAGTTTGTTGGAATGTAAGTGTGCACTGAACAGTGAAATATTAGATGCGGTTGAGCTTATGACCCTGTATGTAGTACTAACTTATTCTTTCTGCCAAGTCTCTACTGCTATGGCTCAGGAATCTGTAAAGGCGACCAATCTTCACACTCATCACCTGATCTTGCTATGGACTGACACATTTTTAAATGTTTTAAAATGAGTTATATATTCCAGTAAAAGTTACAGTAATTTGAGGTATAAATCATGATGGTGGTGGATCTTGGCATCATTTCTTATACCTTTAAAATGCTGTTTCCTCATTACCTCCAGGACTCAGTTTATTACCCTACTTGTGGATGAAAGACCTTCTGTGCTGCATTTGACAGATAAAATTTATTTACATAGCATCTAATTATGAGTTAACACCTGTGATGAAAATCTCTTCCTGGACCAAAATACTTTCACCTCAATCTTGCCTGTGATGTCAAGAATGTTTTATGTTAATATGAAACATCTCCCAAAAAGATCATAAATTGAGAACTAGTGAGAACAGTACAAGCTGGTGGAATGTTTGAAATGTTATTAGATTGTAGAGGCTCTCTTTTACCGAGTGGTATGACTCACTGATGAAGTTATGATTTTATGGCACTGATACTGGTAGAAACTAAGAGAAGAGGATGACTAGAGAAAAGAGGTCACACAGAGTGAGCCATTACAGAATTTTTTTGTTCTCATTCCCTTCTTCTGTCTGTTTCCCAACCACTATGAGACAACCAGATTTTGATTCTGTAGCTTTCCACTATGATATTCTGCCCTACCATAGATCCCAAACCACTGGAATCAGCTGAGCATGTACTGAACACTCTGAAATGGTAAACTGTAAATGTTGCTTTTACTTGCTCAGATAATGGGATAAGATGAGATACGTAGGCAAGCTGTGTGAATGCATGCCTTGTGCTGAGTCCAGAGCATTTCCTTTTCTGTCCTAACTTTCCCTAGGACTAGGGTTAGAAGCTCCTAGTCTTTATAAAATCTAGTCTTCCAAGCTGAGTGATTCAATCCAGCTTCTCTTGGTTTCTGAATGAATTGCTCTGCTTAGACTCATACTAACTTAGGCAATCTGTTCTAATCATTTGGCTCCTTCTTAATCTCTGGTTCATTCTGTCTTCATGTGTATCTAGCCTGTTCTCTCTGCAACATGTCTCTGTAACACTGTCCCAGTAAAACTGTCATACACACAAACCACATACTTCATTCCACACACCTCACACCGTGCATCACACACAGCACACAGCACGCCGCTCCCCCCCCCTCTCTCCCTCCCTCACTGCTCTTAAGTCGTTTCTCTTTCCTGTGCTGTTCTTGTGTGAAGTGACTGTATCCTATCTCTGACTCACTCTGTCAAATCTTTCTCTGTTTCAACACTTTGTCTGCTTCTCAATTAGACTTCACTTTCAAACATAGCTTTTTCAAACAACTTTAGCTTCACTGTTAGGGATTAATGGTGTATAGTAAGGGTGTACCTGCATTTCAGCCAGATCACACTGTAATCTAGGATGTATCTGCAATGGATCATATAATCCTTGAAGGTATTTGGATGTGATCCCATGCCAGAGCAGCAATGTTGCTGAGTTAAAATTTCTCTATGGTAAACTAAAATAAATTTTCTTCTCTCTTTTGCACTGGGTTTTTTTTTCTCACATACTTTTTTTTTTTCACAATGAGGGGAAAATATCTGTAATCTAAAAATGAACTGTGAGGCTATCAAGTATATGGCCAAATGACATTTTCTTTCATAATTTCTCACCCATCTCTTATAATTCATTATGTTTGTTGGTAATGTATTGGTTTAATGAGCACTGTGAATAATCCATAAGATAGCCACAGTATAAAATTATGACAACTTCCATATAGCTGGTATGTAATGAAGCTAAACTATTAACTCAGATTTTCAAACTTCTACTAACAAAGCCCTTTCTAGTTCACTGTATTAGAGATCCTAGATTTTTAGAGCAAACTTTCATAATTAAGTCTCCTGACTCTGGAATATAATAAGGCTGTGAACAGTGGCTGTGGCTAAGTAAGGACAGGATGGTAAGATTCATATTGAAACCACAAGACTGAAGAAACCATAAAGGGCTTAATAAAAGAATGGCCTGGTCAGATTTATTCACGAGGTGATAACACTGTTGAGAAAGGGACAAGTTAAATGAGAACTAGTTAAATGAGAGAGACAAATTGTGGCTGTCCTCGTCACGACCTCGCCAGCAAGAACGGACTCAGACAAACAGGATCCTTCTACAGCAGGCTTTATTGCAGCCGGAATGGAAGGGAAGACCCCGATAGGAAAGGGAGACGTCCTTAAATACCTATTAGGTCTGCGTGTTGGCATGTACCTCTGTGATTGGCTAGCAGAGCTCAGGAGATATGACGTCTCGGGATGCGTCACATGTAGGCTGGTTCAAGGGACTCTGAGCATGCTCTGAGCACTTGTTTACTAGTTAAGCGGGATGAGTCCGGGCTGATGTTGGCGCCATCTTCCAATGGCGGCTGTGTGATAGTGCATGATGACGTTGGCACACCACACGCAATGACGTTGGCGCACCACAACAAATGTTGTGAGAAAACAGAACCTAATGTAGGATTCTAGAAAGAAATCATATATTCCGAAAAGTTGTGAGGTATGAAAACTGAATTAGAGGCTAACTGAAGGATGGTAAAGTAAATAAAAGAGGGGGTTAAGGGCAACTTCCAAGGTTTCCAAATAGGAGTATGTAAAATGGATGCAAAAAGAACCAACTGAGTAAAGTGGACTGCGTGAGAAGATCACTTCTGTTGTAAACAAATTAAGTCTCAAGTGTCTGTTTCAGGTATTTGTTCTAAAACAGTCCACCACTGTTTATCTCTGCCATCAGTACATTATGAGGGCTGGTAATCATTCAAGATACTGAATTAGGCACACTTGCAAATTTCTTTAATCCTATCATAAGAGAGGCAGAAGCAGGAAGATATTGTGAGTTCTAGGCCAGCATTTTCTACATAATAAGCCAGAGCAACACAGAGAAATCCTGTCTTAGAGAGAGAGAGAGAGAGAGAGAGAGAGAGAGAGAGAGAGAGAGAGAAAGAGAGAGAAAGAGAGAAAGGAAAAAAAGAAACATAGGTGATAGATGATTGATAAACAGATTGATACTAGGTAGATAGATGATAGATAGATAGATAGACATAGATGCATAAATACATACATAAATACATAGATTCATTAACAGTCAATTTAAATACATATCCACTCAAGCCATTGGATGTGTGCTCTACTTTTCATTCAGTTGATAAACAATTGTTTAATTTTTATTTTCTTTATAGTCTCTATAACTACAATCACTGTAACTCTAAAAATCAGTCTCATAATAAAGTTCAATGTTTCTTCTACATTGTAGTACTTCTTGAAACATTAAGTGGAACAATAATGAGGAAATTACAGTAAATATAAAGAACACTATAAAGCTAAATTTTTCATCACTAGAATTAAATATAAGCAAGCCCAGAGATTGTCTTTATTGAACTGAATATAATATTTTAGTAAAGATAAAGGCTCAGAAAAATCAGGACACAAAGACCAAAAATCTAAAATGTGTAATTTTAGGATCATCTCTTGACCAAAGAAGAAATACAGTCTATGGAGAGGATGCACGGGACACATAGATGATCAAGAAAATCCCCAAAGTGAAGGCATTTACTCCTAAGAAGGAGATGGTTCCCTAACAAAGGCAAAATCACAGTTGACTGAGTGGTTTGTAACATTCTGAAAAATGGAGTCAACCTAAAATACAGATTTTTCAAAGGAAGATTCAAATTAAGAGCATCAACAGACAGAAAAACAGCATCAAGATGCATCTTTGCAGTTCCTTCTGCTGTATGAGAAGCTCTTGGAAGATAGATACATAGATAGATAGATAGATAGATAGATAGATAGATAGATAGATAGATAGATAGATGATAGATAGGATAGAGATGATACATACATACATACATACATACATACATACATACATACATAGATTGATACATAGATACACAAATACATAGATACATAGATACATAGATAGATACCTCTCCAAGGTTCTGAAAGCACTTATCAATGTTTCTATATGTATCAGACAATAAGAATGGTGCCTGCACCTGTTTCTTGTTCTCCCGCACTAGCTGTTGGTTTGTTGGCATTGCATTTATTATTTTGGTTACCAACACCTCATTTTCCTTTGCAGTGCTTCCTTTCTCCTAAGTACTATTCCTATCCTTTGAGGAAGAGAAGGTACAAATAATTCTAACTAGCTGTTAGGAACGTCTTTGCAAATCAGACATAGCAAAGTAGAGCATCTAATCCAGTGTCTACCAGTAATTAGTCCAGCATAGTTTTCTTTATTCTAATCAGCCATGACAGTAGCATACTAAAGACACTTGTCCCTCGTCAAGAATGGCAAGAATCAAGTTATCTCTAGTTTGTTTTTGTTCGTTTCCAATGAGTTTGGATTCAATCCTGGACCTTATGGCCATTTTGTCACCAGATAGAGTGAGCATGTCTGAAAACTAGATCATCACAAAGGAAACTATAGCTAAGCAGACAGGACTGAGAATGTTGTTTCTAGTGTCGTGTGAAAGCACAATCACTAGTGTACATTTCCAGTAACATGAATCGTTTATTCATATGTTTTCCAGTTATTCTTGTCGTTCTTGTTTAACCCAATTTTACTGTTGTTTTTCTGCTCACTTAAAAGATTCCTGACTGATGCTGCCCTAAACACACACAACTCAACCGTCCATTTGTTAGCTTTCCTCACACTTTTTTTCATCTATCTGAGAAAAGCCCACATCTCTAAGAAGGTTGCTCCACAGCCTAACCAAAGTTGGTGGCCTTTTACTGTCTGACAGCTAATCTGCTTCTTTGCATATCAGTTATTTTGCTGCTCAGCACATATATTATATACAACATATAACAATGCTGATGTAAAGGGAATGGTGCTTCAGAAGTCAAGGTTCTCTGCTGTGGTTATGAAGCAAACATGACTTCCCTTTGGACTGTAATTCTGAATCCTGAACAGGGTGTATCATTTAGCCCCTCAGAAAACTTCTTTCTGGGCATGGGTTATTCTGATATATTTCTGTTAAAAGCTGTGATTCATCTATCTAAATAAAAGCACAAACATTATTTGGGAAAAATGACAATTTTGAATGAGAAAATATAACTACTAATGGAGATACTGATTAATTGGTCAAAAAACATTTTTATAATTGCTTTAAAACCAAACTCCTATAAGAGTATCAGAAACTATTAATTACTCAACCAATACAGTCACCGTGAAGGGTAATTACTAGGGAATTATGACTAATACCAGTTCCCAAGTAACAGTCAATCTCTGGTTTCCTTCCATTACATTACTTACCTCAGATTTTAACTTTCTCTAAAATCTGACTCTTCTGCTTATATTTCTCACATTTGTCTAATAAAAGCAGTAAATGTGACTTTCTGGGGAAAAGTGAAGAGACCAGTAAAGCGAAAGGACACTGGAAATGAGTAACTGATAATTCACCTATATTAATTCAGTGCTCTGCAATAAAATCAACATTCTTTCACTTTGCAGAAAGGGTAACAACAATAATACACACATCTATACACACTAAGTGAGGCCTTGTGCTCCACTGAGGCAGAAACGAAAAACCAAAACACAAAAGCTCCCAATGCACACCACTGGTTTGAGGAAAATATTGGAGTTAACACAAACAAGTTTGACTTATCTGAAATATTAAGTAACACAAACTGAATTTTCTGTGAGTGTATAGCATGCATATAGTCAGAAAATAAGCATTTTTATCTTTCTAATATTACAATATTGGGATGGATAAATTTTATAAAAGCACAAAAACCTCGTCTGCAATAGAAATCAATGGATGTCTAAATCTGATACCACAGTAGTGGTGCAGTTGAACTATGACCTAGAAATGTAGCTGGACATGATGGAACATGTAGTGAAGTCAACAGAGGCAGAAGAGTAGTGCAAACTAAAGGTCAGTCTCTCTTTCATAGTAATTCCAGGCTAGCCAGCATTGCATAGTGAAACCCTATCTCAGAAAAATATAAAGAGACAATGAAAAGAAAAAGAAGGAAAAAGAATTAGAGATATAAGCAATACAAACTATAAAATCACCTAATAAATTCAAAGAACATAAATTTATTCCAAAGAAAAAACTTGAAATCATGAAATGAGGTTACAGGTAGTTGCTATGGTTTTAAAATCAGAAAGAGAAAATGAAGGACATATTGAAATCTAAAATAACTAATTCTCAATGTAGAAGCAGGTCAAATTATCTTCCTAAGCTTATGACTATATAAATGTAAACCAAGAGGCACATCAATTCTTTTTCAAGGCTAGTTTCTCTTCTTGCTGGTGATGCTTTTAGAGGATGTCCACAAATCAATCCAAATATAAAATGGACTCCATGAAAAAATGATAATAGGTAGACTAGTTCCTCTTCTCACTGCTCTTATAAAATATCAGATGTGCAAATCAAGGGGAAGGTTTTCTTTTGAGTGTTTTGAGAAGCTGTGATATCATGAGCTTCATCACATCTGGATGAAGGAAGGAGCAAACGATCTGAAGTAGGATGTGCTATGAATGTTAAGGCTCACCCACTATATGATCCACTGCCTCCAGATAGACTCCACCTCCTAAAGGTGCTACACCTCCCCTAACTGTGCCACTGATTGTAAATCAACTGTTCCCTTTCACATTCAAACCATAGCAAAAGGTAATGTACTGCATATTAGAAAAATGTTGCTCTTGAATTAACCTTTGATAAGTAAAACAGGAGCAATCCCTGTGCTCAGGGTCCTCTCTCTAAAGAATGTTGTCTTAAAGAACAAGGAGAATACAACTCTAGCTCAAATGGCTGTCTGCTATCTGCTGAGACATCAGGCATAATGCTGTAACACGATAGCAAACCTCTATGCAGATTCAAAAGGAATGTTTTGGTCTAATTTGTATACAGTGGTGAGGAGGGGGCAAAGCAGCTCAGGTGATAGGTAAACAGTGTTGTCTTAGAAATGGCAGGTGACTGGTGCATCTGTGGCACTTCTCCAGCAGTGGTCTGAAGAATAGCTAACTGGTAGAGAATGGAGATATTACTTGAATCTAGGTTATACACATTTTCAGCTCTGTACCTCAGCTATAAAGTGCCATCTTTCCCTCTGTTCTTTGTTGAAAAATAGATTCCAGAAATCTATTCTGTTCCCTTTAGTTAACTGCAACAAAATATCCTACTGAGAAATGTCCTCCAGATTCTCCCTGTGGTCTTGAATGCTCAAGTTCTTCCTTTGTAAATCAATTCATACATTTATAGGGGAAAAAATCTTTATTATAATCAGTATTTTCACCAATAATAAGATAATAAAAATAGTCTTACTGTGGTTTGAATAAGAATGCCCAATAGACTCATGTTTAAATACAGTTAGTGAAAGTCTTTGGAAAGAATTAGGAGATGTGGCCTTGTTAAAGGAAGTGTGCCCCTGGGTACATCCTGTTCCCCTAACTGGACTGCATTGTCTGGCCTTGATGGGAGAGGATGTGCCTAGTACTGCAGTGACTATGTGTGCCAGAGTAGGTTGATGCCCAGTGGGGGCCCTCCTCCTTCCCAGAGGAGAGGGGAGAGATGATAGTGGTGTGTCTGTGTGAGAGAGGACTGGGATGAGAAGGGGGTGCAATCAGAAAATGTTTAAAAATTTCCCCAAAAAGAAGATCCTAAAAAAGTAATTATTCGATTGGAAAGGAATCACATATATAATCTCTAATTTTAATTTAAAAATATTATAAGGGTGTGTGTGTGTGTGTGTTTGTGTGTGTGTGTGATATGCATACATTATCATCCATAATGGCATACATGTGAAAGTCAGAGAATGACATTGTGGAGTTGGTTCTCTCCTTCTTCCTCTATGTGGTTTCCAGGGATCAAACTCAGATGACCTAGGCATAGCAAGCATATTTACACTCTACCAACTCACTAGCCCCGTAACCTCTAAACTTAAAATTTTTATTTTTATTATCATAGTTATTTTCTTACAATTTCTCATAGGTACTGAAGTCTATAATCACTTATGTTAGAGTGATTCATGCCCTTTCCAAATAGACTTTTACATTTATAAAACTTTTAAACTTGTAGAAAAACAAAACACAACTAAAACTTCAAATTCCTTTATCATGCAGAAATTGCTATAAGGAATAAACCTTTTGGTATCTGCACACTGTGCTATATGCTGTATCTAATCCTTCAGGAAAGTCTTTAATAAACACATTATTTTTAAAAACTCATTCAGAACCAGATAATTAAGACAAGAACATGTGCATGAATAAAGTGTGTGCACCAAGTGACAGCACTGTGTCTAGTCCACTGATGTCTCTTTGACATGGCTCAGCGTGGTATCTTCCACAGTGTGAGCTCAATCAATGTTTTGTGAAATCAGAACTCCTACTGTTGAGTCATTTAAATGGGGTGTAAAGGCGAGTACAGTAAAACAGAGCTGCCTTTCACCTAGGTGACAAACAATCACATCAATCTGTGTACTTCTTCATGGAATCTGTTCAATGCTACTTTCAAGTTTTAACCCGTGGCTGGCAGACAAAGAATGAATGGGCTTTGACAGTAACCTTAGTTAGGGGTCCAGCCTGTTATTCTTGCACACAAGGGCCAATGTCAGGTTGCATAGCTACACACACCCTAATAATCAGTATCTTCACCTGCTGATCAATGCGTCTACCTATGGAAGCATTCACCACGTCATCATTATTGGCCTCTACTCCAATGTCACTACTCTTCCTTTCCACTATAATGCCCCCACTATTCCCTTGTACAATGTAACAGAATCAAATGAAATGTCTGCTCTTTAACACGAGAAGCCTTAGAGGTCATCTGCACAAGGGTTACCATCTAGCTGTTCTATCTCACCCCTCACTGACTGGGTAAGTATAATTTTAGTTTTAGTTTAGTTTGAACCTTATCCGAGAGGGAACGAGCCATCCTTCGCACTGTTAGGTTGAAATTTGGAACTCTTCATCTTTCTGCTCAATCAAATCCATGATCCTCTGAGTTGGGAGGAAAGAAAGAATACAAGCAGTGTGGCAATTGGCTCTGGGCTACCACGACTGTAGTTTGGAAATGCAGTTGAGACTCTGCACATGCTAGGAAAAGCTGAGTCAACTTTCTTTAAGGATGCCACCCTGAGACACTTTCTGTATCCAAGTGGATGGTCTTATGCCATACATATCCTGCCAGTACCAAATGAACTCAGATTGAAAAGGAGCAAATGAAGATAGGAGAGAAAAAGTGCTGGCAGGGTGTTAGAGAGGAACTGGAAGGAAAGAATGGCAGTAGAGTTGAACAAGGTATTTCATGTATCTATAAAACACTCAAACACCAAGAACTATGTCCTCATTCACTTACCTAAGTATGCATTTGATGCTGCATGATACCTTGTTGAGGATTTACAATAGTAGGATAGCCACATAAGGTAAATCATAGCTTGAGTGATGACTTGTCTTCAAGATACTCTCTCTAATTGGGAAGAAACAGACACCGGGTAACTATAACAACAAGATAGGTTCTGTAAGGGAGAGAGGCACAAGGCACAACCCAACAGTGGAAAGAAAGGCTGGTGCAGATTCAAGGCCCAGGAGTAATGGTCAACACAAATGGATTCTATGTGGTTTAGTTTTAGTTTTGTTTCAGTGGTTTTAGTTTTTATTTTATTTATTTATTTAATTAGCATTACTGGTTTTTAGTTCGGCTTGATTTGGTTTGGTTTGGGGCTGTTGGTTTTACTTATTTTGTTAGGTGTTTATTTGCTTTAATTTTTGGTTCATTTGTTAATTTTGCTTGTTATGGGGAAAAAGAAAGAACATGAAGCTGGGTGGGGAGGTAGTAAGGATCTCTGTGGATTTGGAGGAGGGAAAAGACTATGATCAAAATAATGAAAATTTTTAATTAAAAACATAATATAAAAAGTTCCTAACCTCATGGGGAGAAATGGCCACTTTCTGATCACAGAAAATAACATTCACTATTCTGTACTTTCAAACTCACACTAGTTGACCAGTGAATGGTTGCAACAGTTGACACACTACTGAAAACTAAAAAAGTAACATGAGTCATATTGCTCAGCCTTCCTGGCCAAACATTAACCATTCCCTGAGAACTCTCTCACTTCTGAAATTATTTTATTCTCAGCTTACTCACTTCCTAAACCCTGTAACTAAAATCCTCATGGCTTTACTCAAAGAGACTGTGTGCATAAAGTGCTCAAACTGAACGCTGCAGATCCCAGGCTCCCCTGTGGATACTAACCTGACTATTTACTTCCGTAATGCTGTCATCAACCCTTGTCATTGGAACTTTTCTCTTCCAAGGATGACTCATTTGAGGCTGCAGAGAGTCATGTGACTGGAGGCCACAGGCCAGAATAAGTGGCATGGGGAAATAAAAGAAAACTATTTCCTGCTGGAGAAACACTTGAATACCTTCCCTAGATCTAAACCGGTAGTTCTCAACCTGTGGGTAGCAGCTCCTTTGGAGGGTCATTCAATCCTTTCACAGAGGTCACCCATGACCACTGGAAATAACAGATATTTACATTTTGACTCATAGCAGTAGGAAAATTACAGTTATAAAGAAGCAATGAAAATAGGTTTATGGGTTTTGGGGGAGAGGGGTTCACCAAACAGGAGGAACTGCATTAAAGAGTCACAGCATTACCAAGGTTGAGAACCATGGACCTAGACCATCCGTCACATAGAAAATGCCCTGCAGATTTACCTAAGTCATTTTGCTCTTCTTCCTTTTTCATACAGTAGAACTCAATCACAATATGGTGTCTTCTCTCAAGAACTTTTTGCAACATATTTCCACTCTAATCTCTCTAATATATTCATACACTAGCTTTCTCCAGGCCACATCCCCTGAAGTGCACTGTCTATGCAGTGGCTCTTAAATTTCTCTGAAATCCTCAGGTCCCAGTCATCAGACACTTGATGGCCCAACTGTGTGCTTTCCTCCTAGAACAAATCTTAACACCTATTGCTTAGCAATTTAGCAGTGTTGTACATCAGCATCCTTCAGCAGCAGGCCTAATAGCTCTTTCACTGTGCTAATTTCCACCTGAACAGGCCATTATGCTATCCTACAGATGGAAGCACCCACTACAGGGCAGCCACAGCAAGTCCCAAGTTTTACCATTGTCTTATCATATGCCAGAGCAGAGACAAGACCTCACTCACTCTTATGTCCTCAGAAAATCACAACTTAATTCAAACAAAGTAAACAGCAGTCTCTCCAGTTCAGGAGACGTCTGTAGAAAACGAGCATGTCCTACCGTGACTGGCTACTTCTCTGTAAGCACTGGGAGATGGTAGGCTTGAGGGGAAACGATCTGTGCTCACCCCACTAACCAAAAAAGAGCAAATGAACATAAAGTGGAGCAGATGGAAACTAATGGGAGAAATATTCAAACCATTGCAGCCCAGTGATTAGGTCCCTCAAATAGCTGAACCTGAAACAAATGAAGTCAAATACGTTTGCGCTTTATTACCAATTACTTATATTAAAATCGCTTCCGTAAATGACTTAACTCCTTTTGTTTGTAGAAAATGTTAATATTTCTCATCCCACAGACTGAAGCAAAGCATTTTGTAAGCATTAAAATAATTGTGGTTTTCATGACGGCAAATCACAAGAACAATGAACACAGGGTGAACGTTCTGTGCAACCCTGCCCTGACACATGGTGACCCACTTAGAAGCAAAACAATTTTAAATCCATCACCAAGAGGCCTCTAATTTGACTAGACACAATTTCTCCTTCTCAATTTCTCCTCTCGGAAACACTTTCAAAATAGACTAGAATAAGCTTAGATTTTATATTATTAGCCTGCTATATATGGCCAAGAGTCACTCTTTCCTATTTTATTTAAAAAAAAAATGGTATCTTCTCTCTTGTCCTAGCTTAGTGTGAAAAGTATCCCATGAGCTCACATGTGTTTGGAACATGTGCCCAGGTGGTGGCATTGTTTGTAAAGGTTTCAGGATTATTAGAGAGTGGAGCCTCACTGGAGACAGACCTTGGGGATTTTCAACCCGGCCCTACTTCCTGTTTACTCTATTTCCTGAGTGCAGATGCAACTGGATCTATCAGCCTCCTGCTCTTGGCCTCCATGCTTTCTTTGCTTCCTGCCAAGTATTCCCAGCCATCCTGAAGCAACCCCTTAACTATAAACCAGAATAAAGTCCTTATTCTCTCCTTTTTTTAATTGGATATTACATTTACATTTCAGATTTTATTCCCTTACCCAATTCCCTCCCACCCAGGAACCCCCTATCCCATCCCCCCTCCCCCTGCTTCTATGAGGATGTGTCCTCACCTATCCCCCACTCCCACCTCCCCACCCTCAAATTTCCCCCCACTCGGTGTTTAGCCTTAATCCTTGTTCTATTAAGTCACTTTTCTTTGCTTGTTTTTCCATGGCAACAATAAACATAATGAATACATTTCCAGACCCTTCTTCAATGTCATACAGCTAACAACCTGGGATCGGACTCTACTGTATTCCAGAGCGCAAGTCTGAAACAGTGACTAAAATCCAGACCTTTCCAGACTTCATTCGATATAACTAACACATAAAAGAACCACGGAACAGACAGTAGAGGCCAATCAAGGCAGGTACCAGTGGGTCCAGCTGCCCTGTGTGAAACAAAGTTGAGTTTACTCTTCAGAAGAACCAGATGAGATTTCTAATTACTAGTGATATTTCTATGAATTTCTGCCAGCAGCAGTTTCTCAGTCTAATACACCCTAATGAAACATCTTTCTCTGCATTCCCCACTACTACTACTGGGTTTTCTCCTCAGCTTTTGTGTACTGTGAGGTACAGAAAGACTCAAATAAGAAACAGTGTATGTAACTAGCTTCCTGCAGTCTAGATGAGAGTTTAATGTACACATTAGTTGCTGGTGAACAACCATATGCTTCTGAACAGTTTCATTATTGCTAGAATCAAGGAAAACAAAAAGCCTTTGCAAATACTGTCAGTCCGTACAGAAAAGGCAACATATTTCCTTACACGGGGACCACATACGTTTCCTATAGCCTGAAGCCTACAAGGCGTGCCTTCAATTTGTTTGAGATTAGTTAACCTCCTTTCTGGCAATTTTGGGGGACATGCATGGTTGGCCAAGTATAACATTTTTGTTATTGTTATAAAATTGTTGCTCAAATAACATATTTACTTATTTGTTTATTTCTTAAAGAAAAAAAGCCATATTCATTAGATGACACTATGCTTCTCCATTCAAAGCGAGAAATAAATTGTCCATCTCACACTATCTACTATTTATCTTCTTGTTTCATTTATTATTCAAGAATATTCAGCAATATTTCCAATTGCTCACGACAAAACTCCATATAGAAACTGATCTGCTTTGCCAAGGCTTGGTCTAATGTGGATCTCTACATGCAAATCTAATGAGTAAAATGAGTCCTTTCTCTGTGATAGCATGTTTCTCTTTATCATGCAGTGCCCATGAGAATTTCTCTTTGCTAGAGTCCTACAGACAGCAACAGAAGAAACACACCACACAGCCAGAGAAGAGCTGCTCAAGTTCCAACCAGTAGTTTTCAGATGTGGAAAAGGAAGCAGGAATTCTTTGAGGTGCGTTATCCACAAGACTAAGTATCCACATTAGAGTTACTGAGAGGTAGAGACTGAAATAGCCAACAGTATTGTACCCATTGAAAAATATAAAATAATTGTACCATTCTATCCTTTTCCTAACAGATTATACAATGATCCTAAAATTCCACAGCTGATATCACTACATGGCCAAGCTACAGTAATCTTATTTATGCATTTTAAATATTTTACTTTCTTGAATATTTGGGTTCATTTATCTCCTTAATGTCCAGGCCCATTCATGTATTAATTTAGAAATTTTATATAACATCTGGACACATATAGGGGATCTGATTCTCCATGTACATATCTTAATTGAAAAAGTGGTACCCAACCCATTAGGATGGCAGGCTGTACCCAGAGGCCTGGTGGACCCATTTTCTCATCTGCATCCTCACTTACCAATAACAGAAGCAGAATGCAGTTGAGCGTTTGAAATCTGAGAAGGTAAAAGATGTCTGGTCTTTGTATCTGTGAAGAAACACAGCTACCCTGCCTCTATCACAATTCTCTATATACATCTGATTTTTACTGTTACCTTTCTCTTCTCATCTATTTTGATACCGCCTCTGTTTCCTAGCCAGCCAGGCGGGACGTTATTGCATCTTTTTGTGTGTGTCTTGCATTTTAATGTATCCTATCCTAAACACTGGCTCTGCTCTCCTCTAAATATCCTCATTACCTGCCGAGTAAAGACTGTACTTGGTACCTCTTGTGGACTGTTAGGATGGCCCATCATCCCTGTTTCTATACCCCTTTCTTCACCCCATTCAGGGGGCCCTGGTCAAAGCCAGATTTAATATATTATTCTCAAACCCACATCTTCCTATGTTTGCTCTCACGCACTGGCTCCTGCCCTGTATTGGAGTGTCGTGGGGCAGAGTTGTGAGAAACACTGACAAAACAAAGAGATGGCTGGAGTGGGCATCCTGACTCTGCCATGTCTTAGTCACATGCCTTTCACTGGGATATTTCAGCACCCTGTGCCTCTGTTTCCCTGTTTGTTTTATGAGAGTGTTAGTGATATATTCCTCTTAGAAGTGTTAAAAATGTCTTTGTGAAACTGCTTCTTAGTAAGTTCCCACAAAAACCTTCAGATGCCCTCAGTTCTAACCATTATTTATCTTTAAATTCTAGACTAACCATCTCCTTTAGAAACCCCGCTGTCTTACCTCAACAGCACTCTCTTTGAGATTCACCCTTCTAGGTGTTTTTTATGGAAATTGTCTCTACAATATTTTGAATGAAATAGATTTGACTCTACTATTAGACTGCCTAAAAAATAAAGGTGTTTTGCATCCAAGATAGGACTCAACTCATAGTAGGTATTTTAATGGTTAATGGATTGATTTATGTCATCACAAAACTAGAAGATAGAATACACTTAGTTCACTCATTGAAGTTTTCAATCAAACTGAGGAAGAACGGTAAAAATGTAAATTACATCGTAGCATTTTATGCCGAGGGAGTATAATTCAATTTTAATCCATGAAGGTTAAATAAAATTTTAGTCTTGTGTCTCATATCCAATTCAGTCTTATACTGAACATCTTCATTCTCAGACAAGACTAAAAATTTAAAATGGCAAAAGAAGACAAGAAACTTTGCATTCTTTGTACAAGGATATAGAAATTACACATTTCATTCATGCTTTTGAAAATATTTGGCAATCCTAATGAGCAAAGACTAGAGCAAAAGGAGCAATTTTAGTATCCAAATGCGTGTCACTCCCCAGACCCCGATTTGCCACCACACTTAAGAATCAGAGCACAGCCCGCAGCTGGAGCAGGCTTGTGAATGTGCTGAGTTAGGCATTTGTGGATGGTAATTGGTTTTTCATGACAACTACCTCTGTGCTTTCCCTGCAAAGGATCGAGTGGCAGACTAGAGGTCACTGTTGATCAGCGGGCTTCACAATCAGAAGTGACTGTTGGAGGTCTAGTGGAGCAAAGTGAGAATAAGCAGGGGGCTGCCTCTAAGGGATGGTGGCCTTCGGGGGAGGCCCTAGCCTGTCACTTCACTTCTACCCTCTAAATTTCATGCAAATTAGTCTGTGCCTAACCCAGTCTAGCAGCATGCAAGCATGTGAATTCTTGAAAGGATGATTCCAACTTGACACTTCATACAGTTCAGAGCAACTTAGCTCCTAAACACTGAGCTGGAGAAGCCTAATTTTCCTCTACTCAGGAAACATCTACACAATTTCAGACATGCTCTTTTGCAGAAAGAACTCTGCATGCATACAGAATCCTAGAGCCAAGGCTGGACACACCTAATGACATCTCAGCACATTTTCTTATATACATTGAATAAACTAAATGTGGACCAAGCAAGGCCAATCTAGCTCATTCTAAAAGTTCTGTATGAGGGGATGTAATGATTAATATTTCTCCAATTACCCTTATACATACTCATTCCACCAATTGAAACAGGATATTCCTTCCAATTTTAGGAAAATTCACTAACATGAAATGGATGAAGTGAGAATCATGATCATAGCCATCAGAACAATTGTCTAAGTCCTCATGTTCAGGTTCCCATTGCTCAAAATAGTCCCACAGCAGTGTGAATGTTCCAACTCAATGGGTACTAAATTCAATTTACACTGAGTTTTTGGCCCTTACAAATTGGCTTGATGGGATGCAATCCTATGGATTAGCTCCCAACTAAAGAGTTAATATGTCCCTATCTAAATTTAAAATCGGACTCTCTAGAACCAGAACCTAACATCAGGACATCACTTACAATGATCAAGATAACTAGTTTCACAGCTGTGGACTCCTGGTGTCATTACACACTCAGTAGGACTTTAACTCTCCCTGAAGCTGCTAGATGCAGCCTCGGGAGATGACATACTAGTGTTCCCAAGTTCAGTCTCAGTCACCAGTCAAGCATCAGGATGAAGTGTTATAGAATCTAACACATTCTTCGTGTCTGACTGCCATAACTTTTAATCCTCACTTCTCCTGGCTTTCCCTTCTATTCTAAGTCATGAAAATAGTCAGCCTAGGAGCTCTTTTGTTTGGCACTGAGAACATTCAGTGTTGGAAGCCCACACATGAAAGCCCTGCCTCTTCCTCCTCTGCTGCTCACATACTTTGCTGGGTAAGGCAGAAAGGATGGATCGTTGTGAAAATTTAGTTATCAGGCTTTTTGGGTAGTTTTTGTTCTGGATGTTGAACCCAGAGCCTCATGTTTGAGAGGGAAGAACTCTATAGCTGAGCCACCATGTTCCTGCCCCATTTCTGACTTCTTATTTTGAGACAGTGTTTTACTAAGTTTCCCAGGTTGGCTTTGAACTTGTTCTATAACCCCACCAGGCTTAAAACTTGCAATCCCCCATCTCTGCCTCTCAGATAGCTTACCAGGCCCCACTTTGCAATTTCCTAAAAAGTCTTAGACGTGAGTGTTTATACCAATCCAATTCATAAAGACAAAGCAAAACCTATCAAAAAGTGACTGAAATAAACAACCTGTGATCGAGTCACACAGTTCAATCTGAGGCCAGAGGACAAATGGAGCTCAGTGAGGCAATGCATCCTGCTTTCTTCCGGTAAGCAGCCTCTTGCCATATGTTCCTCTGGAGTGCCTTCAACTAGATACTGAGAAGGCGCTGTTGAATTTGAGCAAGATGTGGAAGGAAGCTTAGAGGATTATTTGGGGACCAAAAGTTCAGTGTCGTGTGTTTTACCTGTGCCACAAACTTTATGGTAGCAGAATTCACTCACCTTATTCAAACATTGAATGGATTAATGAAGAAAGGCATAAGGCAGAGGAGTGGAACATTCTGCCTTACAAAGTTGTCTCAGGAACTAAATGACACTCCTGAAAGTGCCTGACACACAGCTTGTCACATCACTCATCACACACTAGCCTGAATCAGGGCACAAGAAGAGTCAGTCCCCTGAATGTCACCTCTTCCTGGTGCTTAGGAACCTCGGCATATTTTTAAAGTTTGCAGCTCTTCACCTATCTTAAAATATTTAAAGCATAACTTAAGTGGTTTTGCAGTTTTTAGCAATATTTCTAGTTGCTAGTGTCTTCTTCCTTGCAATTAGCTAGAGTTTAAAAAAAGTTGTACCTATTTCTGAGAATTTTCATCCTTATGGTGCAATCTACAAAAGGCAAGTGAGTTGAAAGACCCAGTCTGGAAACACACCACCTTTAACATAAATGCGACCCACCTAGCTGAAGCATGCCCTGTCCCTCTTCACTGAGAAGATTTTTAAACCACTGAATTTAGTGACTCTGTAGTTGACTCATAGCTCTTTGATAAAATATGATGCCAAAACTTTGCAAAAGACAATAAAAACTCATGACAACGGCCCAAACCTCTCTGTTCTTGCACACTCCTCAGAGTCTGGTATGGAAATTACATATTCTGAAAAGAAACTCCCAAACCATATGGATTATGACCAAAATAATTGTAAAACTAGGCACTAATCTGCCTCATTACTTAGTTTAAAATAACAAATTTAAGCTATGAACCACATCTATTTAACTATGGAAGAATGTGGGTTTTGATAAACATGAAAATCAGACTTATATAAGGACAAGTAAATCATAGGCAGAGTCATAGTGACCTGTCCCCTGAACCTTCGCCTAGCCGATACCCTGTTCTGAAAGATATCTGTACTCCCCTGAACACCTACACTCCTGTGTCATCCCCTTCCCCACATCCTGCCTTTTTGTGTTTCTAACCCCTGTGTGAAAAAGTAAAAATTATGATTTGATTAAAATAATAATAATAAAAAGAAAAAGAAAAAAAAGAAAAGCAGAAAAAAAGAAAGAATTGACTTATAAATAATTTATATGAAATAAGATATATCTATGAAATTTAATCTGCATAGGTAGTGCAAATTAAAACAGTTAAATAGAAATAAATTTCTATGTTTGATAGATAATTTCATTTAAATGGTAAAAATGTCACACTGAAGGGCAAGCAAGACGGACCCAGCTTTTCTATCTCTCCCCATGAGTGGAAGGACTCCACTGTGATTGAGCCATCCACAATGACATGTTGATGACATGATGAAATGGAAAACTGGAAAAGAAAGCATGGTTCCCTATCCCTGTTTATGTGCTCCTTTCTACAGTAACAAAATGAATTTTCATTTTGAAATTCTTATACTTTACTTTTATGGGCTTAAAGGTTTGTTTCTAAGATTTGTCAATGGCAGGCTTATGAATAAGAGATTTTTGTAAATGCCAATAACATTTTGAAATTTAAATCATTTTATAAGAGAAAACAACAGAATTTACCAAATAAACATCCACAATTTATGTCTTCTGTTGCATAATAAAGAAACAAAATAGAAAGTAGTGTTTTTTCTCCTGTGTCTCATCCTTCTGTCCAGATGTACAAATAGCAGCAGTAGAATCTCATCAGCTATGGGGCAGTGAATAGTCTTGAATGACTGCAAGGCTCAGGGCTGTGCTAATTTAGAATTAAGAGCTAGAAAACACCCTCTTAGTCCGCTAGGAAATCATTTGCATGGAGATATTTTGCTAGTCAAAGTTTGTTTTTTTTTTAATTGCATATATTAATTGTACAAAACAATAGGTTTCACTGTGGCATTATCACACATGTATAACGTATTTTGATTACATTAGTCTTTCTTGTCACCAACATAGCCTTCCATCTTCCTCTCCTGGTCCCCTGTAGTTACCATAATTGTACCTTTGCTTTTTCTGTTCGTGCGTGTGTGTGTGTGTGTGTGTGTGTGTGCGTGTGTCTGTGTGTGTGTGTGTGTGTGTTTGTACATGTGAGAAGCATATGATACTTATCCTTCTGTATCTCACTTACTTTGCTTAACATGATAATATCCAATTCCATCAACCTTCCTTCTTTCTTTCTTTTTTTCTTTCTTTCTCTCTTTCTTTCTTTCTCTCTTTCTTTTTATTATGTACAAGTGAATAGGAAATTAAGGACTCTAGTTAAGTACTAAGCATCTTCATCAGGAATGTGTTCATCTTTTAGTCCCCCACTGCCACCCCTGGCTTTAGTAGTAACTTCTGCTGGAATCCATTAATTGAAGTGATTATAACAGCTAGCTCTTTTTTTCCTTCTTTCTTTCCTTCTTTCTTTCGATTATTAATCCTTCCTTCTTTCTCTCCTTTCTTTCCTTTCTTTCCTTTCTTTCTTCCTTTCTTTCTTTCAACTATTAATCTTTCCTTCTTCTTTTTTTTTTCTTTCAACTATTACTCTTTCTTTCTTTCTCTCTTTCTTTCTTCCTTTCTGCTTACATATAAGACCTGAGAATGTAGCTAAAGAGTAGTGCACATACCTGGCATGCAGTGTCCTATTGTCCTTCCCAGAACTTCACGAGAAGTAGGTGTATTGTGCTAAAATGATACAACTTCTTGCTTTATGGGTGACTGGTGCTCATTTTGTATATAGACCACATCTTCTTTCTCTGCTCATGGACAGCTAGGCTGAGCCCATAATGTGTCTACTGAGAATAGTAATATAACAAACACAGGTATGCAGTATCTCTATTGTGTACTGACTTTAAATAAGTTTCAATTATGTTTAAAAAGGCAGTGTTCCCCAGGAAAGTGAAAACCCCACAGATAAATGTCCCTGAGCAAGCATGCAAGCTCACATGCTGTGCTGCGCTTCCAGCAGGTCGCTGGCCTCTCATCACATTTATTTGGTTAATAGAGTTTAGATGGTACCCCTAGCTCAATGAATACCTTAAGGCACAGCATATTTTTCTCTAAGATAACAACAGAACCCTCCCTTCCGCCTATCCAGCACACTTCTCATTAAGAAACAGTTTAGTTCCCTGAAGTGGGCATGACATTGTTCCTTTGCAATAAATACAAGTTATTTTAAACCACAGGCCATCATTCTGCCTCTCATCCAATAATTACATGTTCACCCAGGGTAATGTTCTTGTCTCCACTTGAGTAAAAGCAAACATCTTTTAATCTCACAGTTGGCAGTAACTTGAGATTAAAATTCAATTGTAGTATGTTACCTGGAGGTGATGAATTATCAAGTTTGGTCCTCCTGGAAGCTAAAATTTTCCTGAGAGAACACAGGATAGGTGGAGACATTGGTGGTCTCTGTTCTTATATAGTTTTGTGGGCAGCCTGGTTGGTAGACCTGCCTTCCACAGTGGGGAAGAGTAGGGGTTGGACACTCAGGAACTCTTTTGCTGTTAGAAGATCTCTATCTAATAGGTTCCAGAAGAAATTAGTACCAATGCCAGGAGTGAGAGTGGGGGGATAAAAGATGAACACATTCATCATGAAGATGCTTGGTAGGTAACTAGAGTCTTTAACTTCCCATTCACTTATGCATAACAAATACATGTGGACTCTGTCCATGCAATGTTCGTGTATCCAGAATGAAACATGCTGAACTTCTATTTTTCTTTTTTGTTTGTTTGTTTGTTTGTTTGTTTTGTTTTTCAAGACAGGGTTTCTCTGGGTAGCCCTGGCTGTCCTGGAACTCACTCTGTAGACCAGGCTGTCCTCGAACTCAGAAATCCGCCTGCCTCTGCCTCCCAAGTGCTGGGGTTAAAGGCGTGTGCCAAGACTGCCCAGCGAACCTCTATTTTCATAAAACTGGCATTTTTGTGTCTGAAAGAAATTAATACAGAGCAAATGAAACTCGAAGCTTGGAACAGCTAAAAACAATGGCAAACAGTTTGACTTATCCTTTCACTTCTAAGCAAAGAAAGACCTTCTCCAGAGGGTGGGAGTGGGGATACCATAATATCATTTTATCTTGTTTCTCAATTCTTTTTCTCCCTTTTTTTCATCCTTTTCTTCTTTTTACATGCATAACTCTTAGATATTTAGACTTAGGATACTAAGTTCAAAATTAAAAATACTAACAATTTGCAGTATTTATCTAAGGTTTCCAGACAATTTTGCAACTGAAGAATTTCAATGTCCTTGGGCTAATAAGAAAGTACACTAGGTCAAGGGTCTTGCTACAAAGCCGGATAACAGGAGTTTGAGCAGCAGAATCAACATAATAGGAGAGAACAGATTTCCTCTTACCTGCAAAGAGGGCATGTGTCCCCACACACAGTGAGTAAAGAAACATCAATACTTTGCATGCCCTTTATGGCATAAATATGATAATGAAGCAATAAAATTATTACCTAATCATTAATGGGTTTGGCTTCTTATGTTCTGGATATTTTCCTAATGTATTTTGTCATCAAATGAGCCTTATACAATAGGTGCTTTTATCACCCCCATTTCACAGATAAGGTACCTGAAGTCAGTATGATCCCCAGTATAACCATGTATTGTTAAGTGACAAAGAAAAGCTGTAAGTCTTACATACCTACTGTTTATGAGAGCTTTGCCTCTCAGTGTCACCAAATCCTTAAAAGAAATACTTATTACATAAAAGAAAGGGTGAAAGGGAAAATACAGGTTTTTTTTATTGGATATTTTATTTACATTTCAGATGGGAAAATACGTTTTTTAAAAGATTTATTTGTTTTGATTTTCATGTTAATGTGCACTTTGGCTCCTTTGGGAGCAGAAGAGGGTGCTAGATCCTTTAGTACTGGAGCAATAAATGGCTGTAAGCTGCTATGGGCTGCTAGGACCTGGCCTTGAGTCCTCTGTAAGAGCAGCAAGTGGTCTAAGCTTCTGAGCCACTTCTCCAGCCCTCCCTTTGTTTTTACGAAGAAGACTCTTGACTTTATTCTTCTAACTCATTATTGCCTTATCAAAAGTGACTGATGTCCCATCATGCTGGACATCAGGAGCCTGGGCACTGAGAAATCTCCAACATGGAAGCTTTTTATTATTATTCTAGTTGTTGCTCCAATATTAAATAACAATAAATATTAAATAAATAAACAAGACTAAACTCCAAGTCACTGTTATCGAATGTTGTTCATAATTTACATTGGAAGTAATGACTTCCAAACATCCTTGAATTTAGTCATCTCTTCGAAACTTCTCTTTCTTCTTTGAAGAGCTGCCATCCACAAATGTTTAAAAGAAAGTTCCTAAGAGTTCGAACGCAACATGAGCAGTATCTGAGCAAGGGTCCTTAATCTCAAGTCCAAGGGTTGTAATGTAACTTTTGTTGGTCTGATAAACAACCATTTCCCAGATTAAGCAATTATGTCCCACCTTCATGGGAAAATAAGCATGATTTCTAAATAATTTTCATTCTGTTTTCTAAATGAGCTTGGAAGCATACTTTTTGGTTCCATCTTTCAGTTACTAAAGTCTTTAGGGCAAATCACTTAATCACTATGTCTATAAGTTTTCCAAACAGCAAGCCTGCCTCATGTCCCTTCAAATGATGAACATTTTAAAATTATATAATCATGAATCATTTATCTCTCCCCATACTCCCTCTTGTGGGAAAGAGCTTGTGAAATTCAGTCTTCAGTTTACGAAGATAAGTTTAAATGCCTTCCACTTGCTCTGTTCCTTTCACAGGCTCCTCTTCGATAGCTTGCCTATGCCTATCGTGTGTGTGTGTGTGTGTGTGTGTGTGTGTGTGTGTGTGTGTATGTGTGTGTGTGTGTGTGTGTACATAATTTTTTTATTTATTCCCATAAGCTGATAATTGAGAATTGATGTAAACCACAAACACTGCACTTCTGCTCATCAGCATGCAGATAGAACTTGAAATAATCAGGCAAATTCTCAAATGATAAGTAAGAATCAGTAACTTTTAAGCAAACTCAAATACACAACAGGCATTCTCAAATCACAGAGTGCTTGTGTGGAAATATGAGATATTAGGTAACTGGTGAGAGGAATCTTTTAATGCCACAGTCATTTTCTAACAGAGGAAAAACCTTCATAATGCTGCATTTTTTGTCTGTTCCTGCCATGCTTAGAGAATATCTTTTAAAATGTTCTTCTGGAGTCCAGAGAACAATGAGTACACCGTGACATCATTCTTCACTTCCAGCTCTACCTAAATGGTTCATATACATGGTGCAGCTTTTAAATTGCACTTTGAGTCTCTTTGAAAACACCATTAAAGCTGCATCATTTTCAGACTCATAAAAGTTCAAGTCATAATGCATTTCCTCAGCCTCAAAATTTGTTCTGTCCAAAAATCATAGCTCTGTCTCTGTACAAGAATGACCAACAATCAGGAAACAAAAAACACATGTAAAAACATGGAACTTAGTTAAATTTGAATTTCAGATACACAGCAATGTTTTTTTTTCTTTAATATAACCATGTCCCTTGCATTGAATGGAACAGAATTACACTCTAAGAAAATGTCATAGGGTACTAGTTACTCTCTTTTGCTGTGATAAAACACTGAGTTTCTTTGTCAAAGCTTGGAATATCCACAATAAAACTCACAGACCATATGAAGTTCAAGAAAAAGGAAGACCAAAGTGTGGGTGCTTCAGTCCTTCTTAGAAGGGAGAACAAGATACTCACAGGAGGTCGAGTGTGGGTAGGACTAGGGAAGAAGAGAGAGGGGAGGGGGAAAGGGTGGCAGGATGAGGTAGCAGAGGAGACAAGGATGATATACAGAGGGTCAGAAAATTGAACAGAGGTGTTTAACAATGAAGGATGGGGAACTAGAGGTAGCCACCAGAAAGTTCCAGATCCAGGAAAGCAAGAGACTTCCAGGAACCAACTGGGAGGATATTAGCTGAAATACCCAACAAAGTGGAGGAAGAATCTTTAGAGACCATATCCAGAGGTTAGGCAGGGCCCCTGGTTGGGGGAATCTCCACATTTTTAATCCAGAATTATTCCTGTCTAAAGGAAATACAGGGACAAAGTGTGGAGCAGAGACTGAAGGAAAGGCCATCCAGAGACTGCCTCACCTAGGGATCCATCACATATACAGTCACTGAAAACAGACACTATTGCGGATGTCAGGAAGTACATGTTGACAGGAACCTGATATAGCTGTCTCCTGAGAGGCTTTGCCAGAGCCTGACAAATACAGAGGCAGATGCTCACAACGAACTATTGGACTGAGGACAGGGTCCCCAATGGAGAAGTCAGAGAAAATACTGAAGGAGCTGAAAGGGTTTGCAATCCCATAGGAAGAACAACAATATCAACCAACCATATCAACCAACCAGATCCCTCAGAGCTCCCAAGGACTAAACCACCAACAAAAGAGTACACATGGAGGGACCCACTGCTCCAGCCGCATATGTAGCAAAGGATGACCTTGTTGGGCATCAATGGGAGGAGAGGTCCTTGGTCCTGTGAAGGCTGGATGCCCCAGTGTAGAGGAATGCCAGGGTTGAGAGACAGAAATGTGTAAGTGGGTGAGGGAGCACCCTCATAAAAGCAGGGGGAGGGGGAGGGGAGGGGGTGTTTGTGAAGGGGAAACTGGGAAAGGAGATAACATTTAAAATGTAAATAAATAATATATCCAATTTTAAAAAAAACATTGTGAGCAAAGCAACTTACAGAAGAAATTATTTATTTTTGGCTTATAGTTTCAGAGGGTTAGTGTCCATGGTAGGAATAACAGATTTCTGGTAGTTGGAGCATTCGCTAAGAACTCACTCCATGAACCTCAAACAGGAAGTAGACAACACTGAGAATGGCGGGAGTCTTATGAAACCTCAGAGCTGAGTCCTAGTGCCACACCTCCTCCAACAAGACCACGGATCCTATTCCTTCCCAAACAGTTCTACCAACTGTGAACCAATTATTCAAACATATGAGCCAAAGGTGGCTATTTTCATTCAAACTACAACTTCTATTCCCTGCTTCCACAGGCTTGTGGCCATATCATCATGCAAAATGCATATGATCCAATTTGAAAAGTCCCCATAATCTTCCAACCTCAAAAATGTTCCAAAATCCAAAGTCTCTTCTAAGATTCAAGACAATATTAACTGTAGCCCTATATAAAAAGTAAATTACATACTTCCAACCTACAATGGCACAGAATACACATAACCATTCCAAAAAAAAGAATGGGCACAGGGTGAGAAAATGCTGGACTAAAGCAACACCAAACCCCGGAAGAACAAACTGTAAATCCTGTAGTTTCATGCCTGATGTCAGAGGACTCAGTTGTCTCTGTCCTGCATTTGCTTCCTCAACAGCTCCCTCTCTGAGGGATGGCCACATGCCCTCTGTGCAGCTCTTCTTGTTAGATATCCCAATGTTAGAGGCTCTATCACCTCTAACGTGGTAAAGGACCCAGTGCAATCCAGGCTTTGCTTTTGTCACTTCTCACAATAGCCTCTCAGGGTATTTTGTCTTCTCAGGGCCTCCATACAGTACTGCCCTAACATATTGTCTGGCTTCAATGCCTCTCATTAACCATGAAGAAAAGTTCCACATTCCCTTTATCCATGTATTCTTGTGACTCTAAAGTCAAAACCAGGTTGATATCACTGTTGAGTTTGACAGTCCTCTAGGGATGCCAATTTTCCTGAATCATATTTGCAGTAGTTTTTCATTATTGCTATTCTTCAGAAGGATCAAATTCCTTAGGCTTCTTCCTTTCACAAATTGGAACTTAAGCTGGTGTGTTTCTGTCCTGAAGGCATCCTTACTTTTATTACAAAGCAAAGTTGATTTGTTTGTTCAATTTTTTATTCTTATCACTTTCGCACCAGTCTTGGCTTCAGTACTAAGTTTCCTGATTGTGATTATTTGTATATGCTCAGCCAGAGGAGTGACACTATTAGAAGGTATGGCCCTTTTGGAGTAGGTGTGGCTTTGTTGGAGTAGGTGTGTCACTGTGTGTGTGAGATAAAAGACTTCATCCTGGCTGCCTGGAGCCAGTACCTGCTAGCAGCATCCAAATAAAGATGTAGAACTCTCAGCCCCTCATGCACCATACCTGCCTGGATGCTGCCATGCTCCTGCCATGATTGTGATGGACTAAACCTTTGAACCTGTAAGCCAGCCCAATTTAATGTTGTCCTTTATAAGACTTGCCTTGGTCATGGTGTGTTTTCAGTAGTAAAACCCTAACTACTGATGTCCCTTTTCTCTTCAAACTGTACATTTGTGTGTCTTTTTGACTCACTTTCTTTCTTTCACAGTACACTGGCATAAGAATGATTATAAATAACCATAAATAGAGTCAATATTAGGCTGACTTGAAACCTCTTCTACCAAAGACATTAGTCTATTACTTTCCAACTTACCCTCAAGCAAATACCTAGGACAAGGGCAGAATACAGCTAGATTCTTTACCAAATATCATGAAAAGATCTCTAGCCAAGTTGTTATTAAAGTTCTTGATTCCCTCTGAAGCCTCTTGAGCTAGGCCTCCAGAGTCCACATTGCTCTGAGTTTTACTGTCTTCCAAGTTCCTACTTGGATGGTTCATTAACTTCTGTTTACTGCACTCAACCACTGTCCAAATTCGAAGCCCCAAACCCTTCCATATTCCTCCAAAGAAAAACATGGCCATGTCTTCCAGAGGAATATACCACTTCCTGGTACTAACTTCTGTATTCTTTATTAATTACTTTTCTAATGCTTAGATAAAACATCATGACCAAGATATATCTTAAGAAAGCATTTAAATCTCTGGCACAGTAAACCCAATTAGTGTCTATGATGGTAGAAGAAAGAAATGGGGACAAGGACATCTAAAAATGTATATTTTAAACTGTAAGCAGGAGTCAGACAACATACTAGGAATGGAGCAAACATTTTGAAGCCTCAAAACCCACCCCCAGTGGCACAAATCCTCCACAAATTCCACTCTTTTAATCCCACCCAAAAAGTTCCACCAACTGGGGACCAAGTATTCAAACATATGATCCTATGGAGAACATTCTCAATCAAACCACAAAACACATACTTAAATTCAAATTTACTTCTATCCTTTAGTTTACCTGCATAGCTTTCCAATACTGTATTGAGACACCATAAAAGTGTCAAACACAAAAGGTCCCATGTCCTGGTACCTCATCTGAGAAGGGTCAGAAATGTGACACTGAAACCTGAATCCTTGACATTTGATATACTGTAATTGACACCATATATATATGTCATCCATATATATATGGATGAATAGATAGGTAGGTAGATAGATAGATAGATAGATAGATAGATAGATAGATAGATAGATAGATTTATTAAAATGTCTTACAGGCTGTGGAGAAGCTAATCAAAAAATGTCTGCCTATGAATGGAAAGTCCAGGAATCCAATAGGAGGATGAGTGTCTCATTTGTTCTTCGAGATGCTTCAGTTGTTCTTAATATATGCCAGAATCTCAATAGTAATACTAATACCAGGTTCTAATATTATGGAAAGAATGGACTTTCTATTGAGAGTGAAAGCAGGTGGGCAGAAAGAGGACTGGAAGAGGGAGAGGGAGAGGGAGAGGGAGAGGGAGAGGGAGAGGGAGAGG